>CM039514.1:140892-1340892 GCA_022432975.1 Begonia masoniana | reverse complement strand
AATTATAAATAGTACTAATAAAAATTGAATAAATCTTTAATTCTCCAGTGATCGATCTGCTTGAGCTTCACCAATAGGAATTAATAAATAAACATATTCTCTTCATATCAGAGATTGCAAGAATCAACCTGGCATCTATCAAGCAAAGATCCTAAAACCAAATGACCAATGGATTTTCCAATTGAGAATTAGTAGTCAAAGCCTCACAGGGCATGGCGCTGTACTGCCAGTGGCTGGAACTGTCAGCTTGTCTCTCATAACTTCTGGTGGAGATTCTTTAACAAGAGTCTGGACCCATGACAAGTCAGGCTCCTCAATTCCATTCCCAAGCTCAGCTAAAGATGATCCTCTCAAACGGGCCAGTTCATCTCCATGAACTGACCAATCCGCTTTTCCAATGGGAGAACCCCATTTCGACCAAGAACTTACCGGTGTTCCATTTGAGGCCAAAATGTTGGATCCAAGGTCCCTAGGGCTCACGCTGAGAAGATTTTGATGTTTCTCACGATGAAGAAATGGAGGATGTCTAGTGCCCATAGGGGATATCATATCAGCATTTCTTGGTGAAATCCTTCCAGGAGACAAGGCTCTTAAAGAGGCCTGCAGCAATTGGTGCTCAACAGATTTAGGAGAACAAACACTAGTATTAATGGGTGATGGAATACTCTGTTTTTGTTGGAATTGCGAAAGAACAGATTTGTGAGTCGGAGAAAAAACAGCAGCTGCTCCAGAATCAGAAAACCGAGGGGATGAAGATATCTCAGTGGCAAAAATCTCTTCCAGATTGGAAGGCATTAGAGTTTTAGACCGACCAAAATCACCATGACAGACAGAGCCAGGCCGGAGCTGAGAGAAACAATTCATGTCATTCAAAAGCTGTTTCTGGGAATCAAAATTAAGCAACATATTTAAATCCTCCAATGGCATATCCCGAGCACTAAGAGATGTCCTCAGGCGACTGGATTGTAGGGTGCTTCCAGGGAGATGAAGGGTGGGTACATTAGGCTGGGGCCAAGCTGCAGAGTGTAATAAGCCATTTGAGGCTGGAGACATGGGCTGAGAAAATGGAGAAGGACACATGGGCTGAGAGAATGGAGAAGGAGACATGGCTGACAATGATGACGGAGAGCCAGGAAAGAGACTTAATGCAGCAGCCATGTCCATAACATTTGGTGCTGATGTTGTCGATCGTGGGGAAGGAACGGCAGAACCAGTAGAGACATACAAGGGCCTGAGTTCCTCAGTTGCATGAGCAAAAAAACAAACCCGTCTATCACAACTAATGCCATCCTTGCATAGTCGTGTTCGATACTGAGCAGGATGGAGCCAGCACTCAAACACCCCATGTGCATATTCACACATATCCCCGCGCCTACAAGCACCCTTGCGAAAATCTGGACATGGTACACAACTGTAATGAAACTTTCTTGGATCCCTCCTACGAGCATTTTCCCCAGGATGGACAAATGGACATTCAGTCCAATCATGTGAATATGCTCGCGAACAAGGCCTCACCTTAAAAGAAAACATTCGGAACTCATCAGTTGCATAAATGCTATTCTTAATGTCGGGAAGAGAAGGATCGATTGGATATTCTTTCTTTTCCGTTGTAGTATTAACAGATTCGTCAGCACTTTTCACAACAAGAGATGCTAACTCTGAAGATAAAAACCCATTTTCTGGTGATGAAGAAAGAGATGATGACACAGAACATGAGGTCTTGATGGATAATTGTAAGGTCACCTCATCTGGTTGACAATGATTGCTTCTTAATATTTCCTCAAGCTTGGTCTTCATGTTATGCAGCTTTGGATGCACATAAATGACATCAACAGGGCGATCGCCCTTAGCATCAACAGAATTAGGATCTGCACCCGCAGATAAAAGTATATGAACAACTTCAACAATGTTGACAGATCCACTAGAAGCAGCACAATGAAGAGCCGTGCTTCTATCCAGGCCAGATGAGAGATTTACATCAATCTCAGGATATGACAGTAAAAGCTTCAAGACATTTACACTACCATAGGTAGCAGCAACCATTAGTGGAGTTCTATCCTCCTGAACAACCTGTTTTGATCCATTTCGACGGACATACCATAGTCCAGACTTATTAATGAAAGAAGCATCATAATCTATCAGACGTTTAAAACCTTCAACATCATTATCAGAAGCAAATTCCAATAAGTTGTAAAAAGACGATTCGCATTCAGCCGTCTGGCAACTCATGTCTTGTGGGTTAGTTGTAGTAATTTGCACAGAAGACAAGGTATGAGTAGACGCGGATTTTAGTGTTCCAGGACCACCACACATTCTTCAACTTCTGAAAATCAAGAAGCAAAGATGTAAGCATCAATCATTCTTGAATACTCACTCATAATTTACCATTCATCAACAGAAAATAAACGTCCAAGGCTTTAGTTATAAATGAAATCAACAAAAAATCATAGATTCATTTAATAAAGATTATAGCTTTGAGTTCCAAAGCAAGTAATTATATATTCCTTTAGTGTGCAATCATTCAAATAAATGAAAAACTAAGAAAATAAAAAAATAGCACAACATATCTCAAACTGGACGAATATTTGTTAAAGATCACAACAAATCATTAAAATTCATGTATAAAATGCTAGAAAACGAGCTACAACTAGAAGAGCAATATTTCGGATGACATTTGAACAACTACAAAAATTAAAAATTAAAAATAAAAATTGTGAATTAGAAACAATACATCCATAGATACAATTTGAAAGGAAAAATCCAAAAAAATAACCAAGGCTTACCAAAGGACACAAAATAATAGGACGTTGCATGACGTTAAGAAATATAAATGATCAAATTAATTTTAACTCATATGCATCATTAGCCCCAGATCCCAAATTCAAATTCATCCATCGTCAAAAAAATTACCCAATTATTCACAAAGTAATAAAAAAAATGGCCTCAAAAAGAATAAATGCTTAAATTGACTTCATTCAAACAACTTCATCTTTTGAGATGGTAGGTAATCCTGCTCACTAATAGAAAACTTAGATCCATTTTGTCATAAACAGCTATACCAAACATTAGTAACGAAATTTTTCACGTCCAAATTTTTTTCCCAACTTTATTCATTTAACAAAAAAGTGATTTAAAAAACGAAAGCGGAAGAAATAATTTAAAGATAAATCAATTTTAAAAAATGAGTTGGTAGCGAAATTCCAACATCATAGAACTTGACAAGAGAGATCATGCCAATGTTTTCTTAAATTATTCAAAATAATTATCATGAATCCCGGAACAACAAATTTTTCAGAAAACCACAATCGTGAATGAAACATACGATATTTAAAACAAAAAAAAATAAAAATAAAAGTAAAAATAAAACAGAAGAGCGACCAAGAGGCAGAGAGAGATTGCATATTATCATATAGAACTAAAATTAGAAACGAGGTTTACAAAGCAACTCAGTCAAAAGCTTACCGATATCAATCAATTTTCCAGGTAAAATACTATCTGGAGATCTAAAAGGAAGAAGAAAATAATCATCACTAAACAATCATATTATTGCTCATCGATCAAGCCGGAAAATCAAAAGCAGAGGGCCAGTACCACCAAAAAAGGAAGAGAACTTGAAGAATAGCGTATAGAAACACAGATTAACACTCACGCGTCATCGATTAGACCTACTGATTTCAGAGAAAGCACAGAGGGGAGCCATTTCAGAGAGAGAGTTGCAGGGGAAAGATGGAGATGAAGAATGCAGAGAAATTTTGGGGGAATTTAAATTTAATGTCGGAAGTAAAAGGCGAGGAGACTCCAAATGTAGTTGAAATGCACACCGAAATGACGATGAAATGAAATTGAAATTTCAAGTCAAATTTCAAGTGGGACCCGCTACTACCTGTTAGGCCGGTGGTGGGTTCTACTTACGTGGAAAAATGTGGATAGTGTTCCTTAATATTTATTGACACAATATTTATATTCTAATTTAAAATTTTTTATTTTTTATTTTTTATAACACGTCATAATTATTATATTATTAGGTAACTTTATTTAATTAGTAAGCAATTATGTTAATTGAATATCGAAATTAGGCCCCGAATAATTATGTCCGTAAAAAGAAAAATAATTGAGAAAAAATGCACGTAATTTTCAAATGTTAAGTTTACCCGATAATTTTACGTTCAAATTTTATTTTCTGACCTAATATTTATGTGTCATTTATTAATCAGTGCAGATAAATTATGAATAATTAAAATAATATATGAACTGCACAAATTAATGAGCGACACGTCAGCACGTAAGATTAGAAAGTAGAATTAGAAGGTAAACCGGACATCACTCTTATTCGAAACTAATTTTTAAAATGATCGAATTTGTGTCTATAAAATATAATAATTCGTTTATTTTATAATAATAAATCAATTTCATCTATATTTAGTTTGGTTGTAGTTAGTTATTTTTGAACCAAAATCAACCTAAACCATTAATTCTTTTTTTTTTTTTTTTCTTCGAAGAAACTCGAAAACAAGCCAAAAACACACGAGCAAAAATACAGTTTGCTCAAAAATTTGGCTCAAAAAATTCAAACTAATATTTCGAGGAAAACATACCCAATGTCAATGTTACTTGAATATATATGTATACATATACAAATAATTATACGTATAAGTAACATTTTTATTTTTTAAAACTATTATTTTTCCATTTCAATTGTTGTTTTATTATATATTGATCACCGATTTATATGGATAAATTTAATAATTGCACGATATTGAATTCATATTTCTTCGGTATTATTTTATTTTATTCCTTATTCAATTATTCATAAGCATATGGTCTAAAAAAGATTTGAAGTTTTCTTGGACTAAAAGTTGTTGCTATATATTTTATCATTATTCTATAATCAAACAATAATTAATTTTCTTATTTTCTTATAAATAAATACATATTGCATATAATTTATTTATATGTTTAATTAAAATTTACATTGATTTTAACGAGATTGTATAAAAAATTATATCAAAAAAAATATTCCAATCGGATCAGCGATCAATTTCTAGGTTTCATCGTCCATGTTCTCTTAGTAATTCTAGTTTGATCTCGAACCCACATAAAATGAATCAAATAATTCAATTTTGAAGTTAGTAATTATTGAACAAAAAAAATAAAAAGACAAACCTGGAAATTGACTAATAAATTGATATTATTATTATTATTTTAGAAAATGAGAAGTTTTGAAACTTCTTTAGAAACTAAATCCAAAATTCACGAACTTACGATGCTATTAACCTACACCAATATGGAGAGATAGTATCTGTCGAAAAAGGTCAAAAAATCGAACCGACAAGTCATTATTTGACACGTCAATAAGTATATTGAAAGAGTAGAATAAGAGAGTAAACTTAACGTACACGTAATAAATACAAAATAGTCAATAAATAACGATCCACCTGCCATAATTAGAGCGTCATTCTTTTTGGATCAAACAAACAAAGGGTTTTATCATTATGGAAATAATTAACTAATTAATTTAGATTAGTGGCCATTTTCCATTCTTAACTAATTTGGATTAATGTTCATTTCGTTTGAAATTCACAAGAATCACATTAATGAATGAGTTGTTGTAATCCACTAATCCGGTGGCTTAATTTTCTGCAAATGGAATGAACCAAACCACACCTAATTAAACTAAAACTAGCCACAACTTTTTTTTGGTAAAATTAGCTTCCATTTATTTCTTAGACCAAATGGGTATGTGTCTATGTGGAAGTTCAATACCGACCATAGAAAATGTCTTCTGGATTATTCGAGTGATGCATAATATAAGTCAGACACTCGTATAACGAAAAATGGGAAAAAAATGCTCGTTAAATCGTTCAAATGACCTTGGTCTTCAACAAGCGGAAAAAATATCAAATGATTCGAGATGATGTTGCTAAGCCTAGTAATTTTTTTAAATTAACGTCAGTATTATCGTGTCTCGTGCAAATGATCATTTATTTGGTTCAGTCTTTCTACGAGCATATCCTTGATCCAGTCTCTACGATGAAGTTGTTGATCGGAGGGAGAGATTGTCTTTGTTTGGGGTCCCGACGTGACGGAGTTGATCGAACGGAAGAAAAACGATAGAGGAGAATTGCATATTAGCACATCCGAATTAAATTGAGCATTAAAATAAAATATTTATTTTTGGGTTACCAAGGCCTTTGGGCCTAGTAGGCCCAGTCCTGAGACAATAGGAGAAACCCTAGCGGAGTCGAATTTGCAGTTTGTAAATTACAGAGACGGTCGTCTCTGATCGCTTGCCCAGTGATGAAAATTTTAGTAATCTGATTGAAGTGCGCGGGAATCACCGGCGCTCCCTCTCTCGCAGAGGTTGAGGGGCCGGTATTTCATGCCCTTTTCAGGTGGATATTCGGCGTTCTGAGGGTTCTCCATTTCAAGATTGTTATTGATTCCGTTGCTTTTATTTTGTTTTATCATTACTTGGATTGTTATTTTTTTAACCTTAAACGGTGGTTTTGCGGGGGATCTCCTGATTTCCGGTTGAAGTCGCAGCAATTTTCGCAGTCTTGAAATCGTACGTCTCCATCTCGTTCCGTCCCCTTTGTTTTTCCTTCCTCTTAGTTGGTGAGCAGGGTGTGTGGTTTTACAGGTGTACGCCGGTGGTTGTGTGAGCAATCGTCGGGGAAGGGTCTTCTCGGCATCGTCGCTGAAGCTTCAGTCATTCGGTGGAATTCGGTCGACCTGGATATTCAGATAGGTTGTATTACAAGTTTAACCCGAGAAGTTCGTCCCTTTTGGAGGTTGTCTGCTTGCTTTGTGGGCGATTTTGCTTCCATGGAAGGTTTTAGGCCAAGTCGGATGTACAGAGTTGTCGGAGGACAGGAGAAAGGAACCGGGTGTCGATGAATCGTAGAATGATTTTGATTTTTATAACTTAATTATTTAATTTTAATTGACCATTTAATTAATTTTTAATTTGATTTTGCAAGATTTAAGGATATAACTTACTACGTATTTAAATAATTTGAAATATTTATCTACTCTTAATCGAGAAATCTTATGATTTTGTCTAAAAATGGAAATTGGTTCGGTTAAAATCGAAATGCACGGAACCGAAAATCTTGATTTGGTTTTAATTTTGGAAAAACTGATTTTTGAACTGAACCGAACCAAGATTTTTGGTTCTTTTTTTCAAAAATTGATGAAACCCGGATCAAACAAAATTATAACATTTATATACTTTTTTAAATTTTTATATCAAAATTAGCGAAAATCAATTTAAAACCGGAGAAAATAGAGTTTAAACTGAGAACCAAAACTGAACCGGGCAAAACCGAAAATTTCGATCCGATTTGGGTTCTATTCTGAAGACCAATCAGTTGAGTTTCGGTTTCAATTAGGGTGGAGCTGAGCCGATTTCACCCCTAATTGTATCGTAATTTAAATATTAAATTTAATCTCTAATATATATGGATTCAATTAGGGTGGAGCTGAGCCGATTTCACCCCTAATTGTATCGTAATTTAAATATTAAATTTAATCTCTAATATATATGGATACTAAATCGCGTAATTTAAAGAACATACATGACCAATTTAACTGCTCAAATTCTTAGAGAACTTTGCTCGATAGGCCTAGTCGGACAATCGAACTCATGTTCATGCATCGATGACAGAACCACGTCTCACTTATTTATTAATCCAAAAAAAATACTACGTCTATATTTTAATCTCAAATTCTAACGTGACATGTCATTAGTTCATTATAATATTTTAATATCTTAATAATTTTATAATAATTAAAGTAAATATAAGTGTCACGTCAAAATTAACCAAGTTAACTCAATATTTGTACGTAAGCTAATAAAATCTCGCAACGAAGAGCTTAAGGGATTTACCGATATGCTTTATATCAGGAAATCAAAAAAGTTAACATTATTTTGGACTATAAATTGAATTTCAACCCATCACATTAAAAGAATTGTAACTATGAAACATAGAGTAACAGTTCTAAGGCATATAAGGGACAAAGGAAAGATAGAGTTTTAACATTCTCGTTAGTTATGACAAAATTTAATCTAAAAACCGAACATATTAATTAGAGTTAAATGTAATAATTAAACTTAAATACATATGTTTTTACGAAATATCTTAATCGGTACAAAAACTAAATTCAATAAAAAAATTACAGATGTCAGATGAAATGACTGCTGTGATCTGTTACAATAACGAATCATTGGTTTAACTAGATGACTCCATAAAAGAGATAGAATTTTCTCTTCGTCGATGAATCTTCTCCATTTAAAGATTTTTTTTCTCGTTCGAGAATCTCTATTTGGCAATATATCCACTCATATGGTAGTTCATTAAGAGAGAGAGAGAGTCAACTCTCTCTCTCTCTCTAAAGGTTTAGAAATTCTTCAATTAAGACAAGCGTTTGAGCTTTCTGATGGACATAAAAGCTTGCTATTAACATCCATGGAGGCCATTTTTTCATAGCTGTGTGAGAGGAAAAAATGCGTCAAAAAAGCTCATTTTTCATGATTCTCTTAGTTTTATCCTCCTCTTTAGTCTGTCTAGGCACAATCCTGGAAGACACACCTACAATATATTACCAAAGCTATTATCAAACACACCGTGATCACGTTCAGGAAGTCATCGACCGTCCGACATTACGCGAAATCGACGATCATCATTCTGCCAACACTCCGACGTTCGAAAGCTTCGACTTTGCAAGCTCTCCTTCTCCGTCTCCTTCACCGGCACCAACAGTGATTAATGTGGATGATTTTGGAGCAAAAGCTGATGGATATGATGATAGTGAGGTACCCTTTAGCCAAAATAAATAAATAAATAAATCCGACTTTTAAAATCGTATTTTTTTTAACCTCCATTTTCGACTCTATGATAACGACACAACACAAAAATCAAGTAAGATCGGTCGGAGATTTAAAGAACGACCCGAGATAATGCTCGATTATTTTTCGTAAAATGTACAAATTTTGATATTTTTAGGCATTCATAAAAGCATGGAATGAGGCTTGTTCTAGTGAGGATGCTATTCTAATTGTGCCTGAGGAGAAGACATATTTCCTTAAGCAAACTACATTTTCAGGCCCTTGTTCATCAAAAATTACATTGAAGGTAAGCTCAATTGTTTCGAACTCGATTGTCTATATCGTTCCTGGTGATTTTCGGGTTTGTTCGTCTGTCTCATTGGTCGATAAATAATATGTAGATCCATGGAACGATCGCAGCTTTTTCGGACCTAAAGGATTACGACGAAACCGATCGCCTCCATTGGCTTGTCTTCCAACACATTCGAAATTTCAACGTTGAAGGTGATCATCTCGGCACCATCGACGGCAATGGCCGGAAATGGTGGGAAAACTCCTGCAAAATCAATAAATCTCTTGTAAGTTAAACTGGTTAAATCTGATTTTGATGAAGAACTGAGAATTTGAATATCCCTGACTGTTTTTTTTTTTTTTTTTTTTGCAGCCATGCAGTTATGCACCAAATGTGAGCTTCATCTTCTATTTTATTTTCTGAACTACCCCATGAATATGGGAGAATTAAAGCCTCGTAATTTAACTCGGTTTTTATTAATTATACGCAGGCGATGACATTCTACGATTGCGACAAATTATACGTCGAGAATTTAAGGGTTATAAACGCACAAAAAATGCATCTTGTCTTTCAAAGATCTACCAATGTAATGGCCTCAAATCTACTTGTTCTAGCGCCAAGGCTAAGCCCCAACACCGACGGAATTCACGTCACAGCGACGGAAAATATCACTATACACAACTCTATCATCAAGACAGGTGAAACCGTTATTTTTGAAAATGTTTTCAAAGTCTTTCAACTTTCAATCCAAGTTCTCTGAAAAAATTTCGGGTATTGAAGGGGACGACTGTATTTCAATAGTAAACGGGTCGAGAAACGTTCTAGCGACGAATATAACGTGCGGACCAGGTCACGGGATCAGGTTTTTTTTTTTTAATTCGAGATTAGCATATGACTTTGGTTATAACATCTTTCTCATTTGGTAACAAGATTTTGATCTGGCAGCATTGGAAGTTTAGGAGGTGGAAACTTAAGAGCTTATGTTTCAAATGTGGCTGTTAGAGGAGCTAAACTTTTAGGAACCACAAATGGAGTTAGGATAAAGACATGGCAGGTAAGATACGATTTCGTCAAATAAAATCTCGGGTTTCAAGTTCGAATCTCAACGTAGTAAAAAAAAAGTTACACGTAATCACCAATAAAATCATAGGGTTGTTCGTTATTTTTTATATCAAGTTTCGAAAACCCTACAATATGCATGGGAATCGAAAATAAAAACATTTGTGTGTCAGCTCAACGAGCATACACATTCGATCGATCGAAGTCAGGGTATCGGAAAGTTTAATCTTTAGACCAAAGTATCCGAAAAACATAACATGTCAACATGCAGGGAGGCTCGGGACTTGCGAATAACATCTCGTTTCACGACATCGAAATGGTTAACGTGAGTAATCCGATCATCATAGACCAATACTACTGCGATAGACCGAAAAAGAACTGCCAAGAACAGGTAATATTTCTCGGCTAAATCTAGTGTACAACTTTTTGTAAGATCACTCAATTGATCAAACGATGGCAGAAATCAGCCGTGCAAATCAGCAATGTCGAGTACAAGAATATTACGGGCACGAGTGCGACGAAAATGGCGATAAATTTGAAATGCAGCAAAACGTATCCGTGCCGAGAGATATCGATGAACGAAGTGAATTTGGTGAGCCAAGGAGGAAATCATAAGGCTGGGAGTGTTTGTGAGAATGTTGAGTTCAATAAGAGAGAGAAAGTTAATCCAATGTGTGAAGTGGCTGCAACTTCGTTCCATTCAATGATGGAAATTGCAATGAGGACCTTCTGGGCTGTGATTTCATGATGTTTGAGTTTAATTTTTTGTAATAGTCAAGTTCAAATCTATGAGATTTCTTGTAAGACTGACTTAATAAATGCTTCTATATTTATTTTAATTCATAAAAATTATTAAAATTGGACAAAAGTAAAGGTTAGCTTTACGAAAAAATTCGACCGAGAAAAAACTAAAAATAGACGAGAGAAATTCATTATAAAATCAACGTACAATATTAGCTTTGCAACTATAATATTATATATATATATATATTTATATCTATCGGATCCCGAATTATAGTGGTTCTGGCAACCAAACCCTCGTAGTTTTTTTTTTTTTTTTTTTTTTTTTTTTTTATCTACTTAACTTTGAAGTTTGCAGAATTAGCAACCAGTACTTCGCAGTTCGTTTTTTAGTCAATTAATTTGAAAGTTTGAAGAGTTAACAACCAACACCATCTTTGTTACGTGTTCGAGTCAAGTTAGATAAACCAAACTGAATCGAACAAAGTATTTAACTTTTGGTTCAATTCAGTTTATTTCTGAACCGAATCGTGTAAAATCGAGGCTTTTTGTTTGGTTCTCATTTCTTTTTTAAAAAATTAGTCGGAATCGAACATAATGAGAACTAAATATTTTGTTTAGTTCAGTTCGGTTCGGTTAATCTGGTTTGACCCCAATCAATTTCACCTCTAACAAAGAGGGTGTTGGTTGTTAATTCCTCAAAATTCGAGGTTAAATAGACAAACTAACAAACAATTAGGTGTTCAAAGGTAATTCTTCAAATTTTGATGTTAAATTTGCCAAAAAATAAAGTATGAGGAGTTGTATGCTATAAAATATATAATTTATACATGATATAAAACCCTAAATTAAATCTAAAATACAAAATATATACGCGGATGAAACGCCGAAGATGACTTGGAAGTTGGAAGCGACCATTGCTGTTTCTCATCAACTTCTTCACCGGAACTGAAGCGAATGTCCGAACTGAAATCAGCTGCGAATTGTGCGACTTTGAAGTAAGGTGACCAGCTATTTATTTTTTCTTTGCATTGTTGGTTTGAATCCTCTGAAATAATGCGAGCTGTAGATGTGATGAAAAACGATCTGGGTCCATTTGCCGCCCATCTGTTTGTATGAAAGCCTTGGATTTATAATCTGTTCTGTTGTTCTTTGCTTGTCTTATTCCAATAAAATGGCTTCTGAAAGAACTATAAGTGAAAAGATTTACATTTCTTCTGATTATTTTGCTATGGGGTCGATTTTTGCCGGCCGTATGTTTGCGCGGGTGACGATTAACAAAGGGTGTTTTTGGATTAGTCGCTTTAAACTTTTTATGGGGGTTTCATACGTTTTCTCTCCGAGGATTGTTTCAACACGAAAGATGTATTAGGTTTGAGATTTTACTGTTCAATTGTTCTTGTGATTGACAGTTTAAAGGACAGTTCGCGTCGAACAAGTAGTTCTTTTTTATTTTTAATGGGGGAGTTTGTTTACCCCGAAGACAAACATTTATGGGTACTTTTTACATTCATCTTTTTCATATTTGTTTTGTTGATGTTTCACTATGAAAGAAGCACTCGGTTATACTTCAGTTGGTTGTTGAGGGAACAATGCGCGGCAAAAAAGCCTTTTTTTTTCTAAGATTTTGATTTATGTTTCTTCTTGCAATGTGTTTGAGGATAAGCAATCATTGACAGCTTGGATCACTGGAGGTATAATTTTCTAGATGTAGGGTGGAATAGACAAATTTGTAATTTTTTATTTGAAATGCAAATTAATTGCATGCAGTTTGATTTTTTTTTTCTATTGATGCATCTCAAGTTGCTCATGATCAGACATTTCTGAGGCGAGAGATAAGATCTGATAAGGGGATGGTGAAGTTTGCAGGATATTATTCAGTTGCTGCATTTCATCCTGTACATTTTTTCGTTCCGAAGAACAGTCCTAGATCACCATTTTATAAATTTCAAGGAAATTTGTGCAAATCAAAAATCGTTCGTTCTTGCTTGCTAAATCATCAACAAGATTCTCGAGCTAAAATGGTTTCCAGGCGTTATTATCCTCCTTGGTATAGGTATGTCAGTGTGTATCTTGTCTATTCTGTGTGTGTACAGAGTGTGTCATTCCATTGATTTGTATTGATCTGGGTTGTTTGTTCTCCAATATACAGTATTGCTCCGATGATGGACTGTACTGATAACCATTATAGGACTCTTGCTCGACTAATGACAAAACATGCATGGCTATACACAGAGATGCTTGCAGCTGAAACAATTGTCTATCAAAAGGATAATCTAGTAAGTTAAAGAGATAACCAGAAATTGTTTGTAGCCAGCAATCATTTATATTTTACATTCTACGGCCAACCGGTTGATTTGCAAGATAAGATGTTCATGTTTTAATTGCTCGTCATCTAAAGACTTGTTTTCTTTATTTTCATCATTTACCACACAGGATCGATTCTTGGGATTTTCTCCTGATCAGCATCCCATAGTTCTTCAAATAGGAGGGAATAACTTGGATAACTTGGCACAAGCAACTAAATTATCTAATGCTTATGGCTATGATGAGATTAATTTCAAGTTCGTATCTTTCTTACATCAATATTTTTGTTCCATCCTAGTTTTTCTCGGTGGCTTGAAAGTTATTGTTTTTTTTTTCCCAGTTGTGGATGTCCTAGTCCGAAGGTCGCTGGACATGGATGCTTTGGTGTTCGTTTGATGCTTGATCCTAAGGTTTTCCTTAATATAATGATGATTTTTTTATTCAAGTAGTATATATGTGTTAAAATTATTTTTAGGACGGAGTTTATCTGATTGTGTTTCTTGGTGTTGATAAGGAAAGTTTGTTGGTGAATGCATGTCAGTAATAGCTGCAAACACTGATGTTCCTGTGAGTGTCAAGTGCCGAATTGGTGTTGATGACCACGATTCATATAATGAGCTCTGTGAGTTTCTCTTCGAAGATATTAATTTGTCTATTGCAATCAAGTGCCAAATTGGTGTTGTCGAACATTATTCATATAATGAGCTCTGCGAGTTTCTATGTGAAAACTTCAATTTGTCCATTTAATCTGAATGCTACCTAGAGAGTCACTAGAGAAACCTCTTCACTCTTTATGCATCAATTGGTGATTTAGGTGCAGGGAACGTGTATGTAGGTCCTTTTAGTGTGCTTTCTAGTAATTATTTTTTTCATTTTCTATCCAGTAATCTGTATGACTGCTCCAATCACTTTTCGATTTGTTCTCTCTCTATAATCACTGACACTTCCTTTGCAATTTCAGGTGATTTTATTTACAAGGTTTCTTCTTTATCTCCAACAAGGCATTTCATTATTCATTCACGAAAGGCATTGCTTAATGGCATTAGCCCAGCTGAAAATCGAAGTATTCCTCCCTTGAAGTATGCATTCCGTAATTTGGAATTTTATTCATTATACTCGTTTCCCAATTTGCGCCTTTTGATTTCGTATGTTGTTGAATATTACATGATAACATTAGTTGAACCATTATTGTTAGTTTATATATATATATATTTATTTATTTATTTTATGATTAACATTTCGGTTTTGATGATTAAGAATGCTTATGTTGTTACAGATACGAGTATTTCTATGGGCTCTTACGGGACTTTCCAGACTTGAGGTTCACTATAAATGGAGGCATAAATAGCGTTGATGAGGTGATAACTTGTTAACTCTTTTTGGTGGAAATATGTGAGCAATGTCGTGAAATAAAAATTCTCACGTTGTATGCTTGTCATTTTCACTTTTTGTAAATGACTATTTCCGGTTCTTTGTTTTGATTAAAATTTTATGGATGTTCTTGTTAATAATTATCTTATGGTTTGTTGTGTGGACTCCCGATTGCAATTTCACCTATTTATCATGTGCCTTCACAGGTTAATGCGGCTCGAAGTTTAGGAGCTCATGGCGTAATGGTGGGACGTGCTGCTTATAACAAGTATACATTAGGAACATTTTGCAAATGATCGTTTTCTTCATTTTTTTCAAAATATTTCATGTTTTGTTGGGTGATCAAAGGAGCTCATTCAACAAGAACAACAAGTAGCAACTTTGCTGCAGAGAAACAAAGATATGAAAAAAGCTTTAGTTACTTTGTAAGAAAAATAAGCCAAAAGAACAGAAAGCGTTTCTAAGGTGAAATTGAGGACAAATTAAACAGATTACGGAAATTAAACATTGTTTGAAGCCAATAATATTCTACCTTGTACCGTCTCTACATGGAGATGAATATTTATTCTCTACAAGACACTTTTTATTTTATAGCTTAGAATTGACTTGGAGGAATTCTCCAAAAAAAAACTATATTATGAAAACTCCTTCAACTGTAGCTGTGACCATCTAAATGTTCATCAGCATCATTTTTGTTCTCATTATAAGAAAAGAAAGCAATCGAAGCATCAAAATCTATAATATTTCATGCTTATCTCGAGAATCATGTTTCATTTGGCAGTATGACATTCCTTAACAATTTAGATTTGGCATTATAATTAATCAACTGATGATTTACTTACATTTTGCACAGCCCTTGGCAAACACTAGGACATGTGGATAGTGAAATTTTTGGTGTACCGAGTAATGGTCTTACCCGTCGGCAGGTTTAGTAGAAAAATGTGATAGCAAATGAATCCATCTACTGTAAATTTAGTTGTTATCATTAATGCTCTTTTTTCTTCTTTTAGATCATAAAGCACTATGAAGCATATGGGGAATCTGTTCTTGGAAAATATGGGCAGAAGCCAAACATACGAGATGTGATCAAGGTAAGAAAAGAACATGCCAACTGCCTTGGTAACATATCATAGTTCTAATCTATATTCAACATGTACTAATAATAATTCACATGCAGCTTTTGTTCTTAGTTTGTGGTACATTTTCTAAAGAAAATAGAAACAATATATCTGTTTTGAACTAGCTTCGTTGCAAAATGCAAGAACATCTGACATAGGAGCTATGCAAGGGATTGTTATTATGTTGATTGACCCAGTAATTTAAACCGGGCCTCTTTCGATTGATAAAATATTTTTGTAATGATGCATGTTTCTATGGCATTGTAGCGATACTTGCATGTCTTTTAATATCCAAATCTAAGTTATTTGGAGTATCCATTGTACAAATTGATGTACTAGGATCACATATGTATAGTGTTTATGCATTTCTGGCTTGGAATGTAGACAGTCTTTTTGGATATTAAATCAAGTCTTTTACAGAGATTTTGGATAGATGCCCTGAATTCAAGCTTATTATATTTCATCTCTTCTTCAAATTCTCAATCAGTCTTTTTTGGGTTTTGACCCATCATGTAATATGCAAAATAAAGAAGATGGGGTGTTTGTTGCTAAACTAGACTTGTATAGGGTGGCAACTGATAATTAGTTTGTTGATCTGATAATGCTTTTCATCTCCTGCAGCCTTTACTTCATTTTTTCTATTCGGAGCCTGGCAATGGTCTTTGGAAGCGTAAAGCAGATGCTGCGTTTCTAAAACGAGGCACGGTACGTAAATTGTCGCACCATGTTCTTCAGAATATGCTTGTATCCTACAGATGAAATATACCCAAGGTTGCTTCAAAAATTCACTTTTTTTGGTTATTCCGGTTGATATTTATTTAGTCACCGAAGAACGCTGTTAATTGTTGTAGACCATCAAATCGTTTTTCGAGGAAACGCTCGATGCAATACCCGACTATGTGTTGGATTCTCCAGTGGGTGGATCGAAACCGCCTACCGGACGAGTAGATCTCTTCTCCAAGGTACATAATTTGTTGCCACCTCCATATGATGAAGCACTGGATGAGGTGGGGTTGGAGGCTTAATTTGTTCTTTTGTCAAAATATATGAAGCAGCCAGGAGAGGCTGTGGCTAATGTACTATCCAGTTCATATATACATTGGTGGGTTAGGAAAATTTTGATATGATTAGTGCTTGCTGATTCGATTAGTAAACGTGATTAAGTTAATTAATTTTACATGTACTATGTACTCTAATCCTTTTTTTTGTTAGATTATGAAGTATTTGAATATATTCTTTGTTTCTCCTTGCTTTTGAGTCTTATTTTTAAGGGTAAATTAGAGTTTAAATTCTAATTTTTGGGTTTCATTTACAGATTTGACCTCTAATTTTATTTTTTTTGGACAAAATGTAACGTCCTCCATTGTTTCCAGTAAAAAATGAATAGAATATTCACCTTTCTATTATGGTATCAGAGTTAGTATCAGAGTTAGGTCTGTACGATGTGAGAACGGTAAGAAACACGCTAGACATGAAGAGAAAAAAATCTCTCACGCTAGACGTGTGGGCAGGTGTTGTCCAACATCGACAGAACCAAAGTGAAAGCGCCTGTATAAATATGAAGAGATTTCCTCAATAATTAAGATAGCTTTTGGAGTGAGTTTTACCTGTGCACTTTTTATCAATTTAAACATTGACTTTCATTTAATGTCCATACTTGTAACTAAGTTTTTGAATGAGGTGTTTTATCTTAGCCTCTCTGGTGATTTTGAACTCTATAGCGTGATCGACGGAGTTGAAAATCACTGAACAGAAGATCGACGTAGATTGAAATTTAAGGTAGAAATTACAGAAGTTATTAAAAATCGAGTTAAAACATCTCATTAAATAAAAAATGTGATATACAAGTGTTAGATTTAACAGATAAATATCGAAAATGTCAAAATTGTTCAGATTTTGCTTGTAAAAATAAATTAAAGAGTAAAGTGTAATTTGACCTTCAAATTAGGGTAAAAAGAGCAATTTTCACTGTAAACTTCGATAATGGTAAAAAACAATCGTCATGTATGAATAATAGAGAATTTACCGTATTATTTTTCGTTAAAATGTCACGTTTTGGTGACACGGGAAGAGATCAATAGAGATAAAAGGTATTTTGAGCGGCAAGAACCTGTAGTTCAGAGGATATAATTAGCAAGATGGCAGCACCCCATTGGCCAATACGTCATTTGGGATAAGATAACGAGTGGCCCTAGCAAGCCTCTTCATCTATCTCTCTCCATTTTCATGGCTATACATCTTCTTCAGACGAGAAAGCAAACCAGATAACAAACAGAGCTCACTCACTCACTCACTCACTCACTCACTGCACAAAAATGGCCTCAATCACCATGACAGCCTCATTGCTTGCCTCCTCAGGCCTCGCCGGACAGCCCAGAATCGCCTCTCGCCGGAGCCTCATTGTCGCCGGAGCTTCTACCAGTGAAGGAGTGAAGGCGAGTAGGGAGAGTGACAAAGAGAGCAACAATGGTCGGAGGGAGTTGATGTTTTCTGCTGCAGCCATTGCTGTTAGCTCTGTTGCAGGTATTGCCATGGCTGATGAGCCTAAACGTGGAACTCCCGAGGCTAAGAAAGCTTACGCCCCTATTTGTGTGACCATGCCTACTGCTAGAATCTGCCATAAATGAGAAGATTTGGGTTTGGTTGCTTCGTTTGGTAATTTGTCGGTGTCTTAATCTGTTTTAGGTCATGTAATTTGTGAACTTCTTTGCTGTTAAAATGTTAATCTCTGTGATTAAATGCAAATTGCAATCATGTCTGATTGTCCAACTCTTTCGTCTCCCCGTTTGTTTCCTGGAAAAGCATTTTCCCGGAAGAGAATTTTCTCGAGAAAATGTTGAGCTACAATCGTTTGGGGAAGAAGGGTTTGTCGAGTAGATCGTTGGACAGAATCCGGTTTTCAAGTTTCGGTTCGGTTTTTCTTCCAAAACAGACAATTTCAGGCCGGTTTGGTCTGTTCGGTCCGGTTCTTTGTCCCGCGTTTATAAATTAAGATTATAAAAACTTAAACAAGAAAATTAAATTCAAAGATGTATGTTCCATGTTTGTTTTCTGCGATATTTGTCCAAAGAAATTCATATGTTTTAAACCTTTTAAAGATGTATAGTATATTTCCAAAGATTTTTAGTAGGTTTTACGAAAAGTTAGAGTAATGTCACGATCAAATTACGGGTCGGGACAATTATGTTGGCATTGTTCATGTGAACAGTGCCACAAAAAAAAGTTCGAAGGAAATTTTGCGATTGTTATCTACGATATTTGTCCAAAGAAGTTTACACGTTTGGAGTCATTCTAAAAATGTAAAGTATTTTCAAAGAATTTTCTACAAAATTTTACGAAAAGACAAGTTAGTAACGACCGATATACGAGCCATTAAAGTCGAAGCAACAATCAAGCTCTCTCCGCTTAAAAGATCTTACTTTTCTACGACATCTATTTTGTATGATAATTATCAATGAAATTTGGAACTATGTTATCCATACCCTGTATTTATCTATCCACTAAACTTACAAAACTTAACAAGTCTCCAAGAAAACTGAAATCAAGTCCAACTTCTATTGCAAATTATACCTAGTTTATACAGATTCATACGTATCATAAGCAATCCATTCTTCCCCAACCAAGATCTATATCAAGAAAATCAGAGCAACCCACTACTGTAATACCCTGTAGATCTACCAGTGTTGCTTAGGAAATGATACCCAAACGCAGTAAGCGCAGACAATTTTCTGGGAAATATAGACATAAACGGCAAAAGATAAGCTCATCAGAGTAATATCTTTCCAGTCGCCTTTTCTCTGCGGGCTCAAATTCTCTTTCAATCCCTTTCCGATCTTTTCAAAACCCAGAAAAAAGTTTCTCTGCAACTGCTTTTCTTTCTTGTTTTTCTCTGCTTCGGAAGGATCTGAAGGGTCCTGGCTATGGCAGCGAAGAACAAAGAGTACTTTTCGGCATCTTCTGTTGCTGATAGATTGCGTGGATTGGGTTTTGGTTGGGGAAAAGGGGCGGTGGCTGATTGAGAGGGCCGCCATTGAAGAAGGTTTGTGTTCTTCTGAGTAATGAAGAATGGGGAAGGAGAGACGTGAATAAAAGTTGAAAAGTTTCAAGTTTTTGTCTGTTTCTGAAAATATCTCGTCATCCATACTTGAACCGAACCGGGATCAAACCGTGTATATCACAATTTGGTGTGGTTCGGTTCGGCTCCCTGGATGGAACTGGAATGAACCGGCTAATTGAGGGCAACAAAGTAGAAAAAGTTATCTAAATTGTCTCCAAATCACTTGAACACTAAATTTCAGTGTCTAAAATTGCAGTAAAATAAGATAAATCTAGTCATCAGCTTCATTGAAATCCGAATCCTCACTGGCTTTCTCACTCTCTGAATCACTCAAAACATACTTTACTTGCTGCTTCCGCATTGCCCTCTGAGGCCTTGAAGCTGCTGCTGCTGCTGCTGCTTTAATGGCTTCTGCTGAAGCATCATCAGCAGAGTCAGTATCAGAATCTAAATTCACCTTTGAAACTTTCTTCCCCACTCCATTTCTCCCCAGAATGGAGCCGCTTTTCTTGTTGAAAGGAGATTCTCTCATCTTCCTCACTTTTTTCTCTGGTGAAATTCCTGAATTCTCTGCAGGTTTCAACATTTGAGTTAAGAGTTTTTGACTCAAGACCTGTCGCTTTGCTCCTTTTGATGGGGGTTTGTCTGTTTTGGTTTTTGTATTTGGCCTTTTTCCTCCCTTCTTTCCTGCGCCTTGAGGAGCCTTCACCTCTTCAAAATCTTTATCATCATCAATTTCATCCCCATCTTCATCAGAAATCTCTGCAACTTTTGCTGAAGGTTTCTTCTTCTGAGCTGCAGCTCTTCTGCTTGGTTCTTTCTTTCTTGCCTCAGCTTGAGGGACTTCCATTTCCATTTCTGAGACAATCAATAAAAACGTTGCAAGTTACCACACTTTTTATACCATTTTCCTCTCCTCAGGCAAACTTTTCCGACAGATTTCTTCTGAATTGTACAGAGCAGCAAAAAACGCATATTGCCAGATGAAAACAATAAAAAAAATAGAAATCAATTACCTGCTGAATGATCAGGAGATGATTCAAGGTTATATGCAGCTAGTCGTTCTTTAAGCTCAGCCACTTCATCGTCATCCTCGTCCTCATCCACAACTTGTTTGGGTTGTTGCTGCCGTACACAGAAAGATAAAATTCATTGGAATGATTTTTTATAGGAATGACTGCACAACAGATCATTCTTGGCAAGTACCTTCTTAACAGGAGGTTTCTTTGTAGCTGCTGCTTTCCCCTTCGGTTTTACTACCTCGGCTACCTTCTCTGCAAATCCATGCAAATAAAGATAGGAAGTCAATGTAAAAATACAAAAGAAAAATCTTAGTTTTGCACATTTACCTATTTGCATCATAGAACCAGATGACACCTCTTGACTGTCTGTACTAGTTTCTGAATTCTTGGGTTTTGAAACATTTTTACGTGGATTCTTTGGAGGTTGCCTACCAACCTTTGGAATATTGTGATTCTTTGCCTTGCTTCTTGCTAAGAGTCTAGCCTCCTCTGCTTGAGCATCACTTTTATCCATTTCCTTAGTTGCACAAAATTTTAACCAAGATTAGAAAAGACTAAGATAAATGAAATTTGAAAAATGTTATTTTGATTGCTTACATCAAGTTCTCTCTCGAGGGCATCGAGATCTTTAAACCAGAGAGACTTCGGAGTTGCTTTCCTCAAATCATCAACTTCCTTATTGAGTTTATCTCTGTCAGCACAGAGGGCCTGAACCTTCTCAAGGGTCAAGGTTCCAATTTGCATGGCCAGTAGGTACTCATAGTCACTAACACTTGCTTCTTTAACAGATGACTCAGAGTTTTCATCTGCTTCTTCGTCAATAGCTCCGGCAACTTGTGGCTCGCCGGATTTTGCTTTTTTTGGAAAAGGAGTAAAACCTTTCTCTTGAAGTTCAAGAAACAAATCAGCTTTCCTTCTGTTGCTGACAATGATCTCCCCACTCACAACGGCCAGGATAAATCTAACCTTATTTTCCAGCTTCATCAACTCCATTTCTAGGTTTTCTAGAAGAATTTTCTGCATTGATCACAAACAAGGTATGTCAATAGTTGTTTCCAAATCAAAAGTGATGTGATTAACCAAAATCTAGTTACTCTCAATGCAGTACAAGGCTCACCTTTCTTTTCTCGTAAAATTCAAGCCTCAGGTGAAAAAACTCCTCAAGAACTGCAGGAAACGGCAGCATAGGCCAATCAGTCTCTTAAACTTCAAATATTTTTTCTAAGATTTCACAATTTCAATCAGTAAAATAACTTAAAACATACTTTGCTCTGGGTTGTCATATTTCTTAATTGTCCCATTCGCATCAAATAGATGCATGTTACTTGTGCTGATTGAACTGGTTAATTTAAGTTTCTTCATCACACCTTCTTGCTGGACCATGATCAAACCTTCCTCTGATAAATGAACGTCAATCAATACCATTTTGTCATCACTGTGGTGATCGGCGTGCTGCAAAAAAACAGAAATCTCTAAGAAAACAAAGAAAAAAAAAAAGCATTTTGTGTACAGAACTGAAAAAGAAACAAGTGATTTACCTCAATAAAAGGATCTTTCACCACTTTATCTTTATCATTTTTCGACGCAACTTTTGTAACAGAATCCAGAAATTCCTTATAATCATTGGTCCACCTACGAATCGGCAGCTCTGTAATTTTCAACGTCGTTTCATTGACTTCCTCTATATTTCCACTAATAGTGTAAGTAACACCTCCCTCCTTAGTAGCAGTTTTCTCAATAGTTCCTTTAAATCCTCTATACCACGGGTCCATAGGCAGCATTGCTTCACCACTCAACAAGCACCTCACATTTCGAATAATATCTCTAGGATTATAATTAGGAATATAGGAACTCCATCCTGTCCCAATACCCTCACTTCCATTGACAAGAACGAGTGGTATTATTGGCATGTACCTAAATGAAAAACAGAAAAGGTTGTATAAAATGCCATGCTGTCAGCTAGCTTCCAACAAAATAGATAGATGAATAAAAAGAGAGAAAAAAAAGAGAGATACCAAGTTGGTTCAATGAGTTGTCCATCCTCATTTAGGTAGTTAAGGAGGTTGTCATCATCCTTAGGGAAGAGAAACCTTGTAACAGTTGAAAGCCTCGTAAAAATATACCTAGAACTTGCATGGTCTTTACCTCCCTGAAAGGATCAGCTCATGCATCAAATACAAGAAAACCATTGGAGCTGTGCATTTCAATAACATTTTCAGAAAAAAAACACACACACACACACACACAATGCAATTGCTTACATGGTTACGAGTGCCAAATTGACCACTAGGCTGAAGAAGATTGATATTGTTGCTGCCAACATAATCCTGTGCCATCCCAATAATGGTGCTTGCAAGACTCTGTTCTCCGTGATGGTATGCCGAATGCTCAGACACATAACCAGAGAACTGTGACACTTTTGCTTCTTTAACAAAGTTCCTTTTAAAGGAGCAAAAGAGAATTTTTCTTTGACCTGGCTTGAGACCATCAACCATCGAAGGAATGGACCTTTGCAAATCAGCCATTGAAAATAATATTAGCTCCTTGTTGACAAAGTCGCTGTACTTAATCAGTTGAGTTGTTTGATCAAGGTGAGTACCAGGCTGCAAAATTGAATCCTTTTGTTAAGCTAAGATCTCAATGATTCAATAAACAGAAAGGAATCCAATCTCTAGTGAAAAATGCTGAACCTCAAACTGCCTAAGCCAATTTTTTCTCTCTTCTATCTTTTTCTTACTGAATGCAAGCTCAATAGCTTCACCATCCTGCTCATCTTGCCAAATAAAATCTTTCTTGTGCTTTTGCAGATCTTGAAAGTACTCCCTCCCTTCTTTTGATGTGCTTGTTCCCAACCCCTATTGAGAAAGAAAATAGATTGATGAAAACAAGGAGACTTTGCTAACTTCTAGTTGAAACCAGAAAAGATGAATTCCTTAAATTTAGGAGATAGACCTTATAGTACTTAATTGACCAACTGCTTGCACTGCCCTTCAAACTATCTTTCCAAGATTCATACTCAGGCATGGAATAAAATGATAAAACATTCCCATTCCTGTGAGTTGCCTGCAGAGATTAGAAGACCAACAAAGGTGAATTTTTTTCTCTCAATTGACATTCAAAAAATGCTAACATTTTTTTGGGGAATATAGACTATAAAGAATGCCAACCTTCACAATTGGAGTTATGAACTCAACCAAAAAAGATGAAACTTTAAGGAGAGATGGCCAGAAAGAGTGAATAAAATTGATTAAGAGTCCTTTGATGTGAGAACCATCATGATCCTGTACAAGTCAGCATATATAGAAGCATTATGTGCAGTATATAACACATATTTTACAAAGAAATGTCATTGTGCCTGTTAGAGTCATAGATCGTCAAGTAGAAAAAAAAAAAAAAAACCATTATAATCAAGAATGTATTAAACAAACCTGATCAGTCATTATCATCATATGACCATATCTTAGAGCTTGTACACTCTTGTACTCCTTACCCTGCTGAAGTCCAAGAATCTGCTTGATGTACTGAATTTCTTTATTCTCAGAAATCTGCTTACTGCTAGCTTCCCTCACGTTCAACAATTTACCTCTAAGAGGAAACACGCCATAGAGGTCTCGCCCAACCACACCAAGCCCAGCCATCTAAACAACAATGCAGAAGGTCTTAAAACTTCAAAATGAAAAACAAGCGAACAGTTATGAATAAAACATGGCTCTTACTGCGAGTGCTTTAGCTGAATCTCCTTCTGTCAAAATCAAGGTACACTTATCAGAATTTCTTCCTCCAGCAAAATTAGCATCCTCCAATTTTTCAATTCCACTAAGTTTTTCAGTTTTTGTTCCATCAGTTTTCTTCAAATCCTTGCTCTGCTTGAAAGTGACCCATGATAAAACGCTATCCATGATTCCAGATTTAGTTGTCACTAAAAAAAAGTCATACAAATAACAATCATAAAAAGATAGGGATTAAATATTTATTTAAGGACAAAAAACAAGACAGAACAAACCATTCTTTAAGAAATCCTGAGGAAGTTCACATGAAGACCCAAAGCTGGATTGACGAATTGTCAAAGTTTCTTTGGTTTGAGAATCGAATGAAGGGTTATCAATGAGCGCATTGATAAAAATCCACAAGTAGTTTTTCACATTATGTGCCTTCACATTGGCATTCTTGTTCTTTTTATTTACAATATTCATCACATGATTTGCTATCTGATTAGTGACGCAATCAACATGAGTTCCACCTTTGATTGTGGCTATCCCATTTACAAAACTGACCTGTTAAAGTAACAAAAAAACATCAAAAGTCCATTAATGTCCAGTGGCTCTACAACAATTTAATTAACATGAATTTTTTATACCTGCTGAAACTGTCCCTCAGAAAGAGTCACTACAATCTCCCATCTATCATTTAATTTCGTATGGTACCTGTTACAAATTAATAGAACCATTAAACAGGTTCTAAAAACGAGAACACGAACAAAATGATAAAACAATTATTCAAAGTAAAATATATCAAAAGAACCTTTTGGGTGCCTCTGTGAGATTTTTTCCAACAGATATAATGTAAAGATCGACATAATCTTGAAACGACCTCACTGGAACCCTAGTGCCATTCAACTCCACTTTCACAGTTTTTCCAAGACAACCAGCTAGGTCCATTACTCGTTTCTTCATCAAAGCAACCACATCATCCTCGAGGTGAGTCATGTGAAACTTTGCTAAATCTGGTTTGAATGAGACCTTTGTCCAATTCTCACTCTCTTTGCACTTTGTGATAATTGGCTCAGATTTATTTCCCATATTCTTAGAAAACACCTATAATTAAGAAGATACTCATTAGTGGCAAAATGTTTCCTAAACAATCAAAATACAAGAACAACCAGCAATGAGAAGTGTCATTATGATGGGAGATGGGCCAGCGAGGGTAAATAAGAAGAAACCATTCAGATAGAAAAATTTTTGTTGTTCATTGATATGTGTAGAATTTAGGTGGGAAGAAGAAGAAGTTACAGAAGAACTGAGTTCGTGAAAATAAGAAGTAGAGAGAGAGTAATAAAGAGAGATTCAATATTCATTTTTTCCATCCCCTCTCTGAATGAAATTACAGCCTTAAAACAACATAAAGTAGAAACTACCCATAAACAATAACTTCCCATAACCCATAATTAACCAACAACTAAACAGTGATGGAAGACATAAACTTCCAACTAAACCCACTAAGCTATACACGTCTGTCACCATGCACGTAACATTCCCCGCCGCTTAAGAATCCTTGTCCACAAGGATGAAATATGGGTAAGTCCCTTACGAAAGAAACGTCGATCAAGAACCGGGCAGGAGTGACAAACGATACGCCACTACTACTAGTTCATTCCCCCACCAGGATCATGCGGTCGATTGAGAACCCCGGTTCCTCTGTCAGCCTCCCTATTGTCGTTGGGGCTTGAGTGCGTTGAATCTTCGAGCATGAATAATTGTGGTTGGTCGCAACGATGACCTTGGATAAACTTTTCGTCACAATAATAGCAGAGCCCTTTTTCTCGACGTTCGCGTGCTTCGTGATTGGTGATTCGGTGAAATGCTGGAGGTGGAGCAGTAACTTTCGCCGTCACTTGGTGGTTTGGAGAAGGGCCAAGTAGGCCAGCGGAGGGGTTGGAGATCGCCTTTGACATTGGCGAGACAATTGGACCCGATTTCTTTTGTAATTGGTTCCGTTCCTCAATTAATCGAGCGACGCCGATCGTCTCAATGAATCGAGTGACGCCGATCATCTCGGTAAAAGGATTGATATCGGACGAATTTTGGGAGATTCGCAGAGCTTGGAGCTCGGACAGCACCGCTTGTAAAGCTGCGTGCACGTGATCAAAGTTAGACTCATGGCGAGCTAAAACTTTGTACACTTCCGTGCGAAATTCTGCATTAGATTGACCACGGGTATCCATAAAACCGGTGGTTTATGTCTCTGATACCACTGATATGTGTAGAATTTAGGTGGGAAGAAGAAGAAGTTACAGAAGAACTGAGTTCGTGAAAATAAGAAGTAGAGAGAGAGTAATAAAGAGAGATTCAATATTCATTTTTTCCATCCCCTCTCTGAATGAAATTACAGCCTTAAAACAACATAAAGTAGAAACTACCCATAAACAATAACTTCCCATAACCCATAATTAACCAACAACTAAACAGTGATGGAAGACATAAACTTCCAACTAAACCCACTAAGCTATACACGTCTGTCACCATGCACGTAACATTCATTCTTCCAACGTTTCAATGGTATATGATGAGCAATCAAAGGGTGGGCCATGAAATAAGACTAACATATCAACACTTAAATGAACAAACGACGAGCTACTGAAGAATCAGATTACTAAACTCAAGTCATATTTCAGAAACATATAAAACTCTAAAAGAACCAGATTACTGAAATCAAGTCATATTTCAGAAACATATAAAACCTTAAATTATTCAGAAGAAAATAAAAATGTCAAAACCAATATGGAGCAAAAAAGCCAAATACGAGCACGAAAGAAGAGAAAAAAGTCTACCTGTTTATACTTCTTCTGGCGCTTTCCATCGGCTGTTTCGATCACAAATTCAGTGGAAAAGATGTTTGTTAGCTTCGCACCATACCCATTTCGACCACCAGTCGTCTTCTTCACCGTATCATCATAATTACTGCTAGTCAACAAGTGACCGAAGATCAGTTCAGGCACGTACACTTTTTCCTCCTGGTGAATCTCAACAGGTACTCCATCTCCATTATTATACACACTTATCAAGTTCTCTTCAACATCAATGACAACTTTAACCGAGTCCATGGACGGATCTCTCTGCTTATTATCAGCCGCATTAACCAAGATTTCATCGAAAATCTTGTAGAGGCCAGGAACGTAAGTCACAGAACGGTTCACCATCTTATCGTTCTCGTAAATCCATAGAGTTTGCGTATGCTTCTCAATAGATCCAATATACGTATCGGGACGGAGAAGGATGTGCTCGAGCTGTGTTTTCTTCTGGTACACTTCTTCGATACTTTTCTTCATCGGCTCCGCTGAAATGGCAGCTTCTGGGCCGACATTAGCGGCGGCGCTGTTTTGCAAGGGGCGCTTCTTCTCCACAGCCATATGGATAGAATCTTGAGAAAGGATACGAAAATGGCGTCTGCGATGTAAAGGGGAGAAAAGGGAAAGTAACAGGAGAGATTTGAATTTGAAATTTAGGCGGCCTGTGTTAACGGGTTTAAATAGTTTCAAACTCTGTGATCGTCGATCGGACGGTCTCAATTGGTTTTGATAGTCTCGAAAGACAAGATGGAGACTACAAACGTCGTCGTTCTCATGGATTGTATATTTTGTATCATAATTAGATTAGAGATATTTCAGTAATTGATTGGTAAAATTAATGTATTTTTTTTAATTATTTATAAATTATCACGTCAATTAATTATTTATTCGCAATGATAAATCTTACAAGTATTAGAAAATCATGAACATTTTCGGATTCTATTTATATGGTTTTGTCTACGCATGGTAAAAAATTCGTGCTTTAATAACACTTGTACGGTTTATTATAATTTTAATTAATTATTTTATTATTAAATTACAACAAATCGTGCAAATGTTAGAAAATCACTCAAATCTCCATATTCCCTTCTATGATTTTGTCTACACATGGTAAAAATTTTGTGATTTAATAGCACTTGTACGGTTTATTGTATATTTGTATTTGGCTTTTTTGCTCCATATTGGTTTTGACATTTTTATTTTCTCCGGAATAATTTAGGGTTTGATATGTTTTCGAAATATGACTTGAGTTCAATAATCTCGTTCTTCAGTGAGGTGTCCTTTGTTCATTTAAGTGTTGATATGTTAGTCTTGTTTCATGGCCCACCCTTTGATTGTTCATAATATACCATTTGAAACGTTGGAAGAATGAACTACAAAAATTTTTCTATCTGAATGGTTTCTTCTTATTACCCTCACTGGCCCATCTCCCATCATAATGTCACTTGTCGTTGCTGGTTGTTCTTGTATTTTGATTGTTTTAAGGAAACATTTTGCCACTAATGAGTATCTTTTTAATTATAGGTGTTTTCTAAGAATATGGGAAATAAATTTGAGCCGATCATCACAAAGTGCAAAGAGAGTGAGAATTGAACAAAGGACTCATTCAAACCAGATTTAGCAAAGTTTCGCATGACTCACCTCGAGGATGATGTGGTTGCTTTGATGAAGAAACGCGTAATGGACCTAGCTAGTTGCCTAGGAAAAACTGTGAATGTGGAGTTGAATGGAATTAGGGTTCCACCTTCACAGTTTTTCCAAGGCTACCACCTAGGTCCAAAAGGAGTTATGATTCTGAAAAATAGGAAGGAGATGAAAGAAATAGAGAACAAGAGAGAGTGAAACGAGAGAGATAAATCTCTTCTGTATTTGATAACTTGAAATGAGAATCAATAATTTCAGTGTAAATGTCTGTATATATACTAACATAATTCCAAGGCTAAATAAGGAAAATTATATAATTAATAATAAACCATAAGTAGAAATAAACTATAACGTTATATGCTAACATCTCCCCTTAATATTTATACTGTATCATAATAATTAAGCAAATGAATTAATAACATTTAATCGTCACGTCAAAATGTAAGATTATATTGTAAATCTAGCATTATTCTAATTTTTATTGAAAGGAATAACACGCAAGAATCGACCACATGCACGTGTGTGTCTAGTCGACAAACAGGCCAAATATGATGTTTTCCACGTGGACAATAATAAAGGTCGCATGACATGTTCTATTACATCTATTGACACAAACTTAATAGAATGACCTTAAAAACAAAATTAAACTACTAAAACTTTATTAAGAGGATTAGAACGGTAATAATTTAATTAAAATCAGCCATAAATACGAGGATCAAAGATTTATTCTATTCAAATTATTATTTGCACGTTTTGTTTTATTTTTTAAGACGAATGGAGTATGTTGAACCAAACCGAACCGAACCAATCAAGTTAAATTTTATTTATTACAAACCATTTGAATACATAGAGCATAGTAAAACTCCATCACAAGCCAAAGAAGGCTGTCCAAAGAGTAACCCAACCACAGAACTCATCCGAATTGATATCTTGGGTTTGATTCGGGTTCAATTTTGAAGAGCTATTGGTCCAGTTCCGGTTTAATAGTTGGAAACCAAACATTAACGGTTCGTTTTGATTTGGTTCCGAACCGGGCCGTAAATAACGGTGTCCCGCCATTTTATTATAGAGTACGGAAGACTTCTATCTCCGTCGTCTTCCCAGAGGCTAAAACCTTTCCGATCTTTTCAAAACCCAGAAAAAAGTTTCTCTGCAACTGCTTTTCTTTCTTGGTTTTCTCTGCTTCGGAAGGATCTGAAGGGTCCTGGCTATGGCGTCCTCTGCTCGAGCATCACTTTTATCCATTTCCTTAGTTACACAAAACTTTGACCAAGATTAGAAATGACTAAGATAAATGAAATTTGAAAAAAGTTATTTTGATTTCTTACATCAAGTTCTCTCTCGAGGCCATCGAGATCTTTAAACCAGAGAGACTTAGGAGTTGCTTTCCTCAAATCATCAGCTTCCTTATCGAGTTTATCTCTGTCAGCACAGAGGGCCTGAACCTTCTCAAGGGTCAAGGTTCCAATTTGCATAGCCAGTAGGTACTCAGGAGAAAAAAAAGCCAAATCCGAGCATGAAAGAAGAGAAAAAAGTCTACCTGTTTATACTTCTTCTGGCGCTTTCCATCGGCTGTTTCGATCACAAATTCAGTGGAAAAGATGTTTGTTAGCTTCGCACCATACCCATTTCGACCACCAGTCGTCTTCTTCACCGTATCATCATAATTACTGCTAGTCAACAAGTGACCGAAGATCAGTTCAGGCACGTACAGTTTTTCCTCCTGGTGAATCTCAACAGGTACTCCATCTCCATTATCATACACACTTATCAAGTTCTCTTCATCATCAATGACAACTTTAACCGAGTCCATGGACGGATCTCTCGGCTTATTATCAGCCGCATTAACCAAGATTTCATCGAAAATCTTGTAGAGGCCAGGAACGTAAGTCACAGAAAGGTTCACCATCTTGTCGTTCTCGTGAACCCATACAGCCTGCGTATATTGAGAAGCATCCGCAGACTCTATGGGTTTGCGAGAATGATTAGATGATAAGACCATAAGATGGTGAACCGTTCTGTGATTCTCTTTTTATAATTTGTTGTAAGTATGGAAAAAATTTCGTCATTTAATACCACTTTATTTAATTGATTATTTTAGTGTTAAATTACAACCAATCGGGTAAGTGTTAGAAAATCACGTAAATCTACAGATTCCCTTCACATGATTTTTTTTTATATATGGTAAAAATTTCGTGATTTAATAAAACTTGTAAGATTTATTGTAATTTTAGTTAATTATTTTTATGGTTAAATTATAATAAAACGTGTAAATGTTAGAAAATCATTCAAATTTTCAGATTCTCTTCCCATGATTTAGTCTGCATATGGTAAAAATTTCGTGATTTAATAACGTTTGTACGATTTATTACAATTTTAGTTAATTTTTTTTATGGTTAAATTAAACTGATTTTTAGGGGAGAGGACGACTGGTTCAACCGAACCGACCGTCCTCTTCGATAGACGACAAACAGAATTCGTCAAAACCGGAGAGAACAGCCGGTTCGACCGTATCATAACGAAAATCAAATATTTAATACCAAAGTTAACTGTGTTTCATGACATTCTTATAATCTAGTAAGTAACAATATTTAATTTTATCATGATCGTAATATATATAATAGCTAATTATTATCTTTTTTATTCAATATCATATTTTTTAGAGATATTACGTTAACAATATAATTTTACACTATAATTTTATACATTAATATTTAATACTTGTTTTTTTAATTTTTTAATAAAAAAATTTTGCTGGAATTTTGGGTCATGGACGTTTGACTGTTTATTCGAATCACTTAAATTTTGTGTTATTGATGTCTTTTCAATTATTCTTGATTAATTTTTACATGTTTCGCGATATTAAATATTTATACTGTATCATAATAATTAAGCAAATAAATTAATAACATTTAATCGTCACGTCAAAATATAAGATTATAGTGTAAATCTAGCATTATTCTAATTTTTATTGAGATTAGTAACATGCAAGAATCGACCACACGCACGTGTGTGTCTAGTCGACAAACAGGCCAAATATGATGTTTTCCACGTGGACAATAATAAAGGTCGCATGACACGTTCTATTACATCTATTGACACAAACTTAATAGAATGACCTTAAAAACAAAATTAAACTACTAAAACTCTATTAAGAGGATTAGACCGGTAATAATTTAATTAAAAACAGTCATAAATACGAGGATCAAAGATTTATTTTATTCAAATTATTATTCGCACGTTTTGTTTAATTTTTTAATACAAAGAGAGTATGTTGAACCAAACCGAACCGAACAAATCGAGTTATCATCCTTTATTTTAAATTTTCTTTATTACAAACCATTCGAATACATAGCGCATAGTAAAACTCCCTCACAGCCAAAGTAACCCAACCATAGAACTCATCCAAATTGATATGTTCGGTTTGATTCGGGTTCAATTTTGAAGAGCTATTGGTCCAGTTCCGGTTCAATATTTGGAAACCAAACATTAACGGTTCGTTTTGATTTGGTTCAGAACCGGGCCGTAAATAACGGTGGCCCGCCATTTTATAAAAGAGTACGAAGACTTCTATCACCGTCGTCTTCCCAGAGGCTAAAACCTTGGAGTTCATACTGCATAAACCCTATTTCTCAAATCTCTTCATCCTGAGTTCTGTGATCGAAATGGAGACGTCTATGGCTATGGCGGTGGACGAAGGGCAGAGCGAGATGGTCAATAACGTTATGTGCCTCTTGACAGATCCCGAGGGAACGCCTTTGGGAGCTCCCATGTACTTTCCTCAAAACGTTGGGCCACAGCAACTTCAACAAATTGTTAATAAGCTTCTCAACAATGTAAGCTTCATGAATATATGATTTAACCGTGTGCCGGCAATGTTTGATCCTTCGGAAAAAAGGTTTAGGAAAACTTAGCGGAATTGTTCAATGCTTTCTGTGGCTATCATTCTAACATAGTTGATGAAAAAAAGTTCTCATACACCAATTTAGAATTAGGACACCAAATTGATAAATAGTAAGACAAACTACATAGATGTGCGAAGTAGACTAAATGATGAATCGGCCTTTAACAGGCTACCAAATGGCTGATAAGTTGGTTTTGCCTCTGATAGAAATTTTTTTAATCTGTGTATTATTTAGGAAGAGAAGTTGCCTTATGCTTTCTATGTCTCGGATCAAGAACTTATTGTTCAGCTTGGCATGTATTTGGAGAAAAACAAAGGTTAGTAACAATCCAAATATGCTGAAAGGCTGTGGAGTGCTTCAATGATCTTGATTTGATATTTCTTTTTTCAAATTGTGGTGAAACATAAGAGTAGTTGGTAATTTTTGCTATTTGTATTGATGGGAATATCTTTTAAACAATTTCACAGTTTCTGTCGAGAAGGTTCTGAAGATAGTTTATCAACCGCAAGCTGTTTTTCGCATTCGTCCCATTAGTCGTTGCTCAGCAACAATTGCTGGTATGTGGTTTGTGCGCTTTTTGTCCCTACCATGTTGCTGCTGTTTCAAATATTTTATTTTAATATGTTAATGTTCTATTAGTAATAATAACGTCTTACAACTAAATAAAATTGTGCTATGTACAAGCTTATGAATAAGGGAGTCAGTAAAAAATGGGCTAAAACTCTGAAAAAGAGGAAAGCAGAAAAACATCTAAAAACTCTCTTTCTCCTACCATTTCAATGTTTTAACAAAACTAAATTTTGGTGATTTAAAATTCAGTGACTCCTCTAAATTCATCTTAGCCCACCTCTTATTTTAGTCACGCTGTAAAGTATGAAATAATAGTAATGATCATAGACTGCTGTATTAATTTCCAGTTTTTTGAAGAGCTTATATGATTGTTGTTAAAATTCGTCTTATTCTTTCTCAAACTTTCCTCCTCAAAATACATCTGATTCCTCTTAATGAAAATACAGATGTGGGGTCTTATTGTACTTTTGGTTGTTTAATTGTTGCAGGTCACACTGAAGCTGTACTTTCTGTCGCTTTTAGTCCCGATGGGTGTCATTTGGCGAGTGGTTCAGGCGATACCACTGTTAGGCTGTGGGACCTCAATACTCAAACTCCATTGTTCACGTGTACAGGTCGGAATATAGACTAATATATTTGTTTATAATCTTACCTACTAAACCCACTTTGGATTCCGACATTTTCTCAAAGCTATGGTGCATGGATTTTTAATAGATGATTATCGAAACTACACAGGTCCTACTTAGACTTGCCTCACATCACTCGGAGTTTAGTATTTGATTGAATTATCTAAAGATTATTATGAATTTCTGAGTTACTAGGATTGAATAGAAACATGTAATCGCTGTGGTGTTTTTTGGCAGAGGAAAGTGCTTTGATATCTTTATTGCTATTCCTTAATCATGGGTATAAAAATTCTTTCCCGTACTATGCTATCTGAATCATTCAAACTAATACAATTATACCATTCAGGTCACAAAAATTGGGTACTCTGTATTGCTTGGTCACCAGATGGAAAGCATCTTGTAAGTGGAAGTAAGACGGGAGAACTTTTATGTTGGGACCCACAAACGGGGAAGCCACTGGGCAACTCTCTAATTGTAAGATTTCGTTTCAGTGACTATTAACTGAGAGAAATGTTTGCTACTATATTTATCAAGGCTAGAAACTCTATGAGTTTAAATCTGGATCAAAATTTAATAGATTTTATTTCAGTTTTCAGTGTTTGCTAATGTCATGTTTTTACTTTCTTATTTTTAGTTTGTTCATGATCAATGAGTTGTTTTCTTTTGTGTTTAGAATAATTTTATTTAAGGAAAGAAAATTGTGAACATGAGGTCTATTTTGTTAACAAAACCTATTTGTGACATGACTAAGTATAGACAAAAGATATGCCATCCACGCCTTACTTAGATAAGGTGAAATTCATTGAAAACTTTTATCTGTTGTGGTTTGTGGAGTCATCATATGAACACATATTTGTTTTAGGGCCACAAAAAATGGATTACTGGTATTTCTTGGGAACCAGCTCATCTAAGTGCTCCATGTCGTCGATTTGTGACTTCTAGCAAAGATGGTGATGCACGCATATGGGACGTTTCACTGAAGAAATGTGTGATTATTCTTAGTAGTCACACACTTGCAGTAACTTGTGTGAAATGGGGTGGAGATGGTGTCATATATACAGGGTATGAGTACTTTTAATCCTTAAGTTGCCCCATCATGTTACTTGAACTATATCCAGTATTAGAATCATTTTAGCTGACTCTCAAGTATTGCGTTGGTGTAACAAAATGAAGTAGCTCTATTTCATTGTTCGCCCCAAACAATATTGTACATGCAACTGCTATAATATTATTGGAAAATTTGAACTTCGATGATGAAACATTTAAAAAGATTATTTAGTTTTTGGGGTCTTTGCTATGGCATGCGCCAAATTTAACTTTACTTTATTATATCAAATGACTCAGTTCCCAGGATTGCACTATCAAGGTCTGGGAAACTTCCCAGGGAAAGCTGATCCGTGAATTGAAGGTATAATTTTTATGTTAAAAAAGACAATCTTTCAGTGCCTTTGATCTTTGTTTGAACCAGTCGTTGTCAATAATCACTCGTATTTGCCATTGGTATCTGAACTAAGAGTGGAACAATTGCTGATGATACTCTCAATGCTATTGTTTTTGCCTTTTTTTCTGACAAGTCAAAATGTTGTTGTCTTCTTTTGTCTGAGACTAAATTAAGTTCTAATTCTGCATATTGATTCATGATCGCATTTGATGCTATCGTGATGCAATTTCAGGGACATGGACATTGGGTCAACTCTCTTGCACTAAGCACAGAATATGTTCTTCGAACTGGAGCATTTGACCACACAGGCAAACAATATTCTTCTCCAGAGGAATTGAAGAAGGTAGCAGAAATTTTAGTTCATCAAAATAATGACTTTTAGTTATTGTTATTTAATTATTAGTTCGTTTGCTTATGCTGTTCACAATAATTTTGTGTTTTAGCCGAGTGCCTTTTTATTTTTTTTTTGTGAATATTTATGTGACTAATTTGCTGAAAAAGTGTGTTTGAAGGATTTTATTACAGTTCAAGCTGCTGTGTGCAAAATAGTCTCCTAGTATGGAGTATTTTTTTTTCCCTCTTCGCCCCAAATTGATGGCCCTTCTTTCTTAAGAAACAAAATCTGAAATTTATATCAGTTTAACAAGTCAATGTTACTGATAGACCTAAGCCTCCCATCAAATTTACTTTTACAAGGAGAGGTAGCATGAGGACAGATAGGGTGGGGAAAATGTAATCACATGAAGGGAAAAAAGAGAGAAAGTGGGGTGTGCATCGGAAGGTGTGAGGTGTGCTTTTTTTGTGGTGCAAAGGTGTTTTGGAAAAGGGTTAAAAAGCTAGCATCAGGGTTAAATAAGAGAAGAGAGAGGGAAGGTTAGGCCGGAATTAGGAAGGATTCTCCCTTTTAAATTATTCTGTTCTTGGTTGCATCTATTTTGTTTCTGTCTGTAGCTGTATTTAATTAATTACCTTCATTTTTTTTTTTTGTAAATGCTGATGCTGTGCTGATCCTGTCACAAAAAGTTGTCTTTTATGTTTTTCCCATTCTCATGATTAAATGTATTTTGTTGTACTTGTCAATTTAGGTTGCTTTGGAAAGATATAACAAGATGAAAGGCAATGCCCCTGAAAGATTAGTTTCAGGATCTGATGATTTTACAATGTTTCTATGGGAACCAGCAGTCAGTAAACACCCCAAAACTCGCATGACAGGCCATCAACAGGTAAAGATCATTTTCAACTTGTGAATTTTTCTATCATAATTCACCATTAATTTCTAAATTAATTTTTTTTAGTTGAGGACTGCAGCAACAAAAACCCAGAGGGTGTGTAAATAACTTTGAAATAACCTTCCTTTGATTTTGTCAATTTGAGCATGAAGGTTTGATTATCTGGATCTAATTGATGTCCACAATATCTCTTCTACCTGCTTATCATTAGCCACTTACATATGTTGACCATGTAGCACCCATGTAAAAGTGTTGGGAGACCTCTTTTTTTTTTTTTTTTTATCAGATATCTTTTATACTTATACTAGGAAGTCTTAGCATAAATGATTGGTCTAGCAATTTGTTTGCCTCTTGTTCTTGTTCAAGGAATTTCCAATTATATTTTTGTTGAAGAAAATGTCTAGCTGATGAAAGATTCATGAACCTGGTTGGTCTCACAATTTGTTCGCCTCTTGTATAAGAACTTTAAAAAAAATTAAAATAATGTCTAGCTTTCCAGATTCTCATATCATGCATTACATGATTTAAATGTAAACGTCTTGTTGCTTGCTTACAGCTTGTGAACCATGTTTACTTTTCACCTGATGGGCAATGGGTGGCAAGTGCATCATTTGATAAATCTGTTAAATTATGGAATGGTACGACTGGGCAATTCATTGCTGCTTTTCGAGGCCATGTCGGACCTGTTTATCAGATCAGGTTCGAATCATTGTTGATATTGGCAAATCTCTAATCACTATTGCTAGTTACTTATTCTTGTTTTTTGTTGCCTAACAGCTGGTCCTCTGACAGTAGGCTTCTTTTAAGTGGCAGCAAAGATTCCACTCTGAAGGTAATTTCATCAGTTATATTTGTTCCTTCTATTATCAAGATTTGAAGAAGCTGATTATTATTGTTTTAATAGTATTAAGAATATTATTTCTCTTGGAGATTTATAATTGGAAAGGCTTATTGATGTTAGCTCTACTTTTGTAAACTCAATACTTTCGTTCATCGAGTACTAATTTTTAACAAATACTGTTTCCTTAAACTATGTTTTATCTGATTGAAATTTCACATACTCTAGGTCTGGGATATACGAACCCGTAAACTGAAACAAGATCTTCCGGGCCATGAAGACGAGGTACGCCTAATGCAAGATAATTTCTTTATTTCGCTTTTTTATATGCTTGTTTTTTTGTGTTTCTATTTTGATAACATATCATTGAATTTGTTGTATGGGCAGGTTTTTGCAGTTGACTGGAGTCCTGATGGTGAGAAAGTAGCTTCGGGTGGTAAAGATAGAGCGCTGAAGCTATGGATGGGCTAGTGTAAATCTAAAACTAGCCGACATCAATCAAAACGAGGATGTTTCCTTACTGTCTTTAATGTTTGGAAGAAAAGAAAATCTCTTATTTGCATAGGCGTCTTCGCACCGGTCAATGTTTGTTTAATGGCCTGGAGATTGGACTGGGAGGAAGCCAATATTTGACTCAGACTCTTGAGCTCCTGATTCTACAGAAAGGCAGCATCTACAGAGCAAAGATATGCTTACTCTACCTTTATTTTCTATATTTCATTGTTTATTAGTTTTTTTCTCAAAAAAATTTTGAATTATGATCTGGAATCTGGGTAGCATAGCTGTTTCTAAGCAAACTGCATGAATACTTGAATCATTAGCTTGACATATGAGATTGGATCTTGCATTTCTATCATTTGCAGTACATATTCCCCCTCTTATTTTTTTTGCTTTGTTTTTTCAAACAGTGATGAATAACCTGCATGTATAAATGTAAACAATAGAGAACTAAATTACATAAAATTTGAGAGAATGGAGTGAGCTATTTTGCCTAATCTTGGACATTGCATTGCTATTGATCTGCCTAATTCTTTCCCTTGAAAGCTTTAATCTTTTGCCAATCTCTTCATAGCACAAGGGCACACTCCCATCAAGTCCAAAGTATAATCTCACTACCTTCTCTTCTCTTTCATTTAAACTCTTGAGAAGCTTCTCTACTTCTTGCTTCTTACACTCTCTCATCAACACATATTCCGGGGTTAGCTCTTCGGGTCCCGCCAAAATCTCCTGCAAAAACGTCCAAAACGTCGATAATGCAATAAACTAAGTGATGCCTAATTGTATTGCATACCGGATTTGCCATCTACAAATATGTGAGTAGGATGAAATCTCTAGTTAGAGTCACGACATGCATTCATTACACTTCTGTAGTCGGTTTTGGTATTGAGTAATTTACTTTCTAATTCTATATGATGTGTGTCACTCATTACTTGATACAAAATGTCTTATTTTAACTATTTATATTTTATTTTAATAATTAAACATATTAATAAGTGACACGTACGTGCCTCGTTAGTAGGTAAGACGAGTTTCAACGCTGTCTGATTTTTAACTATCTGTCTCATCAAAACGCGCTTCAAATGCGAAGCCAAGACCCAATAAAAGAGAAAAACAAAAAAAGAAGTTTACAGAATGATATTGCCAAATACTCAATTTCGATAATTTTTTTTACGATTGCATTTCTTTTAATTTGCACAATGGAAGAACACAACACAAATCTTTAAGTATAAGTTCAAGAAAAGTACCTGTAATGTCATGGAACCTCGATCGGTGAGTGGTTGATTCAATGAAATCGGGAGTCTACTCATATCGGAAGCAAGTCTTGCCATGGAAACATCGACATTGACAAGTTCCGCAAGTTCGTCATAGGTAGGAAGCCGGCGAAGTCTTTCGCTAAGTATACTTTTGGCTTCTGAAATTCTAGTAATCTTCTGAGACATGTTTCCCTGCACATGACAAGCTAACCATACATTCACTAATTACCAGGTTTACCTTCCAAAATTTAAAGAAAAGTATAATCAAATGAGACCCGTGATCAATAGTAACGATACCACGGTAAAGAAATGACAAAAATAACACATACATTTGAGAAGTCTGTTAGCTCTTCTCTTAGAAACGCCCTTTCAGAAAATACTTTTGATGGTCTCGTTAAACACTATTCTCTCTTCGTTTAGTACTAAGAGCTCTAACGATTCATTTATCGTATTAACCTCTAAATTACCCCGTAACAAATTATCTAGAGTAGTCCTAATAACTCCACCACGGGATCTATCACCTTGTCCCCAAGAAACATAAATTTCGGATGATCATCTCTGAATAAAACCCGAAAGTTAACTTTCATCGTCACACAAGTGGATCAGATCAGTTGATAATGAGAAAGTATGATTAGATTCCGACTAAGACATTAATTTCCAAATGCGTTCTCCCAATGGAGAAGTTATATTTGGACTACATCCGAAAAGTAGAATTAATTTCGGGTAGATCTGATACATTCTCCATTGTTTTTTCTTACATTTATATGGCTAGAGCAGAATCTATGGACAAATTCAAGTTTCTGATTGGATATTTAGCTCAAACTAGTTCAACTCCATGTAATTATTCCTAATATCATATTGACATGCTCAACCAAAGAAAGAAACTAAAACTGCATTTTGGACAAATGAACTACATATCTTGACTTAGTTTCTCACCGATAATCGGATCAATCGAGACTTCTTCTCGATGGATTTGATAATAGCTTGCCTAATCCAATAATAAACATACGTGGATAGTTTATTTCCTCTTTCGGGCTCGAATTTCTCCACCCCTTTAAGAAGTCCAATGCTTCCTTCCTGCAAAGAAAACGCAGAGAATCCTCAGCAAACTACAGATGCAGATTAAAAACTTCAATTTTACAGAGACCTGAATGAGATCTTGGAGGCTTAATCCTCTTCCTTGATATCCACTGGCGATAGAGACGACTAATCTTCTGTAACCGCGAATAATTCTTTCTCGGGACTCCCTTACTTTGCATAACTTCTTATCTATGCTTCTTATTTCTGCCCCTAGTGCATCGGCTAAATCTTTCATCGTTGGCTCGTTTTCTTGAGTTTCCATTATCTTCTTCCTGGCAAGCTCTAGTTTTGCTCCTTCCTGTTAATATGCAAATCCATTGTTTATTTTAACAGAGATACCTTCAATTTCTTTCAATTGTTTCAGTCTTGAAACTATAATTACGCAGTATTATCGTCCATTAGCAGAACCAAGTAATGGATATTGAGATTACAGACTTCCCAGAAAGAAATCAATGGAAGCTGAACGTTGAACGTCGAAAAATCTAGCTTATGATGAACAATTGCTAAAACATGGATCAATTTCACGAGATTTTATCTAATTTTTGACGATTAATGTCAGACCAGTCATTACTAATGGAAACAACGAACATTTAGATCATCACAATTTCAAGAGATTTTGGATTATTTTCGACAAAAACTTCCAGGAAGAAGCATACCTTGAGGTAAAGACAAAGAGCAGCTTCCTCTCGAGAGCTAATTAATCCAGGCATTAAAGAAGCAGCAGCAGAAAACACTTGAATTCCACCCATTTTCTCCTCAGCCTCTTCCATGGGCTCGAACTCTTTCTTCCTCTTCCTCCTTTTTCTCCGTCTCAATGCCGATCCATTTTCACTCTCTCTGCAACTCCATGCCTCGTCGGCCCCAACAATGGCGAACGCGTCATTGGAGACTAAATTAGGTTCAAATTTAGTGAAAGATAATGGAATCGGCAAATGGGTTTGAGCAGGAAGGTTGGTTTTGAGCGATGGAGAAGAAGAAAGCGAAGAAAAAGAAACAGCTGGGAGGGTAGGGGAGTGAGTAGGCGATGAGCAGAGAGTGGCAATCGCCATTAACAGTGTAGGAATTGGGAAAGATAAGCAGGAAGATATAGAAGGGGACGTTAAAAGCAAGAGGACGTTAAAATCAAAGCTCCATTGAGATTTTTTGGAAGATATTTTGATTGGGGAAGAAGATGGGTGGGTCATGGGTGGATGAATGGTCTGCAACTGCAACCTTGAAATGGGTGAACGACATTGATCCTAAAGCTTGAGAAGGATTGGTTCAACGATGACGACGTAGAATTCACATCAACTTTTAGACTCTCTGAAGATAACATTTTTCAGACCAATGATTTTTAAAATTACAATTTTACCCTCAAAATTCAAAATAATTAAATGTTGGTGTTCTATCACTTTGATCTTGAATGAACGACCCCCTTGAATTTCTTGTCGTAAGTAAGTTGAAGTTTCTATCGCGAAATCAGTTAAAAAGACAAGAACGATTCAAGATTCTGTTAATTGTGAGGATTCAATTCATATTAAGGAGGGTGCGCAATCTCACGTTGTTTGGAAAAGTAAAAAGTGACCTTAAATAAAAATTTGTACGGGCTCCGACACGAAGCATATTATATTGTAATAGAAGCTCTGGAGGGACTCCACAAGTGCACTTAAGGATCAAACGAGAGATATAGAGGGAGAGAGAGAGATGTAATCACCGACCACAGTTGAAACGTGATAGGTCAAGTCTGGTATTAACCGACCCTAACATGAAGCACGAGTGACGATTTTAACAGATTTCGTGACGCCCGAGTTTAGTTTGCTCCAATTATTAGTTCCATAGTTCAATGTTTGAGCATCAAACGAAGAGGACGAAAAAAGGATCTTATGATGAAGGGACATCTAGGGAATATGCTTTGTTCAGATGGTTCATTTAGTTGAAAAAACATCTCACTAAAAAAATATACATGATTCTAATCCATCATCTTTTTCTTCGTCACTTTCATCCCTACAATTCTCATACTGTGTTTTCACCGAATTCCGAGTTTTGCACAAGATCTTCCAATGAATGATTGATCGACTAAATAAGTCGAAGAAGTGTCGAATTTCCTTAAGCATTTGATTGAACCTTGTAATCGAGCATCTCCCGTATATTTAACTTTATCGAAGGCCCCATAGACGAGCATATATGCGCGCTTTTCCAATACACGCCTTTTGCACCAGATGGCTTATTTGTTTCCACCGATTTCTGACATGTTGAAACATATCGATATATAATCCTCGATGAACAAGAAAATCATCAAAACATTAGAAAATGATAAAGCACGTACAATTGTAGACAATAAATTCACAAGAAGATCTTCCTCGGAGAAATCGGCTTTTCCAAAAGCTAAATGAACGATCCCAGTTTTATCTGCTCTATATTCGACTTTCCCTTGCTTAAATTCCGCTATAGTCTGAAACACGGATCAATTTCGAAAGTTCTTAAAATCAAAATTCATGGTCGGTTGCCAATCAAAGGCATAAGAGAAGCAAAAAATAAGGAAGAGACGTATTTTTTTACTAGTAATAAAAAAAAATTCGACCTTAAAAAGACGATCAACCGAACAATATTCACAAATAATTTCTCGTATTTCCTCGTACCTGAGGTATATTAGTCGAGACAGTTCCGGCTTTCGGATTCGGCATGAGTCCTCGAGGTCCTAGAAGCTTTCCGAGGCTAGCAACCTGACATCAATCGACGACAATCACCAATACATTTCAAACCCATAGTCTAAAACTAACTTTTTTTCTTGTATTAATAAAAAATATGAACATCCACAAAGGTAATGCATCAAGTATGTTGGCGTTGAGATACGTTACGAAAAATCGATAAAGCATAACCAACAAATGACAACAAGTTTATTAATGAATTATTTTAATTATTTGTAATTTATTATATTAATTGCGCTAATTAATATTTGTCTTGTCATAAAAAAATGAATTCACAGTACCTTAGGCATCATATCTGGGGAAGCAATTAATTTGTCGAATTCCATGAACCCTCCTTTTATTTGTTCGATCAAGTCCTCTCCGCCCACCAAATCTGCTCCGGCGTTCTTCGCTTCGTCAAACTTTTCACCTACATGTTTAAATTACAAGATTAAACTTATGAATCTTATAGACCAATCAATTAGCTTCTAAGCCAAAACAGTACTTCACTAAAGATTCCAAGATCAAAGTTTGCATCCAAGTATTATCAATACAATAAATAAATCACCACCAAAGGATCCAAGTATGAAAAGAATAGGGTTCCATTCAATGAATACTAACGTGCTCCAGGTCTATGCCGATAAACTTATAAACATTGGAACACGTCTACGAAGAAACAACAGTTTAACGTATCACAAATTAGTAACTAAATTCTTCTCAAATTCACGAAATGGTTTGTGTTCTTTGCGATAACTCTGTTGGAAACAAACGCTATGTTCAACCAATTAAAGACAAAAGTACTTGCATAAGACTCGATTGTAAGCAATTACCTTGAGTAAGAACGGCTACTTTAACGGGTTTCCCAGTTCCCTTAGGAAGATTTACCTATAAGAAAGAGAAACAAAAAGGAGCTGCTCAATTACTGGCAACTGGGGAATCGGAAACCTTGACTAAACGCTGTAAATCTCACCGTCGCCCTCAGCTGCTGGTCGTTGTATTTAGGATCTATGTTGAGGCGAAAATGGGCTTCAGCTGTTTCTACAAATTTTGTCTTTGCTGTCTCTTTTAATAAAGATATTGCTGTCTTCAGATCATATTCTTTCTTGATCTCCCTCAATTTTTGAATCTCTAAAAATCTTTTAGATCTTGTCTGACATATTTCACATAACGAAATCAGAGAGCCGGGAGAAACATAAAACATGTCCAAAGATCTAATGATCAAATCAACTATATGAATATACTTGGGTTTTTAGTGGCTTTCAGGAGAACTGAAACCAAATGCATGAAAATTGGATTAACTGGGGTAGCAAAACTGGCATGAAGATTCATTCTATTGAAATAATCAGCAAAATTGAACCCTAGAGCAAGTTATTATAGACAATGAGCAAAACCAAGAAAAACCCAAAAAATTGAAGAACTGATAGATAGCAAAATTCAACCAAATCCAGAGGAAAAAACGTAAAAATGAAATTCAGCTCATACTCTATCTCTTTTAAGCGGCAATGCAGCTTTCCCTTTTTTAGGCCTGGACACGGTGACAGTAGCCGCTGGACTGACTTCCCCTTCGCCTCCTTCCACATCGTCGACTCCAATCTCGGCCTCCTCCGCCTCAGCGGCCACCGCAGCCACAACCACATCGAATTTACCGCTTCTTCGCCAATCAAGGCCCACCCACTTAATCGATTTTCTTCCTCTACAATCATCAACAAAAGGGTACCTCAAAACGACAGTCTGCGAGGCGGAAAACAATGCCTTCGGCTTGAAGGAGATAAAAGAGGAGGTGAGATCTGGAGGGTGAACCGATGAGTAGGCGTGAGTAAACATGATAGAGGAGAGTGCGGGAGCAGAGCATATAGCCATTGTTGAAGCTTTTGTTGAGGAGTTTTATGGCTGCTTATCCATATAGAAATGGAAGTAGATAAGAGATGCGAGATGGCGTTGCTCTGTTTCAGTCGATTTGATTTGTAGTGCGCCTTCCAAATTAAAAAAAAAAAAAAAAAAAAAACCCCGAAATCAAAAGTGAAGATCTCCGGTTCCTACTTAAAAAAAAAACCGGCAAAATATAATGGAATGAACCTGTTTTTTGCGGTTTTTTTTGCCGTAATTCTCGAAGATTCCAGCCTAAGCCGAATCTGTATCAAACCGGTAAATTAAGCTTCGTTCCTATGCTCAAAATTAAGAACAAATTGAGCATCATGGTTTGTTTTAACACAATTATAATCACTCTTAGCTGCATTTTAATGTTATATTCAGACGTATCATTTATTCACCAGTAAAATAATTATGATAAATTATAAATAATTAAAATAATAGAGTGTTTGTCGTGATAACTGATGGATAGACTTGTCACGACCCGGGAGGGGGCCTAACAGAAGTCATAAATCGATCATAAAACTTCCGCACAAAGACTTAGGTTAGACGGTGGACCTTCCCGAGGTTGATCGTTTAACCTGGCGTTTCTGTTAGGCTCCCTCCCGAGCCGTGACAGAACTACTCATGAAGGCTAATCAAATTATAAAATTTTAGCATATATGTTCACTTAGTCCCCTGATCTTGAATTTGACTTGACTTATTGTCATTCAAGTAGACGCATAAGATTTAGATTCTTTGCATCAATAACTTGCTGATTTCGGTTGGAAAAGATCGAGAAAGACCGAAATCAGCAAGTTTTCCTTGCCCCGTTGGGCCCAAAGAAATTGGTGGGTCGTTTGGTAATTTCGCAAAGAGATCGCATTACAAAACCCTAGACTGCTCCACTGCCTCCTCCTCCTCATCGTCTTCCTTTCTTCTCTTATGGATGGATCCCTTCTGTGATTCTGAGGGTTTGTTTTTTCCAAAATCCAAACTTTTTTGAGCGTGTGTGCAGGGATGGTGTGTATCGGCGTTGTGCAGAATTCAGTTGCGCATTGTGCCGAAAGAGTTCCCTGCAACATCAAATTATAGGGGAAGATGGGCAGTTGCTTTTCATTCTTCTGTTGATCTGCCAACAATCATCTTCTCCACATCGCTTTTGCATTTGACTTTGGATTTCTCGAACAAACTCCTTGACGCTCTTTTGATCGTGGTTCCTCTGCTAACACGAACCATGCGAAGAGATGATGTAAGCTAAGCTCCTTCCCACGTACCCATCCCCGCGAATCGAACCACTTGGAAGCTACTGGCTCAATCGGCCGGAATCAGTCTTCTGTGAAATTCAAACTCTTGCTCGAATCTGTATCTGAACACCACCTCAATTTTTATATATTATTTTTGACTTTCTAAACATTGTTTCTCAAATCTAGATTCGACCGAGCACCGTTGATTAATGACTATGGAAGCAAGCACTGTTGGATAAGAAATTTAAGATGGATGTACACGCAATATTCTTTCAAGAGCGAACAGAGATTCTAGACCTTGAAAGAAGAAGTTCAAGAGCTTAGAAATCCAAAGCTTCTTCGTGAGGTAGACGGCCAGTCCTCTGCATTCTGCCTCCGCTAATGCTGTTTCTAGCGGCCATTATTTCATGAAGCGAAAGCCTCCTATTAGACCTAATTTCTGGTCTTTTCTTTGGGTGCGCTCTGAGGCCTCAATTTAGGCTTGAATGACTGCGTGTTGGTCATGTAATTAAGGAAGTTTGAGTAGGGCCGAAACAGAGCATCTCCACTCACAACTCTTGGCCACCGCTGCTGCGCCTATGCATTGGCCACTCGAGGTGTGCTGTTTGCGGTGAAACACCTACTTTCCTCGCCCATCAAACACCATTCGAAATCATGGACGGAGTGATATGTTCCTGGTTTGCAAAGGCATGTCAATGGCGACGAGAGTGTTTGATAAGGCATCTCTTGGCTCCACTCCGACAACGAGCTTGTGAATCTACGAGACCCTGATTTTGGTTTGAACGTGTCAATTTCAACAATCTTTGGACTTTCTTCAAACCCATTCACGGCAACTTCAATTGAAGAAGACAACCTTTGATTTGGAATATGCGCTCGATTAGGGCTCCGTGGGAATGGAGGTCTCGGAACGGCTCCGTGTTCAAGTGAAATGTTTAAGAACGGTCAATTCGGGTCAGAGACCCCGTTATGTGACCTAATTTTTGGGATGTTGAGAACAGGGTGCCTGCCTAAGATCGGCCATGTTCTCGACCCTACTTTTGAGAACGGAGAGTCAACGAATACCAATACTCGACGTTACGACGTAGCAGAAAAGCGTGTGTATCAGATATTAGGATTTTGGCAAAAAAAAAAATTCTAATAATAGAACGGTACCAATAACTTTGATTTGGCTCGAAATAGCTCTACTTGGCGCGGTTGAAAAAAAGTCCTTTTTAACCAAACTGACCCATTTAGTTCCGAATTAGCCAAATTCCGATTGGTATATATATAACCAAATCGGCTCAGATTAGAATATGTTCACTTAGTTCTGATCAGACCAAACTTGAATCCGACTTGACTTATTGTCATTCAAGTCGACGTATAAGATTTAGTTTATGTCAATTGGTCATATCGGTTAACTAATCGGTAGGGTCGAACCATAATTTTTGCATCAATAACTTTGCACTAGAAATAAAACCAGCCTGGAATTGATTTTTTTTTTAATTTTACTCGGTTTGATTCTGGTTCGGTTTTGATTCTAGATTTTTTTTTTCAAATTGAATTATTTTTAATCTATTTAGACGCAGTTTGATCTGGTTTTGGCCGGTTTGATTTTTTATAGGGAAAAGTACCATTTAGACTCCAACGTATGGGGTTAGTGACCATTTGGTACCTAACGTTTTTTTTGTATCCAATCAAACCTTAACGTATAAAACGTTTACAATTTAAACCCTACCGTCAATTTTTCAATTAAATTTAATAGATTTTTTTTCAAAATTCCTAAACTACCCTCTCTCTCTCTCTCTCTCTCTCTCTCTCTCTCTGAACAGAGGCCGAAGACCAGACCATGAACAGAGGTCAAACCCAGATCCCTGAACAGAGGTCACCACCGTTCAGAAAGTGCCGTCACCGACTTCATCTATGGCTACAATGGATTCGTCTTTTTAGTGTTACAGATGCAATCGAATCAACTCTGACCTCTTCGCAGAAGAAGTGATCTCTTCCCGAAATATCGTTGGAAATCAAAAGCAGCTTCGTGAGATTCTGGAGCTTAAATAATCCCGGAGGAATGACTCCAGTGAGTGAATTTTGGGAAAGATCAGGCGCTTGGAGACTTTTCAAATCGCCCAAAGTTGAAGGAATGCAACAAGCCATTAGCGGTTTTCGTAAAAATGATTCCGAAGCTGAGTCGTATGGTCGATTAATCATCTTTGTCGGAGATTTAGAGGAGAAACAGTGGATTTGTTTGCGACTGTGGTTAATAATTCCGTCTTGGAACAAATATTCCTCAGCAATCTTCTCCTTGGCTCTTTGGAAGACGGCGATCTCTTCTGCCATTTTTATCCTTGATTTTGAATGGATATTCTGCCGTATATTTCTTATTCCTTTTACAATTTCAAGATTTGTCTATTTCCTCAGAAGAACGAGAGGAGAAGTTCCAAAAATTCTTCAGGATTTTTGATTATTTGGGTCGCAATCCTAATCGTCATGTGGCGTCACTGTCACCAGATACACCAATACTAATTCATTGACAGTTCTTTTATATTCTGCAACTCTGCATCAAAGATTGAGAAGAACCATTTGGCGATTTCGTTGAAGAGCGTCAATGGCACATTCTCATTCGCCCTTTTATGTGGTCGTCGCCTATGATGCAACTAGGGATCAAACCGAGAATGATCTTAAACTCACGGTCAATGCGATTCGAATGGTTGGCGACATTCTTCGCAGAGGTGCCACTCTTATTATCCTTGGAGTTCTTCATAAAGTTCCCCACCCCAGTACGTGCTTTTACATTTTGTTTTTGTTTTTTGGGCAATTTTACTCATCACCATCCTCAGTTCATCGTGATAAGCTTTTCAGTCTGAAATTTTTGAAAAGTTAACGGGTCATGCTGTATGCAATGTTTATATTCCACCCTGTTTCTTCACTTAGATCACTGAATTGTCTTCCATTCAATCAAAAATATTGACTTTTCTCACTTGAGAACTACTTGGAAGCTAATTGATGATCTGGAAGAAATGTTTCTAACATAAACATGCAAATTATTAGTAGCTTGTCCAGTCAGAGTTTACATGGGTAACTCAATACAGCTCTGCCTTTATGCGCAGTGGGATACCAACTAAAAGCATGCCTTGATTCTTTTGCTGGAACCAGATTGCAAGCAATTGAGGAAAAAGTTGGAGAGAAAGTTGATGAATATGGGAACCGCTAATGGCTTGTTACTCTCCCAGCTACTGGAGCTTGCCCATCGATGGCAGGAGTGAACCAGAGAAGCTGTTTTCGTAAAAAAACAAGTTTAGAAGCTCAGAACAGTTACCTATTTCCGCTGGAATCTCACCGGAGATCATGGTTGTGTAAATGGACAAAATTTGAAGTTTTCTGAGTCAACCCAGTGAAGCTGGTAAAGAACCAGAAATTCGAGTATCGGCCATTACCAAAATAGTCAAGTTAATGGAGTTTCCGAGCTCGTCGAGTATAGTTCCGGTTGTGGAGAGAGAGAGAGAGAGAGAGAATGATAGTTTAGGAATTTTGAAAAAAATCTATTAAATTTAATTAAAAAATTGACGGTGGGGTTTAAATTACAAACGTTTTATACGTTAGGGATTGATTGTGTACAAAAAAAACGTTAGGTACTAAATGGTCACTGACCTCATACGTTGGAGTCTAAATGGTACTTTTCCCTTTTTTATATATATATATATATTATTGAGCAGAATCTAATTTAGAATTTAAATTGAAAAAATTCAAAAATTCAACATTGGTATTATTGATGGGTTTAAGTAGGGCTGGGCACGGTCCGGTCCGGGCCGGTTCTGGCCTGGAACCGGACCGGACCGTTGGTTTCGGGAATTTATTTCCCGAAACCAGAACCGGCCCATAGCAGAACCGGTACCGAACCGGAACTGGACCGTAAATTCGGTCCGGTTCTGGTTCGGTACCGGTTCCCTCCCATGCTTTTTTATTATTATTATTTTTTTAATTGAGTGGATAACCGTACCTTTTCACCTACTTGCCATCAGGAAAATGATGGCAATTGAAAGCAATTGTCTTTTACCCAACGCCCCCCTTTTCCCTTCTTCTGCTGTCCTTCTTTCCCTAACCCTAATTGCCCTCTCTCCAATCTCCATCGCTCCACGCCCATTTTCTTCTTTCCTCCTGCCATGGACACCACGTCCATTTTCGTCACGGACACCCTCCTCCCCCTTTCCCTGGCCGTCACCTGACTATCGATATCTCCCCTCTCGAATTCGTTCTCGGCCTCGTCGCAGTCATCACCATCCCCGCTCTCATCTACACTTTTTTCTTCGCCATCAAGTGCCCACCTAACCCCTAATCGCTGGATGAGGTTGCTGGTCGACGGACGACGGTCGGAGCTGCGTGAGTCTGAGACGTGATCGCTAACTCGCTAGGTCGGGGTCGGGTGGTCGGTGCTGAGGAGTGAACTGAGGAGGGCTCGCTGGACGCTGGTTTTAGATTTTATTTTTTTTTAAGTTATCCGACCCATGGGTCGGATAACCCACCGGGCCGATCCATGGGTCGGTTCTCCCATGGGAATTCCCGGTTCCGGTACGGGGAACCGGGGACCGGACCGCGGTTCCGGTACGGGGAACCGGGGACCGGACCGCGGTTCCCGGTTCCCCAATCCGTGGAACCGGGACCGGTTTCATGGTAGGCGGAACCGACCAAGAACCATCTCCCGAACCGCCGGTCCGGTCCGGTTTTGCGGTTCCGGGCCGGTTCTGCCCACCCCTAGGTTTAAGTTGAATGAATCTGAAGATTGGAATCTGAATTTCTGATTGATTTTTAATTCAAAGATTTCATCTTTTTGTTGTCCGTCACTTCCTTCTTCGCTGTCTCTTCATCCCCACGTGCACCTTCTTCGACCTTTCATCTGTTTCTCGGGTGGACGTGGACCCGGGTCTTCTCCTGCAACAGACGACTGCCCTTTTTGTAGCTCAGATCTGTAGCTTCGATTTTTTCATTCTTCCCTGCTTTGATTTGATTTCTTGTTTGGTGTCTGATAGATTTCATCTGGGTGTCCAATTTTCCTAGTGTTTCTCTCTCTAAAGCTCGATTATTTTTAGAGAGAGAAACGGAAAGCAGGTGCTGTTTTTGTTGCTTTCCCATGGCAATTACAGCCTTCTCGAACCTCTCTTCCCCGTCTTTCTTTCTTCCGTACTCTTCTTCCCGGAGCTGTACTGCTAGTTTTACTCACAGACTATCTACATCTCTCAACTTTCGCACAGTCTCCGTCGCCTACCCGAACTCTACCCGCCGGCGACTTCTAACGAGCCTTCTTTTACTCTCCTCCCGAGACGGCGGTCCTCCGGGGTCATCGGGCGGGGGAGGAAGAGGAAGTGGCGGCGATTCCGGCGGCGATTCCGGCGGCGATTCCGGCGGCGATGATTCAGCAGGCTGGGAACGGAACAGAGAAGAGGCGTTTCTGGCTCTGGCTGGGGTAGGGAAGGCGGCCGATAGATTGCCAATAGACTTAGCGGCGGCGATTGAGGCCGGTAGGGTTCCGGGAGCGATAGTGAAAAGGTATTTTGAGCTGGAGAAATCAGCTATTTTCCGATGGCTGCTTCAATTCGGAGGGTTTAAGGAGCGATTGTTGGCTGATGATTTGTTCTTGACTAAGGTTGCTATAGAATGTGGCGTTGGGATATTTACCAAGGTCTGTGCTTCCATTTTTTTAGCTCTGGTTTTCTGAAGAACGTCTTGTCTTCCATGGTTTCTTGTTTAAGCAACCTTAAGTGCAGAGCTCCTTTCACTCCCGAATTAAAATCTAAATCTTGATATGCTTTTGTTTCAGACGGCTGCTGAGTTAGAACGGCGACGAGACAAGTTCACCAAGGAGCTTGATTTTGTCTTTGCAGACGTGGTATGCCACCGGCTAAAAATCTCTCCGTTCATTATCTTTATTATGCTCGATTTGATTAAAGAGATGTGGTTTTATCGTAGATCATGGCACTTATAGCAGATTTTATGCTTGTGTGGCTGCCTGCTCCTACCGTTTCTCTCAAACGCCCACTAGCTATCAGTGCCGGACCCGTCGCGAAGTTCTTCTACGGCTGTCCTGATAATGCCTTTCAGGTCGAATTCTGAAATTTCCGATCGACCCTTTACCCGATAGAAAGTGTTTCGATCTGATTTAGTCGATGATTTGCTTTATTGCAGGTGGCTTTGACGGGGACTTCTTATTCGTTTCTCCAGAGAATCGGTGCAATTGTGGTATGTGCTTGATCACTTTAGAGAATACTGAGCTTTAAGATTAACCATAACTAGAACTTACGAGATTGTAATCTGTGTTATTATTTGCAGCGAAACGGTGCCAAGCTATTTGCAGTCGGAACCGGCGCTTCTCTGGTAAGGCATTACTCCGATGACGGTAGATGGTATTTGACGATTTATTATTGTACAAATCGATAATACTAACGTCGTATTTTCAGGTGGGTACCGGGGTGACAAATTTACTGATAAATCTCCGGAAGGCATTGGACAAATCATTCGCCGTTGAAGCCGAGGACGTACCGGTGATCCCAACCAGCGTCGCCTACGGCGTCTACATGGCCGTTTCCAGCAACTTAAGGTACCTTAAATCGATCAAAAAGAACACATTTCATTTTCCCATCTTGCTTACTCTTCCGTCTCCTCCATCGATCATATCCCATCACAGGTACCAAGTTCTCGCCGGACTCATCGAACAAAGGCTTCTGGAGCCACTCCTGCACCAACAAAAGCTTGCTCTGAGCGTCGTTTGCTTTCTTGTCAGAACTGGAAACACATTCTTGGGCTCTTTGATGTAAGCCTTCCACCAAAACTCCATTTTTTTTCTTTTTTGTGATTTTCTGACGTTGTCGTTCATATGATCAGGTGGGTGGATTATGCAAGATGGATTGGAGTCCAGAAGATCAGAGAGTAGAGAAGACTGGGATCGTTGCCATTTTTACTTATTCGTTTGTATTTTTACTTGTTCGTTTGTAATTTTGTTGTACAGTGGCACTATTTATTTCAAATTATGAATCAAACTCTTGTTGATCTAACTTTTCTATTATTTTCGTATTTGATATAATAAATTTCCCGTTAATGGAAAATTATATCGTTTCTTTTTTCTCGGGAAATAGAAATTCTTACTCGTTAGAATGGAAATGACTATTATACCCCTATTGAAGTATCCCTCTCAATCGATCGATCGATCTTTTCTTGTATGCAGTGATTTGAAATACTCGGTCGAGTAGCAAAGAAATGTTTTATGATCTGGATTTGATGTTCGTGGTTTTTTTTCACAATTAGTGAAGGAGAAATATGCTAACATTTTTTTTTTTTAATTATCAATGATATTTTTTTTTCTTATGAGATTTTGAATTTTAGGGTATTTGGTAGTTGGACCAAAATGAAGTCTATATTTCATTAAAATGCGATTGCCAATGCTTTTTTTACATTTAGGATTTGAGGGCAGTTTGGTATTTGGACTGAAAGGAAGTCTATATTTCATTAAAACGTGAAAAGTTTGAAGAATGCCAATTTAGCAATCCAAGTGCTCAAAGTCAAAGGAGTCGTGGATTGCAAAACCAGGTGAAGATGCACATGGTTGATAGTGCTTTGATCTATTAAGAATGTTTTCTATCGATTGAGCCGACAATCGACCAAATATCTCTCCTTGTTTCGGCAACAGAGTTATCGATGTTTATTGGCTCGTGTCAAGTTTTAATGAAATTCATCAAAAGACGAAACAAATTGATACTATCGGAGAAATAATGCTCAATGCACTTATTCTAGGTCACGTAATAAATATGAAATCAATAGAGTTTAACGGTGGTTTCCATTTAAAGGAATGTAATCAATTAGGGTGTTTCCCCTAAATTCTTCTTCGTTCAAAAGTCTTTTTCCTTCACAGTATTCATCGATGATCTATCCATCTGATCCAAGCTAAAAACTCATATAGAAGAAAAGTGATGAGACTCGATTCCAATTTTTTTTTTACAAGGTTTCTTGCATTCACAAAAATAATGGAACATGTCAATAGTTTACTTACACTGCTATAATATACATGTTTGTCGTGATTGATTTACAAAACTCATTATACTTCCATTTTGACATAGTAAATTAATTTCATTTACTTATAACATTTATACACGTTACAGATTTTCATTTAAATTTAATTGTTTGTTATTTGTCTCTTATCCGAATATTATGATATCTTCTACTGCTTTCCTGGTTTAGTCAAGCAAACACGACCTAAATTGACATAGACTTGGATCCTCTATCAATGTCTTCATTACTTTGTTTTGTCATTTAGAAATAATGATCATATCGTGCTAGCATTGGCGGCACATTTTGACTCTTTCACTTTAATACGTGAATACTCGCATGGATTCATTTCTCGATAGTTTTAGTTATATTAAAATATTCTCACACGTAAGAGTTGCACTCAATCAACATTCTAATCCATTAAAAAGCAACACATAAACACGTCGAAAGTGAGAGGGCAAAGAACATAAATAGATCCGATCTCCGCTCGAATTTTCAATAGCGATTTGACAAAGGGTCAAACTGAGCCGAGCCGATGTACGCATCTCCGGTTTGACAAGTATGATGAAATTTATTGTTTAAGATATGAACATTTTTTGTCACACAAAATAAAATTTATAATAAATTATCACATCTGCAATTAGGTAAGGGTTGAACAATAAAATAAAGGCAATGGATGGCAAGATGACGTGGATCCAAGTCATCTTAAAATTAACCGTTGAGAGAGAGTCAGAGAGGCAACCTCTGACTCTGACATGGGGAACAAGACAAAACTAGTTGGGGATTATTTAGCACGCGACTCAGCTCAACTGTTTGTGCTGGACTGACACGACTCGGACCTGGCCCCGCCCCAGACCTGAACCCGGACCCGGACCCGGACCCACTATTCTCTTTTCTTCAATCTCTCTTAATAGTCTCCTTATTTTCTCATTTTAATTTTTTTAATTTAGATAATGCTAAGTTTAGTGTTTAAATTTTATTGATGTCTCCTGAAGTGTTACAGTCATTAATTAGTATAAATGACTTATTAATTTATCATATAAATTATATTAATTAATAAAAATATAAAATAAATATAATATTACTATTTAATTTTTATATTTACCAGTCGATTAAGTTCCGGAACCAGTCAAATTAGACAAAAGTGAAGTTTTCAAATCGATTTGGTTCTTTTTTTTTTTTTTTTTTTTTGTTCTAGTTAGTCAAAGCAATTGCAATAATCAAGTGTTTTAAGAAATGTAGTGGTGTAACAATTAAGTACAAGTTAACTGAACAAATGTAAGCCTTTGGAAGACTATGAATAAGCACGAGAGTGAGAAGTTAACGTGTTGTGATGGAATTATTAATTAAAGAATTTCTAACAAGCATGAATATTTTTTTTAATATTCTAATTAAATTCTTTAAAAAAATAAAAAAAAATTGAAGAAAACAATACTTTATCCTTCTGAGAACGCGTCAAAAATATAGACTTTAATATTATTTTGGGAAAAGTACCATTTAGACCCCAACGTATGGGGTCAGTGGCTATTTGGTACCTAACGTTTTTTTTATACCCAATCAAACCCTAACGTATAAAACATTTACGATTTAAATCCTACTGTCAATTTTTCAGTTAAATTTAATAGATTCTTTTTAAAATTCTTAAACTATTATTTTTTTATATATTTATTTTTTCATGAATTAATTCTATACGTTGATTTAAACACAACATCTACGGTACAAAAAACCCCACTTACACGTGCTAGTAGAGAATACCAAAGGCTCCTTTCTATTGGTGAGTGTGTTCCACGGGCGACACAAGGAGCGTGGGAGTTAAATTATGGAGTGGGGTCAACCTCATTCAGATACAATGAGGTAAGGTGTAAAAGCCAATCGCATCACCATCCTCACAGAGATTCATCGGGTCCAAAGTTTGAGACGCCACAACCTCCGCCGCCTCTGCCACCGCCGGGGTTGCGTCGCAGTTGCCGCCGATGGGTGCAACAGAAAAGGTTAGATATAGAAAGTGATCTTTTTTTTTTTTTAAAACACTCTATTTACTAAGCTTTTTTTCCTGCAAATGCTGAAAATTTGGAGTTTCTTTTTTGTGGGTGGTTATGGCGATGGTAGGTGGAAGAGAGAGAAAGCGAGGGAGGAGAGAGAGAGGGAAGGGGGAACGGGGAGGAGAGAGAAGAAAAAACAGAAGTGAAAGATGTGGAGAAAGGGGAAGCGGGTTTTCATAGAGAGGGAGATGTGAACTTTTCGAGATTGCATAAGCTGAATCCTACAAATCCTTTGAGAATCGTCATCAATGGCGGAACTAGGGTAGCCACTCCTTCCCCTTCTCAGCCTCAACATATTCCTGTACCTCGCTCCACTCCTACTCCACAGGTACAAAGTTTTCCTTTCTTCGATGTCTGTTCAGACAAATTTTGTTGTTTTTTTCTGTCATTTTTTTTTTTCTTGGAGCAGCTCTAATTCATGAAGCTATACAAGCTGGTATTTTTCATTCAAAGAACTGGAATTTTTTTGATAATTTTATCTCTTTTTCTTGCAATTTCATTTCTGCAGAAGCTGGACTTCATTTTAATCTTTTTACTAGTTACCTTTTTAATCTGCTCGAGAGTATACTTTAACAGAAGATATGTGTCTCTTTCATGATTACCTTAGATTTTGTCGAGACTGTATTTGGATTTTGAGTTTGGAGTGGATCAAAACCAATGAAATCATGAACTTTGATTTTCAGATTGAGAACTTGATAAACTAGGCAATCTTCTGTCTCTACCTGGGAAATTTGATAGTATTCTAGTTTAGTCAAAACTTTCCTTTGAAGTAGATAGATTTCTGGTTGCTAAATTGGTAGATTTCTCTTAATTAACCAGCATTCTTTGACGACATTGAATTCAAAAGGATACTCCAACAGAACATCTCTACTTCTCTTTCTCTTACACACGGTTCTAGCTTTCGGCCTCGTTTGTTTTCTGGTATTTAAAGGAGTCCAAGGGATGATAAATTCATCAGATTCTACAAAAAGGAAAGAGAAAAGGCATTTGCTCTATTTTCTCCCACAGGTCGAAGCTGCATCGATTTTAAGCATCACTCTTGCATTTTCATGGCAAAAGGCCGTCCGGGTATGGCCTAATTTTATGATTCATTTCATACTTTGGTGTGGCTTTTTAACGTCGTTGTCGGCTGGAATTCTCCTTATTTGCTTCCAAAAAGCCGCCACCGATGGAGTTGGAGTTTGTTTAATCGCATTTTCGATTGGAATCGGCTTGTATTCTTGTTGGGTGACACATCGAACCGGGTTTTGTTCGAAAGTCTTTGTGAAATCGCTCGAACCCGTCTCTAAATTTCCCGACTTGAACCAACCCACGTATTGGATGCTTGGGGCCGGGTTTTTGTGGATGTCTTTGTGGATTTTAGCCGTCATTGGAGCTTTGAACTTTTACTTTCCGCCTTTGATCATAATCGCTTTGTGTCTGAGCTTGGCCTGGACTGCTGAAGTGATGAGAAATGTTGCACATATAACAGTTAGTAGAGTAATTTCTTTGTATTATCTCAGAGGAATGCAATCTCATACTCATTTTTGCTTCCAACGAGCGTTGACCCTAAATCTCGGGAGTGCTTCTCTCGGGTCGTTGTTCGTCCCGACAATCGAGGCTCTCAGAGTCGTTGCCCGGGGCTTGAATTTGCTCGAAGGCGAAGACGAGTTCATGTTTTCTTGCGCACATTGTTGTCTCAATGTGATGGAGTCCATTTTCAGACAAGGCAATGGCTGGGCCTTTGTTCAGGTATTTCCGAAAAATTGTATCTTTCGAAGTGTTTTTCAAAATAGCTTTTTTGTTCGTGGTTTTCTTTTTCGAAAATTTTGTGTTGAGATGTGTCTTGCAGAGGTATCCTAGTTGGATCACTAATCCGTTTATAGCTACTTCTGTACCGAAAACAATGGTATCTCGATTATAGCTCTTCGGGGATGTAAACAGTTTTGAAAAGCAGTTTTTGGACGTAATGTTTTTCGTTTTTGTTGATATAGATTGCTGCATATGGAAAAGGTTTTGTCAAGGCATCGCAAGACACTTGGAAGCTCTTCGAGAAGGAAAAAATGGTGCCAATAGTCGATTCCGATATCACGAGCGCGATATGCTTCCTCACCGGAGTATGCAGTGGCTCGATTTGCCTCATCATGGTGGCGGCTTGGACGGCCAAAGTTCACCAAGGTTTCACGGCCACCATTTCAATCTTAGCTTTCTTCATCGGATACCTCATGGTCAGCCCCCTCTTCTCTTTCACTCCCTAACTCTTGCTTTCGGTCTCATTTGAAACCCTTTTCGTGAAGTTTTAACGGGGTCACTCACGAGCGTATCGTGATGTTTTGCAGACGAGAATTGCGATGGCTCTACCTCACGCTTGTGTGAGTTGTTATTACGTGTGCTACGCAGAAAACCCCGAGAATAGGCTCTTCGATAAAACCATAAAAGATCGGCTCGCCCTACTCGACTCGGGCCGAGAAGTCCTCGCTCCGACTCCTCGGGTCCCACGTCAGTTCCGGACCCCGCGATAACGTGTAAATATGTAACGATTGCTATGTGGAAGCTACTAATTCAATGACTTTAGATCAAATTATTGGAAGTCTAGTTGGTAATCCAATATTAATTTTTAAAACTATAGTTTATAATTCAATTACTTGGAAAGTTTATTTGAAGCTTTTAACGAGACCAAAAAAGGTGAGTTTTTGAGGCAAGATTCCCCTCAAATCCATTGGAACGACATTAACTAGTGGATTGTCGGGGCCCGCTTTTTTTGTCTTTTTGTGTTGTACACGCATATACTTTTGAGATATTCTTGGCCCCATCGATGGGCCCCACTCCTTATCATGTTTGGTCATGGGTTCTACCACTAATATATTATTTTATTAATATTTGTGGGAAATATTGTTACATTTTTTTCATTTATTTTATTTATTTTGGTAATTATCGATTTGAATCACGTGCTGTGCACTATTCACTTTATTTCAGTTAACTCTCTGTATTAAAAAAATTGATAAACTAAATCATGTATTTTGATTTTGTTATCAGTTTTGATATTCTATCAACAATTTCAAACATTCATTTAAAAAATTACCAAACGATATTGGATTCACTTGAAATTTTTACCACATATTCATACTTAATGAGAAGATAATCTGGAAATTTTTGTGATTTTTTAACATATGTACGATTTATTATAATTTTATTTTAGTAATTTATAAAAATATTATAATAAATCATACGAATTTTAGAAAATTATGAAAATATTTCTATTATCTACCCATGATATGGTGAACATGTGAAATTTTTTTAAATAAATCCAATATCGTTTGGTATTTATTTAAGAATTAATTTATAAAGTAAAGAATAAACTGAGATTAATTTTAAAACATACCAAAAGATATTAGATTTATTTGAAATATTTTTGACATGTTCACCACATCATAGGTAGATAATAGAAAAAGTATAGTAATTTTCTAAAACTTGTATGATTTATTATAATATTTTTATAAAATAATAAAATAAAATTACAATAAATTGTAAATGTGTTAAAAAATCACGATAATTTTCAGATTATCTTCCCATTAAGTAATAAACATGTGGTAAAATTTTCAAGTGAATCCAATATCGTTTGGTGATTTTTTAAATGAGGGTTTAACGAAATTGTTAATGGAAGGTCAAAACTGATAACAGAATCAAAGTACAGGGTTTTGTTTGCCAATTTTTTTAGTATATGGGGCTAACGGAAATAAAATGCATAGTACATGGTTAAATTCGATAATTACCCTATTTATTTTTAATATTTATTAACGTTTCAAATATTTATTGACGTAAGTAATATAATAAATTAACTTATAATTTCTTAAGTCAAATACATTTTAATTGCACAAATAATTATATAACACGTTAGTTAATATTTTAAGACAATAAAATAAAAAAGTAAACGTAGCATTATTTTTTACGTAAGTGTATAATGTTAGATATATATAATTTAATATATCGTGTGGGCTTATATGTGTATTATATTGTACATTATACTTATAATTATATTAAGACGGTTAAAAATAGTCTGAATAGAGACGAAATTGTAATTATTCTATTTTGTCATGGTCAAAATAATAATTATAAAATTATTTATTTAAGGGTTAATTTTTAAGTTCCTATATAGAGACCACTCAAATTCAATTTGTCTTATAATGAATACATGATGGGTTATTGATGGAGCGAGATTCATAAGAGGAAAAAAAAAAAACACTCTCCAAAGAGAAACTCTAATTTTTCGAAAGAAATTTCAATAATCAAAATATCTCAATTCCGAGTTCTATTTCAAAATAAACAGCTGACGATTAAGAAAATTCTAATAAAATTAAATAATGCGGGAAATATTAAATAAAAGTTTGGGCTGTCTATTTGAGGGCCGAAACGATTGATTTTGGGCCTGAGAAAGTTCGGTCACGGGTAAACCATGTAACAAGTCGTGGTCCACTGCAAGAGTTTCGATTTGATATCTTTTAATAACGATTCTGATACCCGTAGTAAAATTTATGGTCCTTTGAGGTTGAAGAGATCATTAATTTCCATCCGTTATAGTTGAAGATTAACTTGTAGAATTATTTTTAAGTTTAAATTCATTTTATTAAAGAAATTCATTATAATCCATACTTTTTTGGACAAAAAATAAAAATAAAAGAACACCCTTTTAAAACAAAAAATATAATTAATCCATAAGTCGTGATTTTCATTTTAGTTATTCATGTCAATAAACTAGGTTCTAGGCGCACAGTTTTTGTAATTAATATTAAGCTAAAATTAATGCACCAGCTGTCCCGCCTCGCTGGACCAATTAAATTTAATAGCGTAAATAATAATAATTCATTGCAATAAATAAATAAATAAATAATTGCGAAAAAAGAGAAAATAATTACGTTAATTAAAATCAGTATTGATTGAAACAAAAAGTACTGGGGGGGCAGTTAGGAAATTAATTACGTAGTAATTAAGACAGACTTCAATAAAAGAGAATAATTAAAGCGACGTCATTTTAAGAAAGCTTAAGCTGTCTCTCTTTGGATTCCAAATACAGTCAAATTGGTCGGCTTACTTTTCAACATCTTCTCATTATGCTTAACCAAACACATTAGTAGTCCACGTTTGTATAAAACGTGACATTTTAAGTCATTGGTTGATTAAATAATTTAGACGTGAGAAATTAGAGTTATGCTTATGATTTTCATTACATTGTCCTAAGCAATATTCGATACATATAATTTTATATTATATTTGTGGACTAATATATAGTTTTTTGTTCATTCGTCACGCTTTGAAGCTGGTAAAAACAAACATTCGATGCCCAATTACTTTAACTAAATAATTAAACCAAGCTCGATCGTTTTACTTCAACTAGATATTGTCATTGACGTAAATAAATAACGTGACTAAATAATTATTGAATTTAATGACGGAAATAAATTAGAGATTGTTTCAAAAATAAAATTGAAATAACGAGATTTTAATAAGAAAATTAAAACTATATAGAATAAATTAAAATAACAGAGAAGACAGGCCGCAATCCCACATCGCTTGGAGGAAAAATATGGATGAAACATATGTAAAGAAACTCTCCTAAAATAGTAAAATGTATTTTCGGAGCAAAATTGATAATGGATTCCATAAGAACTTCGTAGTTAAGTGTGCTCTGACAAGAGCAGTATCAGGTTGGATGATCGACTGGGAATTGTTTTTAAAAAAACAATTTCCAGTCGAGAAAATATACATAGTAAATAGATATTTTATTTTAATTATTTTAATAACATATATATTTAATAATTAATTAACGTGACTATTAAAAACGATAAGAACGTTTGATAGTTCAACGGTAATATTTGTCGGTCCAAAACAAGGTGTGGTCTTAGTGCAGCACCCGTTTCCTCAAGAACACTATTTTCCCAGAAAATTATTGCATAAATCTATCATCTCCATCGTCGTCTTCATCCTGCTTTCATATATTCGAAATATCAGTTTTTGTCAGTGCAGTTTCATGGTTCTGTTGGTAGAAAGATTCGGAAAAGTGTTGTCGAAACTGGAGAATCTCCACCACCACCATCATCACCGCCGTGAATCCGGCGCTTTTTCGGCTTCGCTCGAGGTTTTCGAGTCCGATATTTCGAATTTCTTGAACCGATTGGTGTCGAATTCGAAACCCAGATCGGAGGTCTTCACTATTCCATGGATTCAGCAATGGGTCGAGGCGATTTCCGCCATTCACAAGACTTTCGCGAAACTGATTGTGAATATCGATTATCCAGTTAGAAAATGGGAATCTTCTTCAACCGATCTGTATTTCAATTATACCTTGACTCTAATGGAGCTTTTCAATTTAATGAGTTCTTCACTTTCTTCTCTCGCTCACGCTCGAATTTCTCTCTCTCATGCCCTAACCCTAACGGAGACTTCGCCGTTACCGGCAATAACGGAGCGTCTCCGACCTATCAAATCCACTGATTTTATCTTCAATTTCAAGGAAGAAGAATGTAAACAAGACGGGGTAGAAGAAACAATCTCCGACAAAGAATTGGTAATTCTTCGAGGCTTACTGATTACGCGTGGATATGTACTGTTAATCTGCGGGATTGTGCTGTCTGGTTTATTCGGGAATTCGAAGCCATACATACAGATGAGGAAGCTTGCTGGAGAATTCTCAATATCTTCGATTAATAAGAGTTTGGATTCTAGTTTTCTTGAATTGATAAGCAAACCGGGCCCTTTTTTGATCGAAGTTAAAGAGGTAAATCATGCAATTTCGTCTGTTGTGGAAGCCATTGTCAATGGGAAGAGAAAACACGGAGAAGTTGAAGAGTTGCAGAGAAAATTGCAGGTTTTTGAGAAAGGAATCGATGATTTGAGGAAGACAGTGGATTCTCTGTTCTCGGAGGTTATGGAAGAAAGAGATCGATTGCTCGACAGCTTCAGACATCAAAACAAGTAGAAACTCTGTCTGGATTGATTATGGTTGCTGTAAATTTGCTAACTTTTTACAGTTTTTCATTCAATTTCAGTACAGAATCATTACCACGATCCGAAAAATCGCAGAATCCAAAACCGAATCGATTCAACTGATCGAGACAAACAAATATCAGGGCGGATCGATTCAAGTAGTTTGGTTAGATTGTTTGTATTAGAGTTTGGTGACATGTATTCTTCTGATAGTCCGGGATTTCAGAGTCACAAAACTCGTGATTGTATTTCGATTTTTATGTATACTGTCTTCTGTACATAGTTTTGCTTATGTATTTCAATCTTCACACAATCATATTATCATTTGCTCGTGATTTTTCCTGTTAAGGTTTTTTTTACACGAGTAAGGATGTCTCACTTTCGTGTGGTTTTTTTTTCTTGAAATGTTGTTCGATTTCTAACATTTGGTATCATAAAAACGTATTATCACAATCCAACAATCGCAGCATTCAAAACCGAATCGAATCAACTCACCGACCACCACCGCATCCGAACAGATACTAGATCGGATCGACTCGGGTAGTTCGATTAAATTGTTTGTTTGTTTATTTACACAAGAACCCATTTGGAATCCAATTTGAAATTTGATTTTCAGTAACTGAAAACAGAGAAATCCAAAAGAATAACTCATCTTCTAAAAGATGGCTTTCAAAGCTACAAAGAAAAACTACAACAGGAAAAGCAAAATTCTCTCTACCCACCACTGAAGAACACTGTACTCTGCCTTTGTTCTTTGTTCTTTGTTCTTTCCAGCTTCTTCTTAGATCAGAAGATGTATCTGATGAAAAAATTGGACCAGATCCATTTAAAATCTCAGATCATCCCCATTTTACTTTCTGATTCATTTGACTGTGTCTCCCCATCCGGTCTCTTTCTCTTGCAATTCACACGAGAGTAAGACGGCAGCCTGAACCACGCAAAATAATAATAACGATTTCAAGAAATCTAATCGTAGGTTTACCCTGTATTCTTATCTGCCCAATCATAAATTATAAATAGTTAAAATAAGACATTAACTGTACTATTTAACGGGCGTCATGTAACGAGGTAAGCATGCAGTGTAAAATTATAACATAAACCGAACATCGGTCGTATCAGAAAAACATCGGACGTTTCAACTCGGGCAGAGGTAACATTTATTATGATCAATTCATCGATGGTAGAGAATAATTATACCCCAAATGCAAGGTGGTATCGGAATCTCCTTTATCAAATGCAGAGTTGGAGGCCTTATCGGGACTCGCGGCTCCATTTTCGACGACTGAGTTCTTCTTTTCGGCATAATATGATTCAAAATATGCCGGGATTGGATAGGTCGTCGGTGGATAAACACAACGAAGCTCTTCGATCTGTTATCGCAAGACACAAAAAATGGACTTTTAAGGATTTTTATTTGCATCGTTTCATCTAAAAGATCAAATTACCGTTGAAGAAGTCCGTCGTTTTTTTACCTGTCTCCTCAAGGTTTCGTTTTCGAGTATAACTCGTTGTTCCTGAAACGAAAAAAAGAAATTTTGCTATTGATAATGATTTACTATGACATCTTTTATCGGAAATAACCGATATCAAAAGCAACATTTCGACTAGATTGCCATCGATAAGCTTCACAAAATCTCTATTAAAATTTGATTTGATTCTTTTCGAGAAAATAACATATACCGATTAAGAATTTCAATTCAACCCCACCAGAACAACAACAACACCGAAAATCAACGAGGAAAAAAGCAAATAAAACGGTGGAACGACAAAACCTCTACCTGTACCCTTGATTGTTCGAGTTGCTCCATCAATAATTTCTCCTGAAAATTAATCGAAAAAAAAATCGATAAGATCTTTCCGGCAAGCAGTCTGCAAATGAAAAGGGAGTAAAAATGGAGTTTCCATTGGCATAGAACCTTTCTCTCCTTCACTGAATATAACCCTTCATTTAACTGTTGTTCAAGGTTCTGCAAGTCTTTCAAGCCTAAGCCAGACAGGTCCTTGCCCAAAAGCCTTCTAATAAATCAAAAAAACAACAATTATTAAAAGGCAAAAAAAACCATCATCATTAAAATCTCCAAAAAGACAGAAAAACTCGTACAATTGTTTTGTTTGTAGCTTTTTAATTTCTCCTTTTAGAATGTCCATCTCATCTGAATCTTGCGTCTGAAAAAGAAAACGTTGATGGATCGATAAATCGGCGCAAGAACAAGCATCAAATAGCGATATTATCGAAGATTAAATGCCTCTCGAAAAGGTACCTCTGCCCTGTATTCTAACATTGCAGTTTCTGAAGAATCCATGCAATTGCTATATCTAGAAAGGGTATGTGTCATACTGCAAGAAAACCGAATCGAACAAACAAATGAACGACAATCGTTATTTCGATCAATCCTTTCACTACTAGTTTCTATTGAGTTTATGAGGACTGAAAAATCAGAAAATGCATGTTTATGAACATCTCTGACAGACAATCTTTTCCTTAAATATTTGTTGGATTCTGTTTCTCTGTTTTGGTCCATATTCCCAATGAAAAAGCAGTAAATTTGAATCAAATGGAATCACCAAAACAATGCTGCATAATTCAGCAAACCATGCATTAACTTTTTTGAAAAAAACTGTCAGATATCATTGATAAATTCCCCAGAAATGATCATTAGACTGAGAGGGTAAAGTTTTCAAGATGAAGAAATTCCAGAAAATTGAAAGGACCCATAAACCTTGTAAGCCACTGGATTGAATTGAAAGGATATAGATTGATGAGGATTATAGCAGGAGATTGGAAAGTCAAGAAAAGTCCATATAAAGAGCAAAAAAATGAAACAAAACAGTTGTTCAAATGTGAGATTGCTAAACTTCCATGGCACCTGACTTTTCAAAGCCAGAACTTGTGAAGATGGTGATTTCTCATAAACCAGATGAGAACAAAAAAAAAAAAAAACCAGAAAAAAACAGGATGAAATGCGAAGGTCAAGTTCCATCATATGACTACAAAGTCTCTTTGACATGAAAAAGAGTATGATTCGAGTTCTGGAGATTTAACAGCCTTTAAACTGAATGATGGAAGAAATGAACCATGCAAATGTAAAAAACAAAAGAAAAAAACCAACAAAAATCAAGTGAAGCACCGTTAAATCGAGATAAATCACCATTAAAGTTTGTATTTTTCTCAGAAAAACATGCAAAAAAATGGTCCAGATGAGTTACCAAAAAGGAAAATCTTCAGAAACAAGCGTCCAATCAAACACAAACCTGCAACTCGAAAACTCGAAGAGCTTTCCAGTATTAGAGAAGATAATCACAGCAACCTCCGCATCGCAGAGAATGGCTAGTTCTTGAGCCTTCTTCAGCAACCCAGCCCGCCTCTTTGAAAAAGTGACCTGCCTACTATTAACATTCTCAATCTTTTTAATCTCAATCTTTCCTCGACCCATTTCAGAAAATACCCAGACGATCAAAAACCCTCAAAAACCAACTGATTTCCAACAAAAAAAAAAGTATGGTTTTCGACGGTCAAAAAAGCGCTGTTTTTTCTCTGTTACTGCATCAGAAACTCTGATTTCTTCAAATTTCTGGTTGAAATGGAGCGGGCAGGCCCTCTGTTTCCCTAATAAACTTGGAAAAAGAGGAGAGTGGGTTGCCAAATTTGGAGAGAAGAAGAAGATAAAGGGGCGTGAGAAGGCGTTTTACCCCAAATGGCAGAAATGGCTGGAAACGGCAAGCTTGCATGGCTCTGTATACTATATAGAGGTTGGTTTTTGCATGACTCTTTTTCCCACATTTAGAGTGTTTGTGTTTGTTAATAGGTCTCTTTTCTGGGTCCCATCCTATGTTCTTCATCTCTAATTTCAATAACTTTTCTCACCCTTTTCTTGATTAGTCCTTCTGGTTTGTGGGTCCACAATAAAAATTCGATCTTTCTTTCACCCATTTGTTATTTTTGATCCTCTCTCCCACTTTGGTAGTCTAATTACTGCTACATTTAGAAAACCCCCTGCCAAAATTAGAGAAAGCCTAGTCTCTCTCTCTCTATCTTTCTACCTCTCTCTCTTCTTTTCCCTCATTTAGCTTTTGGGCTTGTGATTTTTCTTCTTTTTTTTGGCTTTCCAAAGACTACACAACAAATTTTTCTTTTTGTGGATACTTCTAGTAATGCTTGCTTCCAAATATAGAGTTTATATCAGTGAGAGAGAGAGAGACTGTGAATTTGATATTTCATCCTTTCTCTCTCTCTCTCTCTCCTCAACAAATCAAAATGGATATTTCATATCTCCATCTTAAAGATCATGATTCAAAGTGGGTATTTGATATTTCTCTCTTATATCTCTCGAAAATTGATCCCGTCGTGTCGTAAGTTTCTCTTTCGTGTCGCGTTTTCAAAGGGGTATTGCTTCGATCATCATTTAAACTTATAATTTAATAGCTACCTCTTGTACGTCATCATGCAGTTATGTGTTATTTTTCGTTCTTTAGCGTAAGTAAATCTATCTTATTTTAATTAGTTATTTCGATAGCTCTACCCGTGGAATTTTTCAATTACATTCTCTCTGAAAATTTCCAAAAATCGATAAAAAACCGTCATTTTGAGTGTTGTTTTTTCTTCTAAAAATCATCCAGCAAATCGCATGACAATTTCTTTAACGACACACCTAATGACGGAAATTTAATTGCTAGCGCCCATAAATTTATAAGGTTATTTTGTATGATATAAAAGAGCAATGACCTGCTCGCTATTTACCAGTAAGTTAAAGATCTAATTTGCACTTTGCGTTTAGAAAATGCAGTTTCAATTATCAAAAGTCAATATCGCGACACTTTAAGATGAAAACAACGTAAGTAATCTTCTTTTATTTGCACATCGAGAACTCGGATAAACTTTCGTTTATTATAATTTAGTCACACGAGACTTGTGTATTATAATTTTTTACGTGGTGATGAAAAAATTAGTTGCATTTATTATAATTTAATGTAAAATTTATACATATAATGCATGGTGACAATAATAATAATAATAATAATAATAATAATAATAATAATAATAATAATAATAATAATAATAATAATAATAATAATAATAATAATAATAATAATAATAATAATAATAATAATAATAATAATAATAATAATAATAATAATAATAATAATAATAATAATAATAATAATAATAATAATAATAATAATAATAATAATAATAATAATAATAATAATAATAATAATAATAATAATAATAATAATAATAATAATAATAATAATAATAATAATAATAATAATAATAATAATAATAATAATAATAATAATAATAATAATAATAATAATAATAATAATAATAATAATAATAATAATAATAATAATAATAATAATAATAATAATAATAATAATAATAATAATAATAATAATAATAATAATAATAATAATAATAATAATAATAATAATAATAATAATAATAATAATAATAATAATAATAATAATAATAATAATAATAATAATAATAATAATAATAATAATAATAATAATAATAATAATAATAATAATAATAATAATAATAATAATAATAATAATAATAATAATAATAATAATAATAATAATAATAATAATAATAATAATAATAATAATAATAATAATAATAATAATAATAATAATAATAATAATAATAATAATAATAATAATAATAATAATAATAATAATAATAATAATAATAATAATAATAATAATAATAATAATAATAATAATAATAATAATAATAATAATAATAATAATAATAATAATAATAATAATAATAATAATAATAATAATAATAATAATAATAATAATAATAATAATAATAATAATAATAATAATAATAATAATAATAATAATAATAATAATAATAATAATAATAATAATAATAATAATAATAATAATAATAATAATAATAATAATAATAATAATAATAATAATAATAATAATAATAATAATAATAATAATAATAATAATAATAATAATAATAATAATAATAATAATAATAATAATCTCACATTGATTGATGAAGTATATGAAAATGAAACATATGTAAGGAAACCCTCCTAATATAGTAAAACGCGTTTTGGAGCACAATTGGCAACAGATTCCATAAGAACTCCAAAATTAAAAGTGTTTCGGCGAGAACAGTATTATGTTGGGTGACCGACTAGGAAGTCATCGTGACACGAGTTCCCTTAGAAAAAGGGGCCCGTGTACAACCCACAAATAATCAAGAGAGGTGCTCGGTTGTGTGTATGTGAAAGATATTGAAATAAAAGAAGGAAAAGACTAAAATAAAATACAAGAAAATAACACTAAGCTACAATGATATGGCCGAATATAAGATGGTGATTAATAGTGAGAAAATATAAGAGAAATAAGAAGAAGAAGATGTTAGGGATGAATAGAAAATGAAATGCACTAAGAATAAGAAAATGACATAAAATAAAAGTGAGTGTGTGGATATTATGGAGCTGAAATTTAAAAGTGAATTTGTGTGCAAAGGTGAAGACAATAAAAATAAAGAAATACCCTTGGAGGTTCCTTGGAGCGATCTTACGGGTTAGGCTCAAGGATAAACATTTTCTGGGAGGAAAACGACCATCGTAGGCCGGAGATTTTCGTCATCGATCCAACTCCCAATGGAGAAGGTGAGGGAATGAATAAGAGCTAACCTAGCAACCCAAGCTATGCTAGCAATGGAGTCCAACTCCTCTTGGTTCAAAGAACCAAAGAAAAATCACCAAAGGAATTTGGGAGATTTAGGGAAATAGTAGTATATTGATTTGGCAAAAAGTCTTTTTACAAACACCAATGCTATGCTTAAATAGAAATTCATAGGGTGGATGATTAGGGTTTCTATAAGGATGAATGAATGGTGGCCCTTGGATGAAAAAAAAATGATGGATGAATGACTAAGATCAAGGCAAACAAGCACACATCCAAGGGAGGAGATGAATGTCATGCCTAAATGAATCAATGGAGAGAATCTTGTCACGTCATCAATCCATGAGGCCACTATCATTGTACTTGCAAAATCCATACCTTAAAGTTGGGCTCTCCTTTGGGCCAAGACTTGATTTGAGTCCATTTTGTTGAAGTAGCTTTCTCCTTTGTGGGCTAAGTCTTCAACCCATCATCCACCAACATACATCTACTCCTAACCACACAATCTAATGCATGAAATGCAAAATATAAAATCCTTACAATAAAGGCGAATGTATGCCGATGAGTTTTAAAAATTAAAATTACAAATTAAGGCCCGGGAAGACAAATTCCCATAGGGCTGCAAGGAAGCTCCGAATGAATGCTCCAATGAATGACGTGACAAGGCTTCTCCACATCCTCTGATGTCGGCTCCCAAGTGAAGTCCATGATGTGATCCAAACCTGCAAAAAGAGACAATTCATTAGAACATTGATTGAGTAAATTTTGTGCCCGAGTTTGTGATCTCGTGACGAGCCTCTGAGGCATGTCACATCGCTAAACAAATCCGTGAGGAGAGGATATTGGGCTATGGCCCAATCCCAGAGCGGACAATATCTTACTGGAAAAATGGGTCGTTATAAATAGTATCAGAGCTTGTACCCAACTAGAAATGTGACCAACGAGGACGTTGGGCTCTCAAGGGGGTAAGAGGTGATTGTGATGACCATAATGTGTACGTTTGAGTATGACTGCGGGGCAAACCTCGGGACCTGAGTTGAATGTAGGCAACTCCCGGACTCGAGTATAGGCAAATTTCGGGTCGTAAAAAAAGGTCGTCACAATCCCATATCGCTTGGGGAATGGAGAGGTATATAGAAATGAAACATATGTAATGAAACATTTTTAAGATAGTAAGATGCGTTTTTTAGCACAATTGACAACGGATCCCATAAGAAATCCAAAATTAAAAGTGCTCCGGTTAGAGTAGTACCACGTTGGGTGACCGACTGGGAAGTTCTCGGCAAACAAATCTGTGACGGGAGAATATTGGGCTACGGTTCAATCCCCAAAGTGGACAATATCTTACTGAAAAAATAGATCGTTATACCTGAACTACGATTCGAACCATAACAAATAGATCGATCCAGTTTGTCTCCCTATTGAATATAATAGAATTGTGGGTCATGATTCGGTTTACGATTTGAGTGTTAAATTTGAAAAAATTGAATTGAATCGTGGTAAACCATGGCTTTGAAAAATCCAACTCTTGTCCAAATCTCGACATTAATTGATTTATTTCGATTGTTCAAAACATGTACGAACATTAATTTTCTTTGTAGAAATAAGATTTAACGAACTTATTAGAGTGGAAATTACACATCATCGTGAAGCTTATTAACTCAATTTTTAATCGTAACTTCTGGTGCATTGATTTGAGGTTACGTGAGAAAGTTGTAGAATAAATGAGAGAACATTATTCATTCAATAGAAACCATATTTCGTTTGATTTCATGTAACTATGTTTACTTGGGTTAAGATCTTGTAATCGATTTATAGTCAAAATAGTTATCCTATTTTGTCGATAAATGTAGAAAAAAAATATAAGTTTGTTTTCGATTTTAAAGAACACTTATCTTCTAAATTTCTTCGTTTCTTAGAATTAGTGAATAAATAACAAAATTAACAACGGTTATGATGAAGTTTTTAACATTCTTGTAAATGTAAATATTATTGGCATTAATTTTCCATAATTGCTAATTGCCAAATTGAAAAATCGTGATTAGTTACGCGGTGTCTTAGTGGGTTGTGGAACACTATGCGAAAAGTAAGGTTGCTATCACAGAGAAGTCTTTGATGAACTTCCTGTAATAACCAGCTAGTCCAATAAAGCCCCGTACTTCGCTGGCATTCCTCGGTTTTCGCACTTCGACAGTTTGGCATACAACCGGTGCTGCTTCTGAGTCGACAGCACAATAGCCAAGTGCCTCTCATGCTCGGCCTCACTCCCAGAATAAACCAGGATATCGTCAATAAAGACGATCACAAACTTATCCAGGAAGTCCTGAAATATTCTGTTCATCAAGTCCATAAATGCCGCTGGAGCATTAGTTAACCCGAACGACATCACCAAGAACTCGTGTAATACCTCGTTTTACGGGATATTATTATTTTAATATAAAGTAGCATCTTTGTAAATATGTCAAATCAAGTCCGTTTTGCGAAAAGAAAGCGTCATTAGGATCCTATCGATTAATTAGAATTTTAGGAAATTTATAAGATTTTTTTGGAATAATGACGCTATATTTCAAATAATTAGATTTCTCGTAATATAAAGAACGTTTTAGTAAAAATAGTAAACGAGGTCCAAATTACGAACGGACAGTTTTGTTGGAACCCAAATAATAAGTCGGATTTATTGGTGAAATAAGGAAATTTGGAGAAACTGAATCGTTGGCCGATTAACGAAACGAAAGACAAAATAAATATAAAATATGTACTAAGGGCAAAATGGTCATTAAACAATTAAATTTATAAATAAGGCAAATGCCTTAATCGATTTTCATTGTTTGAAAATCGATTTCCAGAGAACCAAAGTTCTCTCTCTCTCTCTCGGCTTCTCCTCTCTGCCCGCGACGGAAATCTCAACGCCGACTCCGATTCTTCCTCTAATCGTTCCGTTTTCTTCGCGTTTTCTCCTCCAATCGACGCTCTAGGTATGCTTCTATAGTTTTAGAGCGTTAAATCTCGAGTTTCGTAGAGTTATACGTTTAGGTTTACGATTAGGGTTTTGATAAAAAACGCGATTTAGGGTTCGTAATTAATAAGTTTGTCGTAATTAAGTATATATTGAACGTATTGGACGTTATTGGACTAATCTAATTGATTTAGGAAAAATGTTGGAATCTGTGAAATTTCGAGATTTTAGGGAAAACTCGTAAATTGGAATTTTGTGGTGCCGAGCGTAGATTGCTCAATGAAATAGTTCAATGAATCGAATTAGAGCTTTAGGAAGTTTCTTCAGTTAAGATTTCATTAATTTGGACGTTATCGGTTAAAACGCATTTTAACGATAATTGTTGTGAATTACTTAGGTGAACAACGCTCGTGGACGGAGCTTGAGCTGCAACGGATACGAGGTAAGTTCTCGTGATCTTCTCTGGCCGATTGACCTACACCGTACGTCGAAGTCGTCTTGAGAAGTTTTGGAGATGCTTTAGTTTAAATTGTTTCGGTTGGGTAGTTAGGTTAGTCGTTTATAGGTTATATTTGTTTATCGTCCTAATGGTACACATGTTAGTTGTTTACTTTGTGCATTTGACTACTCATGCATCATGTCATATAAAGCATCTGGTTAAGAGAACGAAATGAATGTACGTAATCTGTTATCTGGTCACGTCGAGGTGGTTTAGCCTCGGTGACAATCTGTCTGCGACCTAATTAAAAAGTAAAACGAACCAACGAACAAAATGAATCTACGTAATCTGTTATCTGGTCATGGCGAGATGATTTAGATCTCGGTGACATTCTGTCTGCGACCTAATTAAAAAGTAAAATGAATCAACAAAATCTACGTAATCTGTTATCTGGTCACGACGAGGTGGTTTAGCCTCGGTGACAATCTGTCTGCAACGTAATGAATCTGAATCTGAATCTGTTATCTGCCTGTTTAATGAATGACATATGCACTGCACGTATATGCATTTACGTAGAGTTTACTGAGATTTTTATCTCATAGGTGTCTGTATGGTGTAGGTGATCCCGATACAGGTGACTACGAGATCCCTCCACCTGAGGAGTGATGGCAGTTGACGGAGGATGGCTCGCGGAGTGTGCTAGCGCAGTCGATGCTTACCTGACCCGTGGGAAAGTATGTATATGTTTTGGAGTTTTGGGACATTTGGGGCTGATGTTTGTATAGAAATTATAGGATGTTTGGTACTGATAGTTGATAGGTTTTATGTTTAATGTTTCAAACGTTTTGGTTTAAACCGTTAGTTATACGTTAGGAGAATGTTTTTGATGGTTTTAGGATGGTTACGGACATGCTCGGTTTTTAGAGCTATCCACGCAGTTGGATTTCGCAAAGTCCGCTGCAAGTTGATTGAGTCTAGAATACATTTTGGTTGAGTTTAAGTTATGAGTCGATTATGGTTATTGATGAGAAATTGGTGAAATATAGGTGAGGTTGCTCTCTGGAATCGGATTCCAGAGAGTGTTGATTAAGCATTTGCTCTCTGGAATTTCAGAGAGCAGTTTATTGTGAAGCAAAGGCGACTGGGCGCCTCAACGCAGCGATCGTGCGCTGCATAATGCAGCGATCGTGCGCTACATTATGCAGCGATCGTGCGCTGCATTATGCAGTGACTGATCGCTGCATAATGCAGCGATCGGGCGCCGCATTCTTTTCCTCTGTCTTTCGGTTTTGCCCCTGTGCAATTTGATAAAGGTTTTAAATACTTTTAATTGTTTTAAATAGTTTTATTTTAATTGTTTTTATGTTTGTTTTAAAAGCTTTAAAAGTTAGATTTCAATTCCGATTTCGATTCTGGTTTCGATTTCGGTTTAGGTTCCGCTGAAAGTTTATTTAAAGTTTAAAAATAATAATAATAATAATAATAATAATAGTACGGGAAATATGGGTACAGTGTTTAGGGTCGTGACAACTCGTAATGCCCGTACCGGGTCCTGAAGGCGGTCTTTGGAATATCATCAGCTCTGACCTTCAACTGGTAATAACCGGAGCGTAAGTCAATCTTAGAAAATACCCGTGCCCCTTGTAGCTGGTCAAATAAATCATCGATTCTCGGCAACGGGTACTTATTCTTGATCGACAACTTGTTCAGCTCACGGTAGTCAATGCACATATGTAGGGACCCATCCTTCTTCTTAACAAATAAGACGGGCGCACCCCACGGGGAGAAACTAGGGCGCACAAAGCCCTTGTCCACTAACTCATTTAGCTGAGCATTCAACTCCCTCAGCTCAATTGGCGCCATACGGTACGGATTCTTCGATACCGGTTCAGCACCAGGATATACATCGATTTCGAACTCGATCTCACGATCAGGTGACAACCCCGGTAAGTCATCTAAAAAAACCTCAGGAAAGTCTCGGACTACCGGAATATTTCGAAGTTCCACCTCACCTTGCCTTCGTACATCTATTACATGGGCCAGAAATCCGATGCACCCTGACTTCATCAGCCGTTGAGCTTTCAAGGAAGATATAACAGACATACGATGTTTCTTCGGTATCGCCTGATAAGAGAATTCTACTTCATTCGAGCGTTTAAACGACACTAGCCCGGACCTACAGTTGATGGTGGCATGATGTCTAAACAGCCAGTCCATCCCCAGAATGACATCGTACCCTTTCATACCGATGACGATAAGATCGACATACAACTTCTGGTCCCCAACTGACACTACATCACCCCGTACAACCTGCTCGGAGTGCATAAACTCTCCGGACGGTAGCATAATGCTGTAGGGTTGTTCTGACGGCGTACTACAAATCCTCTGTTTAACTACGAAGTCCCCTGCCACAAACGAATGTGTGGCCCCCGTGTCCCACAAGGTATAAGCAGGTGCATCACATATTGCAATTGTACCTGTAATTGCCGTGTGCAGGTCAGCATCATCAACGTCCTCCATCATTGCAAACACTCTCGGAACGGCTTGACCTGTTCTGGTGTCGGGCACTGGGCAATCCTGAACTTGATGGCCTGCCTTACCACATCGAAAACAAGCGCCAGTGATAAAACTGCACTCGCCCTGGTGGCTTTTCTGGCACCGTGGACATATGGTGAGCTGAGAAGCTCTCATCGGTCTCTTCCCCTTATCTTGGTAAGTGAGAGTCTCATTGGGCCTCTTAACGCCCCTGTTTTGTTGCTGTTGAGGTTACAGGTCTTGACCCCTCCGTTGTTGTTGTTGTTGCTGAGGAATACTTCGAATAATCCCTCTTGTTGAATCCCTCTGTCTCTGAGACTTTATTTGTAAGGCTTCCAACTGATAAGCCTTGGCCACCACCTTCGTATACGGTGCCTCATCAAAACCCTCGGTTGCGATCGCGCATAATAAGTCCATCTTCAGCCCTTGAATGAACTGGTGTACCTTATTCTCATCGGTGGCCACTAGGTGAGGTGCATAACGGGACAATGACTCGAACTTCTGAACATATTCAGCCACCGACCCGTATTGTCGTAGCCGAGAGAATTCAATTAACTTTTCCTTCCTCACACTGTGGTCAAAATACTTCTCGTAAAAGATTTTCTTAAATCCTTCCCAGCTCAATGCCACGGTAGTGGACTGCACCGTGTCCCACCAAAATCCAGCGCTTTTGGTGAGATGAAAGGTGGCACATACAACCTTCTTATTTTCTTCCACTTCAGCGCAGTTGAACATATGCTCGATCTGCCGGATCCATTCCTCAGCATGAGTTGGGTCCGTAGACAGCCCATCAAACGCCGGCGGTTGAAGTCGACGGAATCTGTCTCCACTGTTGTCTCGCGGCGCATTATCACGATTGTTATTTCCATGGTTATTGTTTTTGTTATCTTCTCTAGTCATCATGCGTTTCACCATTCGGGATTGTACCTCTACCAGCTCGGTTAAACGATTAATGGTTCTGGCACTGTCACTTGCTTCATCTTGATGTCCCCTCACAATTTCTAAAATAATCCTATAAACGAAATAACTAAATTTAATAAACAGAGACTTTTTACAGAACATTAGACACTTACAGTTGGTGGAGCGATCTCACGTGGCGGGTTGCGCAGTTAGACATTTCACAGAATCGGTTTTAAAACCTTGTCTCTCTGATACCACAACTGTGACGACCCAAAACCGAACCCGATTGGGGTCCGGGATCAGAGCCATCACTCCGGGGCAGTTAACAGAAAACGGTGACTAATTTTTTTTTTTTGTACATTAAACTTTTAAAACATTTACAGAGGGAGAGAAAGTTCTCTGGATTCGAAATCAAACGGAAAAATAGTTAATAGAATCGAAATGTGTGATGATATCATCGGAAGATGTGATGACGTCATCGGCAGATACAGATAGTAAACGTAATCGGCAGAAGGTGATGACGTCAGTCGGAAGATGGATGACGTCACCGGAAGATGCAGGCAATATAACGATCAATCGGCATGAGCAATAACCTAAAACAGAATTACTTGTTTGGCAGTAGATGCCAGATAAGGACAAAAGAATGTACAGTGATCAACCGGTAGATGCGTTTTTAAACTGGGCGGAAGACTTAGGTGACGTCAGCCGGAAGATATACATAACTGGGCGGAAGACTTAGGTGACGTCAGCCGGAAGATATAAATAACTGGGCGGAAGACTTAGGTGACGTCAGCCGGAAGGTATAAATAACTGGGCGGAAGACTTAGGTGACGTCAGCCGGAAGGTATAAATAACTGGGCGGAAGACTTAGGTGACGTCAGCCGGAAGATATACATAACTGGGCGGAAGACTTAGGTGACGTCAGCCGGAAGATGTAAATAACTGGGCGGAAGACTTAGGTGACGTCAGCCGGAAGATATACATAACTGGGCGGAAGACTTAGGTGACGTCAGCCGGAAGATGTAAATAACTGGGCGGAAGACTTAGGTGACGTCAGCCGGAAGATGTAAATAACTGGGCGGAAGACTTAGGTGACGTCAGCCGGAAGATGTAAATAACTGGGCGGAAGACTTAGGTGACGTCAGCCGGAAGATGTAAATAACTGGGCGGAAGACTTAGATGACGTCAGCCGGAAGATATACATAACTGGGCGGAAGACTTAGGTGACGTCAGCCGGAAGATATACATAACTGGGCGGAAGACTTAGGTGACGTCAGCAGGAAGATATACATAACTGGGCGGAAGACTTAGGTGACGTCAGCCGGAAGATGTAAATAACTGGGCGGAAGACTTAGGTGACGTCAGCCGGAAGATATACATAACTGGGCGGAAGACTTAGGTGACGTCAGCCGGAAGATATACATAACTGGGCGGAAGACTTAGGTGACGTCAGCCGGAAGATATACATAACTGGGCGGAAGACTTAGGTGACGTCAGCCGGAAGATGTAAATAACTGGGCGGAAGACTTAGATGACGTCAGCCGGAAGATATACATAACTGGGCGGAAGACTTAGGTGACGTCAGCTGAAAGATGTAAATAACTGGGCAGAAGACTTAGGTGACGTCAGCCGGAAGATATACATAACTGGGCGGAAGACTTAGGTGACGTCAGCCGGAAGATGTAAATAACTGGGCGGAAGACTTAGGTGACGTCAGCCGGAAGATGTAAATAACTGGGCGGAAGACTTAGGTGACGTCAGCCGGAAGATATACATAACTGGGCGGAAGACTTAGGTGACGTCAGCCGGAAGATATACATAACTGGGCGGAAGACTTAGGTGACGTCAGCCGGAAGATGTAAATAACTGGGCGGAAGACTTAGGTGACGTCAGCCGGAAGATATACATAACTGGGCGGAAGACTTAGGTGACGTCAGCCGGAAGATATACATAACTGGGCGGAAGACTTAGGTGACGTCAGCCGGAAGATATACATAACTGGGCGGAAGACTTAGGTGACGTCAGCCGGAAGATATACATAACTGGGCGGAAGACTTAGGTGACGTCAGCCGGAAGATATACATAACTGGGCGGAAGACTTAGGTGACGTCAGCCGGAAGATATACATAACTGGGCGGAAGACTTAGGTGACGTCAGCCGGAAGATATACATAACTGGGCGGAAGACTTAGGTGACGTCAGCCGGAAGATGTAAATAACTGGGCGGAAGACTTAGGTGACGTCAGCCGGAAGATGTAAATAACTGGGCGGAAGACTTAGGTGACGTCAGCCGGAAGATGTAAATAACTGGGCGGAAGACTTAGGTGACGTCAGCCGGAAGATATACATAACTGGGCGGAAGACTTAGGTGACGTCAGCCGGAAGATATACATAACTGGGCGGAAGACTTAGGTGACGTCAGCCGGAAGATGTAAATAACTGGGCGGAAGACTTAGGTGACGTCAGCCGGAAGATGTAAATAACTGGGCGGAAGACTTAGGTGACGTCAGCCGGAAGATGTAAATAACTGGGCGGAAGACTTAGGTGACGTCAGCCGGAAGATGTAAATAACTGGGCGGAAGACTTAGGTGACGTCAGCCGGAAGATGTAAATAACTGGGCGGAAGACTTAGGTGACGTCAGCCGGAAGATGTAAATAACTGGGCGGAAGACTTAGGTGACGTCAGCCGGAAGATGTAAATAACTGGGCGGAAGACTTAGGTGACGTCAGCCGGAAGATATACATAACTGGGCGGAAGACTTAGGTGACGTCAGCCGGAAGATATACATAACTGGGCGGAAGACTTAGGTGACGTCAGCCGGAAGATGTAAATAACTGGGCGGAAGACTTAGGTGACGTCAGCCGGAAGATGTAAATAACTGGGCGGAAGACTTAGATGACGTCAGCCGGAAGATATACATAACTGGGCGGAAGACTTAGGTGACGTCAGCTGAAAGATGTAAATAACTGGGCAGAAGACTTAGGTGACGTCAGCCGGAAGATATACATAACTGGGCGGAAGACTTAGGTGACGTCAGCCGGAAGATGTAAATAACTGGGCGGAAGACTTAGGTGACATCAGCCGGAAGATATACATAACTGGGCGGAAGACTTAGGTGACGTCAGCCGGAAGATGTAAATAACTGGGCGGAAGACTTAGGTGACATCAGCCGGAAGATATAATTTAAAAGAAGGAAACAGGCAGCGGTGGATGTAAGCAAAGTCCCTACCAGAAGATGTAATTTTAAAGGCAGAGTTTACAACTTTTGACAGAAAAGCATACAGACAGAGAGCATAGAAACAGAAGACATAAACGTCTCAGATTCTCAAACCACATCAAAACATGGTTCTCGAGCACAACAGAAGGCATACAGGTTTCAGACCTTCATTACAAATGACAGATTTCAAGAAAACAAACCGCATGGATAGCTCTAAAATTCGAGACCATCCATGCATGACCTGAAAAAGGAGAACTCAAGCAGTTCCAGAATATTTTCAAAACATTTCAAGACATTAATACAGAATATTTCAGGAGACGACTATCAACTGTCAACAGAGATTTAAAACTTGACCATCAGAACTTATGCATTATATATATATATATCCAACAGAATTTCCTACAGAGTTTTTAAAACAAAACACAGAACCTTAACAGAGTTTTAAAACAAACACAACAGAATTCCAGAAGAGTTTACAGATATGAACTTTATTTTAAAGACTAAGACTTAAACCTCAAAACAGAAAATTATGTCTGGCTGCAGCAAACACACCCCATGAGCTCGATCCACCCACTACATCAGATCATCATTTTGAGGCACAAGGTCCTCATTCACGGGTTCAGTACCTACATCAGGGAGTTCACCTATGAGTCTAAAACTCAGTAAGAACATAATAGATATGCAGTGATGCAAAATGCTATGCATGCGGTTTTCAGAAATACAGTGACAGTACAATACATTATGTTTCAGTGGCAGAGGGGTATAAGTGGGGCTTATAGGGGAACTGAAAATCAGTAATATCAGTGAGTGCACAATAGGCACATACAGTAATACAGTATACATATATATAACAGTACAGTAACAGTGGGTCAGTCCCCGTCCCGCACTTAACCGGTTCATTTCAGTCAGATTTTATCTTGCTTAGTTTCGAACAGTGCACAGAAAACATTTGCATGCCTTTCAGAGAAAACGTGTATGCATGAACGGTGCTTGAACTTAAACTGGCAGACAACAGAAATAACAGAACATACTGTGAAGAAGAACACAGACAATTCAGAACATAACTATAACGTTTCTACCCGAGACAACCCGATAGAACTGAAACATCTAGTACCTCCGTGATATAGGGCCTTAAGGGCAAACCTACAGATATGAACTTACCTGTTTGCTGCAGTGTAGAATGCTCGAATGTCCCCGGAACGCTCAGATCTGCTGCTGCAATGTAGAGAAATTAAACAAGCTGCAAATGCTAACAAATAACTTGGAAGATTATGCAGTAAACTCCATTCAGACTTGTAGAAAACAATTAATGTATTTCCATACAAAAACCGAGAGTTTTCTCCCAAATATCTTAACCTAAAACTTCAGCAAAACACATAGTTTTTGTTTGTCCAAATGTGTTAGCGTTAGAAGATGTTTACCTTAGCGGAGGAGCAGAAAGGAAATCTGAGGAGATCGAAGTAACTTCGATGGTTGTTTTGTCAACTGGAAGAGAGAATCTAGAGAGGAATATAGAGAAGGAAAAATGTATATGAATGTTTACGTAGAAGGAAGGAGAATATGTAGGTTTCTCAGTAAGTTATTGCCACTTGGCAATCATTCATTGATTTACTTCCACCAACCTTAATTTCTCTCCAATTTGCCCTTCCATTGATTTCTAACCAATTAGTGTTTTGTTTAGTTACACATTAGTTTAGTCCCCCACTAATTATTCTAACAATTCAACTAGAACATTCCATTGTATTAATATAATATTAATCTCGTTTAAATGATCCGTGAAAACTTTTACATGAAAAAAAAACCGGGTGCTACAGAAATATTCTCGATATGTTGTAGTAAGTACGACTAAGTGAATATTCGAAAATCTTTACGTCACAATAAACTCGACTTGTATAAATGTCACCCTTCTTGAAGTCAGAATGTCGTAAGTTTTATAAGCTTTGAACGAGAGGCCCGTTTAAGGGGGACAATAATTTTTATCGATCCTAAGGTGGTGAAACTCCGTTTCACTTGTCCGGCGACTTGCAAGAATGATGTTTCAAATATTAACGCGATGTCCAAAATTTGTTATTGGATCTCACCAATGAAGTTCTCCTTTTGGGCCGGCCCATTTGAGGCCTAAAACTGAGGAAAACTTGTCGTCTAATGATTGGTTATCCTGATGTAACTTCAGAGGTGCAATCTCCTGCTTCTCAGTTCCTGATTGTTCAATGGTCGTTTCAGTGAAAAGAGTTTGTTCGAAACGTGGAAGGATTATAGAGGATGAGATTTATTAGATTTTATGTTAGCGGGAGCAGGAGATAACACCCTAATGAACCCGCTAATGAAACCCTCGAAAATGAACCGAACTCGCTTCATTGAGAAAGGGCGAGTAGGGATCAAGATCGAGTCTCTCTCTCACTTGAGCTTTCGTTTTAATAGATCAGATCGAATCTAAATCGAGCGCTGGTCCTGAATTTCGCTTTATTGAATTCTCGTTTCCACCAGATCCGCCTGTTGTTCGGTTGAATTCATGTATTTTTGTTGATCGATTTTAGTTATAACCGGAATTTAATCAGTGGAGTCGCTTGGTTGGAGGTGAAAATGGCTACAGTAAAGGGGGTGAATCGATCGGCGACGGTTGCTTTGGCACCGGATGCTCCGTACATGGCAGCGGGGACGATGGCTGGCGCGGTGGATCTGTCGTTCAGCTCTTCAGCCACGCTCGAGATCTTCAAGCTTGATTTTCAATCCGAAGATAAGGAACTCCCTGTCGTTGGCGAGTCACAGAGCTCCGAGCGATTTAACAGGCTCTCCTGGGGGAAAAATGTTTCAGGCTCTGAAAAGTTCGCTCTGGGACTCGTTGCGGGAGGGCTTGTTGATGGAAGCATTGATATCTGGAATCCTCTTTCACTGATCCGGTACCTCGATTTCAATTTCTCTTTATATTTGCGAATCAATTGAAATGAATTATGCAGTTTTTGATATTTGACTTTGGATGGCTGAAAAAGATGGAGATTTCAGAATTCATGGCTAGGTGTTTCCTTGATAATAACCCAACTTCTCTAATTTGAAAGTTTAATACTGGTATGGACTTTGATAAAAAGATGTGAGAGTGGTAATGGTGCTTTCGCGTTGCGGAATGATTGCGTATGGCAATAGCACGGGACTTACTTCCATTTTTTTTTTTTGTTTTTGCTTTTTCTCAGTCCTACGCCTGGTGAAAATGCTGTTGTTGGCCATCTTTCAAGGCATAAAGGACCTGTAAGTTCTGAAACTGTGCAACATTTGCATGCAGTTGGTTGTATGCACTTTCTTTATATTTCCTCACTTAATGCTTTGATAGTCTTAGTTATGATGTCCGATTTTTTCTTCCTTTTTCAGGTTCGCGGATTGGAATTCAATGGTATTGCACCGAACCTGCTTGCATCAGGAGCTGATGATGGTGAAATTTGTATATGGGATTTTGCAAATCCTACAGAACCGATTCATTTCCCACCTCTCAAGGCATGTTTTCATTCACATCCGTAACTGCAACTGTTTCTTAGTGCATGCTGGTACATCTATTAGTTCAATTGTCATAATGTGAACTTCATTAATGTTATAGCGAAAGAAATCTGAAGTGGTTTTATAATATTCTCTTTTCAACAAAGGTTTCTTCATATGATATCATCTCTCGTTAGATTTCTCGGTCTCAATCAAATTAGGGTGAGAATGAAATTTTGTTTCAGGATATCAATCTGATTATGTGATCCATATTTATTCAGGGCAGTGGTTCTGCTGATCAAGGTGAAATTTCATTTTTATCTTGGAATAGCAAGGTTCAACATATATTGGCATCTACGTCATATAATGGAACTACTGGTGAGAAAAAGAACCATTTATCCATGTTTTTTCTGTTTTCTATAACTCGCTGTTATTGATAATTTTTTTTCTTGAATTCAGTTGTTTGGGACCTAAAAAAACAAAAGCCAGTTATAAGGTGAGTTCTTAGCCCAAGCCATTCTCTGCATTTTCACACGATGTAGTTTTACTTCAATAAAACAATATTGCAAATTATTAAAACAACCTCGTCGGACATCCCCTATAAACTTTTAAGTTTTCCTCCAAAAATTAACATGTTTTGACCTTTATCAATTGGCAGTTTTTCAGATTCTATTCGAAGGCGATGCTCTGTTTTGCAGTGGAATCCTGATATCGCCACTCAGCTTGTTGTTGCATCAGATGATGATAGTGCACCTTTGCTTAGAGTAATGATTTTGTAAATAATATGCTCTTACACTGGTGAGATTTCGGTATTTATTGTTGCATGTTCTTATTTCTTCTTGCAGCTTTGGGATATGCGAAATACAATGTCACCAGTTAAAGAGTTTGCAGGCCACACTAGGGGTAAATTTCTTTTTTAATCAGGTCTTTTATTTATGAATTATTTGTTTTTTTATCCTAATCTTAAGCGTTATGCCCACAAAATTTTAAATTTCTACATGAATTTGAAATCCTCTCTCCCCATGGTCTGGTCAAGTTACCTGTGTTGTTATATGTTGTACGGTTGGGTGAAAAACTGTATGATAAACCCTACATGTGCTTAAACTATGCTATGATAAAGGATGAAAGCATTAGGAAGGAAACATAAGAGGGAGAATGGTAGTTTGGGTTAATCATATTATAGTAGTTTGTTATTATGAGGTGTCGTGCGGGGATCCATCTATAAACAGGAATGCCAAGTTCGAGGTAAGAGGAGAGCAGATTTGGGTAAATTGTGAGGGGAGAGATGAGCATCTCGAATTGCTCGCTACTATTTAATTCAGTGTTTTTTACTCACCTTAAGCTGTTTTGTACTGATTTCTTTGCTGTAATTTGCTCTTCTCGTTAGTTTTCTCTCACAATCAACTATCTTTATGATTTCTTGAGATAGAATATATTTCTACAAGATGAAAGAAAGTTAGCTTGTATTCCTAAGAAGCTTAAATTAGAGATCAGGGCAGAGATTTTGAAACCTAGCTCCTTGTATTTATAGGGTTGGATGATGTTCTTGCAAATCTCGCCTGATTTATATATCTGATGCTGTTGATATTTAGCAATGTCGTGAGATGGCTAAAGTATGATGTTAGGATTGGAATATAGTATTGGGTCCATTATCATGATAGTTTACTGACAAATTGAAGTGTTACAATTCTTGTATTAAACAAGTCTTGATTTGAGTTGTTTTTTAATTTTATTTGTTGGTGTTTCATTTGCGTTCCTACTCTCCATTTTTCAAAAGTTTCTTATGAGATTGAAGGCAACTTGATATCATTGCCATAAAATATGCTCACATTTGTGCTAATCCCTGTTTGATCTGTTGAAATATTATGTTCTTTTGTTAGTTATGTTTCTTGATAAATATCTTCTAAATGGAAAGTGTTCATACTTTGATAAAATTTATGTAATCTTAGTATTTATAAATTTGTTTCTTTCATGGTGATTTTATGAATCATACCTTTTGTGGCCTCACGCTCAAGTTACGTCTGGGCTTTATTACGTAATGGAACAATTCTTTTATGATGCCCTTTTCTCTATTTTATCTTCTGTATTGAACCAGGTGTAATTGCAATGTCGTGGTGTCCATTTGATAGCTCCTACTTGCTGACTTGTTCCAAAGACAATAGAACTATTTGCTGGGACACTGTTACTGGAGAGGTACACTATATTCTCTATTTCTCTCTCTTTAAATTTTATGGTTGATTTAAAATGATTATGATATTTCATTGCATATATGTTTGAATTAGATTGTACGCGAATTGCCAGCTGGAAACAATTGGAACTTTGATGTCCATTGGTATTCTAGAATACCTGGAATCATATCGGCATCTTCATTTGATGGAAAAGTTGGCATTTATAACATTGAGGTATGCTGTTTTGATACTTGAAGGGTATTAATGACAGTTTCCTAATAAAAAAATTGATGGCCAACATTTTTTTAATATGTTTGCGTATCTTTATACTAAAGTAACAAATCTAGTTGGATTTAAGTTTTTTGATATTTGAGAATGGCGTGGATGGGTTTGAGCTTGATCTTTTGTATTTTGCTGGACTTATTTGAAAATAAAATGGTGGGTTGATAATCCACAATGTGAGCACTGATGACCTTAAGTTCTTAGCATGTCACCTAAACGCAAAAGTCTTTGATGCCACGATCATAATTTTATTTATCTCTCTTGGGTTAACTTGCCGAGAAACTCTGCATCGCAGATTGTACAAGCAGACAAATCTCTGAGCAAGGACATTTATTTATTTATTTTTTATTGTGCATTGTGGGTTCCTTCATTGACAAATGGCTCTTTTGACTATGTTTTGCAGTTAGCTTATTTGTTATCAGTTCATCCGTATCTAAATCATATTATGTGTTATCTTTTACAGGGTTGCAGTCGATTTGGCAGTGGGGAGAGTGATTTCATTGGAGGTACTATCATCTCTAGTTAGTATTATTATATTTATAGGGGCTCTACTTTACTAAGTTATTCTTATACAATATAAAGCCTTTTTTGTTTTACAGTTATGATAAATTATGGGTTGCCTTTTTTCATTTTATACTTAGCTGGTTGCTGCTTGTGCTAACATGTCTTTAATGTAACTTTTATCTTGTTGGTTATGGAAAATTAATTGTTTTAGCGAACAGATTTGTTTGACTCAGGTGAGATACAAAATAATTGAAATATTTTCAGTTTGCACAAGCAACTAGGTAATTTTCAAGTCTAATGCAGTTTACTGTAAATCTAACTCAGGCTAGCTACGAAACTTTTATCAAGCATCTTGAGTTTACTTTACCGATTGGAAATTTTAGTTTATACTTCTGACAACATTGATTGACAATTTTTAGTTTATACTTCTGACCACATTACTGGGCGTGTAAACTGTTTTCAAAATCTTTTGCATTCTTGCAGCATCACTAAAAGCTCCAAAATGGTATAAGCGTCCAGCTGGAGTGTCTTTTGGCTTTGGAGGAAAGCTTGTGTCATTTCATTCCAAATCATCTGCTGCAGGAACTTCAGTCAGTGCTTCAGAGGTATGCTATTTTGGTAACATAAAAAACGATGACCTGTCTGCAGAACCAAAAATTTTGCTCAGATTAAAGAGTTATACTAAGCTAATAACTAGTTATGAAATTTAGGAACTGAACTTCAAGATGGAAAATCCAAACTGTGTTGATTGTCTCTGAATTCATTATATTTTGTACTGCTTTCAGCAAGAAACCCTATCAAATTAGCCCAGAATGAATTTATTTAGACCACTATAATTAGCAAGGGGAGAACTAACAAAATGGTATTTGGAGGGAAGCGGCGAAGTGAAGAAAACTGCCTTTATAGGAAGAAGAAAGAGCGAACTTAATGTTTTAAGGATGAATCTATTAGATTTTCTTGTTACGACTTTCATTTTGTGTATATAGATTTTGGTGCACTAAGTATCATGTCATCCTTTCAGTCCATGTTTTAAAGTGAGTGTTTTTTAATTAATAATTAATGTTATTGGAAAAAAAAGGATTCTCAGTGAAACTGCATTTATGTGAACTGTCAAAAACGAAAACAAAGTTTTGATGCGATTCAGTTTGGTTTCTGAATTTTTTTTTAAAGAAGTATTTAGCTGAACCAACCTGAATTGCAACACCTTGATTTACAAAATTGAACTAATTAACATTTTAGACTTGGCTTTATTTCTGTACTCTTTTTGACTTGGTTGCTGATATTATCTATTTTTTATTTTTTTCGCAGGTTCATGTACATAATGTAGTTACTGAGCATGGTTTGGTTGGCCGTTCATCTGAATTTGAATCTGCAATACAAAATGGGGAGCGAAGTTCACTAAGGGCATTATGTGAAACAAAGTCAAAGGAGTCTGAGTATGTTTTCTCCCGTTGGAAAAATATACATTTGTTTCCCTTTAGACGTTTTTTCTGGTCTGATAAATTTCTCAAAATTTTCATCTTTATTAGAGTGGAAGATGACCGAGAAACATGGGGGTTCCTAAAAGTTATGTTTGAAGATGATGGGTCGGCAAGGACAAAGCTTCTAAGTCATCTTGGTTTCAGTATGCCTGCTGAAGATAAAGATGTGGTCCAAGATGATCTTTCTCAGGAAATAGATGGTCTTCGACTTGATGAGCCAGTGGTAGATAAAATGGGATATGGCGGTGATAATGAGGCCACTATCTTTCCTTCGGATAATGGGGAAGATTTCTTTAACAATCTTCCTAGTCCAAAAGCAGATACACCTGTGTCAACTTCAGGTGACAAGCTTGTTATTGGGGATTCCGTTCCTGGTGATGAACAACAGCAAATAGAGCATATAGAAGAGGAAACTGCTGATGCCTCATTTTTCGATGATGTGCAACGGGCCTTGGTTGTTGGAGACTACAAGGGAGCAGTTGCAATGTGCATATCAGCAAATAAAATGGCTGATGCATTAGTCATTGCTCATGTTGGCGGGGCATCCTTGTGGGAGAACACAAGAGACCAATATCTCAAGATGTCCCGTTCGCCGTACCTAAAGGTAGTTGGAACTTTTTTTATCTAGCAGGACTATGAAAAACTTGGTAAATTACTTTTGAAAATGATAATTTTTTTTTAGAAAGTTTACACACACCATCACGTCTTCTGAGGTATAATGCATGGATTGACTTATTTTCTGTTTCCCTCCAGATTGTTTCTGCTATGGTGAACAATGACCTCTTGAGCCTTGTAAACACAAGACCTCTGAAATTCTGGAAAGAAACCCTTGCCCTCCTGTGTAGTGTAAGTTTCCTAATTCTTCCATGATTTTTAGTTGTGATATGGTTACATAATGGATTAATAGGTTGATAGGTATTGACACATTATATTATCATATTCACATGAACATACACAAAAACACACTTAGCAGAGAGTCCAATTTTTCCAAAATTGTTGAAACATGTTTCTTTAAAATATTCATCTCTTCACGCATAGACTCCATTTACTCAAAACACAATTTGCTCATCCACTGTCTCCAAACAGCTATCACAGCATTTTTAATCGGATCTGATACCAAATTGATAGGTATTGTCATAATATGATATCAAATTCTCACGAAAAACACATAAACACACTTTATTTATTTATAAACACACAAAATATATCGATTTAGTAGAGATTCGAGATTTTGTTATCCCTTCCCATTCCCATTGCTGGAATTCTCAAATAATTATATCTCATCCCCTATTTATTCCTTAATACAAACCAAAAACTGCCATTAATTCAAAATGAAAGCTACTCATGATGTAATTACTGAATTACCCTTAATATAATACATTATTATCCTTCTTAACATAGTTTTTACTATATGATAAACAAAACAAAAAATGTCTTCTGGAAGGATACTAATTTCGTTCATAACTAATCAGGAGATACAGTTCTTTTTTCTTGTTTCATTCTCATTTACTTATAAAACTTTGCATACTTTGTTTACCTTTTTTTATTTGTCATTGCAAACGACATTTTTCTTAAGTGCGTGAAAGCTAATCACAAAATACTATCATTGTTTTATGTAATTGTGGGTAGTGTAAGAATTTATGATTTATAGAAGCAGTACAAGACTGCCAAGTTGAACGAGCCTGTGTAGCCAATAGACGCTTAGTATTCCATTCTTTTCCCTTCTCAAATAATGGGGCAATGTTGAAATTTATTTTGATCTTCAAGGAAATAATGTGGTGACTTTCTTTGTTGTTTGCATTTCAGTTTGCACAAAGAGAGGAATGGACTATGCTCTGTGACACACTTGCTTCAAGACTAATGTCTGCGGGTAATACATTAGCAGCGACTCTATGCTATATATGTTCAGGTAATATTGATAAAACTGTTGAAATTTGGTCGAGGAGTTTGTCTGCAAAGCATGAAGGGAAATCCTATGTTGACCTTCTTCAGGTGAATTTACTACTAAAGAGGATCTTTGACATATATTTTGTGGCAGTAGAGTTAATCAAGTCTGTTTGTTTGTTTAGGATTTGATGGAGAAGACTATTGTCCTTGCTTTGGCTACTGGACAGAAACGATTCAGCGCGTCACTGTGGAAGCTTGTTGAGAAGTATTCTGAAATTTTGGCAAGTCAAGGGCTTTTAACTACAGCTTTGGAGTACTTAAAACTTTTGGGATCTGATGATTTGTCTCCTGAACTTGTGATCTTAAGAGACCGAATTTCTCTTTCTATAGAATCTGGTAAAGTTGCTTCATCAGATTTTTTTTTAACATGTTTTTTGTTCTTTGTTTAAAACAAGAGTTCGATTTAAAAGATAAATTTACAAATATCCCAATGTTATTATTGGTAAGCTAGAATTACTAAGTATTATTATTTGCAACGTTTATATCTGATATAAGAAGATTTTGCGCTTTAGATAATAATTTGCTTTAACTTCTAATTCATTTGACGTTGTTATTTGTTTTAAAATGCTGCAAAATTAAATATTAGTTCTGGTTTATTTGAAGCATTGGCATTTTCTTAGTACCACTATTTTTCTTATAATTATGCTTCTAGAAAAAGAGATTGCGTATTTATATTCTGACATTGCTTTTTATTACAGAGAAAGAAGTCAAGAATGTGGATTTAGGAAATTATCAGCTAATGAATGGGGTTACTGGTACACCTGATGTGCCGAAACATTATCAGGTGTCTCATCTGGCTTCATTTTTTCTCTTTATTATGCTTCTCTTAATGTTCTCTTTTTTCATCAACTTCTTGTACTTCTGGCTTATTTATTCGATGACCTTGTTAACCGTTTAGGAACCAGTAGCACCACCGCATCAACATAACATTCCTAGAACTCCATATGTTGAAAATTATCCAAATCAAACGTATGGAGAAAGAGGCTACAGTGTTCCAAGTCCCTATCAGCCTGCTCCACAGCCTTCATTTTTTCTGCCATCGCAAACCCCACAGGCTCCAGAGGTATAGTCATAGATTTGTTATTGAAATAGTTAACGTTGTTGGACTTGCTGTTCACACAATTTTCATTCTGTTGCTCTGTTATTTTTTTACTATTTATCAAATTTCCACTGCTCACTAAATGTTAGTTTGACAGTTATGGAACGGCATAATATATATTCTACATAGAGAATGTCAATTCTTTACGTGATAAATTTTGCTATATACATTTTGGTACTTGGACTATGGTAACATTGTTTGATTGTTATGCACTTCCTAAAAATTTCTTTTAACCTCATAATTTGTATTGTCTGAATTTGGGTTATCAGGCCAACTTATTTATTTTTGTTTCCAGACAAATTTTACCGCACCTATGGCTCCATCACAGCCAGCTGTGAGACCTTTTATTCCTACAACTCCTCCTGTATTAAGAAATGTTGAGAAATACCAGCAGCCGACAACATTGGCATCTCAGTTGTATCCGGTGCGGTCTTTTTATCCACTCTCAAATGTATTCTATGAAGGATTTGCTATACTCATTCTAAATATTGTCTCTGAAATAGGAAAATGCTAACACTGGTTATCAACCCATGGGGCCGGTTCCTTCGAAGTTGGATAATTTTCCTGGCCATAAAATGCCCCAGGTTATTGCTCCTACGCCTCCACCAAGGGGATTTATGCCAGTTCCCAGTCCTGGTGTGGGTCCACGACCTACTGTTGGTCCAATTCAGCCACCTAGTCCTACGCAGTCTCCTACACTACAACCAGTTCCTCCTCCTGCTCCACCGGCAACAATTCAGACTGCTGATACGTCAAATGTTCCTGGTAATTATTGTTGATAAGTACTGTTTCATCATTGATTTACCTAGAGTATCTGCTTTTCCTGACCAGATTTTCATTCTCTCAACTTTTGGATTCTGTATTTAATTGAGATCAAATTAAACTTATAGGATTAAGAATCATAAAAAATATGGAAACATTTAACTATTGAAGTTGCTGCCATATGCTTTGAAGCGTGTATTGTAACACAATTATACAACTTACTGGTCTGGTTAGTAGCCCATTGCACTCGTGAATGGGAATTTAGTTCAACCAGCCTGCTTGTCCTGTTGAAAGGGATATATTTTGTTATCTGCCTTTCTGATCGTGTGTCAAGTGTCTCTGACTGCTTCTGTCATCATTATGACATTTATTCCCCCCAATAAATTAAGAATTCGTAGGTATTCTCTTTTCTAGAGTCCAAGGTTGAAATCTCACATGGTCCAAAACTTTTTGGGAACATGCCATTGTTAGCATTACTTGTGCTTGTTCGACTCCGCGTAGGGAATCGTGTTGAGAAACTTTCAAGGACATTTTATGATTTCAGTTAAGACTAGTTGAGATGCAAATAAGTTTGTCCAATCTCTCAAGGTTGTCAAAAAAAAAAAAAGAATGTGATAATGTTGTCACAAGCAGAAACACCTCGAAAAATTGGATCTTTTTTTGTTAATATCAGCTATTATATAGGATAACCCCTACGACAAACATCAATTGTCATCCTTATTTCATCATATAAAATGCTAGATTTTTTTTCTTGAAAAATATTTTGAATGATAGTTCTTCTGGATAATACTATTATCTGACTGTGTATCTTGTTTGAAACTTTTTTCAGCCTACCAAAAACCTGTCGTAATGACATTGACCAGACTTTTCAACGAAACTTCCGAAGCACTTGGAGGTGCCCGTGCTAACCCAGGTAAGAAGCGTGAAATCGAGGATAACTCGAGGAAGATTGGTGCGCTGTTTGCCAAACTAAACAGCGGGGACATATCTAAAAACGCAGCCGATAAGCTTGTCCAACTCTGCCAGGCCTTGGACAATGGTGATTACAGTACCGCCCTACAAATCCAGGTAACCCTATATTTAACTTGAAAAGCTAGGACTGATTCGGCCGGCTGCAATTCGAATGTCATAACATTAGCCAATATTCGATGAATCCTTTCAGGTACTTCTTACTACTAGTGAGTGGGAGGAATGCAGCTTCTGGTTAGCTCCACTGAAGCGAATGATCAAAACAAGGCAGAGTGTAAGATAAAATACACCTTGTTTTCGATAAATTCTCATTATTTTTGTCAGTCAGTTCTCGATCGTTGACCCTTGGCCGCAAGTTTCTTCATCGTACACAAGAACCTCAATGCAGCTGCTATCGGGCATGGTTCATCAGTCGGTCTTCTCAGATATCTTTGCATGACTTTCAAGTTTATTTTTGTTGTTCTTTTAAAGAAGTTAGCAGAAGATGGTTTTGAAGATGTTGTGATCTTTCTCTGTTCTTATTTAATAGTTTTAGTGTTGAGCAAATAGTCTCTCTTTTTTTTTCACATTTTTAAAAATAAATACATATTTACTAGCCTTTGGTCTGTTGCTCTCTCAACTCTCAACCTTCTTTTTTTACCCATTTGATTGAGCGAACAAATCAACACGGTTTCAAGTGATTGATTTGATGATATTGGATTTTTCCTTTTTCAATGATTTGTTTTGATTCAAGTTGATCTAAACTCAATATATTTAAACATATTTACGTCAACGTAACTAATTGAGTGACATTAAAATTGAAACGGCTTGGACTCCGTTCCCACTTCCCGCAGGTCCAAGTCGTGCAGTTCTCATCGATGGACTGCTGTCACGTGAGTTCCTGTGAGGCGGTACACGTGTACTCACGATCTTCCTTCTTCCTGAAGAGGGTTTTTGCCTTCCCCCCACTTGAACTCAGGACCTCAGGGACTAGTACCTGGGGTACAAGTGAGGAGTACCACTGAAATAGAGGGAAGATCGTGAGTACACGTGTACCGCCCTATGGGGACCCACGTGGCAGCAGCCCATCTGTGGGAACTGCACGACTTGGGCCTGCGGGAACGGGGTTCAGGCCGTTACAAGCAACTTGGGCCTGCGGGAACGGGGTCCTGGCCGTTACAAAAATAGCAAATAGTGATAGTTATTCGGGTGAAATGTTAAGTTTATTTTTAATTTTATAATATAATCTTAAGTACAATTATGCATCACTTGTTAATGTAAATTATAAATAGTTAAAATAAAATATTAATTTCACAAATTACTGATTACGTGACCAGACAAGATTAAATTACATAATTAGAAATAAATTTAACATTAATTTATAATTTTATTTTGTTTAAAAAAACATAAATAAATGTATTTGTTCGTTCACTTAGAGCTAGCTATGTAATTGAGTTAATTTAATCCAACTTCAAAGATTCGACCATATAAATTTTGAATTAAAATTATTGGAAGTCATTTTTTGTAGATTTTGATCATTTATTAAGACCAAGTCTTATGTGAATTTAATAATTAAATTAAAAAATGAACATGTGTGACATGAAACTTTATATTAAATTATATTATTTGCATATATATATTAAGTCAGATCTCTAAACGTTCCAACTTTGTGGATCCAAAGTGAGATTCTTTCTGGCTCGACAATGGCGGACGAGGCCATCAACTTCCTCAAGGTATGGCTCTCCGTCCTCGCTTCTCTCTGCTACTGCTTTGCCATTGGCAAGACCATTCCTCGAGGCTTCACCCGACTTCTCTTTATTATCCCTATTCTCTGCCTTTTCCTCTACCTTCCTCTTCTTCTCACCTCCGTTCATCTCAAAGGCACCACCGCCTTCTTCCTCGTCTGGCTCGCTAACTTCAAGCTCCTTCTCTTCGCTTTCGGACAAGGCCCTCTCGGTTTCGATCCGTCCATTTCTCTCGGAAGCTTCCTCGCCGTCGCTTGCCTGCCGATTAAATTCCGGCGGAGCCTTGTGGAAAATGAGGTAGAGATTGAACCTCGAAAGCTTCAGAATCTATATCCGTCGGAGGCGACCGCAGAACGTAAAATGGATGACGAAGGCCGTGAATCGATATTAAACTACGCGAGTAAAGTTCTGCTTCTTGCTATGCTGGTGCGAGTTTACGATTACAGCGAATATCTACATCCGAAAGTGGTTTTGCTTCTTTACAGCTTTCACATCTACTTCATGCTCGAGATAATCTTGGCGGCGACGGCGGCAGCGGCAAAGAATCTGGTCGGAATAGAGCTGGAGCCGCAGTTCAATAAACCCTACCTAGCGACCTCTCTACAGAACTTTTGGGGAAGAAGATGGAACCTCATGGTAACGAGCATCCTACGCCCGACCGTATACAATCCCATCCTCCGGATCGCCACGTGTTATTTGGACAGTAAGTGGGCCCCGTTGCCAGCTGTCATGGCGACATTTTTGGTCTCGGCTCTGATGCACGAGCTAGTCTTCTACTACTTGGGAGGGCTGCGGCCGACGGGGGAGATCGCGCGGTTCTTCGTCCTCCACGGCGTTTGTTTGACGGTCGAGATCGCTCTGAAGAAAAGCGTGGCCCCACAAGCGGCGATTTCCGCCGTTGATATCTCAGATATTGACCGTTGGATTCGTGGTCTGGACCGGGCTGTGGCTGTTCTTTCCGCAGTTTGTACGATGTAAGGTTGATGTAAAGGCTTTCGAAGATTACGCTGCTTTGGGCGCCTTTCTTAAGAATGTCGCTCGCTCATTGGCTGATTTTTTTTTCCTTAAAAAATCCAAATAAACTAATTCAAGTGTAAAATTTCCTTAGATTTATTTTATACCCACTATTGAAAGTTGATAACGAGTTTGGAAAGCACTTCTTGAGACAATGTCATGTGTTTCGGGTATTGGTTTTCCCCGATCGACTTGTGTATGGTGTAGTGGTCGACCTGTGCAAAGCCTGAGAGCAACTCACGTGCCAACAACCGATGAGTGTCGATCGTGAAAATGGCGAAGAATTTTCATTAGAGCATCCAGGCGACCTATGTCACGATCTGGTCGATCGATCAAATTAAGCGATGCTCTAAATTTCTATGTCCAAAGCATGCATGACTAAACCATAATGGTCAATCTACTGTCAACTAGTTGACTTTACATTTTAGTTGTATCGATCATTTTGCGTTAACTAGAGACAAGCAGAGCTCGATCGTTGGCTCGAGTTTTGTTGTAAGTCTATAAATCGATTTCTTTATTTATTTGCACATCTATCGGATCCTTTAGCGATATTTTTGCCAAATTAAATCCAAACATTCTACTCTAACTTTCGTCTATCCTTAAATTTGCGATTGTTCTCTCGTGAGAGTTAGTATTTGTTTTCGAGATTCAAAAACTTCTTTTGCTGAGTCAAGAAAAGGTCGAAACCCTAGAAAAATTGTAAATGTCAAGTAGCACCATTAGAGTGCAGATACAAGTATAGACTAGTGATACATTTCTTCAAAACCGGTTCTTTATCCTCTAAAACAGAGAGAAATACACAATGCTTAGGCTGAACCGGAAAAAAAAATACCATACCATCCGGTTCGACCGGTTCAAGCTTTATACAGTATAAACAAGGCTTGAAAAGGTTGACAGGGAAATGAGAGAGAAAATGGAGGGAGAGATATACAACTTCTTCAGAGCATGTCTCTGCGTCTTCTTCTCTCTAACTTACTCCTACCTCATCATCAGAAGGGTCCCCAAAGGCTTACCCAGGATTCTTCTTCTTCTCCCTGTCGTCTTCCTCTTTCTCCTCCTTCCTCTCGATTTCACCTCCATTCATTTCGGAGGTTCCTTGGCTTTTCTCTTCTCTTGGCTCGCTAACTTCAAGCTTCTCCTCCTAGCTTTCGACAGTGGCCCTTGGTCTTCAGTCCGATCCATCTCCTTCGTCCAATTCTTGGCCATCTGCTGCCTCCCCATTCGAATCGCACATAGACATCGACAATTCTCAATCTCCCTCTAGAAACAGATCGGAATCAGATTTGAAATCGCCGAAACGGAGCTAAAGTACTCGCCAAGGGTTTACTTCTCGGTGCTTTGATTTGTGTGTTCGTGTTTGAGTTTGTCGCCGATTGGAATCGGAATCTTGTATTGTTTGTCTATTGCTTGCTCATTTATTTGCTGCTGGAAACCGCTTTAGAGATCGTTGCAGCTACTGTTTGGGCTCTCACCGGAGTGGAGCTCGAGCCGTCTTTCAACGACCCATACCTCTCCACCTCTCTGCAAGATTTTTGGGGAAATAGATGGAATCTCGTCGTCTCGGACATACTCCGGCTGACGGTCTACGAACCTTGCCGGAAATGGTCGTCGAGTTTTATGAATCGGAAGTGGGCTCCAATTCCAGCTGTCATCGCTACATTCGCTGTCTCTGGTCTCATGCACGAGCTTATCTACTTCTACTTTGGGCGCGTGTGGCCCACGTGGGAGGTGACGTGCTTCTTCGTCGTCAACGGATTGAGTTTGACGGTTGAAATGACGCTGAAAAAGACGTTGGCCGGCAAGTTCCGGTTGCCTGGGTTTATATCTGGGCCTCTCACCGTTGGATTTGTTATGATTACGAGCTATCGGCTGTTTTTTCCGCAGTTTCTACGGTCCAGATCTGATGCTAGGTTGTTTGAAGAGTACGCAGCTGTAGGCGCGTTCCTGAAGAACGTCACTCTTTCGATAATTAGTGATCGCGAAAGCTCTAATGATTTGTAATTAATTGGTGATTAAGCTAATCACTTTCAAGAATGAGTTGAAAACAACTTGGAAATAAATTATATTTCAAAATATAAAATATTAATTTTTATTTTAGTTTACTTTTGCGATTGCCACGTGAAGATTAATAGATTATTATTTTATTCGTACTACGTATACATCTACGTATACTAAATTCGAACTAATAATGGTCTAGCGTATTTTGAGGTTCAACCTAATAAAATAACCATATCGATAACGTACGATCTTAGATATTTATCATTTTACTTCAAAACATCGTGAAAATGTGTGGAGACCCAGCGTGCGGACACACTGTCATCGACCGTTGAGTCCCACTCATGACCTTCTCTATCCTTAGGGTAGAAGTTTTTGCATTTCCAGTGATTTAATCTGTGGAGACCCAGTCCGCAGGCCGGGTCGATGGCGGTGCGTCGACAGACTGGGTCTCCTCCACAAAAATGTTCATTGCTAGCACTTTCAGATCTTTCGTGTCAATTGATAAAATAAAAAATTTAATCATAGTATCAGTTAAAAATACTCTTTTGTTTTTTAGCTTAGTGTTAACATTTTTGGTGGATTAACCTGTAAGTGGCAGGCAAGGATAAAGTGATGTTGTAGAATTGGATGGTGAGAACGGTAGAGGAAGTGGACTGTAATCCTATCCACCTTCCCAACTGTGTCAGACACAAGTGCTTTCTCTTTCTCAGCTGTTCCATCTTCTTCCTCCTCTCCTCCCCCTCCCTTCTTTTTTTTCTCTCTATCTCTCTCTTCTCTCGTTTTCTCTTCTCGCTCAGTAACAAAAACTGGGCTATGGAAACTTTGGCTTCTCTGGGAGTTAATCATCCCGTAATGACTCGGCCTTGCAATGTTGGGTCGGCCTCTGTACTCGGTTTCGCTCTTCATAAACCACCATTTTTGTCTTACTTCGGCAAGAAACATTCTAGTATTGCAGTCATTAGGGCCTCTGTTGCAGTGGAGCCACAGGCTCAGGAGACCAAGGTCGCTCTCATCAGAATTGGCACAAGAGGAAGGCACTTCTTTTACTGTTATCTCTTTCTCTCTCTCTGAATCGGGTGATCTTATCTTTGCCTGTATTATTATTGGTTTTTGATATTTTGTACCAGAACTAAGTTTTCTTTGATTACTACGTTGTTTTGGGATTTTATTTTTCTGATCTTATCGGTATGTTTTGTTCTTTTCGTTCTCAAATCTAGGAAGTTTTTGTTCTTCTCTCTAACTTTAAATACAATGTTCAGAACAATATTGCCACTGATTTGTCTGCAGACTGCTGGATCTAGCAATCGAACTTGACTAATTTCGAAATGAGTTATTTTAGATTTCTGTCGTCAAATTGAGGAACCATCTTACTATCTAGTCGATGTACATTGTCCAGTTCTGTGTTTTCTTTAGGATTCATAATGGGGTTGGCTTGGATTTAACTGGGCTATGCCATTTTGAGTGAAAAATCTGATGCAAGAATGAGAGTTGGCCATGGTTTGGCGATTAAGGAGTGGCAATTTTCAGTCTCTTATTTTTTTTTTTTCGGTGCATTTTCGAAAGTAGTTATTCTTTTAAGATGTTGAGCTGCATGTTGATTTTCTTAAAAAACAACGCCGCAGATCATAAAAATTTACTGTCAAAATCAAATTACAACTGCGCGTTTCGCGATTCCAGGCTTACACGAATATATAGAGTAAAACCAAACCCTAAAGAGATCCATAATCTGGGTCTATCGGTCTGACCAAAAAAGATTTCGAGTCGGCAAAATCAAACACGAAGATTTGGTTACTACTTTTTGACAAACACTTCATTTAAGTGTTTCTAGTTATTCAAAGTTTCCTTCTTTGACTCCAATTTTTTGCACTTCATTTTTCTTTTATGGTTCATTTACTCTCTTTCTGTGTAGGACAGCCCATTGGCGCTGGCTCAAGCTCACGAAACTCGAGATAAACTGATGGCATCACATTCTGAATTAGCGGAAGAAGGGGCCATTCAGATCAGTAGTAATAAAAACGACAGGTGATAGTATACTCACCCAGCCACTGGCCGACATTGGTGGGAAGGGTCTATTCACTAAAGAGATAGACTGAAGCTCTCATCAACGGTGATATAGACATTGCCGTACACTCCATGAAAGACGTTCCTACTTATTTGCCTGAGAAAACTATCCTCCCGTGCAATCTCCCACGTGAGGATGTCCGTGATGCATTTATTTCTTTGACGGCTACTTCGTTGGCAGAGCTTCCGGCCGGGAGTATTGTCGGGACGGCTTCGCTTCGAAGGAAGTCTCAACTTCTAAATCGATATCCATCGCTCAATGTAAGTCGTATGAAATTCATTTCTCAAGATTTATGAGCATTGCCAGGAAAATATTATGAGTTAATTCCTAGCTTTAAGCTTGAATCTTGAAATTACTTCCAATATAGCAAACATTTTAAGGTCAATTTCAATCATAATTTCGTTTTTACATAAACGTGAGTAGTTTTCAAGTTTTATTATATTCCTCTTACTTTAACTTAAAATCTTTTTGGGAAAATATCACCGCAGATGAGTAAATCCATTATGAATATCAAATTGCAATATTCGAGTTTTGCAAATTAAGTTTACACGTATTTATAGAGTAAAACAAAACCTTAAAGGAGATTCGCAATCCAGGCCTCAAATCTGATCCGAAAAGAATTTAGGTTCACTGAACTATGAGGTATAACACTTGTAAACATTCATCAATTGTTTTTTTCTCTTTAATAATTCTCCCATTTTATTTTATTTTTGTCGGTTTCATCGTTTGCAGGTTCAGGAGAATTTTCGTGGAAATGTACAAACGAGGCTGAGAAAACTTAGCGAAGGAGTTGTCCAAGCGACGTTATTGGCTCTTGCAGGACTCAAGCGCTTAAACATGACAGAGAACGTAACTTCGATTTTAAGGATCGACGAAATGCTTCCTGCCGTCGCCCAAGGGGCCATTGGAATTGCTTGTAGAAGCGATGATGATAAAATGGTATATTTTCATTATCTCATAATTTAGAAGGTCAAGAAGATTATCTAATTGCTGATGATAACGTACTTGAATTTTGTTTATTTTCTCGAAAAAATTGCGAATGATGCTAAAATACTGAAACAAAAATCTGAATTCGGGTGATTTCGTTACAAGTAACCCGGAAATTATAACATTTTTTGGTCAAACTTAGCTAAATTTATATGATTTTGCAGGCTAATTACATTGCGTCGTTGAATCACGAAGAAACGAGACTAGCTGTAGCATGTGAGAGAGCATTTCTTTTGACATTAGACGGGTCGTGTCGAACTCCGATTGCCGGATATGCTAGCAAAGATGAAAATGGTAATTGCATATTCCGAGGGTTGGTGGCGTCCCCCGATGGAACTAAAGGTCGGAACATGTTTTTTTTTCTTCGAATTTTCCAATATTATGATTTCTCCTAATAATTTAAAGCTTAAATTTACTTTCAATCCAATGCGATTATTTAACATGGTATCAAAGTCGGAAATTTTGAATTTACGAGTAATTTGACGATTACGTATGTTTGTGTATCGACTTTCAGTTCTGGAAACTTCTAGAAAGGGTTTGTACGCCTTCGAAGACATGATTGCGATGGGAGAGGATGCCGGAAAGGAACTTCTAGTCTCGAGCAGGGCCCTGGGTTTTTTGATTGTTAGAAAACTTAGATGTAGTTGAGGAGGAGAGAATCAAGGCTTTTTTTTTTTTTTTTTTTTTTGTAACTTTTAAGAATGTTTTATTTTATTGGATCAGTTGTGTAAATTAGAAGATGAATCAATTAGGAGCGAGAACGATTCTTTTCGAACCGTCAAACCAAACCGAAATGAAAATTTTGAAAAATCAACTTTTGAAACCAGCCAATTAAGCTTTATTTTTGAAAAACCGGTTGATACATTGGGCTTTTAAATATTAATAAATTTAGAGAAAACCAAGGCAAAAGTCAAATTTTAACTCATCAAAATCAGCACAAATTGACTAAACCAACAAAATACGGAGCCGAACCCACTTGTTAAGACTCAAACGCTAATAATAAGAAGAAAAAAAAAAACGCAGAAGAACATGAACTACGGAAACTTATGTAGAAAAACCCTAAGCGTAAAAAAAAACACGAGAAAATGAGGAAATTTAATATATCGAAATCAAGATACAAATAAATTTTGCGACTCAAATATCAATATATAAAGAAAACATATTGATGTATGAACCCGACACGATTTAACTAGAATTCAGATCACACTGAACGCTAACACCACAAAAACAAGTTAGAACGAGAAGAGAAAACTAAAAACTAAAACAAAACTTAGATCAGACTGTGAAAAAAAAAAATCGATTATCAAATTTTTTTGGACCAAATTACCCTTGAAAAAAAAAAGGGCTTTACCATATGGACTAAACTACAAGGAAAAGAGTCTTTGCCAAGTGGCATAAATTAAAGCCAACAAGATAACTAAAAACACATCACAAGTAGTAAGAAATAGAATTAACAATAAAATAATAAATAAGGAAGAAGAATAGCTTGGTTTAGACTTAGGCCATCAGCCACACCCACTTCCCCTCCCCTAAATTCCTTCCCTTCCACAACTTGCTTACCTATTTCCATTTTCCAATCTCCTTGACCAAACTCCATCCCACATTTTTACTCTATTTACCACATATCTTACTTACCCATTTTTTTACTCTATTTACCACATATCTTAATTACCCATTTCGTATTAGTCCGTTAATTAAGAGATATACCCTCTCAAAAACGTAATTATCGAAAATAAAAGTTACCCGCGACTCAACTACGAAACGTGCTCTCGAAAATGCACGACGTATAATCTAATTTTATATTTTAAGACTCGTGTTTTTTAATTGTTAAATGAGTAAAATGTTGGACATGTAACCCTTACCTATAATTTTATTTTAATTAACAAAAATGAAATCTAAAATTGGGAAATGGGATGAAATGGAAGCAACCCTTTTGATTTTCAGCTCACCAAATTGTAACGATTAAGTGTTCAAATCAAACATGCGAACGACAAGAAAAGCAATCAAAACCCTGTATATTTCCATGACCATCTCTCTCTCTCTACTTCTCTTTCTCTCTCTACACCCACGTTAGAGCTAACTAGTACACTGCCCTCTTTTCCCATGATTTTTCTCTCTCACACTCATCCAAACTCCATGATCATCCCCTCCAACTCCTCCTCCGGCCACCCTTTTTCTGAGAGAGCCACTCCCCGGCTTATCTTCTCCGTCTTCGATGTCAGCCTCCTCGAGCTCTTACTTGCGGTTTTTGTGTTCGTGGCTATCAAGTCGATGAGGAAGAAGAGACGACACGGCCTGACTGTATGGCCGATCGTCGGGATGTTACCGTCGTTGATGGTCGGAATTCAGACCAACTTGTACGAATGGATCACCGGCGTTCTTTGCCGCCAAAACGGAACTTTTGTGTTTAAAGGACCATCGTTTAGCAGCCTGAACTGTGTCGTCACCTCCGATCCTCTAAACGTCGAGCATATTCTCAAAACAAGGTTCACCAAATATCCTAAAGGGCCGTTTTTTGTGGATACCGTTCAGGATCTTCTCGGCGACGGAATATTTAACGCTGACGACGAGAAGTGGCGGCGACAGAGGAAGACGGCGAGCATCGAGTTCCATTCCAGTAAGTTTCGTAAATTAACGGTTGACTCGTTGTTTGACCTCGTCCATTCTCGGCTACTACCGGTACTGGAGGATTCAGTTGTGAACTCCGCCGTAATTGACCTCCAAGACGTTCTTCTCCGGCTAACCTTCGATAACGTCTGCATGATTGCTTTCGGGGTAGACCCCGGTTGTCTCCGGCTAGGCTTGCCGGAAATTCCATTCGCTAAAGCCTTCGAGGATGCGACCGAAGTAACCGTCTTACGCTTCGTCACACCAACTTTTCTATGGAAAACGATGAGGTACTGTGCTGAATTCTTTGAAACCCAAAAAGCTTTAACAATGGAGTTTATCTGTATTTAATCTTTTATTAACAGATACTTCAATGTGGGAATGGAGAAGAAGCTTAGAATCTCCATCGAAGCTGTGAACAAATTCGCAGAAAACGTTATTCAGACGAGGAAGAAGGAGCTCTCTCTGGAGAAGGGAGAAGAAACGGAAAGATCAGACATTCTGACAGTGTTCATGGGTCTGAAAGACGAGAGTGGGGAGCCATTTTCAGACAAGTTCTTGAGGGATATTTGCGTGAATTTCATACTCGCCGGAAGAGATACGTCGTCGGTGGCGCTAAGCTGGTTTTTCTGGCTGGTGGACAAGAACCCGGCGGTGGAAGAGAAAATACTTGCAGAGATAAGGAGAATAGTGGGAGAGAGGGAAGAAAAAGAGAGCTGTGCGGTGTTTAAGGCAGAGGAAATAAAGAAGATGGAGTATTTGCTGGCTGCTCTTTCTGAAGCTCTCAGATTGTATCCCTCTGTTCCTGTTGATCACAAAGAGGTAATTTTTTGTCCCATCAATTTAAATTCATATATATTTTCGGTTTGGTTCGGTTCGTTTTGTCGTCTGACAGACCGAGCCAGCAAAAAATGAAAAATCTATTGACGAACCAAAACCGAGATACGATTTTAAATCGTCATATTACTTCGTAAAAAATAAAAACGGTCAATTGTCTTAAAAACTATGGTCGAACAAAAGATAGTTTTCAATTGTATTAGGCCGGTAGACCGAATTCAATGATGTAGGTAACCAAATTGAATTCGGGTCCAACTTTGATTGGTTTGTGCTGATCCGGCTTTATACTATGATTATCGACAATATATAATCCCAATGAAAGTTTGACGTATATTCTTCATATTTATAGGTCATTGAAGACGATGAATTTCCAGACGGAACAGTTCTAAAGAAAGGAACAAAGGTAATTTATGCTATCTACTCGATGGGAAGAATGGAATCGATATGGGGAAAAGATTGTAGAGAATACAAACCCGAAAGGTGGCTGAGAGACGGGAGGTTCACGGGCGAGTCGGCCTACAAGTTCACGGCCTTCAATGGCGGCCCGAGGCTGTGCTTAGGCAAAGACTTTGCCATCTACCAGATGAAATATGCAGCAGCCTCCATCATCTACCGCTTCCATGTGAAGGTGGTAGAAGGTCACCCTGTTTTGCCAAAGCTTGCATTGACAATGTATATGAAGCATGGTTTGAAGGTAAAGCTTTACAGGAGAGAATAGTTTATAGTATGAACAAAAATATCATACATTAAATTACATTGATTAAAGACGTAATTATGGTGTTGATGTTGTCATAATCATACTTTTCCTAAAGTGGGTGTGTTTGTATATTTAAATATGACTGAAAGACCTGTAGAGAGAGAAGAAATATTTGTTTGAAGAATGGTGTTGGTGTAGAATTTTTTCAAACTTCAATTTCATATTTAATCCTGTCTTGAAACTTTGAGGAAGTAGATTTTCAAAACAGTTTTACATTTTCAAAAACAGAAAAACACGACACCCAATAGACACACATGTTGTTCAGACAATCATGGAGGATTTAACATGTATGACAGGTTTATTTTATATTATTTGTCTAAAAATTGAACTCATGTGAGAGAGTGAATCATACTTTTCCATCCCATTCTTCATAAAACTCGTTCAGAAATTCCTCCATGAAATTGTGCCTCCTCTCGGCCCTCCTCTGTCCAGCCTGAAATCAGAATTCAGAACCCAAAATGTAGTTTGCTAGTATAAATATATGATTTCAAAGCATTTATGCATAATTTTATTGGTTTTTCTGTAGGGGGATTCGAGGTTTTTTACCTTTGTTTTCATCAAATCCTTTAGCTTAAGAAGCTTCTCGTGAAAATGATTCACAGTAGTCTGTTTGTCGTTCTTCGTGTAGGCTTCCTTCGATAAATTTGATCTCGGCAGAATATTAGGATCATGTAATGCTCTTTTCCTACTTCCCCCAAAGGTGAAACATCGAGCGATTCCTTGCAAAAATAACCATAGTCGCCAAAGTTTTTATTATTACAAAGGGAACGTTAACTTGAAAAGAAATCAAGGCCAGGCAAAACTTGGATAAGAAACATTAATGGGGTTTGTTTCTTAATGTTATGGAACTATTACCAATAGCTCCAATTGCATCTAAACGATCAGCATCTTGCACAACCCCAAACTCTGGAGAATACTTGCTGTTTGCAGTACCACCAAGCTCATCTTTGAAGCCTGGAAATTCAGAAGTACATTATGTCATGAAATATACTGTCATCGATGAAAACAAAATTGCTAGAGAGATAGGAATAATTGCCACCATAGCTGCTTGAGTACCTCAGTCACTGTAGGACAGCAGTGTAATATTTACTACCCTTTTGTAAGTTCAGCAAACTCACCCATTCCATTTATGATTTCTAATATCTGTTTTTTCTTGCTCTCCTCTACACACTCCTCTTCGAGAAAAAGCTCGACAAGGTTCTTTTCAGATAGGTCGCTGCTTTATCACAAGATCAATAGAAAATATGACTTTACAAGAATAAGGAGACGGTGGACAAAAATATGTTTCATTGTTATTTTACACGTCAGAGAAAGGACCACTGACGTGCAGTCCATGTTATTTTATCGAAATTTAACAATTTGAGAACTCCATTTTCCTATTCTAATAGACCTTAAGCTCTAGCAATTGAATGCCCAAAAACAACAAAGATTCAAAAAAGATTAAGCATTCAACAAATTCAATGGCAAGTTAAAATCCAAATTTTAGCAAAGATGGAGATAGACAAACCTCAAGTATTTGTGGTCACCTGCATTTGGCCATTTATTTTTGAGTCAGTTGTCTGAAGATCATATGACAGAACAATCCAAGAAAGAATATAACAAAGGTATGCAGAAATGTGTTTCCATTATAATTTGACAAAAATCCGTCATAAATTTTCAATTGCAAGACTAGAAATAAGCTATCCCACCCTGAACGTAGATTCAGAAGAAGGAAAAAAAAATTGTAAAATCAGGTATCTGTTTCAAATGGAGAAAAGACCAATGAGACACTAGAATCATCGCTTGAAATTTTACACAGTGTTAAGACGAAGGAAAACGCTTTCCCATATCCAAGTTATCCACAAAATCACAAGTAAATGTTATTGTAAAAATAAAAACCAGCAAACATCTTATACTTAATGAATCACTCTTGTGACTTCGTTCAATGGGGATACAAAAACTGTAGAAAAGAGACTACTAAAGGGCGTGAGTACCTATATCGTGAAGAAGTGCAGCAAGCTCTACCTGCCAAAGATACCAAATAGGATTAGAAAGACGAGAAGAATAGCCCAATTTTATGTGCATATCAGATAAAAGGGGAAAAAAAATAACAACAACAACTAATTCCAATTGAGAGCTTCCATCTGGAGAAGAACTAATAAAATAACTAGTCATCCATAATATATTTTGGATGTGCCAACGCTAGATGCTAGACCTACTTTTTATCTTAGTGCAAATTCAAAAACTCATAGATTCAGGCAAGAATGCCCCTCTAATATGCAAAACAAAAAGGTTCAAGCCTCTCCTATTGTCAAAATTCATATTCAATTTCCATTTTAATGCCAGTTTCATACAAATAGTGAAACAAAGTGAACTCATAGACGCTCTACTCGCCTCTTTATCAGACCAACAGCTCACGAAGCATAAAGTAGCTAAAATGCGCAGTCGTTTCAAAGCTCAACATCATGTTAATTAAAGAAAAAATCGGAGTTGTTGAAATGGAATCGAGAGGAAGGTCAGGGAGAGTACAATTTCCATGGAGTGAGGGGTCTGAAGAAAGACCTTCCTCGCGAGCGAGAGAGAGCGCGAGGTCTCGAACCCTCCAGACATGAGAAGGATCGTGAGAGGCATCGTACCCTCCCATGATCTTCTCTACCAACTCTTCCGCCCTTCTCACTGTTTCCATTCTCGCCATCGTCGTCTCCACGACTACGAGCCGCCTGATAATCGTACCGCGAAAACCTTATTTATATGGTTAATTTGTCTCCGATGACTCATTAGTCATTACTGTGTATTATTGTAATTCTCATTTTGTTCGAGGGTAAAGTTGTCCATCTCTTAATTTTTATTTTTTGACTTATAAATTATTAATTACACTAATTAATAATTAACACGTCAAAAAATAAGAATTATAATATCAAAATAAATAATAAATTTAATATTAGTATTTATTTTAATTGTAATGCATTGCCTGCTTTGTTACTAAATTATTGTCACTCTTCATCTAAAAGTGAAATACCAAATCCACACTCAATTGCATTTCATCGTTTTGACAAGTATTAAAGTGATACGATGAGTGTTTAGTGGTACGAAAATATCGCTTGAATAATGTTCGATAGTGATTAATTATGCATCGAAAATACTTCATATTTTGATAAAGTGTCGAACTAATGCCTCGTATTGATAAATATCATAAAAGCAATCGATGATAATAATCTTAGATGTACGTGTTTTCTTAAGAGTGTGATGTTTTTCTAATAAAAAATTGTTGAATACGAAATAAGAAAGTTATTTTTTTTTTCTTAACATCATTTTACGAAGATGACGATTTGTTTTCTCGAAGAATTTGTGCAACTGTAACAATAAATAGTAATGATAGATTTACATTCTAATCTTACATTTTAATTTTACATTACGATGCAATGATCATTAATTGTTGAATATCTCACATCGACATAGGAAAAACTATTGATCCTGTATATAATAGGAGATGATTCTCTCAATCATTGAGTCAGCTTTTGGAATGAGTTATACCCCTCTCATTTTATCATAGTATCAGAGCCAAAAACTCTGTACGATGTGAGGACCTCACACGACCTAATGCGCTAGACATGAAGAAAAAACCTACAACGCTAGACGTGTAGGTGGATGTTGAATATCCCACATCGACGAAAAAGAAATCAAAGATTCTGTATATAATATAAGGGGATTACATCAATCATTGAGTTAGCTTTTGGAATGAGTTCTACCTCTCTCATTATGTCATTAATTGATGCAATCAACATATTACTTTAACCAATTATAATTATTTTACTATAACAATTAATGAGCGATAGGTAATCGTAATAACAAGTAAGATCAGAGTTTAAAAACAAAAGATAAACCCAGTTCTAAAACTACATATTTTTAGTCATTCGATTAATGACACAAGACATCGATCAATGGTTTCTCGGACCGTGTTTCAACCTAAGTTGTTTATTTCTCGATATCTCTTGTTACCAAGTAATTTTAAAGAAAATCACAAAAATTTACGATCAAAGTTCGAGATGGAGACAAGTGTCATCGATCTATTGCAACTGGAGCCAATCTCTCGTCGTCGAGTTCTGATTTCAAGTACTCACAGGTCAAGCTCTCCGAGCAAGTGCAATTTTAAGAGATTAAATTTTTATTCTCGACGTCCATTGGATAGGGGTTGGCCGGTCGCCACTCGCTACTGCCTAAACTGAGTCAACTCGGTATTATTATTATATAAGTAATGACGTGGACAGTTGGATACCAGACAGGACGACCAGGTCAGTTCTTGTGAAGCGTTGGCCAAACATTCAAATGAATCAACGAGGCAGAGAAAAATGGTTTTTTTTTTTTTGGAGATTTCCATTTCGTAGAAATTATTTTAATTCTCACGTTGAAATTATATTTTATATTATTTTCATAGCACAATAGAAAATTCGATCTGCAGGTATAGAATCTCAGACCAATCTACTGTTCTGGTTTTCATGTCGACCACGATCTTGCTCTCGCTCTGTCTCTCATGGCTAAACACGACGGAAAACCCCTCCAATCCAAGCCAAAAACCCATGATTTTCTTTGCTGTTTTGGGTTTTCACGGAAATTTCACAGCAGAAAGTCGTCGGAAGCCATGGAATCCGGTCGCCGGAGAAGACGATCGTTGCTTTCTCTGTTTAGGCTGAACCTGAAGAAATCCGCAACAGGAAAAACTATGCCGGTCGATTTCACTGCCCGCTGCACCGGAGAAAAAGGATGATGACTTTCCGGCCACGCCTAAGAAGTCAACCTGCCCGTCAAAGCCCCGCCTGGGCTCTGGAGATGAACTCCGACCGGGGCTGTCTGAATTCAAACCAGCTGTACCTGATCAGACCCTTGACGAAAAAGATAAAGATGTGAGGATTTTCTTCTTCTTCGAGAAATTATGATAACTCTATTGATATATTTTTACGACAATTTATCTGATTTCTGACTTCTCATTTTTCTAGGCCAAAATCAAATTTCTAAGACAATCCATCAAAAAAATTTTATTTGTTTTTTTTTTCAGCCAAAAAGATCGGAGCATGGTCCAAAACTCAACTCCGACAGTCCTAAAAGTTCTCCTTCCTCAAAAGGAAGCACGTGTCGAACGCCCAAATTCGCCGGCAGGAGAATGGAGCCAGTCGGAAACAGAGTCATCAGCCAGCGAAGCCCGCCGGTGGAGATTGTCAAACGTAAGCTCATCAGACAATCTGTATCTCTTCCCACCCTGCACACAAAACCAGCGACAAATCAGACGGCCGGAGATCAACCAAGCGAGAAATCATCCGATCCCATCGCCGGAATTCTCATTTTAACGCTGGCCTTATTAATGATCTTGCTATGGGGAAAACTATGCGCCATTATATGCACATCGTTGTGGTTATATATACTTCCTCGTTTAAGATCTTCATCGGAGTCGAAGAACAATATTGAAGACAGGAGCCGGAAGTTGAAGAATGTGGAAACGAACTCCGATTTGTATAGTAAGAAGAAGGTGGTTTATGGAGGATTTCTAGAGAGGAATCGCCGGAGCTCACTGGTAATTCACAGTCCAAGTGGGCCCGACGTATGTCCCGACGAACAAGAAACGTTATTTCATAGTTAGTATTTTTCTGTTGACTTTTCAACTTTTTCTAAATTTGATTTTTTTTTTTTTTTTGGTAGAAAAATTATGGGTTTTATTTCTCAATCTTTCGTAATTTTTCTTTACATTTGATTGATATTCCATAAATGATTATCATAAAACATTAAAACAATTTAATTATTTAAAGGGAAAAGTTCAATTTAGCCCCCAACGTATAGGGTCAATGGTCATTTGGTCTCTAACGTTTATTTTTGACCCAATTAGACCTTATCGTATATAACGTTTGCAATTCAAACCCTCCCGTTAAATTTTTCGTTAAATTTGACATGTGCTCTGCACGTGCACTGCTAAAACCCCAAAATACCCTCATTTCCTCCCGAAATCCCTAAAATAAAAGTTAAATTTGTCCGAAATCCCTACCGTAAATTCAAATTAGAATAATTATAGATAATTTAGTGTATGTTTTAAAGGTGAATTTAACTTTTACTTTAGGGATTTCGGAGAAAATAAGAATATTTTGAGGTTTTAGCAGCGCACGTGCAGAGAACGTATCAAATTTAACGGGAGGGTTTGAATTGCAAATGTTAAATACGATAGGGTCTGATTAAGTAAAAAATAAACGTTAGGGATCAAATGACCACTGACCCTATACGTTGGGGCTAAATTGAACTTTTTCATTATTTAAATTATCATAAATACTTTATTATAAAATAAAGACAACTAGACGTCATTTTAAAACGTACGATTAAATAATTAATTACACTAATTAATTATTGACACGTCATGAGATAAAAATTAATAGGTAAATTTAGGGGATAAAGGTAGTATCGTTCATCTTCTAAACTAAAATTTCTTTTTTGTGAAGGACCATAATTAATATTTAAAAGTAAAATGGAAGTAAAAATTAATTCACAATTAACACTTAAAATTCTTTTCAAACACTTGCGGCGTCGAATTTATGATCATGAGTAGTCGAACCTAAAATTGACACGTGACATGTACGTTAATATATAATTATATAACGTCAAAATTAATGTCCTAATTGTCACGTTTTGATGGGCTAAAACATTTCGTATCCATATTTAACTTATCGTTTTCATGTTTGTAGTACACATAAGGTTTCCGTTAGGTATAGTACTTTATTTTACATGTGACGAAATTGACATGTGACATTTACGTAAATATATAATCATATAACCTCAAAATTAATGTCCTAATTGTCACGTTTTGATGGGCTAAAACATCTCATATCCATATTTAACTTATTGTTTTCATGTTTGTAGTACACATAAGGTTTCCGTTAGGTATAATATTTTATTTATCGATGAACATATGTAAAGTGGATTTGGTGAAAATACAAAAAAATTGAGAATTGGTGATGTATGTTGTTTTGTAGCAAAAATAAAGCTTGTAAATTACTTGTTTTATAGCTAATTAAAATTACTTGTTTGTGATTTTATGGGAACCACTTCCCAAAATCATTGGGATTTTGCAACGTAACACATTAATGTTGATTCCATCGATCTACTTTTAATATTTAATCACAGTTCGGATAAGCATTGCCACTAGACAATTAAAAATTTAAATTTAAATTAACACATCAATCATTGATAAAACACATATAATATGTAACGTGAAATATTAACAATGATAGAAAAATATTATTATGAAATCAGGAGAAATTGATTTGCGGTATCTTGATTTTTACGATGCAGTAAAATATTGTCTGTTTTGAATTTATATCAAATTCAAAGTCCTAATTGAAAGTGAGACGTGGTAACCCCAAAGCTAAATTGGTTGTGAGATGCACAGGTGTGAGAGCAAGATGATCTAGAGAACTGAGATCATACACTTATGCAAAGAATTTACAAAAAAATGAACACGTGAAAAAAATGTGATAACGAGAAATAAAACGGTATGAGATAAATTGTCCATTATCAATACATCAAGGTTGTTTTTTGCCAATTATCTGAGTTTACAGTGTAAATTGTAATTTTTATTTAGTTGTAAGAGTCAAATTGTAATTTACTCAAAAAAAAATAGATAAGGTAAAGACTCTAAACAAATGGGCCTATTCAGAGAAATTTTAGGAGCCCAAAATGCTGTGCTCTAGTCGCGTCTCTATATAGCGACGAGTGCACTTAGCAGCTTTCCGTTTGCATTCTAGGGTTTCCACTGCGTAGCTGCTCCAGCCCTAGCCGCCATGGTATTTCGGATCTCTCAATCTCTTTTTTTTCCTTGTTATTCTTCATTTTTCGTGGAGATAATCGTAGATTTCAGAATTTAATTGCTCGTTTTTTACTTTTTCTTTTTTATTTTTCTGCGAATTACGTATCACCATTAAGGAATCTATGGGAGCATAGAAACCAAAAAACGAGAAGGCGATCATATAGTTTTGGCAATATATTCTTCGTTGTTTGAAAAATCTGAAAGATAGGAATGGATCGCACATGGACGGTAGTTGGAGTCTGCGGCGAGTGCTGAGAACTCATTTATCATGTTTTTAGCTGTATACTTAGTTGATAAAGAAGCGCATTGAAAGAGTATTTTTATGCTTCCTTTCAATTAACGTTCTATATGCCTGATGTTTGGTTCAAATGTAATAAATTTCTTCAAATTTGCAATTGAGCATATAAATTGTTGATGATTTGGCTCCCATTGTTTATCGTGGTCAATAACTAGCAAAACCACGCATCCAATAATTCTCTATGGACCTCACGCTTGTTAGCTCTGGTTTTTAGAGTTGCTAAGCATAATTTTTTTTTCTTTATATTTATTTCGTCAAGGAAGATCTTTCCTAAGCATTTAGTACAATATTTTTAAGCCTCCAACTTGATATTACATATGAATGTGTTGATGTATTATTTAGGAAGTTTTGATAATGATGAGTCTTGTCCATTATTACTGTTGCTTAAACTCCAGAAACCTGTTTTGATGGTTATTTGGATTGTAAATTAGGTGAACGTTCCTAAGACGAGGAAGACTTACTGCAAGAACAAGGAGTGCAGGAAGCACACATTGCACAAGGTTACCCAGTATAAGAAGGGTAAGGATAGTCTTGCTGCACAAGGGAAGCGACGTTACGATCGCAAACAGTCAGGTTATGGTGGACAGACTAAGCCAGTGTTCCATAAGAAGGTGACAAATTGTTGTTTCCTTGTTTCTTAAATGCCTAAGATTGTGGGAAATGGAACCTACTTTCTGGTTTAGGTGTCTAAAGTTGTAAATATACAATAATGTTAAAAATTTCTGAATCTTGCTTAGGCAAAAACGACAAAGAAGATCGTGCTGAGGCTGCAATGTCAAGGTTGCAAACATGTATCCCAGCACCCTATTAAGGTGAGCATGAGATACATATTTCCAAGCTTCAGCACGTCTTTATTATATTTATTGCCTTGTCAATAATTCATGCCATGTGTATTTGCAGAGATGCAAGAAGTTTGAGATTGGTGGAGACAAGAAAGGGAAGGGGACTTCTCTTTTCTAAATATTTTTGTTTTATGATATCTCACTATTCATCTTGTTGGAGAGTAAAAGGAACTTGTAGTTGATACAAGGTGCATTTCAATTCTGAGTTAAATTAATCAGATCTTGATGAAGCTGTTACATTGATTTACTTTTTTGGAGGAAATCTTGCTAGTTATTTAAATGTTTCATTATTTTCAGATATTGTCAATTCTAGAGGTAATGATAGTGAATTGGAAAAATGGGTAGGCATTTTTCTCACCAACTAAGTTTTTTGAATTTATAAAATTGTTTTTTTTGGAATTTTCATCTGTCACAAATATTACATGTAGCATTCCACTTGATTTGAGTTTGAAAATTAAGAAGAAATTGAGATAATTTTTAAAAAGTACTAAAATATATTGAATTTTTTTACATGTTTTTTTACATGTTCATTGCATCATCATGGATGGTGATTTGATTTATTATAATATTTTTATAAAATATTAAAATAAAATTACAATAAATTATAAATGTGTTAAAAAATTATTAAAATTTTCAGATTATCTTCTCATTAGGCAGTGAATATGTAGTAAAAATTTAAAGGAAATCAAATATCATTTGATAATTTTTTAAATAAGTGTTTAACGAAATTGTTGATGGAATGTCAAAATTGATAACAGAATCGATAATTATGTTGTTATTTTTTTATAGTTTCTGAATTTATTATTAATCTGTATTTACTAATAAAGTGACGTAAATTAAAAAATAAATGAATAAAATTGAACAAACAGAAAAAAATAAATAAAAATAAGGCTGGTTAAATCTGTTGGAACTGAAGCTCTGAAAGCTCAAAAGCCCTAAACCTTAAAAATTTGAAATATTTGAAGTCGGAGCTCAAAAACTCTCATTGAAATCGACATGATTAGGAGGGGCTTCGTTTCGGGGGCGACGTTCTTGGCCAAATCCATCCGGCCAGCGGAATTCCGTCGCAATTATAGCCTTATTCCGATGGTTATAGAGCATACGTCGCGTGGAGAGAGAGCCTACGATATCTTCTCTCGCCTTCTCAAGGAGCGTATCATCTGCATCAATGGCGCCATTTCCGACGATACTGCGCATGTCGTCGTTGCTCAGCTGCTCTTCTTAGAGTCCGAGAATCCTTCTAAGCCCATTAACATGTACCTCAACTCTCCCGGTGGAGTTGTTACCGCTGGTGAGATTAAAATGAACCACCTTTGATAATTTATTAGCTGGTTCTCTGTCCTTTGTTTGAACAAATACCGAACTAGAAATCAAATTTTCGTCTTTCTATTGCTTCGCTTAAAAAGATGAAACTAGTCATGGCATTAGTTAGTTCAGTTTAAAGAAAGAAGTTGCGATTTTTGATTTCAAGACATTTGGCATTCAGTGGTGTGAATGTCAACAACAATGGAAGTTAGTCTATATCTTATAAAATGATGTTGCTGTTCAACTCGTTGCCTTTGGATACCCAAATTGCGAATAGCATAGTTCACTGATGGAGCTGTGCTTGTTATTGCATTCTAGTGTAAGTTGTTTCACATGAAACTAGTTATCATCCCTTCCTCCACATGAATATACTTGCCTGTATGTTTCTAGGCTTACTGATTTTGAAATTGGCTGTTAAAATTGCTGATATCACCTTCACTTTTGCAGGACTTGCTATTTATGATACCATGCAGTACATCAAATCCCCCATTAACACCATTTGTTTGGGCCAGGCTGCATCGATGGCTTCTCTTCTCTTAGCTGCTGGTGCAAAGGGTGAGAGACGATCACTTCCTAATGCCACAATCATGATTCATCAGCCTTCTGGTGGGTACAGTGGGCAGGCAACGGATATGACAATCCACACAAAGCAGATTGTTAAGATGTGGGATGCATTGAATGCATTGTATGCAAAGCATACCGGTCAATCAGTTGAGGTTATTCAGAAGAATATGGACCGAGATTATTTTATGATCCCAGAAGAGGCAAAAGAATTTGGGTTGATCGATGAGGTTATTGATCAAAGGCCAATTGCGTTGGTTACAGATGCTGTAGCGAGCGAAACTAAAGATAAAACTTCAAGTTAAACTTGGACCTGAAGCTTCCTCCTTTCAGGTTCTTTCTTACCCATTTTATATCTTTCTGATAGTTGATCCTATTCTGCATTACTGAAGATTTGTCTTTTTCTGATGATGTTTTAGAAAAGGCTGCATATATTGTTAATTTGTCAGAATTTTGGAAATGAAATGAGATTTGTTTCACAACTTTTCTCATCACGTGGACATGATATTTTTTTTGAAGGTATAATAATTTAAGCTCTGATGGCTTACATTTGATTTTTTTGATATTAGTTCAGAGATGCAGGCCAAAAATGGTTAGATACATCATACAATCTTGCCACTATTCATTGAGAATTATTGGGGATAGATCTAAAAATCATCTGATGCCATGTTTGAATTTGATTCTGGTGAAAAGATAAGTTCTCTCTACGATTGAAAAGTCAAAAAGTAACTAAAATTAATCAACTCACTATTTATTTATGATCTATTGAACACACACTGAATTTCTTATCTCATTTATCATGCGATTGCAGTCTTATGCTCAATTATATATACGTTTCAGTGTGATGAACTTGGTATGGTGTAAAATTGAGAAAACTTTCTTTTTGCCAAACTTTGTTTTGATTGTTTAAGCTCTTACTCTTCCTCTGGCAAATTCTTATGACAAATTTGATGTGGGAGAAAACTTGTATATTGAAGAAGGGGGATCAGATTCCTGAGCTTTAGAGCAGATGGTTTATAATTATGTTTGAAAGCTTGGGAAAATTTCTATATGCTTGTCTGAAATGTCATACCCTTATACTGAACCTTATTATCAGCTAATTTTATGGGGCTTTTAGTCTCGTCGTCCGACCTAAGGTTGGCGTGCCACTCCAGACTTGGTCTTGTCCTGCCCAAACATTGGACCATCTTTTATGGCTAGGACTGGCATATGCCTGGACAAGTTTAGACCAAGGATCATTGGACCATGTCTAGGTCGAACACGGGCTTAATTTTTGTGGGACAGACCATCCCGACTTGATTTGCTGCCGAGGTTGATTTGTCTCCTTTGCTAGCCAAATAAGGATTAGGTTATTGTGAACAAATATGTCATTTCCTAGAACCCTCTTTTGAATTAAAATCTTGGAAAGCTTTGATGGCAGCCTCAGTTCAACGTCATGGCACAGGTGAAATAAATCAATAAATAATTTTTGATTTATTTAATTTAATTTTCCGAATGAACAGCCAGTTTCTGACAAACTTTTCAAAATTTTTGTTTATTTTCGATCGCATTTAGAAACAATTCAGTTTATTTGACATTCTTTGAAGATTTTAAAGATTAAAATCTCTGCACACATGTGCACTCTAATTTCATATGATGTGATTTTTGTGTATTTGTTCATATAAATATTTAAAATAATATATTATACAAAAAAAAAAAAAGTGTATGACGTGGCATGAGAACTTTATTAGTTTGTGAAATAAAATAATAAAAAACTATATTAAATGATAGTTGCCTTTTCCAGTTTCCATGTCCAGACAACCTGGCTTGAACATTTAGGTCAAAAGGATTCGTGACTAGAGTTATGCCGACACTAGTAGACAAAAACATTCTGGGTCTACCAGGTATGATAGGCAACATCAGTGCCATTGGGGCTTTTTTTTTTTTTTTTTAATATAAATTTGTTTGTATTAGTTAAGCGCGATTAATTTTACAAGACTCTCATTCACGGTATTCATAATTTCTCTTGCTAATGCTACGTCGACACTATAATTTTACACTCTAATTTCACACATTAACGAGACGCTTAAATGTCATCAATTTCACGCGACTTGTTATTTTAAATATTATAATATATCTTCATAATTATATCGTTTAGAATTCCTCGTAATTGTCACATCAAGCTATGCGTACGTCGATTAAAATTTGATTCAATAAATTGTTATTTGTTACATTGGGATAGCTCGTCATGTGAAGATAAAAAAGGTCTGGTGAGACCTAGCCCATACTAGTGGGGTGTACAATCCCACATTACTTGGGAGAGTGAAAAATACATGATTTAAAAGTGCAGTTCTCCTTCATACCTAGTACAACGCGTTTTGAGCTGACCCCAAAAATAAATTTGTGCGGACTCTAGTTCAAAATGGATAATATTATATTGGGAGAACCGAAAGACATTACACAAATTGTGACAGCCCGCCATGTGAATGCAAGAAGAGTCCGGTGAGACCCAGTCTATATCAATAGGGGTGCATAATCCACATTGCTTGGGAGAGTGAAAAATACATGGTTTATAAGTGGAGTTTTCCTCTCTACTTTGTATAACGCGTTTTAAGCTGACCTCAAAAATAAATTCATACAGATTCTGACCCAAAGCGGATAATATTACATTAGGAAGACCGAGGAACGTTACACACTTTATAACACTCAAGACATTGTCCTCATCGTCAAACTTCATGCTAATTGTTTATGTATACCTTCCAAAAGAATCTATGTTATACCTGCAAATGATTTGCCTATAATTTAATTGAGTAAAATTGTGATGATTGAAGCAAGAACAAATTGTATGACAATATGTCTTTTGAGGTCAGGTCAATCTACATGAATACATTCCTAAAATGCTAAAATAAGCAAGGATTTCAACCTAAAACTTCAAAAAGGACTACAGCTTCAAGACATTCTTTAGCCACTTGAATCAATGCATGCAATTGTAAGAAAAAACAATTACCAAATATACTATAATACAGAACTTACTCAGTAAACCAGCTCTTCATGAATATGTAATAACAAGGAAACGGACTGAGAATAATTGGTAAAAGATATACATATATATATAAATATAAACAATTGTTTCCTCTAAAGGATGGGTCCTATACAGCTTGTAGCACACCTTAACTTTTAACAGCGCAAAATAAGTAAAGGCTTCTCTAACAAAATCAAAGGTTCGTTGCTCCTGTTTTATCAACTCCAATGCATTTCCATCAGAAACCAAAAATGTAATTTGATTACTAACAGGACACCTTATCTAATTTCTTTCCCTCTTATTTCTTTCTTTCTATCTACCCACAATGCAGACAGGCATAAATGGCAGGGCAGGATAAATATTGGATCAAAATCAATAAAAAATGAATTTTTTTCTTGGTGAATTAATCAAGTGCGGCTTTGTTACGTCGACCTGTAATTGGCTTTGGCAAGCCGTCGAATATTGGTCTGGTAATGGCTGCTGATGAGAGAGCCTGAAAATCTGTTTTCAAGCTCCACTTGGAAGCAGACCATTTGGATGAGGAACTACTTTCTTCCTGATCCTGCAAACTAGAAGTGCTCGAAGACTTTCTAACAGAAGAGAATCCATCAACAACAAAAGAATCCCCTAACCCGACTGGAATTGGAGTCAGACCACTTGATTCAGAATCACTTGCTAAACCAGTTCTACTAGCCGCCTTAGATCGCAGAGCCAAGCCCTTTCCCGCTGTTGAAGAAAATCCACCACTTGCTATATTATCTTCTTTCATTAGCATTTCAGGGATGCGAGAAAAGTCAGCTACAGACTTTAGACGTCTTCTGACCACTTTCTCACTAGACTTGTCTGACTCAGCTTCTCTGGCTTCTGCATCTCTCGTGATGTCAGCAAATTCGCCATGCTCATCAAAGAAACCATTAACTAGACTCTTAGATTTTCGATGGTGGTTCAAAGGTGTATTGGAATATGGTGACGCCCCAGGCAATGGTTCATCTTCTAAATACTGGGAACCTCCTCTTCTATAAACAGCTAGTTCACAGCCTTCGCTAGAATATTTTTTCTCAGCTGGTTTTAGACCGTAGTAACCTTGTAAAGAACTCATGGCTGGAGAAACGTTCCTCCGGGACGACTTTACTCGCAAGGAGTGAAATGAATCAAACAGATCTGATGGCATGCTGCAAACAAGGATATGTTCAGCGTCATTTATGCATAGAAAGATTGAAAAGAAAAAATATCCTGAATCTGAAGCTAAAGAAATGACAAATGATAGAAAAGAAAAAAGTAGAGTTGAACATCATTTTTACAAGAATAAAGGATACTTATAAAGTTTGAAGGGAAGGCATATCTCAACATCCAAGAGTTATATGTAACCCAACTCTCCTTGAGACTTAACTTTGACAACACATAATACCAGAAAAAATCATACTCAAAAATGCATTTTAATGTTCAATTACATAAGAGGGTATTGACATTTAAATTATTACAGGTTCTTTCCAGTTATGTTCATCGTGAAGTACGATAAAGACAAGGAGAGCACCTTCCAACATCTGTTTACCCTATAATCACTATCACAACACCAATCTCACTGGCAAGGTCACAGATATTCTCATTATGAACAAATCTAACAAATAAAAACTGAAAACACTGTTAGGCAGTTAGATGATCATCACCGTACCGGTAGGAAAGCAATATAATGGCCACGACAAGCTCAAAGAAAGACCACTCTGAATTCTTTCAGTCACCCACTCCAACAATGCAACAATTTCTAACACTTTACAATATTGCTACCAGATCCCAATTTTAACAGATTGTATGGGCCCTCAATACCTTTTTTTGACATCACAAAGCGCGAATAGAACTCAGAAAAATAAGAGAGCGCAGCGTGTAATACCTTGCGCTACTAGAACCAGTTGATAAACAAGGAGATGGGGGATGCCTTCCAGGAAGCGGAATCTGGAGAGACTTCAATGCAAACATTTGAAGGTCCGTAACCAACCCATTCATCTTTTTTATGTCAGCAACCTAACAACAACAAAAATTGGAAAATATAATCATAGAAAACCAAAGACTGATCATTCAATTCGAAAGAATACAACGCCTCGTTAGAGGAGAGGCAAATTAGCTGTCGAAATCAAAGAAAAAAGAAAATTTAGAAAATTCTACAGAATAATATTGAACAAAAAAACACCCCCGCAGAGCAAAAAATCAGTCTTTAGAAACAAATTACCTCGACACCGTACTTGATGGCAACCCCAGCAAGAGTATCAAACTTGGAAACGGGATGCTCGATGTAACTCGCACCGGGGGAAGACGCAATTGGCAATAATTTCCCGCCATTAGAACGGATATTATTCTTTCCGATCGCCTCTCGATCCGCCTCATCGTAATAATTTTCCTCGCGTCTATAATCAAAATCATGATTCCCGTTTACATTCCTCCTCTCCGAATCCATCTGTATCTCTCACATTGACCATCCAATTCAAACCCTAGAAAACAAAATTTCGCAACATGGTCGATCCAAAGGCGAAGGTTAGGCAAATAAGAACAGAATCAAAACAGAAAAAAGGGAGGGCAGCTATTGAATGTCAATCATGTAGATTGGTAACCCAGATCTAGGATCAGATCAATGAAGAAATGAAGATCTGGTCGAATCAGTAGTCTTCCTTTGTAGCAAATTTTCCGGTGAAGAAGAAGAAGAAGACACGATTTGCTTCCCCACGTTGCTTCAAACAAATGGCCTAATTATAATATTTATATTTATATCATTTTAAATAAATAAAAAATAAATTTAATATTTTTCACATTAAAAAAACATGTTTTTACATTACTATATTTTCCAATTATGTCGTACAAATCAAAATAAATAATTTGATAAATTTATGTAAATTAACGTTTAATTTCTTAAAATACTCGTTGACATGTCACCCAATGATGAATGTATTTAATGTTAGGATTAAACGCCTTAATCCAACTTGCTTTGAAATGAATAATAATGCGATGAAATAGGAACACACAGATTTATAGTAGTTTACTCTTAATGTGAGAGCTATATCTAATTGCCGTTACGTGATTTCACTAAGATCAAAGAGAAACAAGTTACAATCTTGTCTCCGCCTCTCACGCTCTCTACAATCATTCGAAAAAAACCTTGAATACATCTTTATATGCTCAATGAAATATGGCAACGAAATAAGAGGATAAAATTACATTCGTAGATTTCTCTGCGTAAGGTCTTCAATCAGCGTACGCTCTACGACTCAACATTTAATATTATAAATTAAATATTTATAATTTATAACATTAATTGAACTTTAATTACATTAATTATTATTTGATACGTCAACAAATATTTTAAAAGAGTAGAATAATATAGTAAACTTAACATTACTCTTAGAGATGCCAAGTTAATGAAAAATATGTAATTATTTGACCTTTTTATTTTTTTAAGTATAGTTTCACTTAATTTGGATATATATATATATATGAGATTAAAAAAAAAAAAAATGATTGGGAAAGGAAGTCTTATCAATGATTCAATGGATGAAGTAGACTTGTTTGGCATATTTTAATAGTCAAACAACAAAGTCTAAAGAGTGGGGTTGAAGTTTGGAAGTACATCATTTTAAAATTACTAAAATTTTCAACTCTAGTAATTGAGGTTGGGCATAAAATTTAATGAGTAATTAGACACTCCATTTTTGTACCTAACATTGTAACAATTAAGTTCAATGTAACGCAAACGTGTTCAAAACATGCGACCTTGATGAAAAATAATCGATGAAGTAATATGATTGTAATGAACGATAATAAAATTTTTGATGTTTATTTCCTTAATTAAAAAAAAAAACAACTCGAGTATAATATCTCGCATGTTTATTTCCTTGATTAAAAAAAAAAAACAACTCGAGTATAATATCTCGCAGGTAATGACAACCTTTCAATATTGAGAAACGTTGAGGACGAGGACAACTCTCGTTGAGAATGAAACAATCTTTTAAGGAACGGTAGAAGGAACGTGTCGTTAAAATGAGAATCGTGGGTAGTCGTAGACATTTCTATGCAATGTTTAAGAGCAAAAAATTCGGGTAAATTCGATTTTTTTGTCTAGTTTTACATTTCATAGTAAAACTCAATACAAAAAGATCTCTACGATCGATCCAACATTCGTCGCAAACTTTGTTTAAGAGCTAAGAATTCGGGTAAATACTGAACATGAATTATCGAGCATGGCTCAAATGGAAATATGAGATGTGGAGATAAATATAAAAATGATACACAAAATTTTATATCTACAACGAGCAATACTAATCCAGCAATCATTTTGCTACTAGCTATGAGACAACAATCACCTGAGATTATTTCACACTGTTTAAAATATTGATTCATCATTCCACCCCAAATTTCCACATTATTATGTAATTCTTAATAAGATGCCTAAAGTTAAAGTTGTTATCTTGCAATTCAAAGGAAGAGCAATTCAAAGAGGCAGTCATTTTCCTCCGTTAAAGCTTTCTACAGCTCATCTAATAAGCAACTTCTAACTTCCCGTGTTCCATCAAGGCTTTCTGCCCCGTATGATCAAAAAGGGAATTTATCTTAGATATCGATTTTCTAAAATCATAATTTGTGTATTATAACATTGCAGGATAATATTTACCTTGTGTTTTTTACAATACAGAAGAAAGTATTACAATTCTCAAATGCACAACTTACAAGAGATATTTGCAACGGATTTAAAGTAGGTCACCCTCTCTTCAGATTGTCGAACAGAATTTCGGAGCGTAAAATTGGAATTTTGGCCTGCACAAAACTTTTGTATCATCACTGGAGAGGTCACATAGGCAAGAGTTAGCTATTAAATCTGACCAATATTTTGCGCCTAACTTCATGGATAGGGATTGGTCCCTAATCTATGTAAGAACTTCAACATTAAATTGATTACGTACCTTATGTAAGTAACGATTTCAGCCAAGATACCGAAGCAAGACTCCGTCGTTTCCAAGTACAAATCCCTTATTGTCATTGATAAACCTGCAAACAAAAAATGTTCAATAAATGAGCCCAAGAGATCTAAATCCTTGATCACCAACAAATCTACCATCTCAAGTCCCTTTTGGAACAAACTTTTTCAAATGCAAAAAATTCTGGATATAAAAATAAAAATTCTTGCATCGAACAGTAAAGACTGGAAGCAGATTAAAATAAAAACTAGTTGTTTTATTCTGCCTTCACAACGAAAAATCATATAGGACTTACTTTACTGAGTACAAGTTTGCGGCAATATTATCAGCGGCTTTGTCACGGGTCCATGACTTGCCACCATTAGTAGTTCTCAACAGAATGCCGCTTCCTCCAGCTGCCCAAGCCTCATCCTGAAAAATCATATATGAAGCCCATAACTAATCCTAATTCGACATATTTTCTTTAGGAAGAAAATTATAAATTTTCTTTACTGTCCTCTTATCAGCTCCCTTCTTTTAGTTCTGAGAAAATTCTCTAATTTTTGGTTTGTCGCTTTCCTACTATTAGTTTCTTGATACATCTGATAAGCTTTTAATTTCTACATTGTAACAAATTTATAAACAGGCTAAACCTCTTTAAATATAAGTTTTTCAATAACTGAATGCAATTTATAATGTCTCTCTCTTCATTTCTTCTTTCTCTCCTCTTTTCCTAACCTCTTCCTAATTCTCTTCAGTCTTCAGCAATCTCTTCTATCTTTCCTCCTCATTCCAATCTAATCCAATTCTACCAGCTTATATAACATAACTATTTCCATTTCTATGCTAGGAGAACTCTATAGTTATCTATATGAATTTTAATAAGCACCTTTTAACCTGAACTTAATTTGTATAGATTATGATTTGACCTGACGGTACTTTATTCAATAAATTAGTTTTGATGATCAAGATTGGACAAATATATTTTCTTTCTTATGTCTACAAGTCACTTTTATTAGATATTTACTGAAAATTTATAGACATTTTTATTTATTTACACGGTTTTTTTATTTAAGAAATATGATTAATTAGTCAGGACCTTTCATACAAAAAATTGAGGTCTATACGATTAGAATAAAGAATACGAAGACTGCCGTTATTGATTACATATTATATTGCTCAAGTGGTTAAGACATGAAGACTAATTTATTGGGGTCTATATCATTAGAATAAAGAATTGAAGATTGAAGACTATCTAACAAATGCTCTAAGAATTTACCTCTGAACGGTAGCCAACATCTAGAATGCCAAAACCACGACTTTGGACTGGGATTTCATCAAACTCCTCAGATATCTGAAACAATAGATCAGATGGATAAATGAGCAAGCAATAGGATAAGGTGAATGCACAGAGTAGATGTTTTGTGTGTCAATAGCATATATCAGTGGCAAATACGAAAGACAAAATGTTGGGAAGGACATCTATTCAAAGGATGGAATTGGACCATCGATTGAACACAATGGAAAATATAATCATACAAATCCTTTCCTTATTTTCTTTTATAATTTAATATATCAATTTCGTCCATGACGAAACATCTCAAGATTTACATGCATCGACAAGCTAACTGTCAGAGTTATATTTGTGGTTTGGGTTTGATAGTAGGCTTCCGTCAACTTCCCATGGAAATTGATTATATGGCAGACTCAAATCTGAACTACAGATTATGAAATACTACTAAAGTGCTCCAGGTTGTCCAACCGGCTAAAGCGTAACGTGAATTAAATATAAATTAATAACAACCTGCTGTCAACTACACCATAAAATGATTGCTAATATATACTTGCTTATTCCCACATTCCATCATTAGCTTCTTTATTAACATATCAAAGATATAAGCACAAATGTTACTGCTGTACTTGAGAGGAAACTAGAGTCGCGACTTGATGCGGTCACTCAAAAACCCTTTGACTACTTCCTTAATTTACAAATTTATAGAAATTATTATGACTCTCTGCATCTTGAGCTGTACTTTTTCAGTTCATTGAATGAGAAAGTCTCCCTACTTTATACTCATCTTTCTGTAATATAAAGTTGTTTTATTCTAAAAAATGCGAGGACTGTCCAAAAAAATGGACTTGACTAACCGCAACCTTTTCTTTTAGATTAGAGTAAATAAATAATTTTTGAATGAGAATTAAAAACTATTGGCATACTTAGTATTTTCCTTTTCTTTTTCTTTTTTTTTTATAAGAAACAAACATACTAGAATTGTAATCCACATTTTTACTTACCCCAGTTCCTTTGCTAAGAAAAAGCCCACCCCCACGTACAAGAAGCCAAAGACCACCATCAGCTCTCCAACCCATGTTCTGAATTCTTCTTGCAATTGCCCTGTTATGTGGCTGCCAGAATGGCTGAAATTACAGAACAGCAATACATTATAATTTGTTTAGCAGTAAAACTAAAATCACCATGGTAAAAGTAATTAGTGATATATAATGAAAGATTTTATTTTTACATTACACATAAATAAAATATACACATCTTAAATAAAATTATGTTGTTAACCTATAACTAACTGAAAATTCTACAAAAACACAACAATGATCTTCATGTATAAGCTAGTGGTTATTTTTAGGATCACATATGAAAGAACAACCGCCAATTGGATTGAGAATCCAACAGAGTTATCACAGTCTACTATTTGAGCTAGCAATATTTTTGTTTCTACTTAATATTTACAGAAAAACACCCTTCAATGGCTAAAGCAAGGATTGTGCCAACCGAAAGAAAAGTACTTATTCCCTATGAAACATCCATACAAGTGACACCTGCGTACAATCATTTCTAACTAATCCTGACTAAAGCCTGAAATTTTATATAACAGCTTCACTGAGGATATAGCTATCATGATGTTTAGATATTCAAACTGTAATGAAAGTTACTCCTGTAGAACATTATTAGAGACTCCATTACATCATTTGTATTTCTGTCACTCAATAAACCTTTGAGACATTTATACCAGTTAAACAGGCTACTCTTCTGGAACATAAGATAGAAATACCAGGTTCAACACGTGGAGCTTTGTCTACATTTCAATATCATTTGGTTTTAGTTGACTTTAACTCAAATCCTATTAAGTCAACAAACTTCTTGACAGAAAAAGAAGTTGAAGGACATTCTATAAATCACTTCTGTATCAACACAAATTCTCTAACTGATATCAACAGCTCCACGAAATCTATCATCAATTTTTCAAATGACATTACAAGGAACATAAGGTATCACACAGGTAAGATTACCTGCCCTGGTTCCCAAGTCAGATAGAAGTTACCACGACTTGAGACAGCAACATATTTCCATCAGGAGAGCGATTTACCGTATTAAAAGTTCCTGTATAATAGCTTGCACCACTAATTCCACTAGAAACCGTTCTGCAAGAGCCATGGGAATGTGTAAAATTACTTCTCATTAAAAGTAATAGAATGCTAATTTTTCTCCGTGGATTGATTTATGAGATAACATTAACTTTATTATTAACAAATGAGTTTATAGCTCTAATTATTTTAAAAGTTATCTTTCTACTGTAACTCCCTCTAATTAAATAAAAATTATAATTCACTAATTTCTTAAGGATTTATTTTCCTCCATACACTTGGTATATTCTTTTTATAAATTTTGTTTCTTACAAAAAAAAGTATTAGGATACTAATGATACAAAATCTTAAAACAGACTAATAAAAAAAGCTCTTTCACGTAAATGTCTATTAATTGGATTTTTTCTCATCAATTAGATAGTTTGAAAACAATAAATTTAAAATTAATCTCTGTATATCATGTTATAAAATTATAGTTACTCTAGGGGTATTTCGGAATTTCTTAGCCAAATATAACAAGTACAATGACATGCAAAACCATATATTTAAAGGGGAACAATCTTTTGATATATGCAACTTCACAAATTCCTAACTCGGCCTTGTTCCCACTTCCACATCTTAAGAAAAATAAGTAAAAGAGAAAATTCTTTGCTCCAAACAGAGCAGAAACTAGAGAAGAAAAGTGAATAATTTCAACAATATAAATACACACACACACACACACACACACACACACACACACACACACACACACATATATTTAAGCAACATAAGAGGTTTTCAAAACCATCAAAATTTCCCCAAATAAAAAATTTAGGCAGAAGCATACCTGTTAAGAGTGGCGGAGACAGTCTCCTGAACGGCAGCCTTCCAGTTGAATCCCTTGTTCGATGTAACATATATAGCGCCTTGGTCTGTCACCATCTCAGCACTCTTTTCTCCAGTTGCCTTTATATAGACCTGCATGTATTATTATATAAACCATTCACTTCATAAAAAGATAAGTAACACATCTTCAAAAATAAAAATCAGACTAAAAGATGGAAGATTATATTTTCAAAGATAACAATGGTTGAAGGGCCTTTTACCAACGTATAAATGGTTAAAATGACGGTAACGAAAATAATTGCTCCCACATAGTTGAAGCCTTTCGGTCAAAGATCAACAAATTTCTCACTTATAAAAGTAATGAAATGTCCATACAAGCCTACCATATCTCCAGGAAGCTGGGCACTCAATGGTATACGTTCCCAGCTTTCCCCATCATCAGCAGTATACAACAATATGTTAGGTTTCCCAACAATCCATCCCTCTTTTCCTTGGAAGCTGATGCAATTGAATCTGTAGTTAAAATCTTCTTCTTCAGCAGAGGCAATCGAGCGTGGAACCCAAGTGCTTCCTCCATCTTTTGTCTCCAAAATGGTTTGCCTAGTACCGAGAAGGAAACCTATGATGCAGCCTAGTGTTAAATGATATCACGCAGTGGAAAACATGATAAAAAAAATATTTCCTGCCATGTTTTTGTCTATAGAGAATCAAAATGTCAGATCCATTGAAGACTAATTTGGGCAAATGTTACATCAAGGCAATTATCCTCTTTAAGATTCCAAATGGTTTCACCACTTTAGCCAAATGCATATTATCTTGCTGCTTGATCAGTACATATGGAATCAGCTTCCTAAAGCTTTGAAGACATAATTTTTTCGTCTGGAGATGATGAGTATTTAAAAGCTTAACCAAAAACAAAACTGCATCCGAATCGAACTACAAGACACATAATTCAATTTGAAAAACGCAAATAACTCAAATTACTTGTACGTCACCAAAAAAACCACATATTAGGGGAAAAAATATAAACTATCACAACTGACCGTGATTCGGATCATCAGGCACAAAGGCAATGTCGAGAAGGACGACACCAGGGTCTATCAGCAGGTATACTCTTTCCCACTCAGAAAGGGCTTCTTCAGCCTTAGCCGTCCGTAACAGAACCAACAAATAAGATAGCGACAAAGAAATTCCGGCAACGGAATCAGTGACGAACTGCCTCCGATTGAGGGAATGATGCTGAAATGAAGCTCTAACGCCGCAGGCAGAAGTAGTAGAGGGAGACGCAATGGGTCGGGATTGAGGGAGAGCAGTGGAGGAAGTGAAGATAGAGGTGAACGAAGGTTGAGGACGAGCGGTTGCAGCGTCGCCATTGAAAGTGTGTAGCGCGCAGAGGCCGTTAGTCACTACTCTCTCTTATCCGAACAGCCTTTTTCTTAAAACCGTTTCGCGCGAGTTCGAATGCGCAATAAGTTGTAATCCTAAAAATTAAGCTAAGCAAGCAATTGGGGATGTAGCTCAGATGGTAGAGCGCTCGCTTAGCATGCGAGAGGTACGGGGATCGATACCCCGCATCTCCATTTTTTACTACCTTCAGTTGTTTATTGATTTAATATTTTATTTGAGAAATCTATTTTATTTTCAATTAGTTATTCAAGAATTTAAATAAATAAATAAGAAAAAATAGCCACTCAAATTTATGGGTGAGCAGGACCGAGGACCGAGGACCGAGAACCGGGAACTGGACCAGACCACCAGTTTTGGTCCGGTTTCGATCCTAAAAATAGAATTCCCATGGGAAATGGTCCGGTTCTCGGTCCAGGACCAAAATTTTCTAAAATTTCAGACCGGACCGAAACTTTAATTCAATAGTCATTTAAGGCTCAGCTGAAGGGGGAAGAAGGTTCAGATTTTCAGTTTTCTACAAATCTCAAACCTTCAATTTCTCTTCTCTCTGTAATTTATTATTTGTAGTCTTTTAATTCTTCATAGGAAATGGTTTGATAGAGAAAATTTTAATTTTTTTTATTGCAATTTAATGTAAAAAAAAATTTGATAGGAGAAACTGGGACCGGACCGAAAATTTGGTCCGGTTTTGAGATTAGGAAAAAAAATCTCGAATCCTTTAATCCGGTCCGATTCCAGCTCGGAACCTGACCACACCGGACCATGCTCACCCCTACTCAAATTCAAATATAGGGGGGAGGTGATGAGCACAGTCCAGATTGCCTTTATTTTTTTGGCGAAGCTGGCAAACTGCTGCCTAACGAACCAAAGAATCAACTTTGGTTCTGATTTTCATAAAATGGTATAAAAATGATGATTGAGGACTCAACTCAATTAATGTAGATGAAAAAACTTAACCCGCAAGACTAGCATATCAAATATCAAGCGATAGAGCTACGTATGGATTGTATAATCACAAGCAGAGAGACACGATTCTTAATAACGGATTCAACTTTGGCCGAGGGGGTCCGTCCGGCAATGAATTTTGCCTGAATTTGGGTCACAATCTCAACCAAGAACCACGTCTTTCAAACTCATGAAACCAACAAGATCAGATGAATTACGTCTTCCACATGAATCAGGAGCAAATTCAAGAGTTTTAATACGAAGAAAATACAATGAATTAAGACAACATTCAATCCCAAGGATGGAAGTTAACCAAACTGTAGAACTATAAAATTAAACCAATACTTAATCGAATAGCAATATTCAAACACCAAGAAATTCATAAAATACTAATAAGACAAGTTATTATTACTTTATAAAGTAAGCAAAACTACTACTTTGCTTCCCATTCAAAGCATTCGCACACCAAGGTCTTCGAATAATCCGCCAGAATTTTACTCGTCATCATTGAAAGTTGTCTTCTTCCCTGCATTAAATCAAAACTAGTTGTAGGTCGTTTCTCTGACTTTATATTCTAATGCACAAAGGCAGTTAAGGGGCAGTACCAGAAGCACTGAAGCTTGGTTTATTAAACCCTCGACCTCTGGTGTTGTTGCCTCTGCCACGACCTCCGCGGCCACGATCTCCTCGGCCTCCACTGCCCCAGTCTCCACGACCCCCACGACCTCCACTGCCCCAATCTCCACGACCTCCACGGCCTCGGCCTCTTCCACTTCCTCTGCCACCATCATTATCAGCTCGTGGTTTCGCCTCTTCCACTGTCAAGTACCCATCTCCCATTTCGGTTCCATTAAGTTCAAGTGCTTGGTTAAAACCATTTGCATCCTTGAAGTCAATGTAAGCAATTCTGGGTTAAACAGTAAATCAAGTTAATACGCTTAACAGAGGAAAAAGAGGGGAAAAAAATAGAACGATAAGAAAAAAATAGAACGATAAGAAAGATCAACCCCTTAATTGAGCCAGATTCGAAGTCTTTTGGAATGGACATCCTTGTGATCTCACCACAAGCACCAAAATGCTCTTGCAGAAGATTCCTCGCCTGAATATCAGCATTAACCAATTCAGAAACATTTACTAAAAACAAAAAAAAGGCTACATATTTCTAGGCAACTCCAGTATTTACATCATCCTCTCCGAGGTTTCTATCAAATCCCCTAGCAAAAATTGTCTGTCCCTGGGATCGTCCACCTCCACCTTTTTGGAATGATGAGTTTCTATCTCGGCTGAAAGAGACCAACAAGCAAGAAGTGAAAAAGAAGTAACAAAGTAGCTGAGTAGGCATGTAAAAGTAATTGAAAAACTTACCTGTCTTGTGGGGTGTATGCACCCCTCTCCCGTGCCAAATCAAGTCTCACTTCACGATTTAAAAGCATCTCTCCATTCATCGCTAGAGCCTTTACAGAAAAGTAAACTATTCAGATCAGGTTATGAAACATAATTGAGCTAAACAAATGGAGAATGAACCAACAACATAGCAATTAATTAAAAAGATTTGAAGTGAATAATATAATACACGCTCAAACTCCAAGAACAAGTAACTGGAGAAAATAAATTTCCGACAGTTATTTAATATGTAAAGTCAACCAAAAAAGTGCTGTTTTAAAATTTTTGATAAGATGCAATCAGGCATATGATCGTCAATGATATATTTGATCAGTTTGGTCTCTATAACTATTTGTTTTAGTGTTGACTTGCAAAGCAAATGATTTAAATGATAGTGAACTTCATTGATTTTCGTGATGACATGCCAAGCAAAAAGATTTTTGCTAGTGTACTTCATTAAAAATGCCGGTCCTTACTTTTTGGGCTGCTTCAGCAGTCTCAAATTGAACATGCCCAAAACCTTTAAACCTCCCATCAGGATCGGAAGCAAAACGTACATCAACAATTGTACCAGCATCTTGGAAGAAACTTTCACTGTAAATTCACAACTTATATTAGACAAATAACATGATATAAAACTACAACAAGAAACATTTACATAAAGACATACATGTCAGTTTTTTCAACGTTGTATGAGAGGTTGCCAACAAAGAGCGTGCTTGACTTACTTTCACCCTGGGGCGTTGCAGGAGTTTTGGGCTGCAAAAAACATACAAAAAGCTAATTAAAACCGATCAATTAAACAAAAAATTTAACTGTCAACACTACCGTTTCTTTCTTTGATTTTAAATCAGTTGTTTTAGGAGACACAGCATCAACCATTTTCACATCTTCATCCTGTTTGCACCAAAAAAAAATGCATCATATTCATTTAAAATTTCTTTATCACATAAAACCAGTCTAAACTATTAATGTTACTACCAAACATCAAATCAAAGCAAGGTTTTAAGTTGGGAGTATACATGCAAACAAAATTGCAAACGCATGCATCAAGTAAAATGCACTAATAATATTGAATTATCTTAATTGACAGAAAGAAGTACGACGATCATATCTGAGCTTAAAGATCATTAGTCTTAAAAAAGTTTCTTTTTGAAATGATACATATTACTAAATTATAACGCAATAATGAGGAATGATTCACTGAAGGAGTTTTGGACACATGATAAACCAGGTAGACGGTCAAATAAAACAAAGCAGAAGTACATAATTGCAAATCACTTCCTAAATGAAGTAACGATTCTGAAAATACTCACATCATCATCATCATCTTCTTCTTCTTCTTCAGAGCTACTTCCAGAACTCTCGCTTGTTTTTTTGGCAGGTGTCACTTTAGCAGCACTTTTGGCTGGTGTCTACATTATTACAGCACAATTTATTAATATAAATCAACCAAAAGAATTTAAAATGAATTTTAACTTTTTAGAGCATGCAAACCAGAAACATCTCACAACCTCGTCCTCTTCTTCATCAGAACTACTTTCTGAACTGTCGACCACCTTCTTGGCTGGTTCAACTTTTTTGGCTGAAGGGGCGGTCTTCTTCTTAATAGCCTGTCTCATGACAATAAATATTTTAATCTAGAATAAATGTATCCATTTCCAATAGATTCAACAGGCACGTTCATTTTCCAATGGTAAATACTTAGAATATATTACATTGATAAAATTAAAAATAATAAATACCTCATCGTCGTCATCCTCATCGGAATCACTATCATCTGAACTGTCACTGGACTCCGTCTTCTTTTTTGACACAGCAGCAAGTTTTGATGGAGCAGTCTACAAAAAGAAAATAACCTCATCGAATCCATCCTACTCATGTCCAAACATGAAAAATAAAACCAGTAAAAATATCCATGGATGTATATCATAAAGCATTAGAAAAATGACTTTTTCAGCTTCAAAGCATACATTGTCTTCATCAGAACTCTCATCAGATTCTGAGCTGCCGCTCGATTCAGTTTTCTTGTTTGATTCAACAGCAGAACCATTCTTACTAATTGTTTTTGGAGCAGTTTTTGGAACTTTTGGACCCTGGAACCAAAACCTTGTTATAAAAATAGTGACGCAATAGCCCAAGTAAAAAATACAAATGAACAAAATTTCATCACAATAAAGAAACCAAATAATTTTTACATACCTCATCCTCATCAGAATCTTCTTCAGAAGAGGATTCCTCTGAACTACTTGCAGCCTTGTTTTTCTTAGCAGTGGTATTAATTGAGCCATTTTTAACAGGAAGTGTAGCAACTACTTTAGCAGCAGGAGCCTAGAACAAAAAAATACAACAAACAGTAAGGAAACTTTCCGTAAACTTAAAGTTCAATGAAATTCAAATAATAGATCCTAGTATTGCATGCCTTCTCTTCATCAGAGTCCGATTCTTCTTCTGAACTACTGCTAGTTTCCTCTTTATTCTTCACTTGGGCCTTCACGACATTTTTTTTCTGAGCAGGCTGATTTCACAGTAGGAATTAAAGTGAAAACCCGTTCAAAACAATGGCAATTTTCTGTAAAAATAACGTTCAATGAAATTAAATAATAGATCCTAGTATACATGCCTTCTCTTCATCAGAGTCTGATTCTTCTTCTGAACTACTGCTAGATTCTTCTTTCTTCTTTATTTGAGCTTTCACGACAATTTTTTTCTGAACTATCTGGTTTCATAGCAAGAATGAAAGTCAAAACCCAATTAGAATTATGCGAGCAACAAAGCGTGCAAAAATATAAAATAAGAAATGGGGAAAGAGTAAATAAAATCAGAATCAATCAATACATGAATACCCATATCAAAGGGGAACAGAATTAATTAATTTGTTTTTTTTCTAATAGATACCTGCTCTTCTTCTGATTCAGAATCATCCTCTGAACTACTATTACTCTCTACTTTCTTCTTCTTCTGTGTCTTTGCTTCAACCTTTTGCTTTTGCACCGCCAGTTCTACGGCCACATTCTTCTTTTGTTTTTTTGCAATCACATGCTTCTCTATCTCTACCTCAGCTTGTCTCTTACCTTCGACATGAAAAAAGCTAAAACTTCAAACTTACATGCATACAATTAAAGACAAAGCAATCAACACATTACATACAAGAAAGATGCCTGTAAAATAGAGATTCTCAGCACAAATACAAATAATTAATTTAAAACACTTGATTCAAGTCAATAACATGAAAGAGCCAGTCAGACATCAAATTCCAAGACAGCACCACTCTTTACAAGAATAAATAGTAAAAATCAACTCGGAGGACAAACTGCTACAGAAAAAACAAAATATGTCACAAGGCAAACAAAACTCAAAACCTTTCTTCGCAAGCTCGGCCGGTGAGATTACTGCAGGAGCAGCATCAACCTACACACGAATACAAAATACAAACATTTAAAAACGAAAAAGATTATAAAATACTTAGGAGCTAGCAGAACTGTAAAGCAATTACTGTACTCGTACCTTAGGAGCTGCCTTCTTGCTGGACTTTCCCATTGATAAGACTAACAACAAGAAGGAATAGCTCAAAACAGAGAAAAGAAATAGCGACGCACCGCAAAAACCCTAGAAGAAAACTTTAGGGTTTTTGGAGCAGCAGTGGAGACACCAATCGAAGCGGTAGAGCTCCTTTTATACACTTATAGTAGGGACTGGGAAGGTTTCGTTTCGCGTAGGCGCCAGGTAAGGGATTAGGGTTTTTCAATGTGGGTTATTTTTCGATGAACTGCGCGTCCACATTTGTTCACATGTTAGGCTTTCGCCCAGCCTTTCAACAATTTCATTTAGGCATCATGCAGAATTGACGGTGGAGATTTCGGATGCATGGCCACTCGAATTGTTGGGCCCAATGGGTCTTCAACTGATCGGGTTTAAAAGTTTGGGTTTGGCAAAGATTATAGCTTCTCTTTGCAATTACCATTAATTAATTATAAATAATACTATGTTTATTCTCTAATCACGCGACATGATAAATATTGATTAGTACAATTAATTAATTATTTTAAATATTTATAATTTATTATATTAATTAATATTTATCACGTCAAAGTATATAATTAGAGAGTAAACATAATATTATTCATTAGTTATTAATTTTATTTATTCATCAATAAAGTAAGTATAATATGTTATAAATATTTGTAACAAAATTATGCCAAAAAACAAGTGACATGTAAACAATATGCCCGAGAATGGGTATATCTAGCAATATTTAGCCCAACAAAAAATAACGACACTCTGGGTTATGGAGCTTTCGTAAGGACAATTGGTATATTTAAAGGTTGGTCTTGATCTTCGCTAAATATGTAAGAGTTACAAATTTGTGTTATATGCAACAACGTAACATAACTCCTACTTAAGGTTAGAAAATTGAGTTGGAAACAATATAAAGTACAGTTCACTATGATTGTAACGACCCTTTTTTTCAACAAAATATTATTCTCTCTGAGGATTGGGTCGTAGCCCAATATCCTCCTCTCACGGCTTTGTTTGACTAGGGCTTCCCAGTAGGTCACCCAACCTGGTACTACTCTCGCCGAAGCACTTTTAACTTCAGAGTTCTTATGGAATCCGTTGCCAATTGTGCTTCAAAACAAGTCTTGCTATCTTGGAAGGGTCTCTTTACATATGTTTCATTTCCACATACTTCCCCAAACGATGTAGGATTGTGACGACCCCCTTTTTATGACCCGTCACCTTCTGGTTCGCCCGCGCGGATGTACCGAGATCCGGATTCCGGTTCGTGCAGCCATCGTACACATACTTACACATTCGGGTCATCATAATTGTAACGCCTCAATTTAAAAATCTCCAATTTGAAACCCTAATTTTGAAAACCCTATAATTTTTTCCCAAATTGATTTTCTTAAAATCGAGCGTTAAATCGAAATTATTTTAAAATTTAAAACATATTAATTGAAAACTTAAATATCGCGGAAACTTGATAAATTAATTTATTAAAATCTTGAAATCATCACCTAATTAAAACAATTCATGAAAACTTTATTTAATGATAGAAATTTAACACAATTATTCAAAGTCTCAAATTAAAATAAACTTTAAATATCGTTTGAAAACTAAAGCATACTAGTTTAAATCATTTCCCTCAAAATCATCAATATGTTCTTCATCTGTATGCTCGCTTGCCACTAGAAGGTTTTCAATTGCAGCAATTTCTTCCTCAGACAAAAACTCACCTACATCACAAGTTAAAACAAAACGGTGAGAAAAACTCAGTAAGTGGAAATACGTGCAAAACATTTACTTTTACCGAATCTTGTTAAGACTTAGTCATCTCATTGTCGTTCAGGCTTCGTCATCTTTTACTTTTAATTTTAACGATCAAGCTCACCATCTCACTGTCGTTCAGGCTTTTGCTATCACGTTAAAACATATGCTCAAGCTCACCATCTCACTGTCGTTCAGGCTTTTACTATCGCATTTTTCTGTCAAATCCCTTTTACTTTTTTATACACATGCAAATAACCTATCCATTTTATCTTTTAAACTATTTTATGTCAATATTCTAACATATGTGCTCAATCATTGAAAACGTGTGACTGAAAAATAAAATAATCATAAAATAATCATGTGATGTAGGGTCGTAGCCAAAACTTGTATTTCACTTATTTGGATTCCAAGTAATTAACGTTTATCGGGATTTTCCAAAATTTCCAGAACAATATCCTGCTCAATTAAAATCTTTGATATTAATATCATACTTAATAATTCCAATTTTCAAAGTAAATTGAGCAGAATTTCCTTACGTTGTGTTATCGAGCTAGACCGGGTCGGTTGAGTCGATTTGGATCGAATCGGACGGTTCCAAAATATTTTCTGCCTAATTCGAATATCAAAATTAAAATCCAACTTAATTTAATCCAACTTTAAAAGAATTTGGGCAGAAATTCTTACCGGATAAATTTTTGATCGGTTCGGTTAAAATCGGGTCAAAAAATCGGGTCGAGTTGGGTCCGGTTTGGGTCGAGTGAATAGTAGCAGGTTGGGTCGGTTCACTGTTGGTTCGGGTTGGTTCACTGCTGGTCTAGTTCGGGTCAGGTTGACATAAGTGAACCGGTTCGGTCTGGATTGCTGGACCGGTTCAGGTTATAAAATAAAACCAGCTTCTTCTTCTTCCTCGCGTTCGTGATTTTGCAGAGAGAGTGAGAGGGATTCAGGGAGAGAGATCGATCGAGGCAGCGATAAAGAGATGAAAACGGAGGGAGAACACTTACTCCGGAGATGGATCGTCGATGGAGGCCGAGAGGGTTTCATCGGAGCTCGGCGGCCGGAGAGTAAAGCTTCGTTGGAGCTCGGCTTTGGAGTTGCGGCTTCTTCAGAATTTCGTCGCCGGTGATTGAGAGATAAGAGTTCTTCTTCTTGAGAACTCGAGAGGAAGAGGAGTGCTTTTGGTGTGAGTTTCCTCCTCCACCGAAGGCCTCAATTTATAGAGGGAGGGATTCACCCCGCGCCTCCGTGAAATCTGCCTTATCCTCGAATTTTTCGAGCTACAAATCCTCCAGCTCGGATTTTTAGCGATTTCAATTCTAATCCCTCATTCGAACTTGGTCACCATACCAGACCAAGTTCAAGCTGGATATTAATTTTCCCAAATCGGGATGATTGCTGAAAATCAGCAACCCGATTTCTTCATCGGATTTTTCTTCTCCGTTTTTGAACCAAAATCAGACTAGGTTCATTAAACTTGTTTCCCCAAAATCCGAATTTAATGGATTGCATTCTGATTTAGGAAATTGAATTGAATTTTTTATTAGGTTTGAATTGGGAATTTCCGATTTTGAATTACAATCAAATTACGAAACCCTATAATGTTACAATAATCACCCCCCCTCGGGGGCTCAACGTCCTCGTTGGCCACCATTTCGGTTGGGTACAGACTCTGATACTATTTTTAACGACCCCTTTTCCCAGCAAGATATTGTCCGCTCTGGGGATTGGGCCGTTGCCCAATATCCTCCCCTCATGGCTTTGTTTTGCAAGGATTTCCTAGTCGATCACCCAACTTGGTACTACTCTCGCCGAAGCACTTTTAACTTCGGAGTTCTTATAGGATCCGTTGTCAATTGTGCTCCAAAACGCGTCTTGCTATCTTGGAAGGGTCTCTTTACATATGTTTCATTTCTACATACTTCCTCAAGCGATGTGAGATTGTGACGACTCCCTTTTTATGACCCGTCACTTTCCGGTTTGCCCGCGCGGACGTACCGCCATCCGGGTTCCGGTTCGTGCAGCCATCGTACACATACTTACACATCCGGGTCATCACAATGATAACTAGTAGCTATTTATATAGCAAAAGGCCAAGTGTTTCATCAAAGGACAAAACATGCTATTGATGTAACAGCCCCTGGGGCATTTTACTCTCGAGTACGTCACTCCTTGATTTTAACCTCGACGACGTGATACTCACACTAAAGCACGTCCCCATGTGGCCAGATGACACTGTTCCTCATGACCTTCTCCCTCCCTGTAAATCAAATGGTACCAGTACTTGTAATCCATGAATTATAACTTGGAGGTCCTGGGTTCGAGTGCTGGGAAAAACAAAAAACTCTCTTTCCAGAGAGAAGAAGGTTGCGAGGAACGGTGTCACTTGGCCATGTGGGGGACTTGCTCTAGTGTGAGTGTCACGTGGTCGAGGTTAAAATCGGGGGTGACGTGCTCTAGAGTGAATACCCCGAGAGCCGTTACAATTGAGTTGTATTTTTCGATAGAAATGTTTTAGCTTATGTTATTTCCATAATTCTATACTCTAATTTTGTCTCTTGAAATGGCATATATACGTCACTCATTAATTGGTGCAACAATTAAGATAAATTATAAATAGTTAAAATAATAAATTATTCTACTATTTGTAGATAAAGTGTGGCCTAATGCTATGCGATCATTAAATTTAAATAAATGTTACAAAACTAATTCTTTAATTTGGAGAAAAAAATCAATGTATTGAAATCATTTTCACATTATTTATCCACATAGTTATTAGATAACTCTGTTAGAGTTAGAGAACCTAATTTTTTTCAAAACAAACTTAAAAACTCATGCAATAAAAATGATCACACAAAATTATGAATTTTTTTAGGGTTTATAACGGGAACGAATGAATCATACTATTAGGTTCGAAATCATGTGAAAAATGTCGAGACGCAGTCCCAGCAATATTGATTTGTTTTAAGTTTTAAGTTCCTTACATATATTTAATACTTGTTTTATACTTTAATTTTGACTTATTAAATTTCTCTCGTACACTTCTTTTTATTTGTTAGGATTTTTTCATGTAAATATTGGTATTTACTGTTTTTTTTTTCGTGTTAATTTGTAACAAGTTCTTCTATGTGTCACGAATTTTGAGCCCTTGCAACACAATCCTTTTGTCGATTGGATGAGCTTACGTTCTTTGAAACTCAGATATAACTTTTGATCATATTTTTAGTCTAATGATCATAATTTATTCAAATTTTTAGTTTAATTTCCTCTCTTCTATCAATTTCATTAACTATTAGATTTTTTAATAAAAAAACAAATAAATGGTATAGATTAAAAACAAAAAATTGAAAATTAAAAGAAAAATATAAGATTCTATACCAGAATCTATATTTATATATGAATTTAGTTGACTGAAGGTTTATAATTGTAAGTTTGACATTTTAATTTCATAATAATTTATGATATTTTAATTTCATAATAATTTATGATATTGGTAATAATTACCCTCTAATTTTATGTTCTAATCTTAAAAATAGGCTGAAAACCTATGTATTATCATTCATTATTTAAAGGGTAAAGTGCAATTTGGCCCCTACAACTAGGTGAAATGGACAATTTACACCGTAAACTTGAATAATAGACAAAAACAACCTTAATGTATTGATAATGGGCAATATGGCTCCTATCGTCATAATTTTCGTCAAAAAGTAATATGTTTTAACTTGTTCATTTTTTTTTCCCGAAATGCCCCTCGACCGGACCGGTTCGGCTAATTGCACTCTGATTTTTTATTTTTTTTTTCAATTATATTCATCTGTCTTCTCTTTTCTGAGAAATAAAATTAAAAAAAAAAGCAAGCGTGGAATTAGCCGAACCGATTTGGTCCAGTTCGGTCCAATGAGGGGCATTTCTGAAAAAAAAATGAACAAGTGAAAAAATATTACTTTTTGATGGAAAATATGAAGGTAGGAGCCATATTGCCCATTATCAATACATTAAGGTTGTTCTTGCTTATTATTCAAGTTTACGGTGTAAATTCCTCATTTTGTCTAGTTGTAGGAGCCAAATTACACTTTATCCTTATTTAAAATATTAAAATATTAAATTGAAATTTATCAAATAATATTGTTGGGATTCGAGGGTGAATTAAAAATAGATTAACCAATGAACTATTGCCAAGTGTTGTAATTTAGTTAATTAATTAAAATAATAATCAGAAGAAAACATATCTCTAAAATATTGTTGGGATTAGAGCGTAAATTAAAATTTGATTAACCAATGTACTAGTGCCATGTGTCGTATTAATTTATTTTTTAATTAAAATAATAATAATAATAATAGTATATAAGCAGAGATTCTCTGCGAAACCATTAACCAAACGTCATCAGTTTGATTCGCAAAAAATTCTGTGAGAGAAGAACGGAACTGCACTCTGCAAATTCTCTCCACCATTGGATTCCTCGTAAATTTAGAAAAGAGGGTGAATTAAAAATAGATTAACCAATGAACTATTGCCAAGTGTTGTAATTTAGTTAATTAATTAAAATAATAATCAGAAGAAAACATATCTCTAAAATATTGTTGGGATTAGAGCGTAAATTAAAATTTGATTAACCAATGTACTAGTGCCATGTGTCGTATTAATTTATTTTTTAATTAAAATAATAATAATAATAATAGTATATAAGCAGAGATTCTCTGCGAAACCATAACCAAACGTCATCAGTTGATTCGCAAAAAATTCTGTGAGAGAGAAGAACGGAACTGCACTCTGCCAAATTCCTCTCACATTGGATCTGATTCCTCGTAAATTTAGAAAACCTACCGGTGATCTCCACTGTAAATTAGTTCTACTGTTGATTTCCACGAATAAATAGCAATCGATCTTTGGAAGAAAGACGAGGCTTCGAGTAGAGCGCAGTGATCAGAAGATCGGCGATTTCCAGAAGAAATCGCAATGGAGCGAAACCCTAGCAGGCGAACGGAAGACGATGGAGAAAGAGGGAAATATAATGACCGCGATGAGGATGAGACGTTGAGAGTGGAAGAAGCTTTCAAGGATACGGCTGTTCCGTCGTGGAAGAAACCAGATTACGTTTAGAGCTTTGTTCACTAGCTTTGTTTTGAGCATCATCTTCAACTTCATCGTCTGCAAGCTTAATTTGACGACTGGTATTATTCCTTCCCTCAATGTTGCCGCCGGTTTGCTAGGTTTCGCCGTTGTAAGAGGCTACACCGCCTTGATTGATAAGTGCGGCCTCTTGAAGCAGCCTTTCACCCGCCAAGAGAACACTGTGATTCAGACCTCCGTCGTCGCTTCTTCTGGAATCGCATTCAGCAGTACGCACTCATCATCTACTTTCTTTCTTCTGTTGTTTTTTTCAGTTATGGAAAATTTCAGTCAATCCTGTAACCTTTCTTAATTTCTTAAAATCGTCAGATCATATCGGTTTCCAATCGAAGACAACCAAAACTGAAATATAATTATTTTAAAAATTTTCTAAACTGTTATATGGTTTTTCCCTGATCTCTGGGTGTTCATGCGTTACAAACAGGATCATCTCTTCATCAAACCCAGAACCATGAAAACTGAAACCAAATTGTTTTACAATAAATAAAAACGGGATTTTTACGCCTTTTCTTCTTGTGCTATGATTCAATCCTGTGTTTATGTGCTTGACTAGGCATTGTTGGTTGTTGAAATCATTTCATCTTTTCCTCAAACTTAGAAATCTTCAAACCATGAATCAATATTCGAAAATTCAAATATATTTTAGAAAAATCACACTGGGAGATCCATAAATAATTCAACAAAGAAATCCTATCTAACAGATTTGCATGCATTATCTTGAGATTCGCATTCAAATTCAACAAAGATTCGAAATTATTTGAAGTTCTGTTACAATTCCTTCCTAACAACATCTTTCAACTAAATAATTTTTTTTTTAAATTTCTGATTTTTAAAATTATGTACAGAAAAATATCGTGGATATTATTTTATTTGTTATATAATACTTTTACCATGTTCGTCAGGTGGAACTGCCAGTTATCTTCTGGGTATGAGCGCGAAGGTAGCAGCTCAAGCAGACGAAGGAAACAATCCAGTCAATGTGAAGGTACTCTCAGTGGGTTGGATGATTGGATTTCTCTTTGCTGTCAGCTTCGTGGGCTTGTTCTCCATCGTTCCTCTTAGAAAGGTTGAAAATTACAGTACCTTTTTCTATAGTAATTTTATCTTCCAAAAAAACATTGTTTCCTTTAAAATTCTGAACTTTTTGGCCGCAGATTATGATCTTGAAGTACAAATTGACATACCCAAGCGGAACTGCGACAGCATATCTCATTAACAGTTTCCACACACCAAAGGGAGCCAAGCTAGCAAAGTAAAAACCTTTTTTTTTTAGTAGATTTACATTTTAATTTCCACTTGTCTAAACTGTTCTTCAATTTTTTCACTCTTGGATTGGATTTAATGAATTTCACAGGAAACAAGTGGCTGTGCTCTTCAAAAGCTTCGGCTTTAGCTTCATCTTCGCCCTTTTCCAGTGGTTCTTCGCAGCAGCTGATGGCTGTGGGTTCTCGAGCTTCCCCACCTTTGGTCTTAAAGCATATTCACAGAGGTAATTAAGGGTCATGCTATTTTACCTTAAAATTACATTAATGTCTGGTTTTGAGTTGATCTGAAGAAAATGAAATGCCCATTTGCTCACAGATTCTACTTCGACTTCTCATCCACGTATGTTGGAGTTGGAATGATTTGCCCATATATGGTTAACATCTCTCTGCTTATTGGAGCTATCTTCTCGTGGGGAATCATGTGGCCGTATATTACGACCAAAAAAGGCGACTGGTACAGTGCTGATCTACCCGGAAGCAGCCTCCACGGCATCCAAGGATACAGAGTACCCATCTTTCAACTTTCATTGGCAGTGTTCATAAAAAAAGATAACTTATTTTCAATTTTGATTTGACAAAATATTTGAAGCAAACTAAACCAAATGAAACTTAAGTTATTATGAAGATAACCATCACAATAGATTTGATTTCTCGTGGGTGTTTGTTGTCTTTCTTTAGCTTTAATATGAATGCATAATAACTGCCATTATAGTACAATTCCAAGCTTTTGAGGCTTAAGTTTCAACATTTATTAGCTTTACAATTAATTAGTTTGTTAATCTCATGTTTGGTTTGATCAGAATTACTTAGTTATTAATCTTTTGTTTTTGCAGGTGTTCATTGCCATTTCAATGATGCTTGGTGATGGTCTTTACCACGTTGTTTACATGTTGATCCAAACGTGTTACAGTCTTTCTAAGCAGAAGTCTCAACCGGCGGTCTCTTCTGACCCCGCCGACGACCCATCTGCCGTCGTCAACTACGATGAGCAACGGCGAACTGAATTCTTCCTGAAAGATCAAATTCCTAACTCTGTAGCTTTCATCGGCTACATCGGGCTGGCGGTTTTATCCATTATTGTAGTTCCTCTGATCTTCCCCCAGTTGAAATGGTACCATATTTTGGTGGCCTATGCAATTGCTCCTGTTCTCGCTTTCTGCAACGCCTATGGCTGCGGCCTCACCGACTGGTCTTTGGCTTCCAATTATGGAAAAATCGCCATTATTCTTTTCAGTTCTTGGGTCGGCCTAGATCACGGCGGAGTTATCGCGGGTCTCGCCTCTTGCGGTGTGATGATGAGCATCGTCTCTACCGCCTCCGATCTGATGCAGGATTTTAAAACTGGTTATCTGACACTTTCCTCGCCTCGATCCATGTTCTTCAGCCAAGTATTCGGCACGGCAATTGGCTGTGTTTTGTCGCCATTGGTCTTCTGGTTTTTCTACAAAGCTTACAACGTCGGCGATCCGGAGGGATCTTATCCGGCTCCTTACGGTTTGATGTACAGAGGAATCGCTCTTCTCGGAGTCGAAGGCGTCTCTTCGCTTCCTAAAAACTGCCTCGCCCTCGCAATTATTTTCTTCGTCGCCGCCATTGTTATCAACATAGGTCGGGAGCTTCTAGCGAAATACGAAACGAAATTTAAAATTTACAGATTCATTCCGAGTCCGATGTGTATGGCTATCCCGTTCTATCTTGGAGCTTACTTCGCCATTGACATGTGCGTGGGAAGCTTGATTCTGTTCCTCTGGAAGAGGAGCAACAACATCAGGGCTACTGCTTTTGCGCCGGCTGTAGCGTCCGGTCTCATCTGCGGCGAATCCCTGTGGGGAGTTCCGGCTGCCATTATGGCCCTCCTCGGAGTACAGGCTCCACTCTGCATGAAATTCATGTCTTCTGCAACTAACAACCAGTTCGAGTCCTTTTTGGAAGGCCATTAACGAAAGCTTGATTTCCACATCTATCTCACTGTACATGCTAACCACTTCGACTTTTCTTCAGCTTCCATGGTTTTAGGTCAAAGAATCTAGAAAAAGTTAAGAGTCTTTCCTCTATCCCCTCTCCCCAGTTGACTTTATTCTAGATTTCATTTTAACCTTGTCGTACAACTTTAGCAGTTTTTTTTTTTTTTTTTTTGAATTTTAATTTTCAAGGTTGGTGTTTTGAATGATTCTAATAAAAATTACCTTTAGTCTTTAATTTATTTGTAACCTATGATGTGGTCTTCGGCTTTTTAATTATGCCTATTTATAATTTTGAAATTCATATAAAAAGCTTAAATTAAGTTATTTAAATTGATAAAAATGATCTTTGAAAGGAAATATATTCAAACATTACAAATAAGTGTCGTTGGTAATATTAAGAAAATCACATTTTTGAGAAATTAACCCGAGAAATGTATTGAACTCAGAATCGAGAAATTTAGTCAAGAATTCGGCGTAACGTCACTCTAGAGATTGAGATTTAAATGTTTTGTCGAATATTGTTCGACACCAAGATTGAAATATCCTTCCAAGAGAGAAGAAAAGAAGAACAAGACAACCTACGTACTAATGTAGAGTCGAGGGCAGTTTTTTACATGAAACTTGATGGCACGGTGGAGCTCTTCACAATGATGTGTTCTTTCTTTTGACCTAATCTCCTTTTGCTTAATGTTTCTTCTTATAATATTATTGTTTTTATTTGAAAATTTGGCAGAAATTAATTCGTTATAGCTCTCAAATGAACTGTTAGGGTTTGTCAACAACGCTCCACTAGTGGGGGTTGATACGGGGGGAGGTTAAACACACTGGTAGAGTGGGAATGAGTTCGTTTTTTACTTGCTCGAGTACTAAAAAATTTCACTAGTCTCCTCCAATAAAAGAAGAATTACGCGAAAATAAACACTAATAATTTTACGTAGAAACAAAAATTGAAAAAAACTGACGAGAGGAGAATTGAGAAAGATCTGTCTGGACAATAAGTATTTTTAAAAATCTATTTCGAAAATTCAGTCGCTCTAGGTTAATTATTTTTCTATACTTGTAGAGTGACTTTTATGCAGCTCTCAGGACTTAAAAGTAAATAAATAATCACATAAAATAGGCAACAAAAAAATGGGAAGAAAAAGGTGTGGAAGACGGAGTCAAAGAGTGAACCTGGCCGGCCGACGAGTAAGGGAATAGTCAGCGCCCATTAAGGCGTACAGGCCGGATTGTGGGCCAGGATCGTCAAAATGATCAAAACTCGCTAATCACCGTTCGTTCTATAACTGTGTTATCGCTCGCCACGTGGACTTTGGGTTGCCGTATACTTGCCCGTCAAAATCAACCTTTCCGCTAGGGCACTGTAGACTGCGAGTTCTCAGTGAAACGTGTTTAACTTGTATTTATTGTCCGCACGTGCGGGTAACTGCACGGAATGGTGTCGATCTATTTCGGTTAATGAGTCGTCACACTATCCTTTCATCTCTCTCTCTCTCTTCTACTTTCTCTCTCTCTCTCTCTCTCTACTTTTTCTCTCATTCTCTCTGCAATTTTTCCGGATATTTTCCGATTTTTCTTCCTCGGTAATTATGTTTTCTTTCCAGTCGTTTTGCTTTTGAGAATTCGATTTTATTTCTTTTCTGAAAACCTGGTTCATATTCATCTGGAGTTTTCTGATTTTGCAAGATAGACTGGTAATCGAGGATTTCTTCTACTACTCTTGTGGTCTTCTTCGATGTAGATTCTCGAATTTTTTTGAAACGAATTTGTTTTCTTCTCTCCTGGTATATCTGCGTTCTGCGTAGTTGTCATTTCCGTATAATAAGTTTTCTGTAGAGAGAGAATGAGAGAGAGAGAAGTTTAGTTCTGAAGGAAGAGAGGAGGAGAAGGAAGAGGAAGTAGATAGAGCAAAATCGTTGCATGCTTTTCCACGGCTTTCTTGAACTTAGTACTGTAAAGGAATGTGGATCTGTCTTCGAATCTATCCGTTCTCTCCTATACATCCTTAGGATTAGAGTATGGAGTGAAAGAAAATAAATCTATCCGTACGAAGCTCAAGAAAGCCGAGGGAAAACATGATCTGGATTTTCTTGTATCTCTCCAAGTTATTGGTATTCAGCTCGATTAAGGTACTTTCACTCCATTATCTTACTCGGAGTTTATTTTTTTGCTTATTGTATTTGCTGTAATAATGAAGAAAATGAAATTAACTTAAGAAATGACAGATCTCGTCGGAAAGAATGCTGTATTCCTTAATCACTGGAAAATTCTCTCTGTAAACAGATCTGTGTGTCAATAAATCAGCATGTCAATAATTGCGATGACTCTTATCTCTCTTTTTTGTTTGGATAAACTTTAGTTATGCAATGATTCTCTACTTTCTACTGTAAAAGTAGAGAATCGTAACTTTTTTTTAACTAATTTTGTATTGCTGTGGTATATATGACCAATATATGTGCTGTTTCTGCTGGAGAGAAAGTTGGCAATGCTTTTTTGTTTTGATGATTTCTGTTTGAGGCTCTGCTCTGAGTAGTGTGGAAATGCTTTCGAACACCATTCTGGTCTGATAATAAGTTTGGAAAATATCAAAAAGCCAATGGATTTCCCTTTATTTTTCTTCTACTTTAATGGCTCATGATATTTTCGTCTACAGCGCATGCAGATCTTTCTATCATGGAATTTTCTTTGGAAATGTGCACACTCTCCTCTCTTTCTCTCTCTCGGTACGTCTCTCTCTCTCTCTTTCTCTCTCTCATCTTTTCTCTGAGTTTGGAGAATGATTGGGGGCAGCACTTAAAAAAAAAAAAAGTCACAGAGAATGATTAATTAATTCTGTTATAGGATGATCAAAGAAAGAAGAGAATACGATGAATGACCAGAAAAATAAAACATAGTGATTAGTGGATCCTTCGTGATTTGTCGATTATTTAACTCTGTCTGCTTTTATTGTCTTAGATCAAAAAAAGATCAAACTAGGGTTATCAGATTGTTCTATTATTTTTGTTAATCTGTCAACCTGACTAGGTGGAGTGTCAGACGATCATCCCTATTTAAAGGAAATGAAAATGAAAATCAAAACGCATTACCCTCCTTTTATGTTTACTGAATGACTAATATTGATAGAGAGCATATAACTCACTCTAAAAGCTAGTTTAAAGAGTGAGAGAATTCTCCTCATATTTATACAAGACCGCTTGCTTTGGTTTTGTCGACGTGAGACAATATCAGTCCACATGTCTAACGTGATAAGTTTTTCTTTCCTTCATGTTTAACGTGTTTAATCGGTTCTCATATCGTACAGATTTTGCTATGATACCATGATAGAAAGTGAAAAGGTATAACTCACTCCAAAACAAAAGTTAACTCAATGAATGAGGGAATCACCCTCATATTTATATAGAACCGTTTGCTTTTGTTCTTTCAATGTGAGACAATAAATATCATAGAGTTTAAATTATTTGTAAATATATTTAAGTTCGCACCGACCTTTTATGATCTCGCCTCTTGGATCATTTCTTAAATAAATGACACTAGATTAGTTAAACAAAGTCCATGGTATAATTGATATTATTATCAAAATTTATTCAAAGCTCCACTATTCACTAATATTGAAATCTTCTATTAGTTTGATGGAATCGTCACCCAGCAAAGTCTACCGTCTTGTCTGAATCCGTTTGGTCTTTTGACTGTCTCCACAAAATTATTAGTCATTTGAGGTGAATCAACAGTAGAGAGTAGGAAGTTTAGCTACTGACCATTTTACAAAAATGCATACATGAATTTCTGAGGTTTAAATATTTTTACAAACTATTGGAGCCTTTATCCAAAAGCATTTTAGAAGATATGGTAATACTATAAAATTAAGTTCTTTCCATCAAAATTTTTTTCGTCTGACAATTTGATCAACTATGGAGGCAAACAACGTACATAAATAATGACTAAGTAATCACAATGATTATGTTTAGAGAGCCTAACTCAAGAACATGACTTTATAAAGTTGTTCGTTACATTGCCACAAGTGTAAATACATTATGGATTAATCATATGTGCACCAATAATGTACGCCACTGAAGTCAAAGCAACAAATCTTCCATCACTAGCCAGTCATTCACTGTCTACCATACGTCCCGAATCCGGTTGTCGTTTGTACTGTCCCCATTTTTGAGGTGAATCAACAGTAGAGATTAGGAAGTTTAGCTACTGACCATTTTACAAAAATGCATACATGCATTTCTGAGGTGTTAAATGAATTTTTACAAACTATTGGACCCTTTATCCAAAAGCATTTTAGAAGATTTGGTAATACTATAAAATTAAGTTCTTTCCATCAAAAATCGTTTCGTCTGACAATTTGATCAAACTATGGAGGCAAACAACGTACATAAATAATGACTATGTAATCACAATGATTATGTTTAGAGAGCCTAACTCAAGAACATGACTTTATAAAGTTGTTCGTTACATTGCCACAAGTGTAAATACATTATGGATTAATCATATGTGCACCAATAATGAACGCCGCTGAAGTCAAAGCAACAAATCTGTCCATCACTAGCCAGTCATTCACTGTCTAACATGCTGAAATTGTAAAATCATACATCTATGTCTCACTCGGTTTATTGAGAAGTTCTCTGTGCTTTTGGCACCCATTCTTTAGTATTTTTCTCCTGTGAAGATTAGGAAATCTTTCTTGGAAATTCTAATTGTAGGTGAGTTATGAGCCCAACTTGCTTGATTTGTTTTCAAAGAGCATTGTCGGTATAACTTGCCCTTAGTTGCATTTTGGGGATTGTTGCGTTTGTTATCAAGCTTTGTTCCTGATGCTTTAATCCTTTTATACGTTCCTGATTTATAATTTTATTTAGTTTATTTTCAATGTACAAGGTCAAGGCTGAAAAAACAAGCTTTGCATTTGTTTTGACGCATGACAATCGTTTCATATAAATAAAAATACGTCTATATATAAACACACGCACAAACACAGAGAGAAGTATTATGTAAAACTAAAAACATTGTAATAACAAACATTTACTTTATTTAGCAAAACAAGAGCTAAAATCTCTATTTATGAAAATCGTATACATCGTACACTTATTATTTAATATATATATATATATTCAGCAATATTGACACAAAAAAATTCTTTTTAATTTTTTAAGAAAATGAGATGAGAGAAACATGCATGAAATGTACATACCCACGCTTAACTCAATATTATAAATAGGACAAAGGGGTAAATTTCACAACAAATAGAGAGGGCATATTCACAAAGGGTAAAAGTGAGAAGAAAATTTACAGAAACGGTGTTATATGAAGTGCTTTAAGGAGGGACGTCGCCATTTGTTTCACCAAAACCTGCCCACCAGAACGTTGTCCATCTCTTCGTTCCTCTATTAAATTCTGCAGCTTCTGAGGCAAATCATTCTCCACAATCAATTGCTTTGGCCGTGGGTGGTGCTCGTAAACAGCCTGATTCCAGCACGCCAACAAAATCAGAGAAGTATAACAATCCCAGAAAAGTATGATTTTTATTATCAGAGAAGACAAACAATCACAGAGGATAATTCGAGTCACCAGACACTAGAACATATTGACAAAAACTAGCCCCTCAAAGAAAAAAGCAAAAGAAAGAAACAAGGGCTACATTGCATAATGATTAAAGTAGGAATTTTGGATAGAAAAGAAATTTGCTTTTGGAGCACTATCACGACAAGTAAGAGCCTATTAAAATAATATGCAACCAAAATCATTTAGACTGAAAATAACAACAACAAGCTTACTCACCCAGACCATCACGTCCCGTTAAATAATAGCTCCAAATAGGTTATGTAAAGCATGAATTATAGATAAACTGGGAGTGACAAATATTTATACCTTTATGAGTTTAAGCAGATTCAGACGAGCTATGGCATCCTGATGATCCAGCCTTGCAATGAGCAATGGTGTTAAACCATTTACAGCTAACGTTGTATTAATGCGTGATGATTTGCTGCAACCAAATATATGATGTTAGTAGTGAAAGTAAAACAAGCCCAAAAAATGAAGCATTTAAGCCTTATCGTGCACCCAATCATCAATCCACTAGGAAACAAGTTAAAAATGTGTGGATAGCAGGATGCAAAGAAATCCTGAGGGTAAGGCAACACGTCTAATTCATGCGAAAATATTACATGTTATAAAAAACAATTAAGAGAAGTGCTAAAAAGGAAAGAAAGATCTCATCATGAGATTAGGCATTTTGGCAATTTCTTTGACTATCTGACTTCATCGGAATGTTCTTATCTTAGACAATAAAAAATCAATTATAAATTTCTGTGACTATTAATTTTATTATTGTTAAGTGAGTTAGTTGTTCAAAAATTTTTATGATTTATTTTTGGGTTAGTTTTTCTTAATGGGAGAGAAACTGCTCTAAGTGTTTCCTTCTTGAGAATGATTCTTCTTAATATTCCTTTTATCTTTTTTTTTTTAAAATATGATTAGTTTCTTATATAGAAAAAACAAGTAGAAAAATATTGACCATCCTACCAATGTCCTATTTGCCATAGATGTAGAATCTAATTGATAAATAAAGTAATTGTGACAACAAATGGCTTACGTGATAATTTTTAAGAAGGGCTCCAATATGTGCACAAAATGCTGTTCTGGACAGCATTGAAAGAATTTCACCAATTTCTGAACTGCATCTTTTTTCAGTAAAGCCTGTTCAACCTTTCGGTTGTCATTGTCATGAGCCAAACAAACAGCAATAGAATCCAAGGCAGTCACTGACCAAAGCTCATCCTCAAGAAGGCTCAAGTAGACATCCAAACCTCCATGAGCTCTTAACTGCTCTCTCGAATTACGAGATGCATGAGCCATATCGCATAGCAGAGGCAACGCATATATCTTCAGTGGGGAATCTGACATAATAAAATGCATCAAATGGGGAATAATTCCATTTTCGGCAGCCTGTTCCTGTCTTCTCTTATTTATTTTGCACAAGTTAAATAGTGCAATGAGAACCTTCAGTAAAAAAAAAAAAGAAAAAAAAAAAAGAAAGTGAGAATGTGATAATACCAGGCAATTTTAGGGTTAAGCAACAAGGGAACAACAGTCAGGGAAAAAAGAAAAGTATTTCAATTCAAAAAATTTACATGCCAGTGCTATAATCTATATATGATGGTACCAACATAACGCAAAATCTAAAGATAAAAACAAATCTAAATGCAGAACGCATTTTCTCACCGTATTTCCCATGGGAAAAGCTTCCAGCATGATAAGATAACACGATCTTAGCTACGGATTTCATTTGATAGTAGCTACTCTAACATACAAGAGGCACTGATGAAACCAATACAACCAAAGCCAATAAAAATTAACTCTACAGTGAACAACACACCACCATCAAGCCGTTTATAAATTTTGTTGATGTTTAGGTATTGGAATTAGATACATCATTTTCAATATAATGTGAATGAAGAGAAACTTCATTGATAAAGGAAAAGGACCTGAGTGACACACCTCATGATGTATTTGAGACACTAGAGATCCTTCTTTGAGTTCAAGATTTGGGATCAAATATTTAATGGCATCAGCCCGCTGAAGGTTCTCCAAGCAATTTGGATCAGTTGACAGATGGTTTATACACATCAATATCTATGAGATAGAAAAACAGTATATATTAAATGGATTCTAGCAAAAAATATAACTTTGCAGGAAAATAATCACAAAATGAGAAATTGTTTTATGTACCTTTAATAGAATTGGGGGCTCTACTCTATTGAACATCTGGAGAAGACGACTAAGCAAACTTTGGCTGCACATGTAACACTTCACGGTTGTATCAGCCAGAGCAAATTCAAGCAGAAGATCTGCAACTTTTGCCAGGTAATCTCTAGCAACATCGGCATTTAAAGTCGAAACCATGTGTGAAAGCAACCCAGAGGACGCTGCACTCCCTGGTCTAGCATTTAGAACACCTGAACCAGACAGTACACCGGATGCAGTTTGAGACACAACCCCTGAGATAGATGCTGCTGCATCATTAGAAGATAATGGTCCAACCTTCTTCGTTACTGTTTTGTTGGAAATTCTAGCAACAGAGTCCAGGCTTCCATTTTCTTTTCCACGCTGAGAAACATCTGAAGAAAAATTGAAAAAACTAATCCTATTACAAAATAATGAAATGTTCAAACCAAGAAACTGGACGATGCAATTTATATGGGGTGGAAAATGGAAAACAAGGAAAAAAAAAATACTCAAATTGCATTTATGACAGTGGTTATGTCTACGCAGATTGCATGATATTCAATATGATAAAACAGACCAATTTTTTCTTCTAAAGACCGTGCTTCTTATCACATATATAAGCCTCAAAATGTGCCAAATTATAAAAGAGATCCTATATTTTTTTCTGAAGAAATTCAAATGATCATGCTTTCTGAGAATCATCTTCGAAAAATAATTGAACCATCTGAAATTGACAGTACGAGGGAGCTTATTACCTGCAAATTCTGCCATTAGAAAATCAAGTTCACCATTTGTCTTTGTTTCATTAGATGCATGCAACAGAGGTAATATGCTTTCATGTCTCTCCAATCCAGAGAGGTGGCGCACATACTCAAGCTGACCAGAAAAATGTCGGGAAGGGGGCTCCTTGTCTAACAAACTTAGAAGGGGGCGCACTTGGTCTTGTGAAGCAGCAGCTGCAACAGAGAACCTATTTGATGTAGATTCCATTACTTTCGGTGACTTATCAATTGATGTCCTATTCGCTGAAGTGGCTGTCCGTTGCTGTCTTATTTCACCATCTACTCGAGAAGGGTCAACTTTCCATCTATCTAAGTTTTCTCGTTCTTTAGACGCACTAGCAGATGGATCTTTGAATGGTAAACCTATATCTTTATCCAAAGATGTCAGCTCTGGCAATTTAGATGTAAAAGAAGCTTCAATTGTACCGTTGGATTGAAATCTATCAGCGTCTGCAGAAACGTGTCGGTGATCTGGTTGATTGATGTCTAATCTTTGAGAATTTGATGATGAAGCAAATGAAGTTTCTTGTATCCCAGTAGACATGTGAAGATCGATTATTCCATGCCTAGCCTTAGTAAGATCAGGCTGATCTGATGGAGAAGCTGAAGGCTCAGTCTGACTGAATATAGGATGACTAGAATCAAGTTGGCCAGATCGCGGCCGCTGGGTTAAACCATCAACTGGCAATCCACCCCCAACAGATATCGATGCTAGACGAGTTGCCTCATTCAGACTATACAGGGTGTTAATAAGCCTGAGCAGTATTCCATTTTTTGCTGCTATACGACAGAAATCATTAGTAGGAGTTGATCTCTGGAGCTTAAAAATCTGCCACATGCCATCAATGGCTAAATGAACCATCTCCCTAGAGATAAAGAATTTAATAAGCATAGTTTTTTATACAACATTTCCTCCAGAATTGCATTCATGATTGAAGTTACTGCAGACCTGTATTTTGCATAATCAGCTTCCAAAAAGCCCACCAACACAGGTATTCCACGACAAGCAATAAACATTTGCAATGTCAAAGAGCTGCATTAAGATAAAGAAACATATGGCAGGGTCAATATTACAAAGCAATAAATTCTACGAAAATAAGTGCCAACAAATAACAAAATTTTGGACCTTGATTGACAAAGTTGCAGCAAGAAATTTGCTGCTTCCATACGAACTTCTCGGGGACGATCAGGTACAGCAAAACCCATCACCAAAGGAATCTACTATATGAAAATGATGATTTATTAGTATTTATGACCATTTCATCAAACAATCAGATTCACATATAACAGTTTTTGCCTGCTGGAATAGAGGCATCAACCTTTAAATAATCTTGCATTCCTAATAATGGGATCACACTTAGAATCAACCATCAAAATTAGAAAAATATGCAGATAATAATGAAATAAATGTACATATAAAAAGTATAAATTAACACGTAACAGTTAAGGTAATGCTTTTATGTCAACTTTAATTGCAAATATAGATCTACAATTTCATTCGTATGTAGGTATCATCATAAATGGTATGTGAACATTTTGAAATTTGTAGGGACCGGCGAAACATACATTGAACTCAAGATCTCCTTTGCTACCATATTGAATTAACATTAAAAAAAAATATAAGCTTTTAAGTTTAGCTCATTTTAATCATTTAAATTATTTTTTAACAAAGTGTAAGAAGAAGAGATTCGTTCTCTGATGCAATTACTATATAATATTTATTATAAAAAATAGTAGTCAAATAGAGAAATTATTTTTATTAGTTAGTGGGAAGTTTTGGAGTAAGTTAGACTGAGTTAATGGGGTTATTATAGATGGGAAGGGAGTGTGTAGGATTATGTTGTTATGTTGTTGAAGAAAAGTATGTTTTAGATGATAATTCTTATAATAGATGTAATCCAAATATGAAGTTTAAAACTACAGATTTATGCCTAAGTTATAATTGTTTGTTTTTATCAAATATGAGTTCTACCCCTTGATCACTTATACTACCCCAAACATCTGCCTGTATTTTCTAACTAAAATGAAATATTAAGACTAAAATTGCATTGTATATCCAGAATAGCCCTAAAAAGACATGATCTCAAGCAGATACTTCACATGTACCCCCTCTTCTAGGTTCAGTCCCCTATGCATCAATTTGGTATTAGAGCATGGCAAAACCAGTGACGAGAGGAGATCGAATGGAAGAAATGAAGAACGAAAAGGCTAGAATACGAGCGAAACTTTCTTCTTTGAATACCCGAGTTGTTGCAGAAATTTCTATGCTGAATAACCAAGTTTCTGCTCTTCCAAAAATTAAAGAAAGCCTACGAATTTTACTAGAATTAAAGGCTGAAATCAGTTTTTTAAGAGAATCCGTTAGAAAAAATGTTGAAGAAGGACCAAGCATACCTATTGGAAAGGAAAAAGGAAAGGCAATCGTTGGTTCTGTTTCACCAACCATCGTGTTCGGTCATTTTTCAAAAGAGTATGGAGAGGATTTTCAACACAGACAAGGGCGAAACGAGGAGAAACATTCATCCCTTGTCGTGCGGTTGGGTCCTTGCAGAAGAGACGACCCATCGTGGACAAACGCAGGCAACGAAGTGGGACTGAACCGCGCCGAACAGAAAATCTACCATGGCAGATAGTTGCTGAGTGTGCGCCGTGGACAGAACCTATTCGTCGAAGGCCTAAATCGTTCCTCCTCGCCGAACTGGAGATCTAATGTGGGATGGAGGTATTGAAAGGTGTGGATTTCGCAGTCACGATCCTCCACCTAAGTTTCGTCGCAAACCTGCACGGAGTAATTCTCCACACGTAGAGCTTTCCATTTTTGATGGAGAGGGTTGGATTGCATGGGTTTAAAAAGTTGACAGATTTTTTTCATGTGGCTGATTCATCTCGATGACCGAATTTTTATTGTTTCTGAATATTTAATCGGGAAAGCTTGGGATGTTTTTTAATAGATTTTGGCAGAAGAACCACGATTGGATTGGGAAGAATTAAAGTTTGTGATGGGTCAACGTTTCGGGCCTAAAGAATTTCGTTCTCCCCAAGAACGACTTATCAGTTTAAAACAAACGGGAAGTATTGAGATCAATTTCATGAATTAGCAGCTCATATTCAAGGTATGGATCAAGAATAACTTTTAGGAGCTTTTCTTAATGAATTATCTGGCAAATAGCAAGATGATGTTCATATCATGCAGCCTAGAAATGTCTACGATGCTCTTATGTTGGCCCTTAAATATGAGAATAAGTACACGAATCAGTCCAGTGAAAAGGACATTAGATTGGGTTCAAATCAACTTTGGTTTAACAAAATTCAATTTAATCCTAATTTTTTTCAAGCTCAACCCAATTTCCCAAATGATGGGGGAGTTCAAAAAATTGAAGTTCTTGTAGGTGATCAGATCGATAATGGAGATCAACGAGTGGCTACAACTTCGACAGAATAACAACATCGAAGATAGGCTAATCTTTGTTTCCGTTGTGGAGAATAATGACAAGCTGACTATCGTTGTAAACATTATCTCAACATGATGGAACTAGATGAGTTTTCAGGAAAATCACATAAAATGAAAGAAAAGGCCACCGACAAAGGATCTATGTGGTTGAACTTCGATTTTTATTTTGCGACCTTGATGATAAGATCGAACTTGACAGGGAAAATATTGATGCAATTATCATATAATATTTATTATAAAAGATAGTGGTCAAATAGGGAAGTTATTTTTATTAATTAATGGGAAGCTTTGGGGAGAAGTTAGAGTGAGTTGAGAGAGTTATTATAGATGGAAAATAAGAGTGTTTAAGGTAATGTTGTTATGTTGTTGAATAAAAGTATGTTTTAGATGATAGTTCTTGTAATTGGTGTAATCCAATTATAAAATTTTGAACTACAGATTTGTGGCTAAGTTGTAATTGGTTGTTTGTTAATGAAAAAAATGTTATTTTTCTATCAATTCAGTCCACTACGCATCATTTTAGCTCCAGTTCATAAAATGTCATAAAAAGAGTCTTGAGTTACGCAAGAGTCAAAAACCATCTTTCGGCTTAATAATTTACTCTGAAAAAAAAAATACATGAATTTAAAAAGATTATTACCAGACCAACAAGACATGCATTTTCTTGAAAGTCAATATTATCTTTAACTATCTGGTTTATAAGTTGAAGCACCAAACAGATTACCTGCAATAGCGAAACTTAAATTTAAGTAAGAATTGAAATAATAGCTGACTTGCATGAAACTAAAACTAATTAATAAATTAACCAGAGAATCTTTGATAACATACTCGAGGTTTAGGGACCTCTAGCAATTCCATTAGAGGAAGCAAACCATGTTGGGTAACATAAACAAGCTTCTGCTCAGATTGTTGACGAAAGATTGTGATAAGCTTCCGACAAACAGACTCAATCACATCTTCAGGTTCCTCAGGTCTCAATAATCCAACTAATCTGCTAAACTCAAAAGCCTATCAAGGACATTATGATAAAGGTTATTACTCATCCAAATCTGGAGAAAGATAAACACATGACCACAAATAGAATATAAATGAACAACCAACCAGTTATTTAAATAAAGAGCTTCGGACATGTATAGAATGCTGAATACCTGTAGCTGGAAAGGGTTTTCTCCAGGCAACTTTTCATCAAACACCTGGTTAAAAGAAAAGAAAAATAGATCAATTGATATAACCAATTAGAAGTTATTGAGAGAACCTGGTCACGCTTAATAAACTTACCAAGCCATCAATATCAATCATATCATCCTTTATAACACCCATCATCAAGCGCAACAGGTCACTCCCACCATGTGTTTGACCCATTACAGTTTCCATTTGCTTTTGAGCAATTGTAGCTCTCAACTTTGTGGCCAGATCATTTTTACCAGCATCGGCTACAGACACATTTATTTGATTCAGATTTGCAGAATTAGATGTTGATGCTTCGAATATCTGATCCGCTGGTTGCTTATCCAATGGATGGAATAAATCATCCAAGGAAGCATCTCCTGGAGTGTCACTAAACCTACTCAGTTCATTTTCTTCCACGGTAACAGATGCCTTTGAATTCTTGCAGTTACAACAACAAACATTTAGGAAATAAGTGGGAGGAAAAAAGGAAAAGATGACGCAAATAATTTCTATATCCTTGTGAGTTTTGATCTAATGCTAACTTCATGCTTGCAAAAGGAAACGATAAAAAGCATGAGAAAAAAAGTTCTCTTGGGAAGCAAAACAAGCGGTTCAATCTCTGGCATTCATACCTTGCATTGCAGAAGGACGGCAAAACAGATAATCGTGATGTTTTTATAACAATCGTATTGTATTAAAATGTGTAAATTGTGTGAAACTAAAGTCTGGATCTGTAGAAAACAATTTCACTTATAATACCTATAGATACAATAATTTCTAGTACTAAAAAATGAAATTGTCTAACCTATTTAGGTCATATACCTATATTAAGGAATTACCAATAACACTTGATTATAGAATATTCTTAAAAAATCAATCATGGTTGATTTATAGATGCTTGCATAAATCACATTTTCACAAAATGTACAAAAGAATAGAAGCATAAATACAAACTTAGGACACGTGAAAACAAAACTTAAAAATACTAACAAAAATCAGTAAAATCAATTTTAAGTAATGGAGCTTTAAGAATTGTACAAATTAGATTTATAATAATACCACATACTGGGAAAGAATAAATAATAAACCAAAAAACATTTAAAATCATGGTGTAATGTGTTGGAGTTTTTTAATTATATTAGTATTATTTGTTATATATCTTAGTATTAATATCATTTATTTCATAGGATTAGTCAAAAATAGTGATAAATGTCATTTCCTAGTTGATATCCTATTATCATGCAATTAGTTTAAATTAAGTTTAAATGATTTTCCTAATTTGTAGTCATTTGTTGTATAATTTAAAGACTGTTTATGTCAATATCAAAAATTTTATTCTTAAAAAATCTACATGGAACTAGAGCTAAAATACTCTACTGCGTTCATGTCTTTTTTGCAGCCTTCTTTGTAGCGAAACTTTGAGAAAACATCACGTGTAGATGGCAATGGACGACGGCCAAAAATTTTGCCTTTAACTTCGTCAAGGTTCCTATTTACTCCTTTCACTTCATCCTTCCCTTTTCTTTTGTCGAGCAAAATCGATTGGACTGTCTCAAATTTCGTCGTAGCACTGATCAAGGGCTTGCCAAAAAGAAACCATTTTGTTGTAAAATATGGTCACGTCAAGAAAACCTTGTTTAAGTTGCCACAATTTTGTCTTTAACTCAAAAATTTGTGAGGAATTAGTGAGGTCCGAGTACATCTCTCGAACGGACTCCCATACTTCTTTGGCGGTAGCCATAAATAGAAACGGCTTCGCAATCCTATCAATCGCCAATTTGACGAATTGAGACCACTCCAGGTAATTGGAGTCATTGAGAAAATGAGTTGTAATTTGCAACAACGTGTTGCCTAAAAAATCTGGTGTAGTAGAGATTCTTCCGGGAGTCCCTGTGAAGACTCGTCATTGTGTGAAGACTCTAAAAAATTCTAGGCAGTGTTGTCACAAATTTGCTTAAGCAAAATGAGCTTTTAGACTCTGACACCATGTGGATATATTTATTGAAAAACAAGTATCAGGTTGAACAAGTTTTTAAAATTTTTTATCATATAATTCAAATCAATTCGGGATAAAAATTCAAGTTTTACGTAATGACAATGGTAGAGAATATTTTTCCAAAATTTAAGACAATTTTTTAACGAAAAAGAAATTGTTCAACAATGTTCTTGTAATAATACACCACAACAAAATGGTGTGACAAAGAAGAAAAAATAGGCATATCTTAGAAATTACTAGAGCTATTTTGTTTGCAACAAACGTCCCTAATACTTGTGGGGGGATGCAACCTTACATCATGCATATCTTATTAGTTGAACTCCAAGTAAAATTCTCAATTATCAAACACCGATTAAAATTCTTCAACAAGTATTTCAAATTCAAAATTGTTCACTTCTGTTCCTTTAAAGATATTTAGGTGTATTATTTTTATTCGAAATCCCGATTGAATTGTAAGCAAATCAGATCCAAGGGGCAAAAAATGCATTTTCGTAGGGGTAGGATCAAACCAAAAAGGATTTAAATGTTTTAATCTTCAACTGGAAAACTATTTGTCACTATGGATGTTTCATTTTTTAAGGACCAACCATTTTTTAAGCCTAATCTTTAGAGGGAGAATTATAATGAAGACTCCTAGTTTTGATAATTTAAACCAGTTTTGTCTATCAATCCAACGACGTCACAACCAAAAAATGTTTTGCCAAAAGTAATAAATATTATAACTGAGTATCAAAACTCAAAAAAAGGTCGAAAAGATGTGCAAGATGAAAGATTATTTGGTCAAGTATATGAAAAAAGGTTCCCTCAAAAGGAAGTAGACAACAAAGCTCTACAACAAGTCCAAGAATCTGAATCGGTCAATGTTCCTATAACAAGCACATCTCCTAATCATGATTTCCTTATTGCCATCAGAAAAGAAAAGAGGTCATGTGTTAAGTATCATTTGCCCAATTTTGATTCAAATGATAAATTATCTCTTTTATTCTCGATTTTTACTATTAATTTATCTAAAATTGAGATTTTTAGTAGTGTGCAAGATGTTTTAAAACATCTTGAATGGAAAAGGGTTGTACTCAAAGAAATTAGTGTTCTTGAAAAGAATCAAACGTGAAGTATTGAAAAACCACATACAACAATTATAGGATGCAAATGGGTTTTCACTCCAAAATTTATAGCAAATAGAACTCTAGAAAGATACAAAGCGAGACTTGTGCTTGAGGATTTACACAAACATAAGATATTGACTACTCAGAGACTTTTGCTCCAGTAGCCAAGCTTAATATAGTCCATATTCTATTATCTGTATCAGTAAATCTAGATTGATCGCTTCAAAAACTAGATATTAAAAATGCATTTCTCAATGGTGATGTGAAAGAAGAAGTGTATATGGAATCTCCTCCGGGCTTCGAAAATAAATTTAGGTCCAATGTGTGTCATTTGAAAAAGACACTTTATGTACTCAAACAATCTTCAAAAGTTTGGTTTGAACGACTTACCAAGTTTGTACCAAGTCAATGATATCACCAAGCTCAGTCTGATCACACTGTTCATTAGCATGATAATCAGTGGGACAATGACCATCTTCATAGTCTATGTAAATGATATAATTCTCACGGGTGATGACTACGAAGAAGTTAATAGATTGAAGAAGACACTATCTCAAGAATTCAAGGTCAAAGATTTGAGAGAACTAAGATATTTTCTTGGGTTGGAAATTTCAAGATCTTCAAAATGTATTATGATTTCATAAAAAAAGTATGTAATTGATTTATTATCATAAACAAGAATGAATGGATGCAAGTCTGTCGATACTCCAATTGATCCAAATATAAAGTTGGGAGGTAAAATTCAAGGAAAAAAGGTCGACATCTTACGTATCAATGGTTAGTCAGGCGACTAATTTACCTATCGCATATTCGACCTGACATAACATTCGTCGTAAGTCTGATTAGTCAATTCATGCATTGTCCTTATGATGAGCACTTGGAAGCGGCATACAGAACTCTTCGATACTTGAAAGGATGTCCAGGCAAGGGATTGTTATTCAATAAAACTATAGATCGTGAAGTCAAAGTATACACATATGCAGATTGGGCAGGTTCTATTGTTGATAGACAATCAACATGTAGATATTGTACTTATGTGTGGGGCAACTTAGTAACGAGTAGTAAAAAGCAAGATGTGGGTGCTAGAAGTAGCATCGAGGCTGAGTATAGATCTATGACAAACAAAATATGTGAGGTCTTATGGATTCAACGTGTGCTAAAAGAACTAAAGAAAGAAATGAGACTACCAATAAAATTGTTTTGTGACAATCAAATTGTCATTAGTATTGTTCATAATCCTGTACAACATGATCAAACCAAACACATCGAGATTGATCAACATTTCATCAAAGAAAATCTTGACAATGAGAATCTTTGTATCTCATTTGTATCTACCAAAGATCGGATAGTTGATATCTTTACCAAGGAGTTGTTTAAACCCACACTTGAGTTTCTTATAAGCAAGTTGGACATGCTTCATGTTTATGCACCAACTTGAAAGGGAGCATTGGAGTTTTTTAATTATATTAATATTAATTGTTGTATATATTAGTATTAATGTCATTTATTTCATAGGATTAGTCAAAAATAGTGGTAAATGTCTTTCCTAATTTAGATCCTATCATCATGCAATTAATTTAAATTAGTTTCCTAATTTGTGGACATTTGTTGTATTATTTAAAGACCATTTATGTCAATATTAATATCAAGAATTTTATTCTTCAAAAATCTACGTAATGCGTAAATCTTCAAATGGGATAATTCACTTTGACAGCTAGTTTGTCAATTAATTTTTCCGATAAACTTTTCATCTCATCAAATAAAAAATGATTCTTCAATAATTTTGCAGAAGATATTAACCTTTTTCTATATTTTAAAAAATCTACTTGGCTAATAGTGAAAGAAAGTTACCTTCTGTGAACTATTTTCTCGACTTTTTGACCCAAAACCAAATGATCTACCAGCAATATGCAGGGATGTTCCTTTTCCTCCATGTCTATTGGATGTGTTTTTTCTTTTGGATTCAGGAGATTCCAAATCACCATTCATCAGTGATTCATCATTACTGTGCAACGGCTCATAAAGCTCAGTTGATTCAGACGTAACCACTTCCTTACTAGAAGAAGGTTGAGCAGAACTAGTCACCAGAGTTGATTTTTTGTTTACGGTTAAAATAGGAGCCTGATCCGCTGAGATATCTTCTAGTTGGCAATCTATTCTTTCCTCAGGGAAGGTAGAATCTGAGCCATGATCTTTATCAGATGTTTTCATGACACAGACCGTTGACAATAACTCCTTGTTGGCATCCTGTGATTTATGCTATTCACATCAATGTTATGAATTGAAACATTAAAATAGCAACTTTTTGTCAAGATCCCGAAATATTCCATGCCAAACTCACTGCTTTGATATCAGAATTAACTAGTTCAGCTTTGCTAGTCAAAGGTCTTTCGCAAGAGCTTTGATTATCTAGTTTAGAAATTTCTGCGTCAGCGGAAACATCTTCCTGAATATTTCTGCACAAAATAAGGGATTCCAATTAGTATAATTTTTGCAGACGAACTCAACAGGGAGAACAAAAAGTTAGTGAGAGTACCATCATCGCATATCTTGGGAAAAAGCAATAATTGAAAGGAGAAACTAATAAAAGAGCTAAAGATACCATCACAGCATATCGTGGGAAAAACAATATTTGCAAGAATGAAATAATAAAAGGCTCATACCTAACATGACAGTATATAGAACAATGTATATTAGCAAATACAAATGAAATTGAAGTTGAAAGAGAGAGTTATCTAGCAGTCTTTCTTTTGAAAGTGAGCTTTCAAACACACTGCCTCTTATTTACACCCAAAAAAAAAAAAAAATCACTGCCTCATGTATTAAAAAAACAATAATAGAAAATAAAAGAACAATGCAAACAGATAGTGAATATTTTGACCTTTTTCTTGTTTTTCTAGTCTGTTAACATGTAACACAATTTCTCCTTTTCAAAAGTTTGCATGTACTTCTATTGCCACAAATAAACCTAGGAACCAAAACAGTAAGAGATCAATAAAACATAAATTCTAAATAGCCAAGGGAGACCAAAAACAGAACATATAAATGTAAAAAAAGATCGGACCTTAATATATTCAAAGCATGCATTTCTTGCCATCAAAGATTATTTCCTTTAAACTTAACATCCAACAGATTAAAACAAAACAACTTTTTTTACCAGTTGTTCCATTTTTCTCGAAATATAACTACAATTTTATGTTTAGTTAACCTAATTGCACACAGCACTGTGCTTGATTGGGCTAAATAAATTTCCCCACAAAATCAATAAAGAAATGTAGTTATCTCTGGTCATTCTTTGGCAGTCAGAACTATCCAAATAACCCTAATTTGTCCCAGAGCATTTACATAGAGAATCTACAGGCTCTCTTGGAGATTATTCAGTTTTCAAAGAGAAAGAAAGAAAATATTTTCAAAGAAATCCAAACTGGCAATATCAGGCATAAGATCACATTAATAACAAAGCTATTAAGTGTAAACACTTTTTAACTTTCAATTTCTACCTCAATGTCCCACTGTGACGGAGAGAATTGTGCAAATTGCGCTTACAATTTTGAATCCAGGTATGAGAAAGTAATGATTTTGCATCTGGCCTTTGCCTAGCATCCTGAAAAAAGCAACAAATGATATCGGAGAAAGTTTGGGTCCAGTACATCATTCTTATGCTCACAACATAATGAGTTTTGTTAGAAGTAGCAGAAAAGAAAAGAGTTTAACGAGCAGAGGAAACAAGAGTTGATTCAAGGCCAAAAATAATGGTAAAAAAGATCTATAAAGTCCAAAATAAGACCCTTTAACCATCTTTATTTCTTGTTGAGACCTTTAAACATCTTCAAGAAGAATGATAAAATGAATAACTTACTTTCTGTATAATACCTGAAAAAAAATTTCCTACTAAGTAGGAATTTAATTTATTGAAACTAAAACAAACAGAGAGAAAATGCAGAAAATGAATCTGAGTCTATTATAAAGCCAATTAATAAAAACAATTACATGCAAATACCTCCTCATATTCAGTTAAATACTTATAACATACCTTCTTAAAGCACTGGCGAAGAAAATCTGTGATATCCAGAGAGAGGCTATCTGGGATTGGAGGGTGTTTGTCCTAAAAGAGAGGTGGAAAATATAAGAAGTAGACAAAGGGGGAGTTTGCAGGTAGCATAGAACTAAAAGAAAATCTTACAAAAAAAAAAAATGATCGTTATTTAAAAATTATGCCATTCATAGGAGGAATATATTTAATATAAAACAAAATCTTTTCACCCAAAAAAGAGTTATTGGGAAGCAGGGTGATTTGACAACGTGTAAAATTGGAAAGACCACTCCCATGTAATAATAAGGTGGGTGTAATATTAGATATAATGTTTATAAGCATACCTGAACAATCCGGAAAAGCGCTGGCATGGGCTGCAGATCATAATAAGGAGGAACACATGTAAGAAGTTCAATGACAGTGCATCCAACACTCCAAATGTCAGAAGCAGCACAAACTCCCGACATTTCAATCACCTGAAATGGAAAATAAAAAATAAAAAAATAAGCTCATATAAATTCTACTTTCGGCATGTGTTATATGTTGTACCAAGGTTGTTAGGAAGTTTGCCTATAAGTAAAGAAATATGGTTTCTGTTCTGGAGTGTAATTTGATAACTGATGACTATTATTGATGTCATTTGATTCTCACCATTGGGTTCTCCCATCCTAATTTGTGGTTCTTCTCTTCCTTTGTATATCGACCTCTTTCTTCTCTCTCTTCTCTAATCCAAAATTCCTAAATCTAATTGTTCAAATATGTACATCTATGAATTTGATTAAACAATTTATATAAAATTGGGCCAATCTTGTTTAATCTAAAAAAGAGAATAATTTTTTTGGAAATAAAACAAACTAATAATAAATAAAGAAACACATAAAGCAAGATATATCAGATGTTACCTCTGGGGCCATCCAATAAGGTGTCCCAACGACTGAGTGTGTATTAACATCAGCCTCATTCAACTTCGTTGCAACGCCAAAATCAGCTAGTTTCACAAGACCCTGAAAGCGACATATTATTGTCTGAAATTATACTGAAAATGACGAAGAACCAACAGGAAAAATAGTACAGATCAAAGATGGAGCCTCGAAAATTGAAGACAGTGAATTAGGATGAATATATCCATAAAATATACATATTATCTCAAAGAACATGTTTCATAGTTTCACTATCACGTCTAAAAATGAAGGAGCAAAAAATAGGACGCAATAACAAAAAGCAGACCCTTTGTTTCCAAGATCTTGCCATATAAAACATAAAATAAAAATGCCTTCTCCTAATTAAGTATTCATGCCAATTAGTTCTCAGCTAGCACATTAACCATCAACAGCTGGAATACATGTTAACAATAAGATTCATTAGCAATATCAATGAGTCAAAAATTTCCAGTTAATTTGAACATTATCTAGAAGTTCACCTTGTAGCGTTGCTAGACAAGCAACTAATTTGGGGGCTCAATTGTCAAGTCCCTGTCATGAACTATCTGACGATATATAAAACCAGCTAACTAAATCTGAAGGCTACATCCGCAAAATGTAAGGAATACCAATATTTTCACAAATTTCTAATACCAAAGGAGCCAACATATAATGGACAGGCAAGCATTATTCCAACAATGCCTCTTTCATTTCAGTGTTCCATCCACTTAAAATCATTTAGTGCTTTCTTACATTCACCACCAACCACCATTTTCTTATGTGGGTGTCAGCACCAGGTTGTGGGCAGAGCGATTAATCCCACAGCTTAAATGCACCTCAACTACCACTATAATTGCTTGCCTACACAGACATCGATATTGCTCCAGAATATTTGACTCAAGGAGACACATATAATAATAAAAAAACAGTGATGCATGATAATTGTATAATAATTCATCGTATTTTAGGTCGTTAGTATTTGATATGGAACCACACTGGCTATTACACACTGAATAAACCTTTGGTTGTCTAATTATCTGTCTTGTTGATATGATAAGGTATTGACTTATGGGTAACCATAATACCTGGCTTAGGAAATATAATGCAGAATCGTGAGTCATTAACATACAAAAGCTTTTAATGAAAGCAAAAATAGAACTTGAAAAGAGAGAAAGAGACAGCTAGGATAAACCAGTGAGTTACCTCTTTGGTTGTCAGTATGTTTGCACCTTTAATGTCCCGATGAATAACACCCTGTTCGTGGAGATAAACCAATCCTTCCAAAACCTGTTTCATAAATAAACTATGATAAATCCAAAATAAAATAATTCCCAAATCCCAGGGTAACAAGCAACTGAAACATAAAATAGAACAGGAGTAGATGGAAGAAGACCTGACTGATGAAAACAGCAACCAATGATTCTGGAAATGGACCAAACTTGTTTGGTTTTATTATGTTGGCAAGGGACCCATTCTCCACATACCTATGTCAACAACATTAATAGCAAAAACTTTGAAAGTTAATTTTCCAAATACAAGCACTTGAATAAAAATCTATATTGGAAATATAACTCGTGCTTACTCAAGTATTATGTGAAGATGAGTCTTGGTTTTTGAAGATCCAAGATATTTGACAATGTTTTTGTGATTTAAATTCTACAAAAAAAAAAAGCAAGTTTCATTTTTAATAGCTCCATAATAAATTACAACAACCAGATGCATAATGAGGGAAAAAAACATCTAGAAAAGGGAAGACCGCCTTCCGCTGCAACGACCAAAAATAAAATACAATCAGACCGGCTTAGCCAATTGTAATGTTTTCCTAAAAAAAATTTTAAAATGTAAAGCTTTACCCAGCAATTTATTTTGTATTCCAATAAACTTATAGAATAACAAGTAAATAATGTAAGGTAGACAGAGAAAGAAAGGATTTTAATTTAAGTAACAGCTGCTGCAACAAATTTTTTATTTATTTGACAAGTTAGGCATCTAGAACATGGACTTTACACAAAATCTGTAATAATATGCAAAGGTTGAAACAAACTAATTGTATAGTTAATAAAGGAAACGGAAAAGAAAAAGAAAAACAAAAGAAACAAATGTAATAACAACTTAATCCTAAAAGGGCAAAAAGAATACCTTCAATAAATCAATCTCTTGCTGAAGCATTCCAATCACCCAGTGATACCACATTATGAAAAGAAAACATAAAAGTTTAGACAGAAAGATGAAACTTTATAAAATGAGTATGAAATGCATTGAAAACTCCTTTAATATGAGAAATAAAATCTGTATTGTATACAAACGAGATGTTTAAACTTGTTTTCTTCATGTCTCAAAATATGAAACCAAACTAATTTAGAAAACCTAGTCAGTAAAATGCAAACACAATTAAAAATATGGAAATATCTTGATCACCACCAGATGAGTTGTATTTAGATCCTCAAAAATCAATTATTGTTTAAAATATATACATTAAAACTTATTGACATTTTCTAGATTGAACTGAAAAATGAAATATAATGAACACTTTTGCATGTAATGTTTTATGCACGTCTCTCAATACAACACTTTGGAAAAGTTGAGCACCATCTAGAGGTAACTCACCAGAAGAAACACGTGAGAATGTCTTGATTGACCACACACCACACATAAATTGTATTCGATCCTTATATGGACTAGGCCACGAAAATATTTTAACCTATATTAAAAATTTAAGAGTAATATAAACCATACACAGGATGATTTTCAGGTCAAACCCTAAAAGAGGTTATCATAAATCACTGCTCAAAATATTAAATAGTGTAAGGTTTTAGAAGAGATGGGATGCTGAAAAGTATTGAGAAAAAAAATATGTGATCCTATTTACTTGACATAGCAAATAATGTTAACATGACATAAATATTCTAACACATAAATTGTACTTTATCCTGTATGGACTTGCTATGAGAAAAATATATATTCTAAGCTATATTGAAAATTTAAAAGTAACATAAGCCATGCACGGGTAATGACGGTCGTTATAATATAAAATATAATTGATCAAACCATAATAATATTGAGATCCTCCTGAGCAATATTCTCCAATGAAACTTGCTTAATGGCAACAAAGTCCCCATTCTCCAAATCCAAACCCTTGTAAACTCGGCCATATGCCCCCTTGCCGATCTCATCTCCAAGGATCTGTACAAATTTTCACATAAAAGCAGAGGAGCAGACACCAAATTCAAATTCAAACTATGTAACATTTCACAAAATAACTAACAAGTAACTAAGAAAAAAAAAACAGGTCGAAAGGGAAATGAAGTGGAATGGAGGAAAGCAAATAAATTGCATTTAGGTACCTCGGGAGACTCTATTAAGTCCAGTAATATCTTGTTGAAATACACCAAGCCTTTTTGAAGTGTAAATATATAAAGCATGACTAGCCTTTTGTTTTACTTTCTTTCTTAGCATCTACAGCTGAACAAAACTTCTATCTAACATCCAAACAAATGCCAAGAATTCATTTAGGTACCTCGAGAGACTCTATTAAGTCCAGCAATATCTTGTTGAAATTCACCAAGCATTTTTTAAGTATAAAAATATAAAGCATGAATCGCCTTTTGTTTTTCTTTCAATTCTTAGCATCTACAGCTGAACAAAACTTCTATCTAACATCCAAACAAATGCCAAGAATTCTAATTAAAACAATTTCGGGTATAGATCAAATTGAAGCAGCAATTAATACCATAATATGCAGATAACTGAAATGTAGTAATAGTTTTACTAAATAATATATAAGTTTCACGCTGGTGAAGATCAAAACGAATCAAGGGTTACACTTTTTTGGTTCCCTGACACACCATTTGGTTGGCAACACGAACGAAATTGGAAGATGACAGTCAGACAAGCACACGCACATAACAAAAACATACATAAACTTTTTCTCCACTATAACATCCACATTTCCTAATATTAAACTTTTCTGAGTAAGAATCATCATTTCCCGCAAAGCATGGAGCATTTAATCATACCATCTCACATCATTAATCAAAAAGGAAAAATAAAAACTGAGAAAAACCAAGAACGATCTAATACAAAAACAAAGAATACACACAATTCATTCGATAGTCACAGAGACATACATATTTATTGTCGAGAGTCTTCGACTTATGGAAAGCCGACGACGCCGCTTGGCGAGACATGGGAACCGAATCGGAGTTCGAATGGAGAAATGACGACCTAGAAGTAGTTCATTGCATAGAAATAGAGGTTTCAGACTAACGGAGAAATGTGGAAATTCAGAGACGGAGGAGATCGCCGGGATGAAGAGATCGGCGAAGAGTCTCCGACTGGTGGGGTTTTCGCTCCGGGGGAGAAAATGATATTTAATTTTATTAAAAATGATTATAAACGGAGGAAGAAGAAAAGCGCTCCAACTCAGAGCATGAGGAGAACCCACGACTCACGAGGACAGTTCTGTCAATTGCCGCGGGAAATGGAATCTCGCGGGCTTTGGTTATTTATACGTTGGTTCATGGATTGTTTGGTGGACGTCAAACCACTATTTTAATTGGATTGAAAAAGTCTAATTTAAAACTCAAAACTATGAGTTCATAAACAAACTTAACTTTAAAATATATATTTGATCACAAACCAAATCTTATATTATTTCCAATGAACAAGTTAATTTTCGTCGTTACTCGTTAAATACACTTGCAGTTGTTTGCGTTTCACAATAGAGAGATCTCGATTAAACGAGAGCGACCTCCGCATGAGCCCGCATTTGAGGCGAAGTCGCCCTCTTATATGCGGCCTACCGCATAGGTCGCACTCGTTTAAACTCGGTTGCCCTCTAACGAAACACTGTCGTCCACACTTAAGACACGAACAATTGCAAGTGTATTTAACAGCAGTGGTGGGCTTGTTCTCGGAGATAACATCATGTTTTGTTTGTACCGAAACATAATTTAAATTTTAAATTGTCCATGACCACATAATCGGATGTTTAAATTAAATTTTTCTCTATTTTGATTTATTTTCTTTTGAGCAAGGGAGAGTTTTGCAATTTTTGTATTTATATTTTTTACGGTAATTAACAAAAAAAAAACTCACTATTAAGGTCCAGTTCCTCGCACTTCGTACATTAATAAAATTGCTTTTAAATTATATATCATTAATAAAACAACTATTTGCAAACGCTCAGTTTCCTAATTGCATATACCTACAAATTTGCACATGCTCTGTGAATAGAGGAGTTGAAAATGCTTTTTATCACACAAGTCTGCGCCTTAAGTTGCAGATTTTCAAAGACGAGCTCCCACAAATGGAGGAATCGAAAATGCTCTTTCGGGTGCTCGTGACTTAAGTGCGCATCATGTATACACAGACGTTTAGATGAATGAAATTTTAATGAAAAACTAAACGATTAGAGTATTTTTTTTCGTTAATAAGAGCATAGTTTGAGATAAATTTTATTAATAAACATAGTTTAAGAACAAATTTATTAATTATCTCATAATTAATTTTGTTTTGTTAATTACCTTTTTTTTAAATAAAATAGACCTTAAGTCATCGAGAATTAGTATTATGATTGTGATTTGATTTAAATTAATTTTTGAAGTTTTAAATTTTGTCTGTAAAGATTTTATAATTTCCATTTGATTTTTCAAATAATTGCATTAACAAAGTGAACGAAAAGTTTAATGCTTTGTTATTATAATCGTGACCAACTATATTTTCAATCAACCTCAAACAACTAACACAGTCAAACAAACTCACCAATTAAGATTATCTTTAGCAAGAATAAATTATTCTTATTATTATGAATATATTTATAAAAATAAAAAATATTTTGTCATATCTAGTCAAATTTAGAATATTCACTGAATGAATAAAGACTTGATTAAAAAAATAAAGATTAAATTGAAACAAATCTAAAACTATTAAGACAGAATATTTTACTATACCCTTGCTTTGTTGATTGAGTTATTCATTCCATTGTGTCACATCCCACAAATGGAGGAATCGAAAATGCTCTTTCGGGTGCTCGTGACTTAAGTGCGCATCATGTATACACAGACGTTTAGATGAATGAAATTTTAATGAAAAACTAAACGATTAGAGTATTTTTTTTCGTTAATAAGAGCATAGTTTGAGATAAATTTTATTAATAAACATAGTTTAAGAACAAATTTATTAATTACCTCATAATTAATTTTGTTTTGTTAATTACCTTTTTTTTAAATAAAATAGACCTTAAGTCATCGAGAATTAGTATTATGATTGTGATTTGATTTAAATTAATTTTGTTTTGTTAATTACCTTTTTTTTAAAATAAAATAGACCTTAAGTCATCGAGAATTAGTATTATGATTGTGATTTGATTTAAATTAATTTTTGAAGTTTTAATTTTTGTCTGTAAAGATTTTATAACTTCCATTTGATTCTTCAATAATTGCATTAACAAAGTGAACGAAAAGTTTAATGCTTTGTTATTATAATCGTGACAATGCAATAAAGATGAGAAATTGGAAAAATAACACAACCCTTTTTCTATGAGAATGTTAAAAATCTTAAGAGTTAAGAACAAAGTAGAATTACAAAATGTTCTTTCTCACTTGAACAATGATAAAGGAGGGACTGACCCAATTTGCCTTGCAAATCAAACTATAACTTAGAGAGAGAGAGAGTAAAACCGAGTAGATGTCTTCTATATGTGTGCCAAAAATGAGGCTTCAATAATAACAGAGTAATCCTGTTAAGATAAATAATGGGGCAGTCTTCAATCATTTCAATTTCATCGACGCAAACCTCGTCGCAATGTCGACGGCCTCCTTCAAATGACTTGCTTCGGTCCCCTGCGGCATAAACAGGATAAACTTTGATGAATTTATGAGAACTTGAAATCTCTCCACAGTCCCTCTCACAGCCATCATTCTAAAAGCTAACAAAAGTTAAGAGCAATCCAATAGTGGCCCAAAATCTACTCCACGTTATTGTCGATTAATGCATTAAGTGAAGAAAGTTAGTTATCAAAGGCGAAGACAAGAGCTCCATCTAGTAATAAGAAATATTCATGATAAAAAAAAAATAGTAAAAGTCTAATTATCTCCAATAGCTCTATACCCACTAAAAGTCTAAAATCATGGTTGGATAGAGAAAAGTTTTAAGGATAAATTTACATGGAACAGTCGATCATCAAATTAGTAGTGGGTGAGATAATAATAAGTACAAACCTGGCCTGTTGCAAGACCGGACTTTCCTTTACCGCACCGCCCTTTTAAAGGCTCCAAAGCTGCTGTCAACCACTCTGACACCTCCAACTGCTCTCCTTGTGTCCCTTTCGGTGGAACGCCAGCACAGACGACGGCTTTATTTGTGGTTTCTTCTATGCTGAAAACCATGACAGATATCCCCTGAAAAGAAAATATATACCACTGGCTATTTATTTCTCATTGACAAAACGAAACTAGCCAAATCTACAAGGAGTATGCTTATTGCAGTAAATAAAGTTACAAATTCCTTCATCTACACGAAAATAAACTAATACATGGGTGTTGATGAGCCAACAAAATTTTAACCTTCATAAATAAAGCATAAAAATCTAAAAAGCTTAACAGTGAAAGGTTCTTTTAAAGAGGGTAAGCTAGTGCTTTATATTCACAGAATGCACAGACTGGGTTAAAATAGCATGAATCAATTTAACATGCCATAATAGAGCAGAGATGGAGAAAAAGTGAGTAATGACCTTCTGCTCCATGACCTTCACAACTGCTTCACGAACAGCGGCCGCATCCAAACCAACATCAACATGGGATATGCAGAAGGCTTTACCATCTGCAGCAGCGATTTCTGCTGTCTCAATTGCAGCCTTTACAGCTTTTTGTAGATTCTCTTCTGCAATCTTCTTTTGAGCCTTTCTCACTTCATTCTGTATCAAAGGGACAACGTATGAAATACATATGAGGTAAGCTATATCCAAATTAAATAAGGAGCCTAAATACATTACTTGAAGAAGGGCAATCTTCGCTCTAATGTCAGCTTTTTTGGCTGCTGGAATTGGTGCTGAATCCACTCGATTTTTCAACGATGCAACCTTCTGTTAGGTAGAAAATACAAATTTGAACAAATTTTAGGAGAAAAGAGGATGACAAATCAAAACAATGCATATAACATAGTGATAAAAAAAAATTAAAAGGTACATTCTTGCACAGTAAATGAATACCCATCCTTAAATCTTTTATCAAACACTACAAAAATTTGTAGAATACTTCAAATCGCAAAAATGATTGCAAGAACCCATAAGAAACCACCGACCAAGAAAACTACCATCTCCATCAAGAAATATATCAAGCAACATCCTATTGAAAATATATATATATATATATATATAGAGAGAGAGAGAGAGACAACCTTTTCCAGTAAGATTCCATCAGTTTTAGTAGCCTCGATAACTTCCTGCTCAAGCGAGTGTGCCAATTCTATTGCATTGAAAGCAAAATCAGTAGTAACAGCAGTTATTCTTCGAATTCCCTTTGCAATTCCCTCTTCGGATAAAAGGGCAAATGCCTTCGCATCTCGTGTATTAGATATATGAGTACCTAATTTTATTTATCAAGCTAAAGTCAATACAAATGCAATGATTGCCGCAAGGAGTGGAAATCATAATTAGACACGAACCTCCGCACAGCTCTGCTGAGATGGACACCCAATCTTCATTCTCTGGATCAGAAAGGAGTTCCTCAACTTTTCGCCCGATTGAAACAACTCTAACTGGATCAGGATACACCTAAGAAAAAACAGAGTGGTTGGTTCTCAAAAAATACTTTTATAAAAATTAACTCAAGATGACGTAAAAGCAAGTAGCTCACTTCACCAAAAACAGCTCGCAAGCCGTTAATTTGCTTAGCTTGAGCAAGGGTTGCTTCCTTGGAGAATACATCTAATTCATCTTCTATTTGCTTGTTAACAATTGATTCAATTCTTCTCAGGAGATCAGAATCTACAGGCTTGCCTAAACATTTTCATCACTGATTAAGCAATTTATGCACCAAAATACCCAAATTTGTCCGTGAAGGAAATTTACCATGAGAAAAATCAAATCTCAGTTTTTCAGGAAGAACAATTGAACCCTTCTGGTAAACATGGTTCCCAAGTACTTCCTATGACATTAGAAGCAAATTTAAATACATGAAGAAAAAATATTAAAATGGGAATTCAGGACCATTTCCCCGTTGAACTTACCCTGAGAGCGAAGTTCAACATATGTGTACATGTATGATTAGGAGCGATCAGCTTCCGTCTCTCATAGTCAACCTGCATATCCAATTAAAGGCCGAAAAATGCTACAAATCATTGAAAGGGGAAGTTAAATTAAAGGAGCAGGCACAAAAGATGCAGAAATTACCTTACAAATAACCTTCTCTCCAAGAGAAATTCTTCCATTCTTTCCACTGAAAGAGCCAATATGAAGGATAAAGCCACCATAGATTTGAACATTGCATACTTGAAATGTGCCAAATGGACTATTGATTGATCCAGTGTCAAAAATCTATAAGCAGAAATTATATATGTAATTTCATTAGACAACTGTGGTCCATCAAGTACAAGAGGAAAAGACTCTTAATGTTTCATTGGTCTTTATTATCTCACTTAACAGCTTTTCCATTGAATTTGCTGTATATAACAATCAAACAAATGTCCTGGTTTCTTTCTTACATGATAGGAGCTCATTAAAAGATAGACAAACAACAGGTTTATGACATTTTGAAGATGGTAATGTCATCAGACACCAGCTAGGTAATCTAACTAAAACTAGTGTAGCTATTGCTTTGAGACCCTATTATTCTATGATAAGCAAAGTTGCTATCAAGCTTGATATTAAGATCCATAGAAAATGCATGTGGATCAATCAAAGCCCTGCATATTACTGATTAGAAAATGAATTAATACCTCAATAAAAAGGGATCAAAACCCAAATATTATCATGCCACTATAGTTACCTGTCCACCTTGCTCTGCATAGAAACTAGTAGATTCTAGAACTAAACCAACTTCAGTGCCTACATCTACACTTTCCAAGAATTGAGTACCAGTGTAAATTGCCTTTATCACGGTCTCATGGTCCTGAAAACAAATATAAGATAGAAAATATTTAAAATAAGAATAAGGCAGTCAACAGCCACAAAGAGTGCATAAAACAGTCGCATTATTTCTCTGTCTCATTTTATAATTTTCCAATGAACAAGAAAGTTATAAAGACATTGGGTTGGAAACCTAACGTTGTGGAAATCATTCAACCAACTCATGTGCAGTGTGAATCTTTAACAGAGTTTTCCCCTCAAGTTTGAAACACTTTCATTTTCAGCAAGCGGGCCATTGGCACCACTTACATTAGAAACTCAACGCATTAACACTTCTAATAAAAGGAAACTGCAAGAAATTGATGAGATAGAAAAAAGTGAGAAATGAGTGCAATCCCTATCGCAATGATGCACTTCATAGCATGTGTCTACAATAAAACACCATATTTGAAAAGGACCACATAATATGCGCCTGATGTTTCCCTTTCAAACACCATTTGAAATATAGCATCATTTACGCTAACAAAAATGCACAAACCTTGAACCAAATAAATTTATATTTGTCATCTGTTGAAGCAATCCCTTTTTTGTATAATGCTGCGGTAGCATCGGCATCCATAGTAATAGTTCCTCCTACTTGCTGGTAAAAAATGAAAAAAACAAAACAAAACATATGGTGAACAATGTACAATGTTTATAACCACGACAAGCAAAAGTCCTACAAGCTTTTCGTTTGGATCAAAAAAATTATTCATATAGACTTAATCCCCAAAAAAAAATCCAAACTAGAGTTTCAATGTAGAAAATGAAAAAAGTTCATGCCTTGGTTTGAGCATTCCTTGATCTTTCTCTTGCCTCTTCCATAGAATTATTGAAACCTTCAACATCAACAAAAAGACCCCTTTCTTCTGCCATTAACTAATGGAATAAAAGAATATTAGCCAACTGATAACACGAGCAAAATGTAAGAGAGAAAAAGAAAAAATACAGCCTACTCTTGTACATATTATGATCGGTTACAGCACACTCCATATACCTGAGTCAAGTCTAAAGGAAACCCATATGTGTCCCATAAGATAAAAGCATCCTGCACCAATTGGAGAAAATGAAATATGGAACAATAGAAAAAAAAAAAAGTTACTCAAATAAGCTATTGTTGAAAGACTATGAGATCCAAGGTTATAAGTCCAAAGTAAATCATATCCTATCACTGATAATAATAATAAAAAAAAAAAGTAAACTCCGTTTTGGCTGATTTTTCTAAGAAAATTTTTTTCTTACAACTTACTTCCACCTCATCTGTCGTTTTTCTTTTTACAATTTTATATGGAAGAAAGAAGTTTGATAAGTTTTATTCTTATGCATGGAAACTGAAATATAATGGGGAAAGGTCATTGATACGAAAAAACTAAGAGTTGGTTAGCGAGAAATATTGGATACGAATTTGCTAGAGAGTGGTTGTTCTACATGGCTGTAGATGGGAGCGGACCGGGGAATTAAACAAAAGGGGAAGAGAGAGAGCTGGGGAGGCAGGAAAAATATTGGTAGGAAGTTTGAGGGAGAAACGAGCTTCCCAATATGCTCGAGTGGTTTGATATTGGTGCTTTGTTTTTGAAATTCTGTGCGTTTCTGTTATTTTATTTTCTTGTATTATTTTTTAACTTATCTGAGTTCCATTTAAGATCTAATGTTCACCTCAATTTTTGTTCGAAGAAAGTTGTATACGAGTAACCAAATCCAAAAAAATAAATATTCTCCTACAGCCTTATCTCCACATTTTTACCCTTTCTATAAAGTTCGTAATGGAACTAACAAACACATAATAATCCAATGTAAATTTGTTAAATGTTTATATATACGTCTTTTCTCCTCTTCCAATCAGATGTTGAAAGCTTACTATGATATTAGAAACTTCATTGATAGTGCCTTTATTGTAGAGAAAAGACACAAAAAGAATAAGAAGCTAATTTGTAAACTAGAAGTTATAGCTATTTTTTGGGTTACTAGTCATCATCGAAATAAAATTAATATTGTATATAAGTCCTTGAACAATGACTTATGGGATAGAGTTTTTTTTTTTATTACTAAGTGAACTTATAGCTTTTACTATTTTAAAATCTTTTAATATGAATTTTTCCTATTAAAAGAAAATTACATGTCATTGGTTGTTTTTAACTTAAGTAAAATTCTCCCCCCGCCCATCCACCCCCCAATTTTTGTAACTTTTCTTTTTTAAAATAAAGTTTTTCATCGTTCAAAAAAAAAAAAATCGAATTTCAATCAGATTTGGCACAAGTACATGAGACCCACTCTACCATGTAATGCCCAGGGAATAAAAGGGTCAAAAACATAAAAGACAAAACTAAGTAAATGTAAATCCGCATTCGTGAACAAAAACTATAAAATACTTGCCTGCCCACTCAGTATCTTCCCTTGCACATCCTGAGCAGCCTTCTTAAATTTCTCAATTCCCTGGAGTCAAGTGAATAATAAATCAGATCTTTGTTCAATATAACAACCTCAACTACCCACAAAGCAATGTTATAAAAAGTTCGGTAACCAATAAGGAAATACCTATCATTTAAGTAACTTCCAATCTATTTTTCATATTAGTAACTTTCAACTAATAAAGAATGCTAAACCAACGTAGAACCTCTCAATATTTCTCTTTATAACCGAGGTAAATAATTAATGCATATTTCACAAAATAATGTCACTATTTCTTGAGAAAACAATATGATACCCCTCAGCTACCTTAAGCAAAGTCTTTCCAAAACTAGCTTCCTCTTCTGCAATTATATCCCTGATTCTAACTTCATGTTGTTTTAGCTCGGGAAAAACACCACCCATTACTTGAACAACAATGTCAACAAGCCTGTATCACCACAATTATCATTACATTTCCATCAGAACACAAAGGTTCATAGAACGTGAGAGCATAAAATAAGAAAGAGAACAACACACCAAATTGTTCGGTAATTATAAAGAAGATAAAAATATGAAATTATTTCAAGGATATCCTCGTACCTATTAAAAAATCCTTCACGGGCATTTAAAACCTCATTTCCATAACGAACAGCCCGGCGAAGAATACGTCTTAAAACATACTCACGACCTTCGTTACCTACCAAAGCAACTCTCATTATAACACAACAAATTGTCACCAAAAAGGTTCAAATTTACTCCCCCGTGACATGAAGAATCTATATGCTTAAAACAGTAAACAAAATCGTAAATAACACTTAGAAGCAGATAGAAAGCAAACTTAAACATATAAACCATTTCTCAGTGCATAATAGAGTACCTGGACAAGATCCATCAGCAATGGCAAATGACAGAGTTCTGATGTGGTCAGCAACTACCCTGTAGGCCATGTCAACTTTATCCACATCATCTAGTCCAACTTTCCCAGTATATGGCCGAGCCCCAGTCCCCTACATTTATATAGCAAAAAAAACATCCATTATTAAGTTGATTAAAAACATGTACATTCAGAGAAACAATGATGAGCAGTGGACATAATTGATAGATGAACAACTTTTTTTCATTAACAACCTAACCACAAAGTTGTATCTCTGAATTTCAGATTTGGAATATACTTATTACAAGAACTATCATCTACAATACATTTTTTTTCAACATCATGAACACACACCCTTTCACACTCCACTTTCCCATCTATATTAACCACATCTTACTCTCTTTAACTTTCCCCAAAAACTTTCCAAATAACTAACAAAAACTAACTTTATCAACAAATTATATAATGCCTAACTTATTCTTATTTTACAAATCGCAAAAGTTGCATCAATACTTCCCTCTTCAAGTTTGACCTTGTCTTCAAGGTCGCAAGATAGAAATCGAAGTTACAATCACATTAATCCTTCATAAGTATCCTTTTCGTCCATCTTTTTTGAATCTTCCACTATTGTATTTCCTATAATCTCATCAATTTCAATCATGTTAAGATTATTCTTACAACGATTGTAACACCCGAAACTTTCGTACATTTCGTCCATAAAATATTTTGTACAAATACATTATTTAATGTAAAGTATATTTTGGATGGGATTTTGAAAGAACGAGTAATTGATGAATGTAATAAAAAGGAATTCAAACAATAAGAAGAGAAAAATGTGTGGGTGAAATTTGAATTAAGCAAAGTTGAGAGGGGTTAATTGTGATTAAAGCAAATTAACCCTATTTGTCTTCAACTTCTTCTTCTCCTTCACGTAAAAAAAAAAACCCAGCAACCCCTCCCCCATTTTCTGATTTTCTTGCACGCCAATCTCTGCTCTCTCTCAAGGTTTCTTTAAGGTAACAATTGTTTAGGTTATTTAGTGCAAGTTTATTAGTTTATGGTTGGATTTTTAGAGATTTTATAATCTTTGAGAGGAATTCCGAAAATTCAGATTTATAGTTTGTTTTTCTTCTTCAATTTAAGGTTCTAACTAGATTTAAGGGTATATAATGGTAATAGATGGATAGAATGAAGAAACTATGCATGTATAAGAGATATTGGAAACTAGGAATGAGAAATTGGAGAAAACAGAACAGTTTCTGTTCTGGTGATTTTCGACCTAGCCAACGATTTTGTTTGCTAAATGAATTATTTCATTAGAAATTAGACGCTTCAAGGATTAATTTGACGGTTGAATCGTTGGAAACAGATAAGAATTGAGTAAGTTATGAATTTTTGAAGTTATTGTACAAAAACTGAAAAACTTTCGGTGGCGGTTCGATTTGTTGAAATTCTGCTATTATTTTCGAATTGTTTTTAATAAATGGTTGATTCCATCTGAAAGTAGACTCTTAGAGGAGTCCATAGCACTTGGAATTACTCGATTCTGATTTAAATTGAGAAAGTTATGGTAATTTGAAATTGGATAAATTTTGAGGGGAATTCCGAAAAACTTACAAGGCAATTCGGTTTGCTCAATTTTCTACTATTTCTGGTGAGTGGTTTTCTTAAATGAATTCCACCATCTTAAAATAGACTCTTTAAGAAAATTTTAAGTTTTCGAATTAAGGGATTTTGATAAAAATTGAGTAAGATACGCTCAATTGAAGTTTAGCCTATATTTAGTGTAAATCCGAAAATTTTACTTTGTTTGAATTAAGTTTGTGAATTGGATGTTTTGTTAGGTGGCTTGAAATTAACAAGGATAAAGCTAACGGATTCCAAACTTGAATTGCTAAGGACCCGAGGTAAGTCTTCGTGATTTTGCTTGGCCGATTTGGCCTACATTACAAGAGCTTGAAGTTATTGAGGAATTTGTGATTTAAATTAGTTTTAATGCAAGTGGGATGGGTAGTTAGGTCTTGTTTAAGCTATTGAATGTTCTGATGTTTTATTGATTGTTCTATATGTTTCTTTACTTTCTGCATAGTACATTGTCCATGCATCATGTTTTCAAAATAGCACAAAAAAAGAGGTTATGTGCATATGTTTTACGAAAAGAAATGAACTAACAAAATGAAATGAATGCACGTAATCCCGGTCATGTCGGGGTGGGATTTAGACATGGCTGTCTCGTAGGTGGAGCATGTTTTCCCCCCGGTAGATGGAGAGGGTTGTCTAACCGCGAGATGTGCCTACTCCATCTGGTGAGAGTAAACCCCGGTGACATCCTGTTATGAAACAAAATGAATGAAAAGGTAATGCATAATTTTACAAATTGCATATGCACGACATGCATTCCTCATACTAGAATTGCTGTGAAATTTAATGTTTTGTTGGAATTGTTTGAAATGTAGATTTCGGATTAAGGAAAAATTAAAGGTTATGCTGCCCGTTTGTTTTTATGAAAGAATGGTGAGTTGAGTATATTACGTTTTATGTTTCCGTTACGTCTTTTCACGAGTTTTAGGGTCGTTTTTATGAAGATTGAATTATGGATGTTATACATAGGATTGAAGTATTTTGATTGTCATTTGATGTGTAAGTGAATTTGAAATAGCAAAAGAAAAAGAAAATTTTTTACGAGATTATTCTAGTAAGTATTAAGGGACGTCACAACGATGGTCAGCTTGACATTTTTCTCTACAATTGAAACAAAGATCAGTGACAGAATAAGAGGGGTAAAACTCATTCAAAGAGCTAATTTAAGAATTGAGGGAATCCCCTCTTATTATATACAGGATCTTTGGGTTTCTCTCTGTCGATGTGGGACAACACCCGCCCACACGTCTAGCGTGATAGGTTTTTTTTCCTTCACGTCTAGCGTGTTTAACAAGTTCTCACATCGTACAGAGTTTTTAGCTCTGATACCATGACAGAATGAGAGGGGTAGAATTCATTTCAAAAGCTAGCTCAAGGATTGAGAGAATCTCCTCATATTATATACAAGATCTTTGGCTTTCTCTCTGCCGATTGCGAGACAACAATTAGTGATGTAGGACAAACAAGCCCATCAATTGAGTTTTAGTTTTATTTTTATATTTTAGCTTTATTTTAATTTTAGTCGTTTAATTTATGTTTCCTAATTAGAGGCTTGAGATAGACATTTAAAGTTATACTTTTGACAATTAATACAATTTTTTTTCTATTTTGAGAGTTATTTATCTTGTATTATTTTATTTTCATGTTTCGATTACGAAATAAAATTTTCGCTACATTAAATTGGTATCAAAATAAAAATTTTGACCTTGATCTGATGGCTAACGAGGGTTCTAGTGGAAAACAAATTGTCAACAATAAATAGCGATTGGAAATTCTCGAACAACGAGTTGAAGCCATGAAATAACGATTCAAAAGAAGGTTCGATGGAATGGACAAAAACTTAAACAATCTTACGCAAATAATGACTGCGATGTCTGTCGAGTGACGACTAAATCGGATGTCTCAAAAATTCGATTTTTACTAATCCAATGAAGATCGAAAAAACGATGAAAGATGGAGAAAAAACAACAAAAAGACAAACCCTAATCTGGCATAGGAAGAAAACCCTGGATCTAGGATTTTGCCAGCAGCGGCCACGGCCAGTCCAGCTGGCCACGAGAAGCAACCAATGACCACAGGCAAACTTTTCCCGACCTAGAACACAGTTGCGCAGAAGTGAAAATCGCACAAACGAGCGGGACTCGCAACACGACATTTCCTGCCTTGTTCAGCAAGCGCTGGCGACATCTTGTCTGCCCATACCGCGACCAACAGACGGCGACCGCATCTAGCTAGCGGCGATTCAATCGACCCTACAAGGAAGTCGCGACTTTCCTCCCCGAGATCCTTCAGGCTGCAAAGTTGTTGGACTTCGCACATACCAAAGGCGAAATCCGCCGACCAGACACCTCTGGCGACCAACGATGGGTCCTGGACGACAATAGAAACGATACTGACTCCGGCAACGATTTTTCTGAAGAGCCAGCTATTCGACCCACCCAGTTCCAAACTCTAACAAACGGGGCATATTTTTTCCATTAGAGCGAGTTACTAATAATCTCGATCATCAACAACACATAAATTTTCATCGAAGATGTCCACAAAGAATTAATTATTCGTCCGATGAAGGAGATGATTTTCGTAATGATCGAGTTTTAAATCGAATGTTCACTACTCATGAGTTCAAGATGAAGATGAATTTACCAACTTTTGATGGTCGATTAAATGTTGAGAATTTCCTTTATGGGGTTTATAATGTTGAAAATTCTTCGATTATTTAAGTATCACCAAAGAGAAACAAGTGACGCTTGTGCCTTATAAACTAAAAGGAGGACCTTCTGCTTGGTAAGAGCAACTCCAATTTAATCGACAAAGGCAAGGAAAATTATGAGTTGAAACTTGGCCCAAGATAAAACAATTATTACAAATGATATTTCTTCTTCTTGATTACGAGCCGTTTCTGAATCAACAGTATCGAAATTGTCGAAAAGTCAACCAAACAGTCAATGAATATACATAACAATTTTATCCCCTGAATGCGAGAATGAATTTATTTGAGACCGAGGATCAGCTAATAGCTCGCTATATTGAAAGCCTTAAACTAGCTATCCAAGATCGATTGGCTCTTCAAACTATTGAACTATGACATATGCAATTAATATGAGAATGAAAGCAGAAGCCCAATTTAGCAAAACTGCAGTGCGTACACCAACTAATTTTCGCCAAATCACTCTAGAGAGTTCATTTATTCCCATTGAATTGACGATTATTGATGGCAAATCCATTAGTCAGAATCATCGTCCTTCAAATAAAATTTCATAACATAATTTTAGTGGAAGATTTTCAACTATTGTTCAGCCTAATCCTCCAGTTCAACCTCGCCTGCAACAAGTCACTAATAATTCTTACGCGCGTCCTAATCTCAAAATATTTTCGGTGCAACCAACCAAGCCACCTATCCAACAATTGTCCGAGCAGGCGTTTAGTTAATTTTATAGAAAATGGTGGTGGTGATAAACAAGGTTTTGAAGAAGATATTTATACAGGTGCTGAAATTGCAGAAGCAGATGTGGGCGAAGAAATTGTCTGTGTCCTCCAACGACTTTAGATTACCTCAAAAGAACTAGAAAACACTCATCGTCACAAGATATTCTGAACACGATGCACCATTGGTGGCAAAGTCTGTAACATGAATATTGACAGTGGCAGTACATAAAATATAATTTCCAAGGCTTTGGTAAAACCTGAATTTGCAAGTGGAAGAACATCATTTCCAATACAAAATTGCATGGATTAAAAAGGAACCTGAAGTTCGAGTACATGAAGTTTGCAAGTATCAATGTCCATCGGTGCGTGTTATAAAGATGAAATCACATGTAGCGTCGTGTATATGGATGCTTGTCATGTCTTACTTGGACGGCCTGGCTTTATGATGTTGATACGACTTATAGAGGACGAGATAATACTTTCGTGTTTCAATGGTTTGATAAGAAGATCGTTTTGTTTCCACATGTTTCGGTGTCAGCAAACAAAATATATTCTCCTAGATAAATTCTTCTTTACAACTATAAAACTCGAGGTCGAGTTCTTTTAAGGGGAGGAGATTGATGAAGGACAAGCAAACCCAACAAGGTCGTGAATTGTGTTTTAGTTTTATTTTCATATTTTAGCTTTATTCTAATTTTATTCGTTTTAATTTTTGTTTCCTATTTAAAGGCTTGAGATAGATATTTAGGATTAGACTTTTTGACAATTAATACAATTTTCTCGATTTTGAGAGTTATTTCTCTAGTGTGTCATTTTATTTTCATGTTTCGATTAAGAAACAAAACTTTCGTTCCATCAAATTAGTCTCTCTTTGATCTTGTCGCTCTGCCAAAGCTATAGACACTCGTAGACCTACGCTAACTATCTGACCACCACGAGGAACTTACACTGCTTCTTGAGGGTCAAGAATAATTTTTGTCATCTAGAAGATCTTTTTGAACTCTCCCATTAATTGGAAAATTAGGTTAAGCCCGAAAATAATTAGGACTAAATTGGATTTTGTTAGACCAATGTTGAATGATTCTTGTATTTAAGGGCCAACATAAGAGCATCATGAATATTTCTAGGCTGCATGATATAAACATCATCTCGCAACTCGCCAGACAATCCATTAACAAAAGCTCCTAACAGTGATTCTCGATCCATGCCTCAGATACGAGCAGTTAATTCCTGAAATTGATCCTCATACTCCTCAATACTTCCTGTTTGTTTTAAGCTTATTAGTTGTTCTTGGGAGACCAAAATTCTTTAGGCTTGAAATGCTGACTCGTTGCAAATTTTAATACCTAAACCCAATCATGGTTCTTCGGCCATAATCCATTCAAAAAAATTTCAAACTTTCCTGATTAAATATTCAGAAATCATGTGAACTTTTTTAACCCAGGCAGTCCAAACTTAATCATAAAAAATAGAGAACTCCACGTAAGGGTAATCACCCCACGCAATGGTAGTTCAACATGGAGGAAACAAATCATCCTTATGTCGTTCAACACATCTTTCCCATGGCAATTTTGTGGTTTGGCGTGGATGGAACGACTCAGGCCGTCAATGAGCAGTTTCTTCCCATGACGCACGCTCAGCAACTCCCAGCCACATTAAGTTTTGTGTTCGGCGGGGTTCAGGTTCGATGTTGTTCGGCAGCTTCTGTCCAAGATGGTTCTCCTATTCTGCAAGGACCTGTGCGCATGACAAGGGCGAATGTTTCTCCTTGTTTCGCCCCTGTTTATGCTGAAAATCCTCACCACTCCCCTGAAAAATGACCGAACACAATGGGTGATGAAACGAAACCAACAGTTGCCACTTCTCTTTTCTTTTTATTTCCAACAGATACGCTCAGTCCTTCTTCAACATTCTTTCTAATGGATTCTCTTAAAAAACTAATTCAAGTCATTAATTATGGCAAAACTCACGAACATTTTTCAATTTCTGAATAGCAAAAATCTGGTAATTCAGAGAAGAAATTTCAACAGAAACTCAAGTATTCAAAGAAGAAATTTCTGAGAAACTCGAGACGTCAAAGAAGAAATTCCCGCTTTTATTCTAGCCATTTCGTTCTCCATTTCTTCTACTCAGTCACCTCTCGGCACTTGTTTTGCCATGCTCTGACCCCATTGATGCGTAGTGGACGTAATTGATAAATAAACAACATTTTTTTATTAACAAACTTACATTTAACAACCTGGCCACAAATTTATAGTTCTAATCTTCATATTTGGATTACACCAATTACAACAACTATCATCTACAACACACTTTTCAACATCATAAGCACTAACCCTTTCATACTCCCCTTCCCCATCTATATTAACTCATCTTACTCACTTTAATTTTCTCCAAAAACTTCTCAATAAACTAACAAAAACTAACTTTGCCAACACATTACATAATACCCAACTTATCATTATTTAACAACTACCCTTTATAATAAAGTTTTATGAGAAGTTGCATCAAACACAAGCAACGTCAATAAATTAAAATATATTGATTTATAAAATGTATAAAGAAGGAAGAGATATAAAACAACACTCAAATCCATGGCAACAAAACTCATAACTTGTGACGTTTCATAACTTGAACCTATTTATCTTCTTAAAAAAGCCAATGAATTTATTACTTTACCCATGGGGAAGTTCAAAACCATTTAAAACAAAAGAAACAAAGAATAAAGGAAAAAAAGATAATCTGATCTACAGACAGCTATTGTAGAAATAGAGTGTTACTTATGGATAGCATAATCATTTATTACTAAGAGCATTAATATATCACCTTTTGGATAGCATCAAAGATGGGCATGAACACATCAGTATCATAATTGCTCATCTTGTTCTGAAGTACAGATGTTAATCTTTCAAATCCCATGCCAGTGTCAACATGCTTAGCAGGAAGAGATTTTAGAGACCCATCACTCTCTCTGTTGAACTGTCACAATTTAATGGAAATGGTTAAAACTTAACAACTTTCTTTTAAATATGTGGACAAACAAAAAGAGAGAATTTGATGGAGAGGAGATTATATATACTTGGATAAAGACCAGGTTCCATATCTCGATGCATGTTGGATCATCATTGTTAACCAATGGAGCAGCATCCCGACCACCAATTCTATCGTAGTGGATTTCTGTGCAAGGTCCACAAGGACCAGTATCACCCATCTCCCAAAAATTGTCCTACACAAAATACAAAAAGAAAATCCAATCAAATGAGATTTTTAAATATTTTTTATTTGTGGATACAGGAGAGCAGGAAGCACACTTCTCCTTCGCCTTTTTCCTGTTTAAGCACTAGCAATTAGCGAGAAGTAATCTCTACCCCCGTATGTTAGCAGCTGCTAAAAAACATTGTTTTATTACTTTATTGATGAAAACTTATTCAAGAAATGAAGAAGAGAATAAACTCTTTAAGACTGCTTCTAAGCATTTTATTTGCAGCATGAAATCCCTCTGATTTCATTTAGGAGTTTTTATCCTCTTTTCAGAAACTACTCAAGAAAGTTAGTTGAGAAAGATTACAGACAATATTTTTAAAACTATTAACATCACTAAATCCCCTTATATAAATAACTAGGAATCAGTACAATAGAAAAGAAGGAACAATATATGAGCTATGTCAGTGGCCCCGAAAGAAACGTGGCCTGAGTATGCTAGAAAGTAAAAATTCATCCAGTGAAAACATTTTGCTAAATCAGCGCATTAGAAGTATTGGAAATGTTCCATTCTCTAGCCAATTCAACTTTATAAGAATTAGAATTGATCTTTTGCAGAATATGGCTTGGACCAAATCTTCTTAGGTTTCAGCTTATTAGAGCTCCCAGCAAGAAACTTAGCTTTTCTTACATGTGCTGTAATCAAATCTGCTTAAACTCGATTAACCCTCCGTTCTATTACATATCTTGCTTGTATTGTTGATTAGCCATCTCCAAACATTCTATTATCTTTTTACCTATCTTGTTCATTTTGGTAGCCATGTCTCGTGACATAGGAAATGTCACCAGGTCCAAGTTAAATCTAGGACAATGACCAGCTGACAGTATCAAAAAGCCACTTTTCCCTAGATGTATTAGGAAAAACTATTGTTGAAGGCAAATAAGGCCCAAGTCAATGCCAAATCCCATGGCTCAAGGTTCTCACCACAAACACATCTGATTAGATTTCCAAAGGTCTGATTTTTATTTCTCTTTGTCCATCGATTTGAAGATGACTTGAAGTACTAAACTGAGAAGAAGTACGGAACTTTTTCCATAAGTTCTACAAAAATGACCCAGAATCTCAACATCTCGATGAATGCAATGGACTTGAGAAAATCCACCGTGGTTGCATCCTTATTACAATTTTTTGTGAATTTAGGAGTTTTAAAGATTGGTAATGCAAATGGAAATTAAAAAATCAAATCAAATCACTTTATACCTATAGGGTAATGTTCAAACAACTGAGGAGCATGAACTAAAGCATAAAGCTCTTGTTCATATGAACTCAATTCTTGCCTAGAATCACAACGTTTCTCACCGAAAATTTCAATAGGATGAGGTAGAAGCAGCTTGGAGGATGTAAACCTTAGAGGACAAGGTAAGGTCTCCAACCAAATAGAATAGAGATTGTGAAGCTAATGAAAAACTAATTAAGAAGATAATTTAAGTATTTTAATTAGGTTATGTTATTATAAATAGAAGGTATGAGAGTGTGTTAGGCATATTGTTATGCAAAACCTCTCAAAGAAGAGTCTACTTTCCGGACATTGCTCTTGATGCTTTTCAAATCTAACATTATTGCTAAGATTTGTGTCTTTCATTTTCTATTCTAGTATTATTTCAATCTTGTTACTACAATCCATTCTATGCTCATCAACGATATCAGAGCCAGTTCGATCCTCGGCCGAAAAGGCGGGAAGATGTTGTCTGGCGGAACCATTTCTCCAGGGAAATGTTGATGTTTCAAAGCTCGTACGAACTTCCTACCATGCAGCAGTTATGGGAGAACATGGAGCATCAAAGCCAATACAATCTTCTGTTGGAAAGGATCGAGAAAAATCTTCAAAAGCTCCAACACTTGTCGGAAATATTAGCAGAGTTGAGGTTGTCAAGGGAAGAGTATCAGCGAACATCCAACCGATCCTTCAGCAAGCTTCCTTCTGGCAACGATGAAAAGGAAAGTAGTGCTCCACTGTTCAAAGGTGAGGAAGAGTTGTTCAGAGTTTCCCCAACCTGCCACAAACTCCACAATTTTGACCAAACATCAGAACAAATAAGGAGGGCAATTAAAAAAAATTTGCGAGTCATGAGGAGACATTGTCGAAACTATTGGCCAGAAGGAGTGAAGGTCACTAGGAGTTGCATCCACTGTCAAGAGCTCTCCATTTATGATGGAGAGGCTTGGAAAACGGAGTTAGAGCAAAATCGCAACGAGCAGCCCACTCTTCGTCAGGATGGACAACGCAAAGTTCCATTCGTTTTGAGATTCTTCCATCAAATATTGAATATTGTTATGCAAAACCTCTCAAAGAAGAGTTTACTTTCCGAGCATTGCTCGTGGTGTTTTCTGAATCTAATATTGTTGCTAAGATTTGTGTCTTTCATTTTCTGTTCTAGTATTATTTTGGTCTTGTTACTACTATGAATCCATTTTATGCTCATCAAAAGTAAATCGATCTTGAAAAGTCCTACTTAAACCAACTATAAACCTTGAAACTTGATGATCAAGGAAATCAATGATCTTGCCCATTTTAAACCTCAGCGCTTCCATAATCAAGTTGATGCACCACCAAGAAGCTAATGGTACACAACTTGGCCCTCCATGTCATTTGTAGTAGGATAGCTTGATATTTGAAAAATGACTCTGCAATTCTCAATCAATTCAAAAAAAATTTGAAATTGAGACAACAACTAAAAGAGGGCAAATCGATAAGGGTAATTGCAATCATTGTGTTTATCTTGATGAGGAAACTATTGTGGATGGTTGTGATAAGGCATGGGTATGGCCATAGAGCATTGAAAGCAAATCTTGGCTCATCTGGCTCTTCACAGTCGCATGTAGTTGGAAAAAGTCTAATTAGAGTCGTGTGTGGTTCGAAACAAGTGTGAAGGTTGGGACTCGTAACCTTGAAAAGTTTTGGCATCAAATTGAGCAGGGAGTGATAACGAAAATGCTAAACTACTTGAGAGGTATAGCCACATGTCTAGCTTGATAAAAAATAGGGACCCCTATTTGTAGATCCATGAGCTAACCATAAGGTGGAGCATGGAAGCAGATCACAATCAATTGTTGGGAGATGATTCATAGCATGTGTTGAATATCAAGCATAGCCACATTTGACCCATGACCTGCGAGGGAGCTTTTACGATGGAAGGAAGCCACATTGCGAATCATCTACATCGCCAGCGAACTCATCACCAAGAGAAACAGCATCGAGTAGCAGTTCCATGACTCTACCAATCGGAGGCTCTCATACAAAATGATGAACTTTCATTCAAAAACAAAAGATGACATTGAATTCTTGAAGAATTTTTACATATTTTATTAATAGCATGGAATTTAATCTCACTTCATTTACATTTCATAACTTTCTTTCGAAACCAGTCAATAAAGACAGTTAAGAAAGTTTATTACAGATTATATTAAACAAATATTACTATCAGTAAATCCTATTATCTAGCTTATTACGAAGCAGAAAAACAGTAAATAGCAACATCATTATTCTATTCAGCGTAGACAGCTAAGCATTTGATCTCAATGTACACATTTCTAGATAATGGTAGACTTATTGATACAAGACATGAGTGAAAATAAGAGAGAAGGGACGTAATACCTTGCAGCCAAAAGGCAAGACACGACTTGGTGGTAAAAACTTAAGCCATATATCTCTAGCTTCATTATCAGGATCAAGACCAGCCTTCTTGTCACCGCCAAAGTAGGTGGCATAAAACCTATCAGCCGGAAGCTTATATACCTATGGAATAAACAAGAAACGGGAAACCTTCACTAAAAACTTCTCAACAGAGAATCATGTAAATGTATTTACTCTGCAAACACGTGCATAGAGCACAAAGAATCCCACTTCGTTTTAAGAACTTGAGCTATTTCACGGTGAAACACATGATCAATCTTCAATTCCTCGCAATCACATAAATGCATGCTTAGAGAAATAAACACACAGAAAGAATGCAAATTTAACAGGTTTCATTGCGAAGTAAGAAGATTAAGCTTGATATGGCATAAATAAAGCATAAGTTGTATGTGAAGCTAAGTAGACTAGCCTGAGTGAGAAGCTCCCAAGCCCATTCAATGGCTTCCTTTTTGAAGTAATCTCCAAATGACCAATTTCCAAGCATTTCAAAGAAGGTGTGGTGATAAGTGTCCTTCCCAACGTCATCAAGATCGTTGTGTTTACCACCTGCGCGAATGCATTTCTGAGTATTGCAAGCTCTGGTAAGTTTGCTCAATTGCGTGTTTGGATCAACAGTACCCAGAAAAATCGGCTTGAACTGATTCATCCCTGCAAAATGTCACGAAAACTAAACAATTATTACAAAAACTCCATTGCTGCAGAATCATTGCTTAAAAACGTCCAATTTCTATTATCTCAAACAGCCGACGCCTAATTTCCCTTCCCTTCTCACAGTACAAGCACCAGGTAAAGAGAATAAATCAAATGAAAATAAGAGAAAAGACCGGCATTTGCAAAGAGGAGCGTGGGATCGTTGAGAGGCACAACAGGGCTCGAAGTCCAATCAACATGCTTCTTCCCCTCGAAGAATCTAATAAACGTGTCCCTAACGCGATTCGCTGGCCATTCGATCCCCTGCGAGTCGGAACCCGGCATGGCTGAGGAAATAATCGGAGAAGGCGACCGGAGCACAGTAACGGGTTCATGAGGAAGAATCGAAACAATAACGAGTAGAACTGAAGAAGAACAAAGTCCTGAGAGAGCTAAATGGAGAAATAGAGCTAGATGACAATGGCGGCGCTGATGGAGGGGGGAGATTACAACACCGGAGAACGCGGAAAGCTTCTTCTTTGCAGCAATGGCAATCCCCTCCTCATTCAGTCATTTTTTAACGTTAATATTGATTCATCGCTTTATGCAGTTGCGCAACGGGTCGGGCCGGTTGAAAAACCACCACTTGCTACTAATGCTTTGATTCTACTAGAGCTTAGAAATCGATTCGGTTCGAACTGAGAAACCAAACCAAACGGTTTGAATCTCGAGAAAATCTATTGAAGAACCAAACCAAGAATGGTTCATTCTTTCAAAATCCGACCAAACTAAACCGGAACCGAATTTATAATATTTATACATATTTTTAAATTTTTATTTCAAAACCTGCTCACACCGAGTTAAACCGAACAAAACCCTACTTTACGGGACCAAAGCCGAACCGAGAAAAATCAAAAAAATTGGTTTGGTTCGGGTTGGTTTCAATTGAGGGTAGAATCTACCGGTTCGATTCCACCACTGGATTTTACCTAGATACCCCTCAATTTTTACGTCTTTTTTAATAAAGTTCAATAAATTAATATAATAAAATTAAATGTTAGGTTTTTATCATTGAGTAATTATAATATATTTAAATAATTAAACGAATCCATCTATTACACTAATAATTAAATGATACGTAGGCAACAATTATAGTGTAATAATACAATATAAAATACACGTGGCATTATGATCCACTCTTTAGGACAATTTTAAAAATTTTGACATAAAACTTTAGATTTTAAAAACTGTTTTTAATTTTATTTAATAAATCAGGCCGAATAAAATCATTTTTAAATGAAAAGAATTAGATGATTTCGCTAAAATGAGAAATAGACCACTTAGTAAGTGACTCGTGTAAGTTGAGACTTAAGATCAGTCAATTAAAGTGTCACGCGTTATTTGCAGTTTGCACGATAGATTTACTTGATTTTTTAATATCGACGTCTACTTATTATCATATCAATATCAAATTTAAGACATAGATGCAAAAAAATATATAAGATATCAATTGTTAGTATTCTCTCCAATCGGAATTTGAAGCACATTTTTTTCTTAAAATGTGTAAGCTTGATCACGAACTCCACAAAAATTGAGATATATTTTTAAAGTTGTACATAGTTCGGGTTAGTCTAGCTTTCGCCACCCTATTTATAAAAAAAATGAAATTGTAACTAAGCCAAGTGTTGGGAGAAATGGAATTAAACCATTTAGTTAAAAAAAATGATTAACACATAAATTTAATGTCCTGTTTCGTCGAGTTTTGGTTAAATATTGGTTACTCGATTAGATTATCTCAATTTTTTCGTCTAAAATTGACAACCAAATTTTAAAAGAGGGTGTTCTCCATTATTACAAACCATCTTGGTTTTACACAAATAAATGAACCACAACCAACTTCACAATTTGGTCATGCCCTTTCCAACTTTGATTTTCACCATGGTTTGTAACGTCACAACCTTCGACTATTGTGTAAGAAATGCACTATGTTTGGAAGTCTTATTTGCAATACACATACTAATATTCATATTTCATATTATTGTATCAATTATGTTATAGTATACTTTATTTGGGTGGTTAGACCAACGACTTAATAAGTATAAAAATATAAAAATTATTAAAATAATGTTACTTTAATTTTACGATACGATGATAACGTTTATCTATTAATGCAAGTAACATATTATTTTAAAGGGAAAAGTTCAATTTAGCCCCCAACGTATGAGTCAGTGGTCATTTGGTCCCTAACATTTATTTTTTACCAAATTAGACCTTATCGTATACACTGTTTGCAATTCAAACCATCTCGTTAAATTTTTCGTTAAATTTGACACGTGTTCTGCACGTACGCTGCTAAAACCTCAAAATACCATATTTTCCTCCCGAAATCCCTAAAATAACAGTTAAATTTACGTAAAAACATACACTAAATTATCTCTCCTTACTCCAATTTGAATTTACGGTAGGGATTTCAGACAAATTTAACTTTTATTTTAGAGATTTCGAGAGGAAATGAGGATATTTTTAGATTTTAGCAGCGCACGTGCAGAGCACGTGTTAAATTTAACGAAAAATGTAACGGGAGGGTTTGAATTACAAACGGTATATACAATAGGGTCTGATTGGGTCAAAAATAAATGTTAAGGACCAAATGACCACTGACCTCATACGTTAGGGGTTAAATTAAAATTTTTCCTATTTTAAATATTTATAATTTATTTTAATTATTATATTTGTTAATATAATTAAAAAAAATAAAAAATCAAAGTGCAATTAGTCGAACCGGTCCGATTCGGTTCGGTCTAGTGAGGGGCATTTCGGAAAAAAAAAATGAACAAGTGAAAAAATATTACTTTTTGATGGAAAATATGACGGTAGGGGCCATATTGCCCATTATTAATACATTAAGGTTGTTCTTGTATATTATTCAAGTTTACGGTGTAAATTGCCCATTTCACCTAGTTATAGGGGCCAAATTGCACTTTACCCAAGTTTATGGTGTAAATTGTCCATTTCACCTAGTTGTAGGGGTCAAATTACACTTTACCCTTGTTAATAAGTTACGTGCAATTAAAATTAATATTTATAATGATATTGTTATTTTTGATTTGTACTTAAATTGCATATCCGCAAGTTATTCTCTAATAAATTAAAAAAAATAATTTATTTTGCAACATACAACGTAAATATAGAGGACAAATGAGGAAAGTCGAGCTTTTACGGCTTTAAAAAGAGCGAACTAGAAATGGAAATTCAGCTCAGCCTCCTCTTTTGTCTGGCCTTTTTCACTTTGTGCCTGCGTCTGGTCGTTCTGCTGCCATGGAAGAACCGATTGGGGGAAGATAGCATCTAGGCACTTTCTTATTCAATTCTTGGATTGTATACCGCCTGATTTCGGCCATATTGGCGCTAAATCCACCTCCGACGGCGAAGCTCAGCCATGGCCGACTCTGAATTTCCTCAGGTCAACTCCGTGCTAAATTGTTTTCGTTTTCTGCTTCTTGGTTCGAATTAATCGTTCTTTTTTCACTCGTTGGAGTTGATTTTTTTCCTGGTATGGACACGCCAAGAAGTTTGTATTCTTGTTTCTTTCTCTGCTGCATTGTATTTTATTTTCTGACTTGTGTTGTTGCGCTGCATATTAGTTTATTTTTGTATTTATTTATAAATATAGTGATCTTGAATTTATTAGCGAGTTTAGAGTTGATATTTTCTATTTATCGTATTGACTCAGTTGGTGTAAATATTTACAGACTTGTGAAGTGTTGTGGAACCCAGAGTTCACAACGAATAATCGGAAAAACTCGGCTATATTCCCAGCTAACATTTACAACGAAAAAGAAAAGATGAAAGAGAAAATAGTAAAAACTAATAACAGACAATTCCACCCTTTTTCATGTCCCTCGCTTCTGCTTATAACGCCTTCTCCTTCCAACGGTCTGGACACGTCGATAACCAGCTGCTTTGCGACAGCTGCTAGGTTAGCTGGGCTTGGGCTCTCTTTGGTTTACTTCGCTAGCCCAACTACGCAGCCCGTCGTGGAGGCCTTGTCCACGACAGTCCTCCCCCTCGGACAGACTTTGTCCCCAAGGTCAAAATTCAGGATAGCGAGCAGTAATAACGTCGGAGTCCACCCACGTAGCGTCGGAAATAGGGCGCTCCTTCCACTGAATCAATCACTGAGTAATAGGAAAGTTGCCTCGCTTTACAACTCGGGTTTGCAAGAGGCGGAGTGGGGTCTCCGGTGAATTATCGGCGTAGATATCAGGAGGAAGAATGGGTGAGGAAATGGCCTGGCTGCTGATTGTCTTCTTTAATAATGAAACATGAAAAACCGGGTGAATACGGGCCCCAGCTTGTAAAGCCAATTTGTAAGCGACTTGGCCGATATGCGACGTAATCAAGAACGAACCGAAGTATTTCGGAGCGAACTTGTGAGACGGCCTGGCGGCTACCGACTGTTGGCAATAGGGTTGGAGCTTAAGATATACCCAGTCGGCCGGCTGAAAACTACGTTCGGTTCGGTTGCGATCAGCATAGAGTTTCATGCGATGTTGAGCCTGCGAGATGTTTTCCTTCAGCAATGTATCCATCGCATGATGATCACAGAGGTAGCCATCCGCGGCAGTAGATGTAGATAAGTAGGGGCCCAACACCAAGTCGGGGAGGAGGTTGCCCGTATAAAGCTTCGAAGGGCGTCATTTTAATGACCGTCTGTAATGTGGTATTATACCACCATTCCGCCAAGGGAAGCCACTGCTGCCAAGCCGAAGGCTTTCAAAACGTCATACAGTAGAGGTACATCTCTAAACATCGATTCAGTCTCTCCGTTTTGCCATCCGATTTCGGGTGATACGTGGTGGATGTATCCAACTCTGCACCCAGGGAGGAGAAAACGGATTGCCAGAAAGCGGAGAGGAATATTAGGTCCCTGTCGGAAACCATAGACTGTGGAATACCGCTACTTGAACAGTGGTGAACTGATGGTGAAGGGTCAGAAAATGGGCGTATTTTGTAAAGCGATCCACCACCACAGGATACAATTGGATTGAAGGGAGCTGGGCAGACCCTCAATGAAGTCCATAGCGATGTGAGTCCATGGTTGCTGGGGAATTGGCAATGGTTGAAGCAGGCCTGGATAATGGACGTGTTCACGTTCGCATCGTTGGCACGTATCGCAATTGTTGACGTACGAACGAACGTCGGGAGTAAGGCCAGGCCACCAGAACAGGGACTTGGCCAGATGGAGAGTTGCCTGTATACCAGAGTGTCCCCCTTCTGCTGAATCGTGCAAAGACCTGAGGACTTTGGTACGGATGGAATTGCCCTGACCCAAAACCAGTTTGCCCTGGAATCGGATTAAACCATTTGAGACGGAGAAGGAAGGGTCTGAGGAAGGATCCACGGAAAGCTTGGTAATCAAATCCGCTGCCCAAGCATCCCCGTCATAGCTGCAGAAAACTTCTTTGCATCCACTGTGGGGTACTAGTGGAAATACTGTGGCATTCTGAAATAGTCGGCGGCAGAGAAAAGGGAGCACGAGAGAGAGCATCTGCCACGATGTTGTGCTTTCCTTGCCGATACTCTATCTGATAATCTAAGCCCAGCAGCTTAGAGAGCCACTTTTGTTGCAGCAGGGTGGTGATACGTTGCTCCAGCATATACTTCAAGGATTGGTGGTCTGTTTGGATGACGAAGCTGTTGCCTTCTAAATAGTGTTGTCAGAGCTGGACCGCTGCAACCAGAGCAAGTAGTTCCTTCTCATATATGGACAGCCCCATATTCTTCGGATTAAACGGTTTGCTCATGAATGCTATTACCTGACGGTTCTGCATCAAGACGGCTCCCATTTCCCCGTGACACGCATCCGCTTGAATCATGAAAGACTGTGAGAAATCTGGAAGTGGACAAAAGCATTCTTCTTCAGGAGAGATGTGAGAGACTTCGTCAGTATTCCGTAGCTACGAATAAACTTCCGATAGTAGCCGGTTAATCCCAAGAATCCCCGCAGTTGTTTGATATTGGAGGGTGATGGCCAATTCACCATTGCTGCGATCTTGGCTGGATCGGCCTTGACCCCTTCACTGGAGATAATGTGACCTAGATAACCTACTTCCGTTTGGCCGAACGTGCACTTAGATTCATTGGCAACAAGTTTATGATGTCGCAGCAAGCTTAAAACAGTGTTCAGGTGCTCACAATGGGTCTCTACCGAGGGACTGTAAACCAGTATATCATCGAAGAAGACGAGAACGAACTTCTGCAGATATAGTTGGAAAATGGAGTTCATGAGTGCCTGAAACGTTGCCAGTGCATTTGTGAGGCCGAAAGGCATGACTCTGAACTCATATAACCCTTGATGGGTTTTGAACGCCGTTTTATGACAGTCCGCCTCCTTCACACGAATCTGATGGTACCCAACTAGTAGATCGATTTTGGAAAAACCGAGGAACCATGCAGCTCATCCAACAATTCGTCTATGATAGGTATCGGGAATTTGTCTTTGATGGTAAGGGCATTCAATTGCCTGTAGTCCACGCAAAACCTCCATTGCCCGTCTTTTTTCTTCACCAACAGTACCGGCGATGCGAATAGCTGTTGCTTGGGACGATTATGCCGTCTTTAAGCATCTCTTAAACCAGTTTCTCTATCTCTGTCTTCTGAGAAAATGGTACCGATAAGGCACAATTCGGAAGAGCCGTGCATCAAGTTGAAGCGGAATCCGATGGTCATGGCTTCTCTCTGGTAGCAAACCCGACAGCTGGGCAAAAACATCAGCAAAGTCTTGGACGATTGCTTTCACACATTCCGGCTCCGGTTGCGCAGGATCAGACTCCATCATTCGTAGTTGGGCAATAAATCCATTGGGCTGTTTCCTCCGGCTCGCTCTTAGTGCCTTCGGGTTGGACACCGTGCTGATATCTGCAAGGTTTGCATAAGGTATACTAAGAGAATTCCCTTCATAATGGATTAACAGTTGCTGACGAGGTGGGTCGAAAGTTATTAAACTATGGGTTGCGATCCAGTCAATACCCAAGATCATATCGCTTCCCCCAAATTTCAGGGTTCGCAGAGGATAAGTGAATGGAAAACCCAACATCTTCCACGTCACTGGGTCAGATAACTCCTTGCTACTCGGTTTCTCGTCGTTGGCCACCACCACATCGGCTGTCTTCCCTGGTTTCGTCGGGAATCAAAAATGAGCTGCCACCCTTTCGTCAATAAAGCTGTTGGTACTGCCATTGTCGATGAGGATTGAAATTTGTTGGTGACCAAGCTGCACGGATATTCTTACGGTGGAGTTTGTCGTCTGGCCAGTGAGAGCGTGAAGAGAGACTTCTAAGGGGGTGGTATCGGAAATGCCGTCCAGGTTTTCTTCCCCCGAAGAGTTTTCCTCCTCGGCTTCGATTGGGTCGATTATGAGCAAGTTTAATGCCCGGTTCTTGCAGATATGTCCAGCAAAGTATTTTTCATCACACTTAAAACAAAGGCCCAATTTCCGTTTAAGTTGGAGTTCAGATTGAGGTATTTTCTGCATCCTGATTGATGGTTTCGTAATCTCGGCTTTGCCGTGTAAATTGTTAGCCGGAGTAGCTCTAGGGATATCTATCCACTTCGGGTGTAGTGGTTGACGAATTTGTTTCCACCCTATGTGTAATACCCCAAGTGCAGTCTCCTGAAGGGTGACAACCTTTATTGCTTGTTCCAGAATCGAGGATCGGGCGATTTTAACCATCGCTCTTATCTCTTCTTTCAGTCCACTGGTGAAACCTGCGATCCAGAAAGACTCTGGCATTTCTAGTAGGCGTGGCTACGCTTGGGCTTTCAATTCTTCAAACTTCTCTAAGTATTCCGAAACCGTCCCCGTCTGGGTGATTTTATTGAGCAACTCTAATATGTCCTCCCCCGGGTTGGCTGAAAAATGCTTGCATAGTGCTGATGTAAACTGCCTCCAGGTTACCCTGGGTTTCGTTACTACCCACCTGTGGTACCATACATCTGCTTTCTCTCACAAATAAAGTTCTGCCAATTCTAATTTTTGGTGCTCAGCTGTTCGGTGTAGGTCAAAGTACCTATCTGCCTTCCGTACCCACTCCTGAGGATTGTCTACCGTGAAATAAGGGAGTTCGAGCTTCGGTAATCTTACCAGCTGATGGTCACAACGTGGGGGCTCGACAGGTGCTGGCGGGTAAAACGACAACCGAGCCGGTGAATTCTGCCATGGACTCCATGGTTGCTGTAATTGAATCGAGGGAACGAGAATGTTTTGGTAGGGGGTAGATTTGAATCGCTTGGAGCCGGGGTGATTGAAGAGGGTAACGAAGAATCACCCTTCTCCTGTGGCTTCTGCCAAGGTTCAGTCCTCATAGGTTGTTTTTGCCCCAGTTCTGGTCAAATTCTGGTTAGTTGAGACAGCAGGGCATCGTGTTTGACGGTCGAATCTTGTATATAGGTGTTGAAGGAGTGATCGGAACGCTCCTGTTTAGCTTGCAGCTCCTGGAGACTGTGGCCCGAGGCAGCTAACTGAGAAGTAATCTCGGTGACGGCCTTCTGCAGCTCCTGGTACCCCCCGGTTTCTTCAGCGTTTCCTCATTCGATTTCGCTCTAGTCTCTGCCATCTTCGATCGTAGTAACTCTGATACCACTGTTGTGGAACCCAGAGTTCACAACGAATAATCGGAAAAACTCAGCTATATTCCCAGCTAACGTTTACAACGAAAAAGAAAAGATGAAAGAGAAAATAGTAAAAACTAATAACAGACAATTCCACCCTTTTTCACGTCCCTCGCTTCTGCTTATAACGCCTTATCCTTCCAACGGTCTGGACACGTCGGTAACCAGCTGCTTTGCGACAGCTGTTAGGTTAACTGGGCTTGGGCTCTCTACTTCGCTTCTTCTTGGTAGCCCAACTACGCAGCCCGTCGTGGAGGCCTTGTCCACGACATGAAGTTACATCTGCCTAAAGTCAATCTTTCGTTGTCTTGTTATTGTAGCTCAACCTTGTTGTTTTATTTTTCAATGTAATTCTACTTGCTCATAAAAAAGAGTTGTCTTAGTATTGGTATTGCTTGTTAAAGGGAGCCTCACCATGAATCGCTTACTTCTTCACGCATGCAGGACTGGGTCTTATACCCACTGAATCCCTGCCATCTGGCAGTGACAGTTTCATTTCATTCGTGTGTATATCTCTTTGTATTCTAGAACACCCTACTCTCTGCTATATAGCTGTCTCTGTAATATAGAAATACATAAACAAAAACACAGTTTTCTCTCTCTCAATCTTTGCTTGTCGTTATTGTTGTTATTATAATGAACATGTTATTCGTTACCTTATTTGGATTAGAAAAGTAATTGATTTCAGACAGAGGCACAGTCTAGTAAATCAACTCCTCTTGCACTTTTTGGTACCTTAGAAGAATCGGAATATGATCATTTTCCGAAAATGGCCCTTAAATGTGGAGTGTTTAAGACGTTTTTTTTGTAATACACTTTTCTCTGGGGGGGGGGGGAATATGAATTTTAAAGAGCGTTTTGTAAAGTCTTTTTGTGGAGGTTGAGCCATTTTTGGTTTCTTGATTCTTCTGCTCATATCTTTTTGGAATGTATATCCTTTATTAGTAATAAAAAATCAACTTGTTCACTTGTGGAGTGCTAGAGGTATTGTAGAACTAAAGTACTATCTATTCTGTTCTTATGTGAAGAGGATTCAAGAGTGATGAGAAAAAACAAAAAAAAAAAAAAAACAAAATAGGATCAATGCAATAGTTATAAACTGCGAAAAACAGGTTTAGGCTGATACTTGAACTCACCATGTCAAACCAAAGTTGGTTTTATAACTTGAAATTCATTCTTTCAAGAGCTAGAATGATGGTATCTGCTTCTTTGAAGGTGATGTTATCTGTTTCTTTGAATTTCAAATAATCAAATCATCATCAAAAGGAGTTGTTTATGGGACTCCTTATTTTATTCTAATATTTCCACCTTGTTTTGCGTGAATCAATCATTAAAGACATCAAATATATGAATGCAGTTTCCAATTTTATTATGACTTATTTGTAGACTTTGATTGCTAAGACCATATACTTGTAAGCTGAGCATCGTTGAAATGGATATGATATGAATGTGATTCTTGGTCTACTCAACCAGCTACTGTCTTGGGTGTTTCAGTTGCAATGAATCATCTTAGCAGCGAGCTTCATTTTTATTCTGAAATGATTGAGTACAATTATGTGGATGTGTTCGATTTTCTGTTCTAATTGATATTCTGTCTAACTTGTCTCTAGCATTGCAACTGTGAGATTCATATAATTCATGAAAACGAGCAATCTGTTATAAAACCACCGGTTATCTTCACGTATGCTAGGAGGAAGAAAGAGAACAAGGCTTGAGATATGCAGTTATATTTTAATAGCTTTATTTTTAAATAAATGTTGCTATAATAGGAGGGGTAAAGAGGGAAGTTTACGTTGAAATTCTGTTAGAAGGGAGAAATATAGGTGACACAGAAATGATAGGATAGGGGGGGAAAAAACTTGGAAAAAATGGGAGAGAGTAGGAGCTCTAAAATTCTTCTACATTTTCTTGTTCTTGATGAATTTGGTCTTCTGACTGTTGGATTATTGCAATAGTACCTGGATTGCTCTGTTGCTTTATTGGTTCATTGTTATAAGTTTTCTTTGATAGAACAGAGACCATAACATTGGTATCAGAGCAGCGACTTGGGCAATGGCCGGAAAGAAGCAATCTCAAGTACAGGGGAAATCCATTGTGACAGATGATCCATTACCACAGGGTGACTTGTGGCTGGACATCGGTACTATTAAGGAAAGCATTGTGAACTTGACGACAGCTATAGCCGATATGAAGTCGATGGCTGCGATGATGCCCACGGCTGGACCTTGGCAATGGGATAAAGGGAAAATGAAACCGACAGAGGAACAGGCAGGGCAATCGAGTTGCCAAGGCCCGCTAGATGAAAGAGGAGGAGAAGGGTGGAAAGAAGAGCACCTGAGCCGACGGATGGAAATGCCCATCTTTGCCGGAGGAGACCCGGATGATTGGCTCTTTCGCGTGGAGCGGTTCTTCACCTTTCAATCTCTGTCCGAGACCGAGAAATTTCATTGGGTGGCGGTACATATTGAGGGGGAGGCACTGGCATGGTTCCAATGGGAAGAACGACGTCGTCCCTTCCGGGGTTGGGTGGATTTTCAGGGTCGCCTCTTGGACAGATTCCGATCTTCGTTGGAGGGTACTCTCTCGGAGCGCTTTTTGCAGATGAAACAAGGGGGGACACTGCGGGAATACCGTCAAGCTTTTGAACGCGCAGCTTCGCATTTTTGTGACGTCCCAGACCATTTGCTTGAAGCACAGTTCATGCTTGGCTTGACGGACGACATCCGTGCCGAGTTGTTGGGGAGTCGGCCGACGGGTTTGGACGAAATGCTGTTAGCAGCGCAGAGAGCAGAAGACAAGCTTTCTTTGCTGAGTCGATCTGGGCTTGGGTCGGGTGTGCGTGGAACTGGGCCGAACCGGGTAGGCCAGTCGGGCTTCATACCTACGAATCATACCACACGTTGGGGCTCACCAGCGAGCTCATTTCGTTCTTCTCCTCCAGCGCCAGTGGCGCACGCTGGTCAACCAGCGAAATCGCCCTCCACCGTCGCCCAAACCAGTCGCCCTGCAGGTCCTCTCCGGCGTCTGTCGGAGGCAGAAATGATGGCAAAGAGAGATAAGGGCCTATGTTTTCGCTGCGATGAGTGCTACTTTCCCAGGAATCGCTGTAGGGCAAAAGAACTACAGGTACTCATCTGTTACGATGAAGTTGAACCTGACGAAGAACAGGGCGCAGAGGAGGATGATACTCTCAAGGAAGCCGACTGTTCAGAAGGAGTTGAATTAGCGCAACTATCTCTCAATTCCATGGTGGGATTTTCTTCCCCTGATTCTTTCAAAATTCGTGGCACAGTAAGAGGACAAGACGTGGTGGTTCTCATTGACAGTGGGGCTACACACAACTTTGTATCACACAGGGTCGTCAAAAAACTCAACATCCCAGTAGAGACATCCAGCGCTTTTGAGGTGAAAACAGGAACAGGAATGATGGTCAGGGGTTCGGGTATATGTAAAGCCATTCAAATCAATTTTCCAGGTTGTATAGTTACTGAAAACTTTTTCCCTCTTAACTTGGGCAGTGCTGATCTGATTTTGGGATTTAAATGGTTGAAGGCTCAAGAGGAAATGTGTGTTCGATGAGGAGCCCTTACCATGCAATTTTCCGTTAATGGCCAACAAGTGATTTTACAGGGAGACCCCAGCTTGGGTAAGTCCCTGATATCCCTTAAATCTTTGGTAAAGCAGTTTGAGCAAGGAGATACAGGATTGCTGGTGGAATTACAGGGCCTCGTTACTGAAGAAATTTCCCTTCTACACCCGGAGGTTGCAACGTTATTGAGCTCATTTCAGGAGCTTTTTGCTATGCCTCAAGGACTACTACCCCAACGGGTTCTGGACCATCATATCGAGTTGGCTCCCGGCGTTCCTCCGGTTTCAATAAGACCATATCGGTACCTGCACGTTCAAAAGGACGAAATAGAAAAATTAGTGGGCGAAATGTTAGCGGCCGGTATTATCCAAGCAAGTTGCAGCCCTTATTCCAGTCCTGTAATTTTAGTTAAGAAAAAGAATGGCAGCTGGCGGGTTTGTGTTGATTATCGGGCCTTAAATAAGGTCACAATTCCTAATAAGTTTCCCATTCCACGCGTTGATGAACTGCTGGACGAGTTGGCAGGTGCCACTATATTTTCTAAGCTGGATCTGAGGTCAGGATATCACCAGATTCGCGTATGTCAGGAGGACGTGCCAAAAACTGCCTTTAGTACTCATGAGGGCCACTATGAATTTCTAGTCATGCCATTTGGGCTGACCAACGCCCCTTCTACCTTCCAAGCTTTGATGAATCAACTGTTCAAACCCTTCTTACGGCGTTTTGTATTGGTCTTCTTTGATGACATTTTGATTTATAGTATGGATTTAGAGGCTCATCTTCGTCATCTGGAGGTTGTACTGACCGTATTAAAGGACAATCAGTTATATGCCAACCCATCCAAATGTTTCTTTGCTCAGCCTCAATTGGAGTATTTGGGGCACATTATTTCCTCTAAGGGAGTGGCAGTGGACACCGCAAAGGTAGAGGCTATGCTCCATTGGCCCACACCTAGAAATTTGAAGGAACTGCGAGGGTTTTTGGGACTCACCGGCTATTACCGCAGGTTTGTGGAAGGGTACGGGAAATTAGCTGCTCCCCTAACTGCCCTATTAAAGAAAGATGCCTTCCTATGGTCGAAGGAGGCAGAAACGGCTTTACAAAAATTGAAGGTAGCTATGACGACGGTACCGGTATTGGCTTTACCCGATTTTTTCAAGACGTTTGTGGTAGAGACCGATGCATCGGGCGATGGAATCGGGGCCGTTCTAATGCAAGGGGGTCGAGTGATTGCATTCTTTAGCCAAAAATTATCTACACGAGCGCAGGGTGAATCGGTGTACGAGAGGGAGTTACGGGCTATCGTACTAAGTGGAGACCATACTTGCTAGGCCGCCATTTTATAGTTCGCACGGATCAACGAAGCCTAAAATATTTACTTGAGCAACGCATGGTCAATGTAGAACATCAGAAATGGCTCACAAAAGTTATGGGCTATGATTTCGACATCCAGTACAAACCGGGTTTAGACAATAAGGCAGCTGATGCTCTTTCTAGAAGACCGACTACACCTACACTAGCCGCACTTTCTTTTACTACAATTCTGCCTTGGGAAGACATTGCTAAGGAGATTCAGGAGGACCCACGCTTATCCAGCATTGTGACTCAACTCCAGCAGCAAAATGAGGGGCCAAGGGACTATGTGCTGCACAATAATCGATTGTATTTCAAAAATCGTTTGGTTTTAACAGAAAATTCTGCATTAATTCCAGCATTACTTCGGGAGTTTCACGGTTCTGCAATGGGGGGTCACTCCGGGGCCGTTAAGACCTATCAACGCCTAGCTGCAGAATTCTGTTGGACAGGTATGAGCAGTCGTGTAAAGAAGTTTGTGGCCGAATGTGATGTGTGTCAGCGGAGTAAATATCAAGCCTTAGCACCAGCAGGCCTCTTGCAACCTCTCCCGATTCCCACGGCCATTTGGGAGGACATATCCATGGATTTCATTGAAGGGCTTCCGCGTTCTGAGGGGCACACTGCTATTTTGATTGTTGTGGATCGTCTAAGTAAGTATGCCCACTTTATTGCGTTGAAACATCCATTTACAGCTCATTCTATCGCAGTGGTGTTCTTTAAAGAGGTGGTCCGACTACACGGTTTCCCGCGCTCAATTGTCAGTGATAGAGATAAAATTTTTCTGAGTATGTTTTGGAAAGAGTTGTTCAAGCTACAAGGGACAGCTTTAAAACACAGTTTAGCGTACCATCCTCAGACGGACGGGCAGACGGAGGTAGTGAACCGTTCTCTGGAGACATATTTGCGTTGTTTTACTTCCGACAAACCACGTGCCTGGATTCAATGGCTACCATGGGCGGAGTTCTGGTACAACACGTCGTTTCACACAGCTACCAAACTTTCTCCTTTCAAGGCAGTTTATGGTCGAGAGCCACCTCCAATAATTCGAGTGGGAGTGGGAAAGGCAATTGTTCAATCAGTGGAAGATTTGCTTCAGGAGAGAGATGCTATTCTTGACTTGCTACAAACTCATTTGTCTCGAGCACAGGCCCGCATGAAAGAGGTGGCTGATGGGAAGCGAAAAGATGTAACTTTTTTGGTAGGAGATTGGGTGTACGTCAAGCTACAGCCATATAGGCAACGGACATTGGCTCGGAAACGAAATGACAAACTCGGACCCCGCTTCTATGGCCCTTATCAGATAGTGTCCAAGATAGGTCATGTCGCTTACAAGTTGAAGTTACCAGATTCTGCTCAAATTCATAATGTCTTTCATGTTTCGTTATTACGGAGAGCTTTGGGTACTCAAGATAGAGTCACTGAATTACCATCTACATTATCTGAAGAGATGGAGCTGATTACAGAACCAGACGAGGTCCTTGGTGTGCGGCCTCATCAGCAAGACACCTCGACTGCCAGGGAAGTTCTCATTCGCTGGAGAAATATGCCAAAGGAGGATGCTACATGGGAGATGGTGGAGCTGATTCAGACTCAATTTCCTCACTTTAACCTTGAGGACAAGGTTGCTGTTTGGGCGGCGAGTAATGTTATAAAACCACCGGTTATCTTCACGTATGCTAGGAGGAAGAAAGAGAACAAGGCTTGAGATATGCAGTTATATTTTAATAGCTTTATTTTTAAATAAATGTTGCTATAATAGGAGGGGTAAAGAGGGAAGTTTACGTTGAAATTCTGTTAGAAGGGAGAAATATAGGTGACACAGAAATGATAGGATAGGGGGGGAAAAAACTTGGAAAAAATGGGAGAGAGTAGGAGCTCTAAAATTCTTCTACATTTTCTTGTTCTTGATGAATTTGGTCTTCTGACTGTTGGATTATTGCAATAGTACCTGGATTGCTCTGTTGCTTTATTGGTTCATTGTTATAAGTTTTCTTTGATAGAACAGAGACCATAACACAATCCTTTTCTTCAGCTCACTTTCAGACGCTATACTTTTATATTTTATTATTTTAAGCTTGCCCGCACCATGAATGCCATGTAATGTAAAATGAGTTATTTACAGGAGCACATATTAACTCCATTGAGCGAGGACAGTGAGGCAACTTGTTGGGGCTGTGGATTGCGCCTTCTTCTTCCACATAATACCCCTATATTCAAGTGTGGTTGGTGTGGAGCCATTACTCATCAAAATGTGCAGAAACATGACAACACCTCCTTAAAGTGGAGAAGATGGCGAGACCGGTGTTTTGTCTGTGTCCTTATTATGTTCATGCTATTCGTGATTTGTGAGTTACAATGGTTCCTTTTTTCAATTCAGAGACTTATTTACGTACTCTTATCATACTATATATGGTTTACATTTTTGGACTGGGTGTTGTTACTTTACTGTTATGTCAATGGCTCTTCTTCTAATGCTCTTATTCCTCTTTTTGATATAATAGTACAAAATGTTTTTAAGTGATTTTCACATATTAAAACTATGTTTAATTTATTGCTAAAAGTATTTTAAGTTTCCATAGCATATATTGGTGCTTAACAAGAATTCAAAATTTATTTTTATGCCCGTGTATTTTCAAACTAATCCTGGTCAAGCTTAATTAAATTTGATAATCTTGGTTTTCATGTGATAAATGTTGTAGAAAATCCACCTTTATCATCATTTTTCAATGTAATATATTTCCTGTATGAAATCTTTTTTTCTGTTAGACTTGAAGTTTTGTTTAACTAGACCGGCTAGCTAGTCACAGCGGTACATATTGGAGACTTAAGATCCAAACGAGATTAACTCCCAAATCTACTCGTTAGATTGTTTTTGTCAAACAAGCAGCACCATTTTCACAGGATTATGTGGAAGATTGAAAACATAATCTCCCTTTATGCGTGGTAATTTATATGAAAATAGTAACCTTAGCAGGAGGTTACATATCGGAATGCTTCCTGTTGAAACATTTTTTGCTGCAGATTTTTGCTAGTTAAGGACTTCAGGTTGCTGTTGTTTCATATCTTTTGCTTCCAGTTTTTACATTCTTATCCATTTCTTTCTGCATCCATCTTCCAATATATTTTCGTATACCATTTAAATGTTGTTTTCTTGAAGTGCAGGTGGTGGAGTGTGGGCTGTTTACCCTTCCGTTTTCTCCGTCAGCTATTTCAGTGGGATTTTACACTCCATCATAACAATTATATTGGCTGTAACAACTGTTTCTTCGTTCAGCCTTGCAGCATTTCGATGTGCTGGCACTGCCCCAAACACTATTTGGGGAAGCTATCCAGTAGTGGGTAAAGATGACCTTCAAAACTATAGCTTCTGCCACTATTGCTCAAAGCCAAAGTCACCGAGATCTCATCACTGCCAATCTTGTGGGATGTGTATACTGGATATGGATCATCACTGCCCATTTGTAAGTTTTCTTGATTCTTTCAGTTAGAAAATATTTTGTTACATTGGAACGGATATAAATCGTTCAAACCTTGGTGTTTACCAAGTGTTGATTTTAATTTCCCACTTATAGTGAATTCTTTGGTTTGTATTAGTACTTCGGTGCCTTTCATTATTCTTAGAGATTAACAAATCTAAACGCTCGTTAACACCAGAGATAAAACTACAGGCAGGATAAGACCAAAATGTCAATCATCATGATATTATTGATTACAAGCACTATATTTTGGAAAATTGTTTTGGGTTTCTTTTCATTCCTCTTGCTCCCACTCTTAAGTGCAATTCACCTCTTCTGGACTAGAATGGAATAGATGGACTTTCGTAAGACCTCTATCATTGAGGTAGTTTGTCACCAAATTTTACTACTTTGGCTGCGTTGCTAGTTATTCGGAATTTTCAGTTATTTCATTTCCTAATGTTTAGAGTAGTGTATAGAGGTCAAATTTTATAAATTTTTTCTCGAGACATTTTGCTTGTGCGGAATTAGAGTCAATTCATATTTATTTATTTTTATCGCCTTGAGCATTGTTAGAATTCGATGTAATCCGTAATTTAGTTGGGTCATATCCAATATTAAAGTTTTTTACATTATTCTAAATATTATTAATTGAGTTCCAAAACTTATTGTACGTTGATTTGGATTAATAAATTTTCATGGGTCCGTGATTTTTTTTTTTTTTTCGTAAAGGTTTTCCAAGTAAATCTCTGTATTCCTATTTTCGCATATTTTCTTTTTCTAATTTGGCTTAGAAAGAAACATCTGAATTCAACTAAAAATTTTATTAAGCTTAGATTTGACTTTCTTTCTCGTGTTCTTCCCGATTCAAATACAGATTGGGAACTGCGTTGGAGCAGCAAATCATCGACACTTTATTATCTTCCTCATTTCAGCTGTCATGAGCACAATTTATGTGTCGATCATGTCTTTCTACTGAAGGGTCCAAAATGTGGCCATCTCTAAGATACAAAGAATTGAATCATTTACAGGGCACTGGGATCGACTTGGGTGTAAGACTTGCGAAGGAAACTATAGTTGCCTTACTCACCTCCTCAATGCTGCTGTCCACAAGAGGGGTTGTTCTTATCTATCTCTTTGTTTCTAGTGTTTCAGTCCAGATTGGGCTGAGTGTACTTTTATGGCAACAACTCTGTTATATCTACGAGGGGAAAACTTATCTCGCCCATTTAAGTTCACAGGGCGGCAACGATGGCGGTGGAAAAGACTGTAAAAATATTACCCGTTTCTTCGGTTGCCCATTTTCTCTCTCTAGATATATGCCGAATTTCGGAAGCAGCAGCCGGAAAAAGCACAAGAAGTGAAAGAAAACAGGACTGCTCAGTGTAAGGTATTCTTCTTCTGCTTCCACGCATTGTTTGTTGGAAAATCTCCATTTTCACTTCTGTAGGTTAGTCTTTATGCTTTTCCAAGTATTTATTGGAGATATAGGCCACTTTTACTTCAGAAAATAATTCATAATTTTCGTTTTTTTTTAATTTTTAAATTTAATTTTATTTATGGGAATGAGAAATTGGAATGAAGTAGATGAATATACAAAAATTGATTCTAGCCGAAGAGGAGTGCTTGTTGAGATGGGTAACTGCCCCTACTCTCGTAGGAGAGCAAGAATACAAGTTTGATTCCTACTTATTGGGTGGGATATCTTTACTTTTAAAGAGGTAATTAAAAAACAAAATAATCATATATATATATATATATATATATATATATATATATATATATATATATATATATATCATATAGTAGGAAAGCCAGCACGCTCGGGGACAGATTCCCAGGGGATTTTGTTGGAAAGCACGGCTGGTCAGGACCATAAATTCGTATACGTTAACAAAATCGTCTTTAAATTATGTTCCGTTAACAAAACACTCGTTACTTACACCCGATTTCTTAACACGGCCGCCTGTCGCGAGACTACGCAGATTTCCGCAGACTACTGCGAATGGAGAAGTCGAAAATATTCTTTGTTAATTTCTATTTTTCAAATAATGTTATGTTTACACTATAATTTTTTATTCACGTGTGTCATCTGTTAATTTCGTCGCATAATTTATTATATATTATACTAAACAAATACGAAAATTAATCGATCAAATTTCAACAGATGAATGTATTCCAAACCTTGCGACAACAATCCTAAGTAATAAGCCTACTTCATTCAATCATTGACCATAAATTTTAGTCTTGCCAATATTTTCCTAACTTTGAAAATGATGTGAATTGCCAACGTAAATAACGAGTTATTGAAAGCCTTAAATTTCATTAGATAAGGCTCTATCTCTGCTTTCATGGTGTGTGGTAGAGAGGCAGAGAGAGATGGCAGAAGCTAGCGGCGTGCTCGCGGCGAGAAACATTAACCAAATTCCTACTTCGTACGCAGCTAAACCTAGAACACTCGAATCAGTGTCTCGCGCTCTTCGAATCAAAGCTTCTTCAAGGCGAAATGACCTCTCGCTGGTATCGTAAGCTATTCTCATTTCATTTTGGAGTCCTTTAAGCTCCATCTTTCCTCGGAAATCCTCCATTTCGTCGAATTCTTTTCTCTTTTGATTTGGTTCCAGTTTTTCCTCCTTCAGGTTAAAAAAGGAAGCGGCAAGAGTCGGCGCCGTCTGATCACCATATCAACGGCGGATGGTAAATGGCAGGGGAATTGGAGCTCTGAGTATTTGATTTCACTCCGGGACTTGAGGTTGGAGGATTTGGTGGAAGACGAACGTAAAGATGCCGAGGTTTTCGTCAACCTCTGCATTCAAAAGGTTGAACTCTTCGTTCCTCAAATTCAGCTTCGTCGAGAAATTAATGAACTGAAACGTAAAGTTAAAGATAAAGCTGAAGAAAACGAAAATTTGATCTCCATTGATAAACATTCTTCATCCAGTTGCAAGATACTGTAATATGGTAGCATCATCTGTGACTGTAACCAAACGGAGAAAACTCGGTTGATCTTTTTTGATAAATATCATTTATCTTATATTGAAATCACTAAACTACCATTGTCAGAATAACAAAATGACCGATTGTGAAAATTGAAAATGGGGACGATGATCTTCCAACCACTATTTTTTATCATAGTAGTAAACTTACGCATGCTTTGATTAGTTTTCCTTTGTATAACCAGCATGCCAGTTTTGGCTTCTCAGTGGAAGGAAAGATTATTACATCCTTCACCAGAAAATGTGGTATTTGCTCTTCCCAATACTGTAGAGAGGTAAGAACTAGTTTTGAGTGTCAGAGTTCCTTAAAGATGCAGATTTTGATGAAGTATATGGAACTGGAAATAGAAGATTAATCGGAAGAGTGATTCAAGTTGATTACTGATGATAATTATTGTTGTTTTTTTTGACAGATCAACACAAGTTTCAATGTTTGGGTTCTCCCTTCTTCTAGAGAGAACCGAAATATTCAACTTCCAGACATCGGAGGAGATGATCCATCATTAAGTTCCTAAACTCCTCTCTCGAACTCTTTCTCTCTCTATCTCTCTCTCTCACTAACATGGCTGGTGTTACAGGTTATTTATGTTAAACCCGGATTAGAAGCCGATTTGGATTCACTAATAAAAGACACAATCAGGCTTACAGTCTCAGAAAAGGTACGTGTATTAAAGAATAAAATGGCTTACAGATGCGAGATACTGTCTTCTTATTTAACTAACCTTTTAATGGAAAAATTTATGAAATAGCCCAGAACAACTCCCAGAGTTTAACCTTCAAAATTCAGGAATCAATAATAAGAATTATTTGACTAATTTTTTCAGGACACCTGTTCAGAGAAGTGCGAGAAATCTGAACCCACATTACAGTGTATGTGCTTCCAACAGAGTAATAATTTCTTCATTTTTAATCCCATTTGAGTAGGATTTAACAAAGGAATTTTGAATGCAGATATTGGTGCAAAGAATTCTGCTTCTGTAGATAAGAGATGGTCCAGGCTTTTGGAGCTTAGAAAAAAATATAAATCGTAGTGAAGAGGCTGCTGCAATGGTAGAATTGCTACTGGTTCTCTCTCCAACCCTACCATTTCTCACTATTTTCATGCACGTGTATAGATAAGATTTAAAAAAAAAAAATTGTAACTTTATATCTCAATGAACTGCATGTTGTTTACTTATGAAATGCTTAATACAATTGTGACGACCACGACCTCGTCAGAGCCGCCATTTTCTCTATACGTTACAGTTACTAAAAGTATATAAAATGACTCACGTTAAAGTCGGAAAAAACAATAGAAGCTTAAGACATCAAAACATGTGAAGTGACATGCATGGGGCGCGCCCAGCATTTGGCGCACGCGCCCCGCGCGAAATAGCGTGCATCCGCTCGCCCACCGCGCTTCCACCACGCGCCTTGTATTTTGCTGATCGATCGGCCAGAAATGGGATGACACGAATAAATGATAGAATCATAAGATTTAAAAAAAAAAAATTGTAACTTTATATCTCAATGAACTGCATGTTGTTTACTTATGAAATGCTTAATACAATTGTGACGACCACGACCTCGTCAGAGCCGCCTTTTTCATCATCATACGTTAAAGAATGGATTTAGGCATTCAATTCAACTCTATTGACATTTAAAGTCTAACTTAAAACGTATATAAAATGACCAAGAAGGCGGGAAAACATCAAGAGAAGAGTAACGTAAGAATCAAACATTGAAGTGACATGCATGGGGCGCGCCCAGCATTTGGCGCACGCGCCCCTCGCGCACTATGCGTGCATACCGCTCGCACACCGCGCTTCCACCACGCGCCTTGTATTTTGCTGATCGATCGGCCAGAAATGGGATGACAAGAATAAATGATAGAATCATAAGATTTAAAAAAAAATAGAAAATACTATAATAGGATTTATAAGAGCAATGATACACGGGTTATTTATTTATCGAGTAATTATGATATATAATAGATAGTTACAATAATTATTACTTGCATCAGTGAATTAACGACGGACACGTTGACGACACATTAGTATGAAATTAGAATATGGTTTTAGAATTATTTTTTCAAAAATGATTTAATGTCTTCTTGTTGACAGTTGCATAATGTCTTGAACATGTCCCAACATTAGGGATTAAAGTAGGTTTAACGCGAACATCTATTCCGGCATCATTTCAAAGGGAGCTGAATTTAAACCATCAAGAACAAAAAGAAAAGATTCAATTCTTTTCAAATATTTTTAATTATCGAGAGGGTAATTTGAACACGAACCAGCACTTATTTTGAATTAATCGTTTTGGAATAATTAATTATTCGCCCTCATATCTAAGACCTTGGTAAATACCCATATATTGGTAGATTTAAGTTTTTTCAAATTTGATGTTAAGATCACCACCTCTTGACACTTCTCTAACAATCATAGCAAAATATTTAATCAAAACCATTTTGAAAATTGATTGGGACAACAATTCACATTTTTTTGTAATTTAAAATCACAAGATGGAGACTAAAAAAAAGTAACACGAGAGGACAAGTTTCATTACTTTTATGAAAAATTGCAATGATGTGATGTGTAATGTAAGAGTCCATTAAACTTAAAAAGAGTGCTCTAGAATTAGTTGATGATAAGAACAGTCCTCAAAAATTCCAGTAGACAGAAATTAAAATCGTGGTCAAAGCAAAGCACCAAATAAAACGGAAGAGACCTAGCCAACAAAGTCTAGCCAAATACACCCACCGTCTAAGTTCAATTCTAAACTCACAAGCCATTTCAGTCAGCTAAAAAAATAAATGCATGAAATGCGAGAAAATCGAAGGAAACGGAAAGAAAATCGGATTCCACCGTCTAAAATCACTCCATTGGCTGATCGACCTCTGCATAAGCAGTCTCGAGATGGGCCTGTTCAGCTTCCTGCACCTCTTTCTCCGTCTTCCGGCCCTTCTTGGACTTGTAATAAACGCTCATGAAAGTCCCCGCAGCTCCATACTTCTTCCGGCAGTGCTCATAGAGTTCGGCATCGAACATTCTCCAAAAGTCTTTCTCATTTAGCTCAGACACTGCATACTGAGGTTGAAATCCATGATTTTCGATTAGCCAAGATTCCATCCTGCGGACTGCTTCTACACCATCAAAAACTTCACCCCTCAAGACAGGGCCGGGTGCGTAGTAGACACCAATATCGGTGTACATTTGGGCATAATGTGTGTCACCCTGTCTGCGGTGTAGCTCAAAACCTGGTTCGGGATATACCGTGGTTCTGACAGGAAGCTTGAAAAGTCTGTGTGGACAGAGCCAAATTGGGTATACCTAGTAAACAAAAGGAAGGCACTATTTTAACAAGTAGAACATAGAGAAGAAAGTTGAAATACATTCACGCTACAATAATCAAACTAATTGGCATTTGACAAAATAGTGAGATAGATAATTGAATTAAAATGAGAGCAAAATGGTGATTAAGACGCATCAAGTTTCTCTGAAACACAATCATTATTTTTATTTTCTAGCATACACCATTTAGAAACCACTCATAAGCACTGTCATCTTTTCAACTTGGTTATTAAGTGTTCTGATTTTTAAAGGAAAAAACAACTTCATTTTAAGTAAAAATGTAGAGAGAGAGAGAGAGAGAGAGAGAGAGTTCGCACCTCCATTTCCCGGTGGACCCACTCTAAAGCATCTCCAACCTTGTACAGAGGAACAAGCATGTCTTGGATAACGTGCATTTCATGGTAATAATTTCTGATGGCTTCACCTTGAGTAGCCTTAAGCAAGGAAACCTTTGGGGGCATTAACCAACCGAGGAGAAACCTGAACCAAAATTGATCTGCAAAGGGGAGGATGAGCTTCCCTTCCCAGTACAAACACCTAGTGTGTCTGTGGTAGTAGTCCCTGGTTGGGATATATTCTACAAACTCCCCTCTCTTCAACGCCGTTTCTGCATGCTGGTAAAACCAGGGCTTAAACCACCATCCAACACTGTTAATCACATTCCCTTTTTTCTTAGCTTCTTCTTTGGATGCATACCTTCCTGTCATGAATACACCTTCTGTGGCAGAATATACCATGCCTTCTACAAAGTCAGGAACCTTCTCAGGATTGTCCTGATCTCCATCTCTAGGAGTAAAAGAGTCCATATATCCTTGCGCAAGTTCTTGAAGATTTCCTTTAACAGGTGTATATGTAAGTCTCATATATTCCTTAATATGTATAAGCTTGACCTCCGCAGCGACGAGAAGACCCAGTGTTCCTTGGGACCATGGGATAGCATAGAAAAGATCTGAGTACTCATTGTCTTTGGTGGCTCTGACAAGCTCGCCATTTGCAAGCACAATTTCATATGCCACAACAGTATCAGAGAAGAGGCCATAGAGATGGGAGCTTCCTTCAATCCCATAGCCATTGATGAGGCCACCAACAGTAAGGTCATCAAGTTCAGCCACAACTGCAAGAGCAACATTCATTGGAACAGAGGCCCTGGTTATCTGTCCCATGTTCACTAGAGGCTCAAGTCTGAGAGAGAGAGAGAGAGAGAGAGAGAGAGAGAGAGAGAGAGAGAGAGAGAGAGAGAGAGAGAGAGAGAGAGAGAGAGAGAGAGAGAGAGAGAGAGAGAGAGAGAGAGAGAGAGAGAGAGAGAGAGAGAGAGAGAGAGAGAGAGAGAGAGAGAGAGAGAGAGAGAGAGAGAGAGAGAGAGAGAGAGAGAGAGAGAGAGAGAGAGAGAGAGAGAGAGAGAGAGAGAGAGAGAGAGAGAGAGAGAGAGAGAGAGAGAGAGAGAGAGAGAGAGAGAGAGAGAGAGAGAGAGAGAGAGAGAGAGAGAGAGAGAGAGAGAGAGAGAGAGAGAGAGAGAGAGAGAGAGAGAGAGAGAGAGAGAGAGAGAGAGAGAGAGAGAGAGAGAGAGAGAGAGAGAGAGAGAGAGAGAGAGAGAGAGAGAGAGAGAGAGAGAGAGAGAGAGAGAGAGAGAGAGAGAGAGAGAGAGAGAGAGAGAGAGAGAGAGAGAGAGAGAGAGAGAGAGAGAGAGAGAGAGAGAGAGAGAGAGAGAGAGAGAGAGAGAGAGAGAGAGAGAGAGAGAGAGAGAGAGAGAGAGAGAGAGAGAGAGAGAGAGAGAGAGAGAGAGAGAGAGAGAGAGAGAGAGAGAGAGAGAGAGAGAGAGAGAGAGAGAGAGAGAGAGAGAGAGAGAGAGAGAGAGAGAGAGAGAGAGAGAGAGAGAGAGAGAGAGAGAGAGAGAGAGAGAGAGAGAGAGAGAGAGAGAGAGAGAGAGAGAGAGAGAGAGAGAGAGAGAGAGAGAGAGAGAGAGAGAGAGAGAGAGAGAGAGAGAGAGAGAGAGAGAGAGAGAGAGAGAGAGAGAGAGAGAGAGAGAGAGAGAGAGAGAGAGAGAGAGAGAGAGAGAGAGAGAGAGAGAGAGAGAGAGAGAGAGAGAGAGAGAGAGAGAGAGAGAGAGAGAGAGAGAGAGAGAGAGAGAGAGAGAGAGAGAGAGAGAGAGAGAGAGAGAGAGAGAGAGAGAGAGAGAGAGAGAGAGAGAGAGAGAGAGAGAGAGAGAGAGAGAGAGAGAGAGAGAGAGAGAGAGAGAGAGAGAGAGAGAGAGAGAGAGAGAGAGAGAGAGAGAGAGAGAGAGAGAGAGAGAGAGAGAGAGAGAGAGAGAGAGAGAGAGAGAGAGAGAGAGAGAGAGAGAGAGAGAGAGAGAGAGAGAGAGAGAGAGAGAGAGAGAGAGAGAGAGAGAGAGAGAGAGAGAGAGAGAGAGAGAGAGAGAGAGAGAGAGAGAGAGAGAGAGAGAGAGAGAGAGAGAGAGAGAGAGAGAGAGAGAGAGAGAGAGAGAGAGAGAGAGAGAGAGAGAGAGAGAGAGAGAGAGAGAGAGAGAGAGAGAGAGAGAGAGAGAGAGAGAGAGAGAGAGAGAGAGAGAGAGAGAGAGAGAGAGAGAGAGAGAGAGAGAGAGAGAGAGAGAGAGAGAGAGAGAGAGAGAGAGAGAGAGAGAGAGAGAGAGAGAGAGAGAGAGAGAGAGAGAGAGAGAGAGAGAGAGACAAAATGTGGCGGAATTCAGAGAGATCAACCTCAAAGTGCCGAGCTCGCTTGTAGTCAACATTTCGCATTCCAACAGCAATCCATGGTTTGCGGGCAGTGCAGACAAGACCATCCTTTGATGGGTTTCTTTCTTTTAGGCGCTTTATAACTTTCTTGACATTTTCATCATGTTCCTTCTGTCGCTGCTGGTAGGATTTGCACTCTGATTTTACATCTCCGAGATATGTTAGAAAGTACAAGGTGAATGAGATAGGAAGGACGACAAAAATAACTAAAATCCATCGAAATTGCACAAAGTAGTCCACCCAGATCTTCTTCCTCTTTGGACGCAATGGGGCGTCAATATCTGCCATCAAGACAATTGAAGATGGCTTCTATGCTGTAAGGAGAAGACTGCAGAACAATTGCATTAACTATTAGAGTTCCAAGATGAACAAGGCATCTAATTATTTAATACATAGCAATTAATAAATGCTGAACATTTCTATCTCAAAATAATCCATGTAAAATTTTAACTAAAAAGTGATGAAAAGTGCGATAGGTAGAAGACACTAGAAAAGTTTTTACACATGATGATTCTGGTTGACGGTTCCTTATGCCAAAACTGGGATGTGTATTGACAAAAGAAGTTCTGAAGTGGGAATGACAGTTAATTCAATCAAGAACACTACGCAGAAAATGGAGCTAACGATATTTGGACCAAATGGCTGAGGTAAACAAGTTGAAACCATTGTATGAATGACCTGATGAAAGACTTTTGAAGCACTCATCATTTTATTTTGTATTTGTCGAGTTTAAAACATTCGTATCACAAGTTGATATATGAATAAAAATAATTACTTGCTTTATTTTTATGTTAAACTTCATAGAAACAGTAAAAAAAAAGACAATTATTTCACAAAAATTGTAGCAAGTACCACGATGTTGAGTCTGTCCTGAAAGGACATATTGTGAGCTTTTCCAGTCCAAAAGACTAAACTATATTTGGTCACCGTTAATAATATGTACTATTCAATGGTCTGAAATAATAAATGCTTCATTTTGATCCATCCAACATTGAAATTCATATATGTGCTCATTTTATAAGAAAATCTGTATTTGAGTATTGATGTGACATTTTAATGTCCATGGAAATGGATGACATGTGAATATAAGGATTATGAAGCATAAGAATATTGGCCATTGTCATTCGTAGGAATAGTCAAAAGTTAAAAATGTTTTCGGCTCAAAATAACATTTCAGCCTATGAAAATATCCAAATGCAACAGAAATTGAGAAATGATACGAGGAAGGTGGTGACCTTCATATAAAAAGGAAAAAATTTCACCAAAAGTGTCTTGGGAAATGGAATGAATGTCGGTTTAAATCATGCATGTAAAGTTACAACACAACATAATTAGTCACCCTCATATTCACTGGGTGATTATGTTAAAACCGAACCTATAATGCAGGGATCCAAATGTTTTGTCAAAATGCAACACAATAATTGAAACAGCAAGGACATAGCAAAATAGAAAAAGAAGGAACTCTTCAGATCAAAAGGCACTGATGAAGTTAATGATTAGACAATGACCGGAAGTATGAAGTGCAAAGCCACTTTCCAGGCCCCAAAAGTAAACTATTCACATCGAAAGAGATTTCAAACATTCAAAGTTAGTGAGCACCACAAAACGACATAGAGAGTATGAACAGCTGTTCTTATTTATACAGATCTAGCATCAGCAACCATTGTCGGAAACCACATGGCAAAATGAGACTCGAAATGAAACAGAAAAGTAGTGGGAAACAGAGGAAATCGGCACCAGTATGAATGAAAACATCCAAATGCACAGGTATTACGCCACGCAGATCTGTTACTTTAGGAGAATCTAAAGCAAACTCTTGAGCAGTAAAGTTCAGATTCTAGTTCCACAGCCCAACAACGTTTGGTCAGCTATGCATTTCCATAAGGCAGGAGTATATTCTAAAACGAAAGTTCTTTTCAGTCTTCGCTAAACGAAACCGAAGCTGCTTTTCAGAGCTTCTTTTTTCGTGTAAAACCTCATTTTATCAGCAAACAAAAGCAGCATTACAAGTTAAAGCATCTAATCGAAAATCTACGCCATGCACAGGTAGATCTACAAGTTCAAGAGAATCCAATGCAAGCATTTGCACCTAAAGTCCACATTTCAGTTCCAAGAAACAAAGGCGAGGTCAGATTTTGCACAGGTTGGAGTAAAGAGAGAGTGTGAATTCTTTATAGTGGACTGTAAACAGTAGGTTTTGCTGCATTTCAGAGTTCAGCCCTCGGAGCTAGTTAAACCTCATTTTCTCAGAACTAAACAGAGAAAGAACCAGACGAAATCGGCACACAAAACACTTCACAGACACAGTGAGAGCAAAAAAAACGCAGACAGAAAAACAACGAGGAACAAGAACGTAAAACTCGGGAAGTTCGCTACTAGAAAATGCAATGTGAAAGAAGAAAAAGGAAGAGAGAGAGAGAGTGAGACCTGAGGCTAGCGGAAGCACAGCTTCACAACAATGAGATCCAAAATGATGCAAAATCAACAAGCAGCAGAACAAAGCCTTTATCCTGTCATCTACTAAATAGGAAAGCAGCCATAGCAAGCGAGAAAAATGCAAAATTAATTAAGAATAAACAGATATTAGGTAGATTCAAATCAATTCAAAGCTCTTTTTTCTGATTTTCCGCAGGAAAATGAAATAAACAAAAGAAAGTGAAGAAATCGAAGCCAGATCAAACGGATCCCCACCATGTGCGAATAACGACACCTGCAGTGACGAACTCAGTAAAAAAGACGAAGCTCGCAGTCAATGGATGCCGTTTGGCAAGCGGGAAAATGACGGAAAACTGCGAATGGAGAAAGAAAATGTTTCTTAGCCTAAAATATCTTCTCCACTTTTGTACATAGTCTTTTATGGAGTAAAATCTAATTTATACTCTTCAAGTTTAGAGTTAGAATCTAGTTTAGAGTTAGAATCTTTTATTCGTCGAGCGAGTAGTTGGGTTGGACGAAGTGACAGAACTTTTCTGGAGCAATCAAGTAAGTAGTGGATAGCTTGTGTTTTGCCTTCGGGACTACACCATGGAACGGTAGGAAATTGTTTGTTTGGTTGTTTTGTTTTGTTTCGTGTTGAGCATTTTGTGTGACATGCATCATTGTTTTCTAACTACGAAATACGTGTTTTGAGCATCGTTTGCAAACTTTAAAAGTGAAATGTAAGATAAGAAAATGGATATGCAACCTGACTTTGAACATTATCGTCAATTTATCCATTAAATTAAATCACTCAGCTTTTGACAGAATTCGATATAACATACATGTGTTTAATTTAACAGATAAATTGACAATAATATCTAAATTACTAACATCTTACACGTGAATTGCAATTTATATTTTTTTAATTATTTAATAAATCTAATAACATATTAGTACAATATCATTTCATAACTAATTTTTCGTTAAAAATCTAATTATTTTATTTTTCGTTTTCGTATTATTCTCTTGTCAAAAAATTAATGGAAAATGACACGCCATTTTGTTTCCGTTTATCTACGCACTTCAGCCATCAATTGAATCAAAACTTACGATGCTAACGTGCTTCGAGTTATCAGTTTGTATGACAACACGAATACTAGTTCACCTCGGATACTTTTATATTTTTACTGTAATCTTATACATTGGTGCAACTCTGGTGCGTCAGTCGTGCATTAATGCATATAATTTATTGATTTAACTAGAATTATGTTATAAATGATAAACATAATCGTATTATTATTCTTACAATTGAAGAATCAAATCAGGTTGTTCATCAAATAAAAATTATTTTAGTAATAAAATATTTAAAAATAATACTGCGTTTATTTTTTTAAAATATTTGATGACGTGTCAAACAAGAATAAACGTAGAATTATTCGATAAAAAATAACGAGGAGAAGATCTCTTCGATTTTCTATTGTCTCGCGCATTAGTGCGTGACACATCTCACTAAGCTAATGTATTTAAGTGCTATAATAAATAAATGGACACTAGTTTTTTAATGACATAATTCATTGTAATAATTTAAAAAGACAACAAAAAGATTAATAAAGTATGACAGCTAAGAGTGGCAGTGGCACGATTGGATACAGTACAACCACACATACAGCACATGTTCGATTTAGACGTGACGTGACGTTTTATACGTTTTAATAAATTGTCTTTTTAAATAATAATAAAATATCTACGTGAATATTATTGTATTAAATTTAAAATACTGCTAATATATATATATATATAAATTCAAAAGATTCAAAATTCAAAAAATTAGGGTAGAAATACTATAGATTAATGGAAAGCTATAATTAAAGTATGAATTAAAAAATCATAGAATCTTTTATTTTATTTGATTTTTAATTAAACAATAGTCACACCACCCAGGTGGGAAAAGTGTAGGACTTTTTTAAAAAATGAAGAGAAAAAAAACTTGTCGGAGTAATTATTTTTCAATAATAATGATTAATATTTAATTATTTATTAAATAAGTATCACCAGTTGGGTGGACTTGAGGGATCAAAATAATATAATTTATTTTTTAAAATTATTATACAATATTATATTTTGATATACTAGAGTGTTACATGTGAAGACAAATATGCCCTAATATTAGAAATCAGTTCATATTAGTGGAGTGCACAATCTCACATCATTTATAAGAGTGAAAAATGCATGATTTATAAATAAGATTTTCATTACTACATAATACGATGCGTTTTGAGCTAACATCAATAACAAAATTGTGCGTGTTCCGACACAAAACGGATAATATTGTACTAGGAGCACTGAAGACGCTACAATGAGAGTACATGTGTTGAACGAATCGATCAAATTAAGTGGAGTCTAAAAACAATCTAGATTGCCAAACTTAACAAATCCACTAACTCGAGTTCACAAATGAGTCAACTGGCTTGTCCTCGAAGTTTGAGGGAGGATCACAAGCGACAACAGCGAGTTGAATTAAGCTCAACTCACAAGTCAGTCTGACTTTCTACTCTTATAATTTTTAAATTCTTTCTTTATAATTTAGGAAAAAATACAGAATAGAGATTGATGTTTAAGAAATAGGCAAAAAAAAGAAACATATTTGGTTTTAGGCAAAAAAAAAAAGAAAGATATTTGACAAATAGGCAAAAAAAGAAAAAATTGGTAATTTTTTGTTTTAGGCACGGCGAGAGGCCAGCTGGTCCGATCGTACCAGTCGGCCTCTAGGTTTTTCATTAAAAAACAAAGGAGAGGCCGCTTGGTCTGATCGGACCAGCCGGCCTCTCCCTTTTTTTTATTAAAAAATTCAAAGAGTAAAAATCAATTTGAACCTCAAACTATGAAGTTAATCTGAAACACCTATAAACAAAAAATTTTAATAATCAAAACCTAAAATTATCTAAAATGTAACAAATCAAACTTTGGCGGGTGGTCGATCACCCCCCATTCTAAATTTACGCCGAGAGTCGAGGTTGATCACCCCTCATTCTAAATTTACACTGCGAATGAGAGGTCGATCACCCCCCGTTCTGTCTAGTACTTACGTGGCACTGAACGTATTGGGTCGGGGGGTTGATGTGAGAAGCGAATACCCCCGTTTAACGTGCACCGCACATGATTCAACAATAGAGGGTCCTCGCCTTGTAACAGCCCCTCGTTCCCTACCTTTCCATTTTACATCGTGGTCGGGAACGGGGGGTCCCTGCCCCTCAACACCCTTTGTTCCCTGCTCCTCATTTTAAAAGGTGGTCAGGAACAGGGGGTCCCTGAGAGGGTGGTCGAAAATTTTAGGGGTGAGAACGAGGAATCATCACCCCGAAACAACCCCCCCTCCCCCCTTTCTTAAACATTGTGCTTGAGAACGGGAGGGCGTTGCGGGGCGGGGACCCCTCGTTCTCAGCCCTAATTTTGAGAACGGGGAGTCATTTCCCAAGAACGAGAGGCAATCCCCGACAATATATAAAAAATTGGCCTCCCCTTCCACCCCCACTGCTGAAAAATCTGATTTTCTCTGGGGAGTCATTAATGTGTTTTATTTTATTTCAATTATAACGAATCTGGTATATTTTACTTTCTAAAGGGGTGATTTCTCAATAAACTCTTGTGTTTTTGTTGGTGCTCTTTTAGATTTAATCAAGAAATGAACGTGTAATTTTTAGTCGGGTATGTTGACTTAAATTGTGATTAAGTCTAAATTTGTTTTTGATGATGTATTTGTCTGTTTAATATTGTAATTTGATTATGTTTATTAATTGAATTTAATGAAATGCATTTGAGTTAGATCTGTTGGAAATACCCTTGAAAAGGGTATTTTAGTTTTCTAATGATTTTGGTTAAGTGTTCTAGGAGGTATAATAAAACAGGGCTGAGAAAATAAGTCCACCGGTCTAGTTGAAGAGAAGTCCACCGGTGATTTTGATTAAATAATTAATAACAGAGAAGTCCACCGGTGAATATAAAAATTAAAGAAGAAGTTATTCAAAGACGATGTCCACCGCTCGCTAGTCGACAAAAGCGGAAGACTTCGAAGAAGGCCTCATCCGATCGCTAAACGACAAAGGCGGATAAATTCAACAAATCCTCTTCCGGCCACTAAACGACAAAGGCGGATGAGTAAACCAAATTGCTCTTCCGGCTACAAAACGACAAAGGTGGATGACTTCAACAAATCCTCTCCCGGCCACTAAACGACAAAGGCGGATGAGTAAACCAAATTGCTCTTCCGGCTACAAAACGACAAAGGCGGATGACTTCAACAAATCCTCTTCCGGCCACTAAACGACAAAGGCGGATAGAGTAACACCACCATTGCTCTTCCGGTACAAAACGACAAAGGGGATGACTTCAACAAATCCTCTTCCGGTCACTAAACGACAAAGGCGGAGGACGTCTAAGATTTAATCATCCGACAGCGTTTTTACAGCTTCATCAATCCGATGCCGGTTCAATGTTTTCACTTGCATCATCCGATGGCGGTTTCAAGACCTACAATGAGCTTTTGCTCTTCCGGCTACAAAACGACAAAGGCGGATGACTTCAACAAATCCTCTTCCGGCCACTAAACGACAAAGGCGGATGACTTCAACAAATCCTCTTCCGGCCACTAAACGACAAAGGCGGATGACTTCAACAAATCCTCTTCCGGCCACTAAACGACAAAGGCGGATGAGTAAACCAAATTGCTCTTCCGGCTACAAAACGACAAAGGCGGATGACTTCAACAAATCCTCTTCCGGCCACTAAACGACAAAGGCGGATGACTTCAACAAATCCTCTTCCGGCCACTAAACGACAAAGGCGGATGAGTAAACCAAATTGCTCTTCCGGCTACAAAACGACAAAGGCGGATGACTTCAACAAATCCTCTTCCGGCCACTAAACGACAAAGGCGGATGACTTCAACAAATCCTCTTCCGGCCACTAAACGACAAAGGCGGATGACTTCAACAAATCCTCTTCCGGCCACTAAACGACAAAGGCGGATGACTTCAACAAATCCTGTAGCGGTGGACGTAGGCAGTTTGGCCGAACCACGTAAAAATACTGGTGTCGAATCTCTCCTCTCTCTTTACTTTATTTGTTTGTCTGCTGTTAGCATTTAACCAAACCACGTGAGAATTTATAGAGATTATCAAATTAAGTTTTAAAAAGTCTAATTCACCCCCCTCTTAGACAATACCGATCCTACAGGGTATAGATGGATTATAATTTGAAATAAATTTATTATATGCATTTCACGTGACACATTTAACAGATTAAATAACGAAAATAATACATTTGTTGATAACCAAAAGGTTAAAATCTATATTGTCAAAAAAAAAAAAAATTATGGTGCCCATTGTAAATGACTGCAAATCTTATAATACGCGTTGAATTTAATGAATAAATTGATGGTATGTTTCAAATTGAAGATAACTGAAATATAAAGATTCAATTTATCAAAAAAATTATTTAAGGTATAATATGTAAATGACTCTAAACATTAAGGTCTAAATTATATTTTGTTCTAAGAAAATATTGTACGTGTTGGCTACCAAAGATTATCTTTCAAAACTCGTCCATGCACATATCGCACTGTAACGATAATCTGGTAACCCGAAAATCTCGTTTGTGCATCTTCTCGTTGATTTTGGAGAGCTCATAGTAAATTACACAAAAACATTATTCGTATTAAGTGAAAAACAAAACACATTAATGGGATATAACACTTCTCTATAAAAAATAGAATATATTATTGTCTCCAAGTACAATCTCTTTTGTCACATGCTCACATGAATGCACATGACCACACAATACTACACCAACCAAGTGGAGCTCCGAGTTAACTATCTCACCAACGAGTCAAGGTGGGATGATCGGTCGTGTTCCGAAACCGAAAGTCAATCTTTGATCTGAAATTTGTTGTAAGTGCAATGAAATTTCGAAGATAATTGAAATTTTTAAGAACTAAAACTAAGTAAACTTAAAGCACCTAACTTGGATAATGCCACGAGTGATCTTAGTATGAAATTTATTTTTCAGTGCATATTCTCCGTCATTATTTTTAATTACGGTAATTTCGTTAAAGCGACCTCTTTTAGCGAAGGATTTTTACCCTCTTTCTTAAATTTTCATTGCCCTAGAAAAAAACTTTTAATGTGTCACTACCGTGTCATTCGAACTTTGTAGTAACAAATATTTTTGTAATCGTAATTAATACATTTTTTTTTCCATAAAGTACTCGAAGAATTTGTCGAGGATATGACTACATTGGCCCATAGTGCAACCCAACCATACCAAAAGACCTATCATTTTAGCCCATCAACATCCATATTAAGCCAATCCACTAATTACCCATTCATTTTCTTTGTCACTTATGAGGACAAAAGGAGAAGTCCAATAAACAATAGTGTCATGACAAAAGAGTTTAGTCTAATAAGTCGACCTCATTATCCGACCTATGGTCGTAACTCGAAAGAACTAGGGCACAATTCGTCATGTCAAAATCGCAACCCTATTTAGAAATTCTTCATTTTTTTAAAATGATAGAATCGTTTATGTTGCGACTTTTGACATCTCGAGCAACTATCTTGATTTGAAAATTAAAAGAGATTATCAAATGTCGATAGATGATCAATCCGACTTGGACCCAGACAAAAATTTAAACCAATACTCATTGGATCAGGTTTGAGCTAGACTTGAGTCGGATTTTAGCATACCAAGTCACCCATGTCTATCTCATCGATGATGTTGAATTCTAAGTAGATAATGAACATCTAACTTTTTACGTGTTGTGTCCACTCGTACAACGTTAATTTTATTAAACACGGCAACAGTAAGTTATGATCGAAATTGCTTTGTCCACGCAATATAAATTATGAAAAAATAATTGATAAAGAAAGGTGAATAAGATTGGTTGAGAAATTATTGAAGGGAAAAAAGTGTAGAGAGATAAAGAGATAACGATATGTACTTGGGGAGAGTGGGCTCATGTGCCCACTACCAACCGGTTGCCCACCCACTAATCAAATAAATATCACTTAAAATATTTAAAAAAAAAAATTATTTGAATTTGGTGATAGTCCAAAATTAAAAGTTCACTTAATTCAATGATTTAGTTATTCATACCACGAAATTTTGGTGTTTAATAAATTTCTGATTTATCTATGATTAAAAACGACACTTTCACTTTCCCGCCGGAGCATGCACTATTCAATTCAGTCTGGTTTTGAGCTCGAACCAAACCGAACTGACCAATTACATTTCAAAAGAAAAAAACGAATATTGTAGTGAATCGAATTCGTCCCAAACCAAATTATGAGGTTCGGATTAACTCCATTTCGATTAAAAAGTAAATATTAATGTTTTCAAGATATATAAGTTTATGGTCATGTTTGAGATAAGTCCTGGCATGTTTAGGTCGAAACACGACATGAGTTCAAATTTTAGTCAAGTTTTGGTCGAGTTTGGTCTGAGTTCGAGTTAGATTTTCAAGTTACGGTTGATTTTATGATATGATTTTATCGATTTTTTTACATCCAAAAATGAGATTGAACTGTAAATAACGATTATCTAGCATTACAAATCGAGGAACCTAATCGACAAAATTCTAGAGATCAGATTGGTTTGATTTGATTTTATCCAACCAGATTTTCATAGAACTCTAGTGACACATTTGTTTTCACCTATAACTATAGTTTTAACATAATCTATACTAGTAAATATCATAAATCACCTTCATTTATTTGTTTAGTCATACATAGAAATTTAAATCTAATTTTCTTTTAGAGTAAAAATCAATTTGAACAGTATGACATGAGGTTAATCTAAAACACCCTATAAACAAAAAATTTTAACAACCAAAACTTTAAACTATCTAAATTGTAACAAATCAAATCCTGACCGATGGTCGATCACCCAAGTTCTAAATTTAAGGCGATAACCGAGGGTGGATCACCAATTGTTATAAATTTACACTGCGTACGGGAGGCCGATCACCCCCCTTTCTGTCAAGTGCATACGTGACACTTGACGTATTGGGTCAGGGGGTCGATGAGGGGGCGACTACCCACCGTCTAATGTGTACCGTACATGATTCGACAACTGCCCTGCCTCGCAACGGCTCCTCGTTCCCTACCTCTCCATTTTACATCGTGGTCGGAAACAGGGGGTCACCGCCCCTCGTTCCCTGCCCAAAAAAAAAATAATAAAATAAAATAAAATTTAAAGGGTAGTCGTGAACATGGGGCCCCCGTCCCGAAACAGCCCCCGTTCTCTGCTTCTCTATTTTAGAGGTTTGTCAAAAATTTTGGGGGTGAGAACGAGGGTTACTGCCCGAAACGACCCCCGTTCTTAAACATTGTGCTTGAGAACGAGGGGCCATTGCGGGATGAGAACCCCTCGTTCTCAGCCCTAATTTTGAGAACGGTGAGTCATTTTTCCAGAACGAGGAGCCTAATCCTCTACATTATATAAAAAATCGGCCCCCCTTCCACCCCCACTGCTGAAAAATTCGATTTTCTCTTGGCCTCCACTGTGATTCCAACACAAAATCTGACCATTTCACAACCCTACCATATTGATTTCTTAATATATAATCATTTTCTTCAAATATCATAAAAAAATCTCACAAATCCAATCCCAAAATAGTCAAAATCTCCAAATCTCCAATTCAACCTAAATCGCCAAATTCCCATCAAATGACTTCTAAATTGACGATTAAACGAAAGGTTTTCCCGTCACAAGGAGGTCCGTCACAAGGTGGTCTGCCCGAACGTGCTCTGCCAAATCGATTATCGATGTCACAATGAGGACTATTTCAAGGGAGTTTGACAAACCGGTCACCGTCGTCACAAAGTGCTCCGAGTCAAGCACGACGATCGCCAACTGGGTATTTTTCTAATGAATTTCGAAATCAGATGTCTCAAGAGCAGTTTCAGCGAGATATGTCAAATCGCTTGGTTATTCATTCAAAGACCGTCAACTTTAGAGGTTGGAAGTCATTGGAGATCAAGGAGATGTTCGACAAAATCGCCCTACACGGAGTGTACGGATTGAGAAGCGATAGCTGCGATAGAATTGTTTGCTTGTTTTATGCAAACTTGACCTCTACTAAGAGGTCAAGATGTTTGAAGACGTGCATCCTCTGTACAGATATGTTGTACCTCCAGAGACCATTAATGAATTGCTCTGGTTTGCCGGAGAAGGGAATGATGTAGAGAGATACTACTATGCTTCCCGAGATTGTGATTTTTTTAGATCGGCCGAGGGACTTGATTTTCTTAGAGAAATTCATCAAAATGCCAACATTAGAGGGTTCGTGAAGGCAAAATCTATGGATTTGAACGTTAGAGCTCGAGTTATTCACAATCGATAACCCACACCATTATACCTTGGGATGGGCATAGAGATCCCGTGAGCTGCATGGATCTCTATTGATGGAGAAACTGTTGAACGAGAAGATGTTCGACCCTAGCTTCGTGATTTTAGGTCACATGCATGAGATCGGTCAAACATGCAACAAGAATCTGTCGTACGACATGTTGATTCAGAAGATCATCGAGCAAACTCGAGTTCAGCTACTGATCGGAGAGCAGATGAGAGTACATAGATCCGACGATGTATTTGATAGGTTTCATTTGATTCGGATAGACCTAGTTGATGTCGAAGGCAGTAGCGGTGGTCGGCTGACGGTAATTTCTGCTGCACAACAGGCAACAACCCCTAGTATTCGAAATAACAATAGAGACAACGTAAAACAATATAACTACCATAACGTCCCAATATTTGAAAGAACAATTGAAAATGCATTATACATTTTGTCAATCAGAAACAAATGTCCTGACGTATCTTGATTCAGTCTGTAGGTCTTCCTTAAATAATTTCAAAAATCACGTCTAATAGTCCATACACTCTGATTCCACATTGGCAACAACAATGAGATATATTTCATCGTTGTCATCAATACTAACGACTGTCAGTAATTGGCCGGGACACAAGCCTTTTAAATGACAACCATCCAAATAGATAATAGGTATACCACATTGTAGCAAACTTACCTTGCAAGCAACCATACACATATATATTCTTTTGAATACACATGACTCATTATAATGCCCCCGAACCCACCTCGGCTCGGTGCGCTACTTTGCTCAATAATTCCACATTTAAAACGAAATTTAAAATAATTTTCAATAAAATTATTACTCGATTTTTGGATTTTTTGAATCCTCAAAAATGGTTGGAAAACGTGCGTAAAATACGTGCAAAACGTGTCGGAAAAGGTCGGGTTAAAACATATTTGAAATAGGAAAATTTAAAAAAAAACTCGGGTTGACACATCATGGGCACCGCGCCCGCCTGCGATCAATCGGCGCACAGGGCCGATCGGTCGGCTATCTCTCGGGTTTGGTCGATCGATCGGCACTGTACGCAGATCGGTCGGCCCCTGGCGCACCACGCCCCCCAGTAGCGCGCATTGCGCGCTCTGTGCGCTTCACACCCGACCCTGCGCTAGCCCAATGCGCACCACCCCTCGGCCACAGTACACCCTTTTCACCTATTTTCACTTTTCTTCAAATTTCCTCCAACCAAAACATCTAAAACTTACCCAAAACTTTCCCGACATTTCCCACTTCCCGACATGAGAAAATCTCGAAAAACACGACTCTAAAACTTTAACGAAAACGTGAAAATGGGTTAAAACGAACACCGTTTCTTTTACGAAAAACCGAGCAGCATAACAGCTAAATTTTCTAAAACAAAAAATCCTGAAAATCACGCATTTATATTATAACGCCCAAACATTATTCACAATACAAAACATTAGTCCAAAAGAGCTATAAAATCATCATCGATTTCACAAACAAAATCCAAACAAAAGTATCAAATACCCATCCCACCATCTCCCAAAAGACCATGGTTGAGACGCCTCGACAAGTACCCGCACCGACATGCCTCGTGCGTCGCCGACTGCTCCCTAATCCTGGGCTTTCTCATCCAACTCACCTGAGTATACGTCGTCACCTATACCACAAAACACAAAACGTAAGTCTAATACTTAGCAAATAGAAAAAAATGAATGCAAACATGCATGATGCACACACAACCCTAACACATGCGGTTTCTACTCGCTCTGTTGTTTTCGTTTATTTTTTGTTGCATTTCTATTACTTATTCTTGCACGTTAACGACGAGACGTTCAACTCTCTAGTGCTTACTCTTGCACGTTAACGAAGAGGCGTTCAACTCTTTAGTGCTTACTTTTGCACCTTAACGACGAGACGTTCAACCCTCTAATGCTTACTTTTGCACCTTAACGACGAGGCGTTCAACCCTCTATTGCTTACTTTTGCACCTTAATGACGAGACGTTTACCCTCTAGTGCTTACTCTTATACGTTGCTTACCATTAAAACCATGCACAAAACTCGTTGTTCGTTTTATAAAACAATGATGCATGTCACTCACACAATACTCAAACACAAAACAAAACAAACAACAAGACAATAAACCCTACCGTTCTATGGTGTAGGTCTGAAGTCAACAAAACACATTCCACTACTTACCTGATTTCCTGGCACGTATCCAGTTACTTCGTCAAGCTCAACTGCTCACTTGTCAATCTAACAAATATAAGGAAAATAACTTAATAACACTCTAAGAAATTCTAAGGAATTACCTAACTAAAACTCACAACAAAATTTAACCAACTTTAAACCATAACATTCAAAAACTCGATTTTCCCACATTTTTAGTGTCCTAACTTCAATCGGCCATAACTTACTTGTTTTTCAACGGATTTAGACGTTCCACCCCATTCCGTAAACCTCTACACGTCAACTATCCACTGAAACAATCAAAATTAACAACTAAACAACTTGGCCAATCGAAAATCACCAAAACATAATTGGCCAACATTATTTCCAAAACCAATTTTTCACAAACTCACATCCATTCTCTAATCTATCCACCTAAGCACTTTAAACTAACCTATCTAAAGTTTAAACCATGAAAATTGGAAGAAAAACTAACCAGCTAATGAGAATTTTCGGACCCCTCAATTAGGGTTTCCTAAACCCTAACCAAACTCCACAAAAATATAACCAAAACACTAGAAACCATCAAAGAAATGTATCCAACTAAAAACCCAACCAAAAACTAACCTTAATCCTCGCTAATCTCCACCAAATGAAGCTTGAAATTTCAGAAATGAAGGAGCTCTTAGGGCATTCATGGAAGAGGAGAGGAGAAGAAGAGAAATTGTATTTTCATCCACCACTTTACCAATTTTTATAAACACCACTTTTCCTCTTTTGAAAATTACCACCAAACTTTCAAATTTTATAAATTCACCTTCCCCCTTTGTTTATCTAAATCCCCAACGTGAATGTCTTCCTTTTTCCTTTACTTTCACTTTTTAAATCATTTCCTTTCTTAATTACTAAAACCTTTTCTTATTGACTAAAAACAACACTATCATACTTCTTGTTTTCCAATTCCACTTTCCATTCAAGGGCTTAATAAAATTATAAAATTAATGTTAAGCTCCCACAAAACATCTAATCTAAGGGAAATTTTCATATAGGAAATTCTCGGGTGTTACACTCATTATCGACAGAGCCCACCAAGTAAGTCAGTAGGCCCAATGTGCTACCGACATTTGATATACGTATTTTTTTTTGCGTACGACTATAATAACTTGTATTGTTCGTCGCTCTTCCCTTCATTTAGTTTTTCTCACTTCACTTCTTGCTCTTCAGGTAAGTCTTGTTGTAATATTGACATTCAAATCATTCTTCACTGTCTTGATAATGGAAGAAATTTCTCACGTATGTTGACTTTTGAACCTATCCAAATAATGATTTGTCACTCATTTCGCAGTAACGTGTCGATTTTCAATTTTCCTTGAACAGTTGTAAGAATCATTGAAACTCTTTATTTGAAATGTAAACTCATTTTGTATCTTCAAACCATGCAGTCACCGATCACATTTGGATAGGTTTTAGGATTTTCGTCAGCCGGGGGGTGAGAATGGAGGGTCGTTTCCTTATATAATGTCAGAGATCGATCCCCCGTTCTTGAGAACGGCCCCCCATTTTCAAGCAAAATAATTGAGAACTGGGGGTCATTTCGGGGTGGCGACCCCCCATTCTAACTCTTACAAAAAAGTAGTGCCAATAATAAGGTGTCGTTTCGGTGTGAGGACCCTCTATTCCCGATTACCTTGTAAAATGGAGAGACATAGAACGAAGGGCCATTGCGGGGCGGGGACCCCTTGTTGTTGAATCACGTGCGGTGCAGTTGGATGAGGGGTCTTCGCCCTCCACATCGACTCCCCGACCCAATACATACAGTACCACATAAGCACTGGATATAACGGGGGTGATCGGTTCCCCATTCACGGTGTAAATTTAGAACGGAGGGTGATCGATCATCCATCAGGATTTAATTTGTTATATTTTAGATAGTTTAAGATTTTAATTATTAAAATTTTTTGTTTAATAGTTATTTTAAATTAACCACTTACTTTAGGATTCAATTTATTTTTTACCCTTTTTCTTAAGGTCCACTACCAGTGAAAGACTTGGTCAAAGTCACCGAAAATTTTTGATTGGCTGATCTCTCATCTTTTTGTTTTGTACGTTTGATTAGACGAGAAGCGGGCCCGGTGCATTGAATCAGATTATTTGACTGCCAATAAATTTGTCTCTGTTCATTCCAAGTGACAACATAATGATATTAAAATATTAATAAAAATGAATCCAATTTATAAAAATATTTATTATTCAATAAATATTATAAAAATAATAATATTGACTGGTAGATTAAAAAAGAGCAAAATATTAAACAACATAACTCACACATCTTGCAAAAAATACATAATTGATTTACATATTAGGGAAGTAAACCCGTGTTACGGGATAACCCGGGTTAGACTCTGCCTCGATAGTAGACCACGTAAAACTGACATTGTTCAACAAAATCGAGTTAACCGATCTAAAATTTTTTAGGATAAAAATTACACTTTACCCTATTTATTAAATTTATTTATGGTCGCTCCATTTAAAAAATAAGTTAATTAAAAGGTTCAACAAACTTTGCTTTTAGATGCATAAAGAAACTTCAAATGCGTTGAAAAAAGACCAAGCTTTGACATTCTATCTTTAGCATTTACACTTTTATAAATTATGACCTACAAGTTATTAGTTATATATCGTAATTTAACTTGAGTGTATAATTAAAAACACCATCATTAGGGTTGATATTTCCGGCTGGTAAGGGAGGTTTAAAGAGGTTACGAGAGTTCTCAGATAACAAAGTGACACACGTTAAGTGTTAGCAACAGGCACCCGGCTCTCGTCGAACCTAAACTTGTTATTTGATAAGACCCGAACGTGCGTTTCTACACGTAAGCCAATTTTTTTACGATGTTAACGCCAATTTTTTAAAGAGCATCGTGACCCTAAGATTTGAGTGCCGCGATGCTTAGTTTAAAAATTACATGCACGTAGGTGTACCGAGAGTCCAAAGATTGCGAGCCCAACCATAGACCTCCCAAATAAAACGAGCCTAGTCTTGGTCGGCTAACGAAGCTGAATAGGCATGACTATGACGAGTATGAGGGCCGACACTGACTAACCCGCCTCGTTGTCAACATCTCTAATTGCTCAACAAATAAGATATAATCGAATTTAGTGAGTTCGGGCATCGCGATAGAGTAAACGATAACACCGTAAATAAGTTAAAAAAATGATCAAAAAAAGGAGAATGGGGGAGTTAAATAAGAAAGGGAGATAAATAGAGAAGCACATGCAAATGTTGGGGGAAAGAGAGAGAGGAAGCCAATCGTTCGAACGAAACTCAATTAAAAAAAAAAAAAGATTGGGGGGGGGGGCCGGGGGCCATCTTTAGTGGGGCCCTCAGTAAGGGACACGCGGTGCAGTGTTTTTGGGTCCCACCATTTTGGGTTTTGTACTATTCATTCATGGAGTCATGTCCAATAAATGGTAGCATTAACATTTTTATTTTTATTTTTTAAAAAAAAAAAATAGTGAAGGCATCTTGGAAATATCTAGGAACTCCATGAAATTATTTACCATTTTTTTTAATTTTTTTTTTAATTTTGGTTAATTATTTTTGTGTAAAAACGTAAAGTTACGGAGTATTATTAGGAAAATATCTAAAAATTTCACGTCTTCAACTGATCAGATGAATTGTAAAATATAATAATTTAAGCGTTTTAGACAGTAGTCTGTGTAGTTCGAGATCTGTAAGTTAAAACGATCAGTGTTTTGGAGTATCAAACAACGTTAACGTGGGTGATAAAGAAAAATTATTTTTTCAAATATTACTATTAATAGATGAATAAAATATAATTTATAATTAATTATAATATATATTTTCTTTATTATATGAAGCTAATATTATTTTATAATGGGTTAAAATCATTTTGATCCTCGAAATATGAGTTTAGTGTAAAAAAACACTCAAAATATGTTTATGCTAAAAAAAAACCTTAAACTATCAAAAACTTATCAAAAAAATCTCTGGCAGTTGACTGATAACCTCATGTTCTGCATTTTACACATAGAACGGTCTTTCATTCTGTCGGAATCAAAATTCACGTACAAGGTCATTGAGAACCGGATCGTTCTTTTCTCCGTTCTCAATGACCTCCTATTCCTTCTTAACTTTATAAATTAATTTTAAAAAAATATCAAACGATATTTAATTTAGTTGAAATTTTTACCACATATTTAACACATTATGGGAAGCTAATCTGAATTTTTTTTGATTTTATAACACTTGTATGATTTATTATAATTTTTTTATGAAATAAATAACTAAAATTACAAAAAATCGTACAAGTGTTATAAAATCACGAACCGTCCCGGTTCTATGTGTAAAATACTGAACGGAGAATTATCAGTCAACCGTCAATGATTTTTTTGATAGATTTTCGATAGTTTAAAATTTTTTTTAGTATAAACGTATTTGAGATTTTTTTTATCTTGAGTTAAAATAATTTTAACCCTTTTATAATTAAATATAATATATATTTCTCTTTTTATTTTTATTAATTGGGTGTCTTGTACGACAGACAAATTACAACTGCAATTTTTTTTTTTTTTTTAATTTTCTCAACCAAAACAAAAACAAAAGCGAAGCCTACACACTTTGATTCAAGTCATGTTCTTACTGTCGTCATCGCCATCTATCCTTTCCCCTTTCGTGCTTGGTTTGGTCTTCCCCCAATTTTCCTTCTAGCAATTAGCATCTCCCAGCCGCTGTCGATCTGCCGGAGCTCAGCTTTTATGGTCTAGTGGCTAACTCCAGCTCTGTTAATTTTTCGTTTTTTGAGTTCTGCTGCTTTAAGGTTGTTTGTTGTTTTAGTAGATGTGGAAATCTAAGTAATTGAACTTAATTGGAACCTTATTTTTAGGGAATTTATGTAGTTGTAGCTTGGGTGTTATGGGTTTGTAGCTAATCATTGTTTTGGTATGTGGGCTGCGCTTAATTGGAACCATGGATATGTTACCGTGTTGTTTTTGGAGTTTTGGGGGAAGAAGTGAACCTGATTAGAAATTGGAAAAAAGTGAGGATTTGATTTATTTTCTGGGTTTTGAGCTCTGATCCGTTGTGGGTTTGGTGTAGATTGCTGGATTTGTGTTACCCCCTCTTTCGGAGGGTCTGGGGGGAAATTTTGGATAATTAACTAAAGGAGCCTGATTTGTGGAGAAATTCATTGTTTTTGTACCATGAGTTCGGTAGAATTAAGAGCCCTTGGGAAGAGGAATTTAGATTGGGATTTGAATGACTGGAAGTGGGATGGAGATCTTTTCATTGCTAGCTCTTTGAATTCAGTGCCATCTGCTACCCTGAGTCGGCAAATATTTCCAATTGGAACAATTCCAGAGACTGGAGGCTCGTCAAACAGCTCCTCATCATGCTCGGATGATGCTAATATGAGAATTGAGAAAGGGAAGAAAGAAATCGAGAAAAGGAGGAGGATTACTGGGTTGGAAGACAGAGCCTTGCATGACGAAACTGGTGGGCTTATTTTAAAGCTCGGTTCTCATGGGTATCCACTTCCTGAGAGGGAATTAGGGAGTTGGGAGGGATGTAATGGAAAGAAGACGAAATTGGTCGGAGGAAGTTCAAATCGTGCAATTTGCCAGGTGGAGGACTGTGGAGCTGATCTGAGCAAGGCCAAAGATTATCACAGGCGACATAAAGTCTGTGAGATGCATTCTAAAGCCAGTAGGGCGCTGGTGGGGAACCTCATGCAGCGTTTCTGTCAACAATGTAGCAGGTGAGCTTTGTTTAATGAGTTTCTTTCAGTGGGATAAACAGTTGGCCTTGCATTAGTTTTTAGATGAATTTGACTTTCATTAGTTACATTATTGACCTGTGGCCATCTTATTCAATATCTATTTTGTAGCTCAATACTCTAAACAGAACCAGTAAGATGGCAATTTGACTCGCTCCTTCTGCAAATCTTATGCTGTAATTATTGTATTGTCCACTTTAGAACATTTGGCTTCTAGGAAACAAAGCTTTTTCAAGCCTGTTTGTTATATCTTCTGTTGTTTTGGAAAGTTTTATTTCTTTAGACATACAGGGATTGTAGCAAATTTTTTCCCACTATATTATATTATATATATATATTTTTGTAGGTTTCATGTTCTTCAAGAGTTTGACGAAGGAAAAAGAAGTTGTCGTAGGCGTTTGGCAGGTCATAACAAGCGAAGAAGAAAAACAAATCCCGAGCCAGCTGCTAATGGAAGCTCCTCAAATGAAGATCAAACCAGTGGCTATCTACTCATTAGCCTGTTGAGAATACTTTCCAACATGCATTGTAAGTTCATTGTATATCTGCAATTAAATTTTGAAGATTGGTCGATGGAAATTTTTATGCTTGATTCCATCATTTTTACAATTTTCGCAAAAGTTGTCTACAAGTGCCTGAAAAAATTTGCGATGTTGGTTATGCTTTGTTTCTTTTATGAGTTAAAGTAATTCTCCTCAGAGCTCATCTTTACTTATGATTGATTTTGTATGGTCTATTATTTAGCGAATCAATCCGACCAAACCACCTATCAGGATCTGCTATCACATCTTTTGAGGAGCATTGCCGGTCAAAGTACTGAGCACAAGGAGAAAGACATATCTGAACATTTGCAGAATCTGCAAAACGGGATATCAGTTTGTAATTCAGAACTAGCCTCTACTTTTCTTTCAAATGGTGCTCTGGGTCCTTCTATGCCATCAAAACAGCATGCCACTTTGCCATTGTCTGAGATACCATCACAAGGTGTGTTTGCTCAAAATTCCAGAAGTGAAGATACAAAAAAATTTCTTCAATAAAACATCACTATTAATAGTTACGAGATTATTCTGAATGCAATGAGTGTTCTGCAGGGAAAAGCAAGATGAATGACTTTGATTTGAACGACATATACGTTGACTCTGATGATGGAACCGAAGATATAGAGAGATCTGTACTTCCTGTACATTTAGGGGCGAGTTCCCTAGAGTCTCCTTGGGCACAACAAGACTCTCATCAGTCAAGTCCACCTCAAACAAGTGGAAATTCAGATTCAGCATCTGCTCAGTCACCTTCTAGCTCTAGTGGAGAAGCTCAGGTAGTTTGTTTGAAGAATATGATTAGTTCTCTACAAGCTTCCAAATTTTAAACTGCTGAAATTTTATAGAAATTTTTCTAATGTTATTTCATGATGGGAGAAGCTATGTTGCATTTGTGGATTAGGCCGTTTTGATGTGTGCAAGAGATGATATGTATGGTATCCTCCCTTAAATGTTGGGTTGGTACTTTGTATTACCTTTTTGGGTTTTGGTATATCATGTTGAATTATTTTCCATCATAGAAATATTAGGTTGAAAATGTAATCATAGTTTTTCTTGTACCCTTTGTCAACAAATTGAACAGCATAGCTGTTGATTTTGTGTATTCTGAAATCACTGTTTGCTTTATCAATTCATCTCTGATGACTTCTTGATCCTCACTACTTTGCCCTTTTACCTTTTAATGCAACCATCACTTGTCTCTCTTATTGATTTGATGATCAATTTTTTTATTGTTTTGGGAGCTCATTCTCGTTTACTATTGTTCTAGATAATCTGTATCTTTTGAATTTACTTCTTTATTTTTTCCCACCAATCCAGAGCCGCACGGATCGTATTGTTATTAAACTATTTGGAAAAGTGCCCAGTGATTTTCCTCACGATCTACGAGCACAGGTACCTTAAAGTTTGAAGTCAGTGAGTGGAAATACTTAGTATCTCTATCAAAATTATGCCTAATGTATTTTTTTTTTTGTGGATATTCAGGTTCTTGATTGGTTGCAACATAGTCCGACTGACATGGAGAGCTACATTAGACCTGGTTGTGTTGTTCTGACAATTTACCTACGTCAGACAGAAGATGCATGGGATGAAGTAAGCTTTTCGGGCCAATGATTGATTCTCCAGTTGTCCATTTTGTTTTCCAACAAGAGTTAAAGATACTGATTTTAAGGTGGTTTGATTCTTTTCTACAGCTATGCTATGACCTAAGTTGTGGCTTGAGTAGGCTTCTACAAGGCTCAGATGATGCTTTCTGGAGCACAGGATGGGTTTATGTTAGAATTCAGCATCATTTAGCATTTGTTTTACATGGTCTGTTTGCTTTTATTTTGATTTTATCACAACTTCTTTATTTTTTCTTCATAGTAGTTAAGAACTCCCATGCACACAACAATGAGCTTAGTCTTTTTGTATGGCAGGTCAAGTTGTGGTAGATACGTCCTTAGCACTTCGAAATAACGATTATTGTAACATTGTCTGCGTAAAACCTATTGCCGTATCTGCATCAGAGGGGGTTCAGTTTTTAGTTAGAGGCTCGAATTTGAAGAGGCCTGGAACGAGGTACTATCATTGGGAAGTTTTTGTCTGTTCATTATTTGATAGTAAAGTTTTTTGTTTTTATATTTTTCTCCATTTTCCAGGTTACTCTGTGCACTTGAAGGGAAGTATCTGACTGAAAAGGTTACTCAAGAATCAACTGATTCTGTTGATGCATTAATGGAGCATAATGAGATCCAATGCATTAGCTTTTCTTGCTCTATTCCCATAGTGAATGGAAGGGGCTTCATTGAGGTACTTTTTAAAAATAAGTAAAATTGATTTTTCCTTTTATCTTCTTCTTAATTTATTTGTTCTTAAACTGCTGAATTCATTAGATTGTTTCTGACTTATTTTACATGAAATTGTACAGGTTGAAGATCATGGATTCAGCAGCAGCTTTTTTCCATTTATAGTCGCGGAGGATGATGTATGTTCAGACATTCGTGTTCTCGAGACTGAACTGGAGTCGTCGGATATATGCTCAGATGCCATGGGAGCTGCAGTAATGGAAACAAGGGTTCAAGCGATGGATTTTATTCATGAAATGGGATGGCTTCTTCATAGAGAACAACTGAAGTCTAGATTGAGCAATTTGGATCCAAATCCAGATCTTTACCCCTTGAATAGGTTTAAGTGGCTCATGGATTTCTCGATAGACCACAATTGGTGTGCTGTTGTGAGGAAATTATTAAACATTCTTCTTGATGGAAATGTGGATGTTGGAGATCACCCGTCGTCGAACGCTGCCTTATCTGAGATGGGTATTCTTCACCAGGCTGTAAGGAGAAACAGCAAGTCGCTTGTTGAGCTCCTTTTGAGATATAACCCCAGAAAAGCGAGATGCGAAGAAAATGCAGTGGTTGATGGAGGGGTTGAAGGCTTTTTGTTTAGGCCTGATGTTGCTGGACCTGGAGGCTTGACTCCACTTCACATTGCAGCCGGTAAAGACGGGTCTGAGGATGTCCTGGATGCATTAACCGACGATCCCGACATGGTAAAAGTCTTTTCTTTAAACTACACCATTCTGCTAATAGCTTTGAGGTTGTCTTATTTTCATCACTTGGTCAAATCCTCTAGACTCCCTTAATGAGGTAAATAATGGAGTGACAATAAATTACCTCTAATTTCAAAAATTGCAGTTGTTGGGTTATATTTCTTAACATCTCTCGCAAAATAGGCCTAATATTAATGGATCTTACAATAATCTAATTAGCCCAACCCTAGTGATTGGAGAGTAAAAATGGATTTAAGATAGGAAAGAGAGAAGACAAGTAGGCAGTGAGGAAATGCAATGTTAGTGGAATGAATGGTTTTTTATATGTTAGGAGAAGTTAGACACTAATAGATCATCAAGGAAGATCTACGAAGAAGGTTTAGGGAGGAACCGAGCTCCCAGATCTCCTCGAACCGCTCTCTATTTTGTAATTTCTATATAAATTCAATCAAAAGGATGGGTCATTGTTGGCTGATTTTCTTCAATCTGTCATATTCTTAGTTGTTAATTATGCTTAGAAGTTATATGATGAACCAGTTCTCATTCTGATGCTCAAGGCTTAGAAAATATAATGATTTATGGGTTGTCTATTTCAGGTCGGAATTGAAGCATGGAAGAGCACTCGAGACAGTACGGGGTCCACACCCGAAGATTATGCGCGCTTACGTGGCCATTTCTCGTACATCCATCTTGTCCAGAGGAAAATCAATAAGAGGCTTACGCCTGGCCATGTAGTTCTCGACATTCCTACTGTTCTCTCCGAATCTGTGACAAATGTTAAGCAATCCGACAATTTGGGCACTTCTTTCGAGATTGGAACGTCCCAGCCAAGAACCAGTCTTAGGAACTGTAGGTACTGTGATAAGAAACTCACTTATGGAAAATTGAGCAGGTCTCTCGTTTACAGGCCGGCAATGTTGTCGATGGTAGCCATCGCCGCCGTTTGTGTGTGTGTGGCACTTCTGTTCAAGAGCTCGCCGGAAGTTCTTTATTGTTTCCAGCCGTTCAGATGGGAATCGTTAGATTACGGAACAAGCTGAGCTTATCTATCGATAGACCGACCGACACAACTAAAATCGTAATAATGGTAGGTTCTGTATTTGTATGATCTTTATGTTGACTGTAAAGTTTATAATATTATGTACACTTTATTTATGGATCGACGTTGATTAAGACCTGTAATTTCTGGAAATCTAATAGGAGGCTTTTTCGATCGATCCAGTCTGGAATCGCTTCGGCTCAGAAGCTTGATGTTTTTTCTTTGTGCTGCATGTTCTTTGAACAAGGGATTCTTATAGAGGAAGAAGTCTATAAAGGGTTTGTTATGGAGATTTTGTTGCTGTTTTACAAGATTCTGATGTGTATGGATCTGGTAAAAAATGTTGAACAAGTGATGAAGATAATGAAAGGCCTCTAATATAGATAATGAAGTAACAACACAAGGCACGCAAATTATTGATCAAAACACCCATAATGGTTAGGCATAGCCATCGAACCGATACATCTTTAAGATTGAGGGGTCTCCCACTTGAGCGGCTTCACGGCTTCCCAAGTGAAGTCGGGGTCGTCCCTTCCGAAGTGACCGTATGCAGCTGTCTTCAAGAATCTGCCATTGCCACCCCTCTTGAGATCCAAGTTAATGGTTATCATTCCTGGCCGGAAGTCAAAATTCTCCTTTACAATTTTCAGAATCTCCTTGTCGGGAATCTTTCCGGTCTTGTAAGTGTCAACAAAAACTGACAATGGCTCAGGCACACCAATGGCATACGAGACCTGCACAATGCACCTCCTTGCGAGGCCACTAGCTACTATGCTCTTTGCAGCCTGCCTCACGATGTAGGCACCACTCCTGTCCACCTTGGTGGGATCCTTCCCGGAGAAGGCACCGCCTCCGTGGGCTCCCCACCCACCATATGTGTCGATGATGATCTTACGACCGGTTAAACCGGCATCACCGTGGGGACCACCAATAACGAAACGACCGGAAGGGTTGAGGTGAAAGATCGTCTTCCCATCAAGGTACTTCTCTGGGACGACAGGCTTGATGACGTGTTCCTTCAGATCGGTAGCAATCTCATCATTTGTGACGGTCTCATCATGTTGGGTGGAGATAAGGATGGTGTGGACTCGAACAGGCACCATGGCTCCATTATCGTTGTAATACTCTACGGTCACTTGGGTCTTACCATCAGGTCTCAGCCAGGGGCAAGTGCCGTTCTTGCGAACCTCCGTCAGGCGAGTGCCTAGCTTGGTTGCAAGGACGTGACTAAGGGGCATGAGCTCTGGTGTCTCGTCGGTGGCATAGCCGAACATGTGGCCTTGGTCTCCTGCGCCAATCTCTTCAGGCCGCTTAGTAAAATGACCATGAACACCCTGGGCAATATCGGGGCTCTGCTGCTCAATGTTGACCAAGACCTTGCAGTTGTCCGCATCCAGACCAACATCATTGGAAATAAATCCGATTTCGCGGCAAGTGTCACGGACAATCTTCTCATAATCTATGGTGCCCTTGGTCGTTATTTCCCCGAAGACCATGACCATGTTGGTCTTGGTGCATGTCTCACAGGCAACCTTGCTGTCAGGGTCCTGGGTGAGGCAGGCATCAAGCACTGCATCGGAGATCTGGTCACATAGCTTGTCGGGGTGACCCTCGTTCACTGACTCGGAAGTAAATAGAAAGGTCTCCATTTGTCAAGCTATAAGAGAATAATCACCCGTTACTGATAGCATAATTTGTATTAAGATCAGAAAACAAACATCAAAGAAATAAAGGGATTATAATAATTCGCAGAAAGAACATCTCATCAGTTGAGAATCTGAATTGCAAAACTAAGGACAAGCTTAAAAGATTCCAAACCAGCAAACAATCTAAGACGAATCTCATGCTTTTAAAAAAGTTCATATGAACTGAAGGAACAAAGAACCATCCAGATTCCATGTCCGCTTCTATGTCATAAAGTTAGAACAGAAAACTTTATACTAAAATCACAATCCTAAAAGTTTATACGAGGATAGAAACAAGAACACGTAAAATAAAGAAAACCACCAAAGAACGATATCAGATCTGCAAGAATCTCATGCAATGAACTTATTTTTTGGATCGTTACAGCTAAAAAAGCTCATACACGACAGACAATTTACACAAAACAAGACATTACAACAAAAGAAAAGGTTTCAGATTCATTAAATTCAAACTCCACGAAAAACAATTCTTTCGGATAAATTATAATTACTTTTTGTAACGGCAAAAAAGATAAATGAAGCAGTCAGACACCGATGACAATTTATACTTTGAGTATGATGAGCGTTGAGTAATTTTTCAATCAAATTACCAAAAAAGAAAACTCTGAGCAAATGAAATTACCGTTTTACTAAAACAAGAAGCTCCGATTAAACATCTAACACTCGCTAAAAATGATATATTTAAGTTACCCAATCAACAAAGAAAATAACACAATAAAACACCCAAAAAAAAGCAAGATCTACAAAAACTTCCTCGAAAAACAACTGAAACCAGATCAAAATCCATAGAAAAAGTTGCAGAGAGTATAAAATGAAGAAACAAATCTACTAGATTACGATGAAATGAAAATGAAAATGAAAACACATCAAATGAAACACATGAATCGACAATGGCAGAGAGAGAGAGAGAAACCTGTACGAAGTGAACGAGAGTAGATCTTAGAGATTATGCGCGACAGAGAGACGAGAAGATAGGGAGAAGAAACCCGTATATATAGAGATCGACAACCACGACGACCGGCGACGGACTAACCAGGTGAGATTGCACACGTGGAGTTTATGAATCTTAGATCTGAACAAAAATGCAATCGTAACCGCTGGATTGAGAAAATGTGGACCCCATTTTGGTGGGGTTGGTGAGAGAGAGAGAGGAGGATTTCCCTCCATGGGAGACTATCTTGTATAGCTTTCACCGGTAAATGGCGGTCGTCACCAACCCCGACCGGTTGTCGGCGAAGTGTATGAATAACTACTAAGATTCGCCGATGATCTTTTTTCGATGAAAGATGATTTACAATTTCGTTTGCAGAAGGGAAGAAAAAAAAGGTTGCCGTACCGGCAAGGAGAGGAGCGAAGGAGAGAGAGGCGGAGTTTACGGCGAGGCATTGTCCAGAACGAAAAGACCATACAATGTGCTCCTCCGCCATTGGTGGTGGTGGTGGTGGTGCTCCTCCGCCATTTAAATATATTAAAAAGAGAAAGGAAATGCGGTGAACGTGGATCGAACACGTGACCTTCAGATCTTCAGTCTGACGCTCTCCCAACTGAGCTATCCCCGCTTTGATGACGACATTCTTCTATAATCTTATTTATACAATTTCGTAAAAATGATGATGCAATAATTAATATCTACAAAAAAACTATGTTTTTTTAGCAAACAATAACGACGTTTCACCTACCTGTTATGAATTAATATAACCTATTATTTTAAATATTAAATTATTTTAAGATCATAGAATAGTAGAAGATTCAGCATACGAAACACAATGATTATTAAAAATTCACGAATTAGAGATACTGTAATATACTCTTTTCCATAACTTCTCGTACTAGACCAACTCACTAAAATACAAATAAGGATCAGAAATGCGGTCAATATTATAAAGAATAAAGAAATACCGTCTATACCCAAAGAAAAATTAATGTTTTCATAAGGAAGTCATAGAAGGCTTTTCGCAAATTGAGATTTGGCCGTAGAAGGATTGAATTGTATCCGAGGAACAGGGGGATACAAAAAAGTAATCAAGAGAGACACACAGACCAATCAATCGTATCGGTCGTATTCCTGAATTTGGAATGAAAAGATGAGTAATGCTTTCTAGCCCGAGACATAGAAGACCACTTAGATCAGAATAGCATTCACAGAAATGTTCTAACATAAAGTCGAATCAAACATTGAAGAGATTAGTTGACAACAGTCAAAAGATGGGCGCCTATTAAGGTGTTAAATAGAATGTAAAATTAAAGTGTCAACGTATTATTGTTATTATTTTTAATTAAACATTTCAAGAAAATGTTTTGGAAAAGCATATTATTTTAATCAGTAAATATTTTTAAAACTTTCAATTCGGATAAAATGAATTCGAGGCAAAACCCCTGTCAGTTAAATATTTCTTCTTTGTTCAAACGTAGTTCTTAGTTTTCAAATGATTTCTTAACTTGAAAGCATTTACTATTTTCCAATTAAAATTTTGATTTTTTTTTTTTTTTTTTTTTTTTTTTTTCTGTTTTGTGCTTTAATCTCAGAATCTATTGCCTTCTTTGAGTCAAGAATGGAAGGGAAACATTGAGAATCCAGTAAAAAAATATTGTTTGGTTGATTGTTTTTTATTTAAAAATAAACACTCAAAATAATAAATATTGCTTAATATAATATTAAAAATAAGACAAAAAAGACTTAATAAACCACGGTCAGGCTCGAGTATAAATGAGTACTAAAGACGTGAAATAGGCCAAGCAGAATGCACATTTTTTTACCCTTAATAATTGCCAAAAGTAAGATTAATACTTACATTGATGATGTACCTCTAAGTTTCCAAGGGAAAGGAACAAATAGAAAGCGAATTCAATTATCAAAAAATAATTTAAAATAAGTACAACTATCCCAATTAATTGAGCTTTTCCTAATTTCATAATCATACAAAGTGTAACCAAAGTAAGATCTATGTATAAACGAGAAATATTACATATAATTAATTGAACTATATAAATGATTATCATGCCTGAGAATTTCACTGCCATTTGCCAATGGTTACTTCCCTCCCTTGTTATACCCATCTCGGAGAGTAACCGTCCGGTTGAATACGAGCTTTTCGGGAGTCGAATCTTTATCGAGCACAAAATAACCTGAAAATCCAATTCGTGCATCGCATCAATAAATGAATGATTCATGAACAATAATATATATGAAGTCGAGAGTAAATTGCTAAAACCACAATAACGCGTCACTAATTAAAACAGAAAAAACCGAGAAGACCTCGAAAAAGTTTGCAAGTGAATAAAGCGGTAGACCATGAAAGAGATCAAATAGATTTAAACAACAATTACGGGTGGAACAAAATCCTAGGCAAACTAAGATTCTATTAAAAAGAAGAGCATCAATGAGATGTCAGTAAGCATGTTATTGGTCTTCTATGAAAAGAGTGTTGATGTATTTGCATGAAGAGTAATCCAACGGGTTGTGTATGCAGTACTAATATGTACAAGTAGCCGATAAGAAGAGAATTTCAGAATTCTCTTTAAACAAAATATAGGTCAAACCCTTCAATGAACACAAATTTGCAAAGATTGGAGCATTAATAGATCAAATCAAAAGCACACCATGTAAGTTCAATTCATCGCAATTTGTTTTTTCATATCTTCACTTCTTGGCTTCTAGGCTGGAATTTTTTTGGAAAAAATACCATGATTTTTTTAGAAAGAATATTGTATCCCACATCATTAGGGCATAATAGTACTGGAAAATAATTTTCTTTTTGGACAATTTCTTATACTTTACTCTTGTGAACTTGTACTTCTCAAATGGTTTTGTTTCATATCGACAAATTTACCTAGCCGTTCAAATTGGAATGTGTCCCCTACTGCAGTATTCTGAAGCAAAGGTACTGCATAGGCACTGGGTATGATAACTTTCGAATGCGGGTTCAGATCAGCAAGCCAGTCCTCAAGCTCAGCCGGATTCTGACACAGCATATTAGCACATGTAAGATCCAACTAATGACTCCATAAAAGAAAACAGGTGAGGAAAAAGATGAAAAAATAACAGACCTCAGATAAGAAAAGCTTGTCAAACAGTCTGACTTCAACTTTTAGTGGATCCGTCCCAGGGGAAGGTTGGCCGACCCAATGAAGAACTCCCTGTATAGCCAAAAGAAATCTCACCACATTAAACATAGAATAAATAGAAGAAAAGCTTAGCAAAACAAGATTGAAGCAAAACCTTTGGTTTTGATTTCTTTGAAGGGTCATACTCAGCCCTGATCTCAAGAACAGTTTCCTGGTCATCTGCCAGGATAACTTCCTGGCACTTAATAGGATATGCATATCTGTGTCAAAAATTACAGTCTCATTATGCATTATACCAACTTGATGTAGCAAGTTTAGCTAATTAAACACACCTCAAGAGGACAGATTTTCCAGGTGCAAGCCCATAGTAGTCCTTTGAATCTTTCATTCGAAAATCAGATTGTTCTATGTATATAATTTTGGAGAAAGGAACCTAAGACAGTTACGGTAAAATTAAAAGAGATTAAATCCAATCAAAAGCATGGAGAAAAGTTATTTCGTTGAGAATAAAACTCAACAACACAAAACATAACGAATGTTGTCTACAGCCAGAACAAGGTCTAGTTCCCAAACTATTCTGATTGTCACATATTTTGGCAAGTACGATCCTTTGACATATTCAAAAAGAAAAAAAATTCTAAACTAGACTATGCATATCCTAGAACAATAATAATATTTAGGAAAACATGGTTGTATTAGTAAAATAGTTTCCTATCACAAAAAAATCCAGATAATGCTACCAACACTGATATCCTACTTTTCAAATATTTTAGTTAGTCCAATCAATTTGAAAAAGAGGAAAACCCTTCTCAACTGAACTATGCACGTCCTAGAATAACTAAAATATAATAGAATATTAGCACTACTGGAGAAATTAAATTTCTAATATCGCCACCAGGCAGGCCCCCCACCCTCAACACAATGAGTAATGGATTTGAACAGATAAAACCAAAGCTCACTTTATAATTAGAGGATGCATCGTCTATTAGTCCTTCTGCCCATTTCCTCGCATCAAGTTCCAATATTGAGTCATCTTCTAAGTTGGTGATAACAACCTAATCAGAAAAGCAATCAGCAGTACAGTTAGCAAACTATTCCAAAGAAAAGAAACTCAGTATGCAAAGAAAATTCACACCTTTAGAGGCTGTAACACAACCATTGCACGTGGTGCTGTTTTGTTAAGTTCTTCCCTTATGTGATACTCAAGGCGATCGAAACGAATCATACTACAATCACTGTAGCACAACAAGTTTTCAAATAACAGAGATAAATAAATACACTCAAGTTTCCTGATGTGAAAACAGAAACTGTAATGAAACATTCGTTACTAATTTTAAATTTAAGTCAAAAAAACACTTAGTGGATTAATACAACAAATTTGACCTAATTCTAAGACTATAGACACCAACACTAATCAAGAAAGAGACAAATACTTAGTCAATGTCATCAAGACAATTGAAGGAGATTATTAGAGAATTTGGGCATGGTGCGCTCAAAAATTTATTTATGATAAGTTTCCAAGATTATTATGATAACTTTTCATGGATGATTTATAGTAACTTTCTTTGTAATTTCGCATTATACTGCTTATTTTTCTCTATGTACATCATTAGTAGCCATCTAAATTAGTTATTTTCTTGTCTAAGGTATAAAAAGTCAACTAGTTAATTCCTTATCATTAAAAAATGTGTAAGACCACAAAGTTAGATTTGTTTTTCTTATTGTTTAGAATGTGTTTAGTAAATTTTGAATATCTTTTGTAACCTATAAATAATAGACCTACTTATTGTTTGAAAAAGTTAATTAATAACATTATTGTGAGAGTTTTCTCTTGGATTTTTTTAAAAAACTTTGTGAATTCTTTAAGAATTTCTTGTTGCATTCAATCTACATTTATCACTCACTTTTCTCTTCTTTCTTGATTGAAGCGTTTACAATCTTTCTTATACATTTCGTTCTAATCTCTTTATAGATAAAGTGTCAATTTTTTATTTTTTATCAATATAATACTTTTGATTTTTATCTTTTCATAGATAAAAGGTCAAGGTTCGAAATCGCATTTTTTTTTTAAAAATGATTTAATCCTTTTTTATCTCACTATTATTGGTGAGATTAACATTATCTTCTTGTTTGTAAACATAAAATCTTAACCAAAATACAAACTTTACCTTCGAGTAATTCCAATTCCTCGAACAAATGTATTGATTGCAGTTGCGGTAACTCCTCTACGCCTTAAACCAACCAATGTCATCAGACGGGGGTCATCCCAACCATCCACCCACCTTTCCATCACTAATTTATTTAACTGCAACAACAAAATTTGGAAACACGAATAGTGAAATAGATAAATTAAATTTTAGATATCATGCAATGCAGTATGTCAGCTCACCTTACGCTTAGACATCACAGTATTTGTGACATTCAACCGTGAGTACTCCCACACATGTGGTTGGTAAAGGTCCAATGAATGTAACAACCAGTAGTATGATGCCCGGCGTGTTTCGAATTCTAGCGTACACAGCTGAAAAAGATATACTATAAAACACTAGCAACATGAAAATAAAAACTTTTTAAAATCATGGTCGGTCGATGAATAGAGAATTATGACAAAAGAATAAAATGCAGTAAGGAATTACTAAGTCTGTAATGATAAATCCTGACCATGCAAAAAGAATTGTGTGGTAAACTTACAATCGACATCACATCTGATTTCCAAGTACATAAATTGAACCCACTAACCCACGAACTTTGCATCAATTGAAAGAGAAAAAGGGATAACTGGAGATCTATAAATTACAAATACATTATGTGGATCTAATATCTTCACATAACCATATAGAAAGTAACCAGATATGAAACCACTCGACCAATGGAAGTTATGGAGGCTTCACTACAAATTTCGTTTGACATGGCATTAACTGTTTTTTTAAAGTAAATAAATATTGATCAACCAAATGTACAAAAATGAGGAGTGAGCTAGGCTGAGACTCAAAATTCTATACAAGCCCAAAGCCTTTACCCTTCCCCACCAAAAGGCAAAAAAGAGTGATGCAAAAAATAAAGGCTATAGGCTTCAAAGGAGCAAGTGGCCTTTATTGCAAACATGAACATCTTAGATTTCTCTTTAATTACTAATGAAAGTGTTGAGGATTACAAATTGGAAAAGGAGGAGGTTGTTATTAAAGTTGATTTTGAGAAAGTTTACGATTAAATTGATTGGGGTATCTTAGATTTCGTCATTTGAATGAAAGGGTTCGATGCTAGATAGAGAATGTGGATTTTCGATTGCCTACAAACATCAAATTTTTATGTTCTTAGTAATGGTAGCCTAAAAGGAAAATTTTAAGCCACAAGATGGCTCAGACAAGGGGATTTTCTCTCTCTTTTTTTTTATTACTTGCGGGTGATGTTCTTGAAAAAATGTTAAGAGCCAAATCTCTAAATTTAATTGAAGGATTATACCATCCACATATCTCATCTTCAGTTTGCTGAAAACACTATTCTTTTCTTGGTTGATTCAAAAGTTGATGGATATTGCAAAAATAATTGATTTATTGTCTGGTCTCAAATTAAATTTCAACAAGAGTGACATGGTGGACATTAATATCGAAGAGGATATGATGAGTAATTTTGCTACAAGGACCTAGTGCACAAAAGGTAGTTGGTCATTATCATATATGGGTCTTCCACTAGGAGGTAGACTTACCCTAATCCATGTGTTTTCGATAGTTTCCCGACTTACTATTATCTCTTTTTAAACTTCTTTGCAAAGTCGCTGATATGCTTGATAAATTGATGATCAAACTTTTTTCTGGAAAGAGAATGATAATGACACCAAATCTCATCTTATCATTAATCAAAGCAAAATCTCAAAGGGGTCTGGCATTGATAACTTAAGCTAGAAGTTAAGGGTTATTCGGAAAATGACTTTGGTGATTTCCCATGGAGCGCCATTTTTTATGGCATATAGTGATCAAAGCAAATATGGTATTCAGATGTTCGGTTGGGCCATGAATCCAGCTAATCGCGGCTCGTTTGTAATCCATAGAAACATATTTGTTTTTGTTTTGCATATTTTCAAGATTGCATTGAATTAAAGAGGATGACATAAACTTGATCCGCTTTTGGGATGATGATGGATGGGAGATGCGCCCTAATGTGTTAGATTTCAAGACATATCACCTCTCTCATGACAAAATCAATCTATTGTCTCTCTCTACAACACGACTCATGCACATAACAAACCTTGGGTGTTGACATTTCAAGAAGATATGACCAACAAAGAGTTACGCAACATGGACAGTTTCCATACTACTATTTTTTCTTTTCCCCATGAAAGAATATTCGTGATTATCGTAGATGGACTTTGGAGGCCTCTACTAATTTATCATCTTGATCATTCTTCTTTCTGCTCACTGTTTTTCCATTTGTCAACTTTTCTTTCTACACATTCATATGGAAGAAAGGAATTCCCTCCAAAATACGAGTTTTTGTTTGGCTTTCGGTGAATGAAAAGTTATATACAAGCGATCAAATTCAAAAGAGAAATCCAACTAGACCCTTTGTCCCCATTGTTGTTCTTTCTGTAAGGCAAAGAGCGAAACTAACAATCATATTATGATCCAATGTGAAGTAGCTAGATAATTGTAGACACATTTTTTTTCTCCCTTCAACAAGTTTATGAGAATTCACATCTTTATTGAAAGCATCATCGATGATGTTTCTTTTATGGACAGAAAATATAAGAGAATTTTACTTGCAGACTCGGTATACTTAGTAGCTATCTGTTAGGATATTTTGATTCATCGCAATAAAGTTATAGTTGAAGAAAGTGATTTATAGGAAAACATTAATTTTCTTATTGCTAAGTAGACTTATAACTCTAAGTATTTTAAAAGTTATCTTTTTAGTTTAATTCTCTTCAATTGGAATAAATTATTTTTCACAAATGTCTTGTAATCACCGTCTCTTTGTACATTCTTAATAAAATTCGTTTATTATCAACAAAAATATATAAATCAGCACGAATTTGGTAACCATTTTCTTGTTTGCACACCCCAGCTAAGATCGGAGTCACATCTAATCAATAAACATACAAGAAAAAAGATGATCTAATGCCATTAAACCAGATTTTAAGATAGAATTCGTAGTTTAGCCTCCAATATCCTAAGTTCAATAGGCAAGAAAAGTAACTAAAATCACCTCGATTCCATCATTCCTAATATACCTATCTCTCATTGTGGAAGATGATAAAACTTAAATGGACTGATTTATACAAGGTTGATGGCTTGCATTTCGCCCCCTCTATTTCAGTAAGTTGGAATTACCATAAAACTAAAAGTTCAGATTTCTTTCCAACATTTGAACCACCTGTAAATGTGGAAGGATACGACTTATGAAGTATGAAAAATCAGTTCTTTCAAACTGATAGCTACAACACAAAATTTGGATGTTTTCAGTAAGATTGTAGGTATTAAAACTTTAAGGACCCATGAGCGCCAAGTGAAAAAATGAGGATAGATACAAATCGTAAACCAAAAAAGCTGATAGCAGAAAATTTGTCCATTTGCAACTAATCAAAGCTTTACAGCCTAAATGACAACAGGAAAGAACGTCAGTTGTCTAAAAGTAGAACAATTTCAAGCGTATGTCTACTAAGGTGAAAATATGAAACCAAAAAAAAAGAAATCCAAGAACTGAATAACTTCCATAACAAATGGAAACCATGTAAGATCCTTACCGAATGAGTGATATTCTCTAGAGAATCCACAATACAGTGCGCGTAATCATAACTAGGATAAATACACCACTTATCTCCAGCATGTGGGTGAGGAGAGAACTGGAAAAAGAAAGTCATTACCTTCAATATGAGAACAACATCCACAAGTTTCTGTATGAAAAAGGTCAAGAGATAGAGACTTGCCTTGATACGGTAAGCAATAAGGTCATACATATTAAAGTTATCACTCTGCATATCTTGTTTCATTCGTAATGTTGCTTTGCCTTCTTCTATTAAACCATGTTTCATCTCCTCAAACAATTTCAATGATTCTGCAATGGGCCTGTCTCTCCAAGGACTATTCATCTTTTTCTCACGAAACTCCTTTATTTCTTCAGGACTCTGCAACAAGGCTTAATATAAAGATATCTCATGAGAAAGTGTTGGCAAAATCAATCCCAACAAATAAGAAACACATAAAACATGCAAGCTGGGAATCAAATGTTTATGACTTAATATTACAATCTTTTCCCTGAGAAAACTTTAGGATGCAGATATACAACGCTTTCAAAAGTGCAAATCATGTTGGATATAGAAACAATTCACAACCTGGTGATCAACATACGCATGACCCCGTCGAATGAGCTCAACTGCTAACTCATACAGCTCTTGGAAGTAATCGCTGGTGTAAGTAATCTGAAAAATAATAGTTATTAGTTCTATATAAAACTGGTACAAGAATAAAAGAAACAACATAACAAATTGCACCCAAATGGCCCATTAGGTATAATACCTTCATAGGCTCCCAGCCAATCCACTTGACAATTTCTTCAATGTGATCAATATATTCCTTCTTCTCAGCCTCTGGATTTGTATCATCATACCTAAACAAAGATTGGAAATCAATTTATGTTCCATTTTTGATAAATACTGTTGCAATGAAAAAATATTCTGAAAAAAATAAGAAAAGAAAAATCCAATCATGCAAAACATCATTCCAGGAAAGTGAATTTGATAAAGCTTAAGTCCATAGACATCAATATCTCCCCCCCTTATATATAATATATATCACTGCCGTATGGAAATGATAAAAATGAGCCCAGAACAATCTCACCTCAAGTAACAACCTCCACCTCTTTCTTTGGCAAGGCCGAAGTCAACAAACATAGCCTAACAAATAAGTTATGAACACAATAATGAATAACCTCAAACTAACACCTGATAGACATACCTAACGAAATGTGGGAAATACTTTACCTTAGCATGACCGATATGAAGATACCCATTTGGTTCAGGGGGAAAGCGTGTTAAAACTTTTCCTCCTGTGTTTTTTAAGTGCTTTTCAAGAAGATTTTTGGTGTTGCAACATCTTAAAATTGATCCACTACTGAAAAAAATCTCCGTATGGACCTAAAGGTAGGGAAAACATAACGAGCTATATGAAATTCTTGCAGAAATATAGAGAAATCATAATTATATAATCAGAGATATGTTATATAGAGAAACATAACTTAGGTTAAAAATGAAAATTAAATAATGACATTAACAAAAACCTTGGTGAATAATAATTCCATATTCGTAATTCTCTAATAATCATTTGTGCCAAAATATCATCCTCCCATAAGAAATATTTCCAAACAAAATTAACGTAGAGATATACATGCAGCATTAAAGTCAACAAAACCAATAGATGGCACAAGTAAAATTCAAACTAAAGGTTTATTGAAAATATGATAAAGAATCAAAGTCAGGATAATGAAAACCTTATAGTTTTCTTCTGGCTGAGGAAATATCAGAAACGGATTTATTTCTTCCTCAGTTAACTGCTCTACCACAGTGACAGGAATGGATTTATCCTGCAGAATTTCCAAAAACTGTGAGAAATAGAAATATCTGTTACAATCTAAATGATGTGGGAAGGTGCTTTGAGAATGCACACCTCCACTTTAGAAGGTTTTTCTTTCTTCTTCTTTGAAATCTTTTCATCATCTGCTGCGGTCCTTTCACCGAGCAATTGGTATAATTTTGAATCCACATGTTGCTTCCATGTGAAAAATGGCCAGCAAACCATCGTAATAAATACAGAGAAAGAAGCTAACTTTATGACAAATTAAAAGGTTCGAGACAGTGGAATGAGATTCAAATAGAGGAGAAAACCTTCACAATCTTAGGATCCGCCCATGGATGCTTCTTTCGAAGCTGGCCAAATAAATCACCAACTGGAGAAGAAATCAAAAATCATTATCATGAAAAGTTTGGTCAAGAATGCAAAACTTATGAAACAAAATCAGTCCCAACACATTGTACCTTTTCTATCCCATATTTATGGATAATACCTTATGAATACAAAAATATCAGATTACAAATATTTGTACCTTTTCTTTACAAATATTTATTGAATTAATTCCCAGATTTTTTCTACATTAGTTCATGTTAGATGAAATTTCTGATTACAAACTTCTGCTGTGTGCTCTTGTAAGGAAACAATAACTGAGAAAAACAAAATCTATAGTCAACGCGATTAAAACCCTCCTTTAGTTTTACTGTTGAAAAACAAAACTTGTATGATTTATTTTTTTTATATATAATTTAATGTGGAACACATTTTTTGAGCATCAAACGATGTGAGGGCAGCTCAAATGTGTGTTCCCGTTCTAATACATGTTTGAACTTCATAGCAAGTAATCATAGCATATCATAACGTAAATGTGTTATACTCTTGGTAATGTAGTGGGTAAACCATGCAAAAGGAAACCCTAATACAGGAAAGCAGCAATAGACCAAAAACCAGCTAGTATCAGCCCTGAGAGCAAATTAGAAGCTGGTGGTACAGATGAACATACCAGCCAGTGATCCATATATTTCAAGCTCAAACATACTAACCGTTTGTTCGATATCGTTGCTTCATGATTGCATCCTTATGCTCTTCAAAAACCCCACTTACAGCTTGTTCAATTTCCTCAGCTGATACCTCAACACCTGCTTAAACATGAAAAATCATCAATGGATGATGATTTGGAAAACATGTAATTTAGCAACCAAAGAAAAATATCAGTTTTAGTTAATTAAAGTATTGCAAACATCAGCAGATTTGAAGAAGAAACCTTATGAGTTATGACCCAATTATGCTAGTTCAATTGATATAAATAACTTGTTAATCACATTGTACCTACACCGCATGCTTCTTCAAAAGCATCTGATTTATAATTCTCAGTGCCTGAAGCAGTTAAAAAGGAAAAGGCCGCTTCTAATTGCGCTGTAGTCTTAATCTACAAAAAGAAATAATTTAACGAATTATAACATTCACAAATTTATTCTGCAATATTATTTTTACACAAAAAAGATGGAAGTTTTCAGCTTCAGAGAATAGAAACACTTAAGTTAAGCGCAGTTGTGCTTCTATGCATGATAAACTAGAAAAAGATAAGTTAGCTAAACCTTGGATGTGATAATATATTGCAGCAGCGACGGTCGATGAACAAGAGCATTTGCAGGGTACTTTGTGGCCACCTGCAGTAAAAAAAAATTCATTTTTAGAGAAGATTTCCTGAAAGAACCCATTATGAATGAAGATAAGTCAGCACATCTGAGTTAAAGTGGCAACGTGCAACTACCACGCCTTAAATAATGAAAACAGCATCCGATAAACACTCCTCTCCAAAAAATATCACAGAGAATTATTCGGATAGATTGTATGAACCGTGACTAACATGCATGTACTATCTTACCGTGTACAGAAGATTACCGACATTTCTACTACAGCCACTGGTCACATTAGCCTGAAAATCACGAGGAAGAACAAAATAAACATCGGAAAAATTTGTTTCCAAAAATCTAAACATAGTACATTAATCATGGATAAGAAGAAGTGTTACTTTCATCGTTAGAAGAATCGTTTCAATTTCATGTTTAAGTTTTCAGTTTTTCTATTAATCGCGAGCGCAGAACATAATTCGATTCCACCAAAGTTCATAATAAATAAGAAAAAGGGAAGGAAATTGATCATTGACGTTACCTCCTGAATGACAGCTTTAAGATTGGCAGTAACCTTATTGTTAGCAATAGTGTTACGCGCAGTGCGCTCATCCAGTCCGAGGTTCAAGAATAGCTCCAACGTCTGCTCCTTGTCCGAGCTCTCATCCTTCACCGGCATCTTATTCGCAGCGAGCGAGAGAGAGAGAGACGACGACAGAGTCGGCGAGCGGAACGGACGAAACTAAAGGAGCTGAAGGAAATGCTTAGGGAAACGTTGCCGACTGCCGCGACGAGGAAGTAGAAAAAATAATAATAACAATATAATTCAATTTTGAGTTTTAATATTTCATTTATTATTTCTTCGTATAATAATTACAATAAAATAATAAATAATAAAAATAAGATATTACGTGACACGTAATAATCATTTATGGGGTAAAATTAAAGTATATAAATTAATTTTTGAAATTTGAATGTTACACTTATTTATTAATTTCATAATAATTGTAATAAAATATGAATAACTAATATAAATATTTATTGCGATTAACCGAGTAGGAAATAACTAAAAATGAAATTGGTAAAATTTGAAATTAAGTTAGAAATCGAGTTAGAACAAATGTGATATACATACACTAATTTTAACACAAAACACGCATAAATCTCAGAGTCAACAACCAGTCGATAGGTTGATAAGTCCTGGTCGGGGCCTGACGCAATCTCGAATCGGGCATGAACTTGTGTTTCGACGAGCGGGTTGACTTTTTTAAGAATTGAACACTGGACGCTAAAAGAAAAATAATAAACATGCAGAAAGGACCAAGGGTCCAAGATCGACGAGCCAAACCTTATTTGGCTTGAGTCGGGTTTTAACCCGCTGGGTCAGATTGAATCTTACAGCTATCCATTATTTGATAAGCTATGCTTTTTTTTATGGATCAACTTGTTTATATGCGATGCTCAATCATCAGAGTCAAAACCTCAGCACACCAAAAGCAAATTACAAAACAAGAAGCTTCACTGAATGTGACAACTTATCCAAACTAATCAGTCTAATAACATACTCTGTTATGAACTCATACTTCTTAATGTATACGTATATTTCTTCTTGAACGAGAGGGGATAGAACTCATTTTAAAAATTAGCTCAAAGATTGAGAAAATTCCCTCATATTATATATTAGACATTTGCTTTCTTTTCTGTTCAACATCTGCCCACACGTCTAGCGTGGTAGATTTTTCCTTCACGTCTACCGTGTGAGGTCGTGTGGAGTCCTCACATCGTACAGAATTTTTGACTCTGATATCATGACAGAATGAGAGGGGTAGAACTCATTCCAAAAGCAAAGATCCAGTATATAATATGAGGAGATTCCCTCAATCTTTGAGCTACCTTTTGGAATGAGTTCTACCTCTTTTATTCTGTCAGTTCCTAATTCTATCTAGTTAAACTAGATTATATGCAGATTATTAAATTACCACAATTATATCAGAAATTAAGAAGATATACTGAGAATTTTTTTACTCGTTTCCACAATTTACCCAGTAGCATGCAGTATTAGAGTCCAAAAAATATAATAAATACACAAGACAATCTATATGTAAGATCTATCATCGATAATAATAACATTTAAGAATCAATAATTTTATAAATTTATCCTAGAAAAAGTGAGTAGTCACACAATCGGAATGATTGATGCTTGTTATAAACTAGTACATGTTCACACAAAATAACTTCCTGATATTACGATTTGAAACAAGAAGCGACCCACTTTGAGCACAGAACACACTTCTCAACAGTTATACATACCAATAATTCAATAAAATAAACATAGATCATGGACAAGAAAAGATAAATATAACATACAATTGTTGAACTTCATGAGTGAATCTTAGAGAGATCTCAACAGTTATCAGGAAGATAGTGAAGATTATAATTATTACTACAGATAAATTGAAATTTACAAGGGAATTTCATTCGGATGAACCCTCAAAAGAATGCGGAAAGAACCTGGGCAGAAGGGAATATTTAAGGCTCTCAATCAGTGCATATAGCCCGTAACAGGGAATGTGAATCAATGCCAAGCTGATGTACCTGTAATAAAATAGAAAAACATCATACATGCAAATTTGGGAATCATACGTACAAATGATGAGTTTATACGTGAAAATACGTTCTTCTTCAATTAAAATAACTCAAAAATAAAAGACCAATTTGCAAAACAAGCAATATTTGATCTTAAATTAATCAACTAGGTACTGTCACTGCCAAATTCCACCAAAAGCTCCTTACTGTTTTATAATATAACACTTTTGAGTTTCCTATTAACTTGATGGTCTGCAATACTCAATTTGCTTGCATCACACTGACATCAAAATTAATTAATTCCCAATCAATAATTATTCATTTTGTAACGACCCTGCTTGGTTGTGCGGTTTCTGACCGCTAGCCCAGCCCGTCTACCTGGCACTGGACTGTACCTCATGATCTTTTTCTCCTGGCGAAGGAATTTTGCCCTCGGGCCTAGGTTCGACTCTTGGGAAGGGCAAAAATTCATTTGCCATGGAGAAAAGATCATGAGGTACAGTCCAGTGCCAGGTAGACGGGCTGAACTGGCGGTCAGACACTGCACGACCAAGCAGGGTTGTTACACATTTTACAAGTTCTCCTTCTGCTCTGGTTTTTTCAAGCTGATTGATGGAGCTAATAAACGCAATTATCATTGACAGGGGATTTCCAACATCACTATTAAAAACTAACAAAATGTTAATAAAAACTTTCAGATAGTAAATTTCAGACATTAATAATTACCAGAGAGGCGCCCATGGAGTATTAAGCTCAAGAAATGGGTAGGGCCACCTAAGAGTCATTCAGACAGGCATTGAGCAAGGCCTCAAGAAGAATATCATAAGTTGAAACTAATTTAAGTAGTAGAAGAAGCCTACCAGGTAACACCACATGCATGAATAACCCAGTGGAAAATTATGTAAATAGAGCTCCAGACAGCAAAATATGCGAACCCAAACCAAGAAAATGGCTGGAAAAAAATGGCCTTGTTTATATAAAATATGTACCAAGCAATGATTGGTTCGGCCAAAAAAGCACAGGCCGCAAAATTATCAGTATTTCAAATAAAACTTACGAGCCTGTTGAGAGCAGTGTCCAGAAGAAGGAATACAGCGTTCAAAGTATGAATCAAGATCATCAACTGCCAAAAACATGATCAAAATCAGTGTGCTTTTTCTTTATAACCTCTATCACCGTAGCCAATTTTTATAAACAAGAAAATACGTAAATATAATATCATTAATCAGAAGATGCACTTACCAAATCAAGACGAAAATTGTCATCAGTCAAAAAGGGCACAAGGATAAACCAAAACACCAAGTCCGTAAGCATCACAGCACCTGCAGAGGTCTGCAATACGCCGAGATCAAAGAATTTTATAATATAACCTCAGAGAATGCCATAACAGAAGCCATATGAAACAATTTTCTCATTGCTCTCATTTAACTCCATGCCATCATCACTCACCAAATTTTTAATCAGATTATTTCGACAAGATGCTCATCGAGTGGGCACAAAAAGGAAAGAAGAAAATATGTCATATGTTAAAGGACAAGATCACAAAGCACAAACCAGATATGCAACGTGCATAAGATTTCCAAGGATTCCTGATTTTTGGTGAAGCTTTTGTTCATAATGGAGGCGTTGCAACTTGGTATCACCCTTGTTTCAACAAACTTTGTTTCCTCCTGAATTTGAGATGGCGTTTTTGAGGGTTGCCAATATCCATATGCAGAAACTATGGTTCCAAGCTGCACATATAAATACAGAATGTAAAGAATGAATCATTCAAGGATTCTTAGAGAACAACAAAGAGAGTTCTTGATAGATAATTAGATATCCAACATACCCCAAAATAGACGACTACTAGCGCTAGAGTCCACCTAAACATTAAATCCCACCATTAGATTTACTCTACCGACTATCAACTGGATAAAGTATAGGCTTGGTTATGCATTTTTCTTCATTGTCAAATTAGCCAAACGGGAGAGAGATCAACTCACTGAGTGTAGAAATAAAAGACAAAAGGTCCGTGCATGGCGAAGACATCGTAGAGAAGCTGAGCCAAGCAAACGAAAGCCAAACCTCTATAAACTAGAAGCCAAAGAGGATTGAGATTCCTCCAGCGGGAACCGCACAAATCACTGTACATCAGCGGCTCAGATTTAGCTTTCTTGATAAAATATAGGGCGTAAATCCCCGGACCGACGTTGATCAGAGCGCACACCAGCACTTGCCATTGGACCCAGAATTCTAAACCCTGTTTCGCTTCTGAATTTGACATTTCCGAGGCAAATCAAACCCCAAATCCTCCAATCGAAGAGTAACACAAAACTCTCCGATCGATAGTCTGAGCTGAGCAGATATAAAGCCGAAAGAAAAACAGTTGACGTGATTGAGTGCGAACTGTGAACTGTGAACTGGTGTGGAATTGCATTAATCCGCCGTCCAACTACTACTCTACTAGGACATAAATGACGAATTATACTGGGAGGGAGAAGCTTCCTTACGTCATCTTCTTGTCGATAATTTCGGAAAGCTCTTGGCTGATCATGGCCAGCGAACTTCTTCTCTGCTCCTCACATCTTCCAAACGCTTTCATTAAATTTTTGCAGAGATTTCGTACCACTAAAATTGTTGGTTGGCAAGCATGGTAGTTTAAACAGCCAGTACTAGTAGTAATTGATCTACTCATCCGCCCCGTGATTTTGGCTTTCTAGCCATAGAAAAAAAAATATGAAATCTGAACTTTTCGGTTAGTTAATGAAACATAGTCATATTTTAACATGAAAAGTCTAAACTAGCCAAAAAAAAAAAATTAGTTTTTTTTTTCAAATCTTAGAAAACAACGATAAATATGTATCTCCGCTTGTAGTGAGTTATCTAACACATGATTTTTGATTTCTTAAGTTCTAAAATTCTCGAATATGACTTTTTTTTTTTTTAACTTTGCTCGGGAATTTTTCAATTTGTCTTGAAGGTCAATTTTGTCATTTCCTCGAAACAAATATAAACTTCTGACTTATTCTCGAGCCTTAAAAAGTTCTTCCGGTGATGTTCAGAAAAATTTAATCTAATGTAGCTATAAACTTCTACGGCGTGTGGCTCAGAGCCATAATATTTGCCACGCTCTCAACATGCTCATACAGACAGCAAGAAAATCGACTTGTAGTGCCAATTACTAATCAAAAACCGCACGTATAGGTGCGTTTGTTTCCCAAGAAAACGAGGGAAAATTTGAAATTACTTCCGACTTTTTTTTAATCCTGTATCTCAGGATTGATTCCAGGATTGTAAGCTAAATATCGCAAGAAAGGAGGACTGGGATTTCTTTAGTTGCGGAGCCTGTTTGAGTTGATATTTAGTTTTGAGAGTAATTTTTCCGCTCTTTCTTGGCAACCAAACAGTTGCCCATTTTTATTTTCACTCTCCCAGTGAACCAAAAAGGCATCTAACGACACAAAGGTTTCTCTAATCCATGAAAACTGACTAAAATCTGTTATACTCCGAGACCCGTGGCAAATCGACATCGGACCTGTAACATTAGCGGAAGCAAAAGACGACGAACAAAACAGAACAGACAACGACAAAAATAGTAATGGCGTGAAGTGATGTGAAGTGAATTACCTGTGGGAAGGTAACCCACCTGTGGCTCGTCCTCAGAGAGGGACGAGGGAGCTTCTGGAATGACGAAGGGGGCCATTTGCCGCGGCCGTTTGGCAACCTGGGCACTTCACGGGAATGAAGACGCCTTTGTGAAGAAGTCTTCCAGCAAATGGAGAAAAGCCCAGCGTGCATTGAGAAACAGCTTCTGTTTCTACCTCAGATAGCACCAATGAATGGAGGTGAATAATCCTTAACCGGCTTGGAAGGCAACTTGAGGCACCTTCCAGAGAGCTCCTTCAGCGACGAAGGCATGCACACGGCCACGGACTTGGGTATCCATCCGCCTCTGTGTTCCACCCTACTGGAACGGCTTCGAGGTGAGGATGGCGGAATCAAGCCACAAATACCCATAACTTGGTGGTTGTAAAACGAGATCCACCCTCCCGAGGGAGTGGCTGTGAAGAACTACGCCGATCACTTCGGCAAATTGAAAAAAAAACTTCAATTGATTTCCAAATATTCCAAAGTTCAAAAACTGAGTTACAAATGTTCAGAGCGGGACCTTATCGCCTCTGGAGATCGATGGTTACAGAAGGAAAGAAAACAGAAAAGGAACATACGAGAAAGGCTCAAAAGAGCCGTTGGAGCGTCGGGCAAACTAGCCGTTGGAGTGTTCAACGCTTCGGCCTCGTGCGCGCGCATCCTCTGGAGATCGATGGTTACAGAAGGAAAGAAAACATAAAAGGAACATACGAGAAAGGTTCAAAAGAGCCGTTGGAGCGTCGGGCAAACTAGTCGTTGGAGTGTTCAACGCTTCGTCCTCGTGCGCACGCATCACGGTGCTGATTCTGCTCGTGACTAGATGCGTGCAATGCTGCTTCGTCGTGAGGCCTTCAGCTGGAGGTTCATCAATTGTGGGCAACCTTCAGCCAAAGCTCCTTCACTTGTGGGCTTCAATTGGAATTGGGTCTTTCTTGGGCTTAATTGCTTCTTCAATTGTGGATTTCTTCAATCACCCATTTGTCTTGTAATTTTCATTTGATGATTCTTCGTGTATGCACGACAGCTCGATGTGCAACTTGATCCTCGGGATCCAAGGCATATCATACTCTTCGGGTGAATGAAGATTTGTCCTCAAATCTAGAGACTCGCTCGTCTCGTAGTTGCCTTGATGGTTGGGTGCTATTCTTGATCCTCAAAAATGAACAACATCGTTAGAAATAAAATTCAGTTATGGTAACCTATATAGCCTATCATCCTCTCTCTATGGTTGAGAATTTGACCTCAAATCTAGGATATCAAAAGAAAAGGATATCAAATGTTGGATGATCCCTCTGGAAATTTCTCTTTTTGGATTGAAGGGACTCTATGAACCTCACAACCATTTATAGTTATATCCTCTGATTAGCTATCATAAAAATACCACATTTTACATCCTAAAAATATAATATTCAATGGGACATGAACAAGATTTCATGTAGTATAATAAATAATGTTACCAAGTTTCTGCAATCCTCAATCAAAACAAAACCACAATATTTTACCAAAATGATTCAACAAGACGAGATAAGTTAAATCCTGATGAAACAACCAAAATTTCACAACAAGAAATGTTATATAAAAAAAAAAAAAAGTAGTAATCTAAGATGCACTTTCCTTGACGATTGCCACAAACAGAAAGCAGATAAAGCAAACAATGCAGCAAAAATTCTCAAACAGTAAGGAAGATTTAACAGGTTACTGCAATGATAATCACAGCAACAATAATCGATTATTTTTAATGATTAAACACGAAAATTCTGATGATGTCGTCCAAGAGTTTAGTCAAGATAAATATAATAAAACAGATTGACAATCATGCAGAAAGTTGGTTCTTGTTTGTGCTCATTAATCACAAATGATGACCAAATTATTCAGATGCAATAACTGATGCTAAAAAGGATTATTACAACAAAAACATGTATTTGAATCTCATTCTTTGGCCTAAAACGTTCAGCCAAGAACATAACAATGAAAGCACAACAGATTTTCTAGTTTCAAATACTGCAGCAAATTAAGTCATTTCTAGAAACTAAACATCACAGCAAATATCGTTATCAATAATAATGATGCAGTTTTACTTATGGGTATTGCTGCAATAACAGGAAAATAATGATGCAAGTTAACTGATGCACAACCAGAAAATTTATCAACAAAGCAATCTGGTTAACTAGTAGAGTATGTTCTGATTATGCTTATCACAAGGTTATTATTCAATAGCTTAACCAAGATTAGCAAGGTAAATTAACAAGTTAATGATCTGGGTACCAAAAAGAATACGTGTGATCTAACCAATAGTCACTAGAGAACAAAACAGACACAGCAAGAAAATTATACCAGCAAATACCCTTGTTTAATCAATGTGATTCACAATGATCATGCATGATAGTTACCTTCATTTAATGTGCAGAAACAGAATCAATAACTCCATGCAAACTGATCACAAAACACAATCAGTAAACTGTAGTTAAGCTTCACAAGAGATGATTTTTTGCTTCTGGAAATTTCTTCACCAATAGTATTACCACAATAATAGCTGGGTACAATCAAACAAATGCAAGAACTAATCCTTATAATCGATAACTAAACAAAAGGCAATTTAATTCAAATGATGTAGAATAGAAATTCATGCGACGTGGGGTAATTTAGTTTAATTGGAACAGAAAACAATACTTGTTAATGAAAGTATTCCTGTAAATTTAAATGATGCTACTCAGGTGTTTAATCAAGATAACAACAAACTAGCATGCTAATAATTTTAGATATTTGAAATACTTGCACGCAGATGATAACAGAGAATGGTCACCGAGAGCAAAGAAAATATTTCACCAGAAATTTTCACAAACATTAAACACCAAAGCTACCTAGCAGATTATTAGATAATTATGCACGGCATTGTCTTCAATTACGTTGAAATATTAATGCAATTGAGCAATAATACTGAATAGTCAAAACAGAAATTTTATGCAAATTTAACATTCGATAATGATCTTACGTTTCTATCAACTTTAACCAAACAGAGTCACAATATGTTCTGAAAATAACCACGCAATTTAAACAGATCATGAGACCTAGTTTCAACAATGCACAATCTGCCGGGTAGATAACAGAAACAAAATTCGTGCAATTATAACCAAGAAATTTCTAAGTCACTACACCAGAACAGAACAAAACACAACAACCAATTAATACAACAGTTTTGACAAATATAAGACACAAAATAAAAAGCAATCTGTTATCTAAACGTACTTCTTGTTGATTATGCATGCAATGTTCTTCTGTTACGTGAAGAAAACAGATTAAAATCTCATGCAAGCTTGAAGTATTTTGGTTTAGCAAAAACAGGAACTATGACAGATGACAGACTCATAAAAACAAAACAAATTCATAACTAAACCGATCACAAGAAACAAAAATCATTTTGGTTTAACTAAGCAGAATATATTTGACATCAGTATAACATGCATGCTTTTAAAGCAGTTGATAGTTCGTGCAGCAAGGATTATTCTGGTTAGCTTATCAAAAAGAAAATGACATGCACAAAAACAAAAACAACCAGACTAAAAATAATAATAATAATAATAAATAATAATAATTCGAGAACTAATCTTACAAATGAAACATGCTGTTAACTACACCAACTTGTTCATGTAAACGTGATTTATATTGGTTAGCACAACATAACATTAATGACGAGGAAAACAGCGATAACCGAGACACAAAACATGAAAACAGAATAACACTATCCTTCAACGGAAATTATTACGATCTACTGTCAACTAAACAAAAACGAAGCTCAAGCAAGTGGGTAATCTTGCTTAGCAGACAGAAACAAACGAAACAACGAAAGACAAAGACACAAATAAAAACAGAGACAAAATAACAAGAAAACGCAAACAAAACAAAAATAGAGACAACACAGGAGCCTTTCGGCTCTGATACCAAATGTTAAACTTCGAGACCCGTGGCAAATCGACATCGGACCTGTAACGTTAGCGGAAGCAACAGATGACAAACAAAACAGAACAGACAACGACAAAAATAGAAAACACGTAATGGCGTGAAGTGATGTTAAGTGAATTACCTGTGGGAAGGTAACCCACCTGTGGCTCGTCCTCAGAGAGGGACGAGGGAGCTTCTGGAATGACAAAGGGGGCCATTTGCCGCGGCCGTTTGGCAACCTGAGCACCTCACAAGAATGAAGACGCCTCTGTGAAGAAGTCTTCCAGCAAATGGAGAAAAGCCCAGCGTGCATTGAGAAACAGCTTCTGTTACTACCTCAGATAGCACCAATGAATGGAGGTGAATAATCCTTAACCGGCTTGGAAGGCAACTTGAGGCACCTTCCAGAGATAGCTCCTTCAGCGATGAAGGCATGCACACGGCCACGGACTTGGGTATCCATCCACCTCTGTGTTCCACCCTACTGGAACGGCTTCAAGGTGAGGATGGCGGAATCAAGCCACCAATACCCATAACTTGGTGGTTGTAAAACGGGATCCACCCTCCCGGGGGAGTGGCCGTGAAGAACTACGCCGATCACTTCGGCAAATTGAAAAAAAACTTCAATTGATTTCCAAATATTCCAAAGTTCAAAATCTGGGTTACAAATGTTCAGAGCAGGACCTCATAGCCTCTGGAGATTGATGGTTACAGAAGGAAAGAAAACAGAAAAGGAACATACGAGAAAGGCTCAAAAGAGCCGTTGGAGCGTCGGCCAAACTAGTCGTTGGAGTGTTCAACGCTTCGGCCTCGTGCACGCGCATCACGGTGCTAATTTTGCTCGTGACCAGATGCGTGCAATGCTGCTTCGTCATGAGGCCTTTAGCCAGAGGTTCATCGATTGTGGGCAACCTTCAGCCAAAGCTCCTTCACTTGTGGGCTTCAATTGGAATTGGGTCTTTCTTCTTGAGCTTAATTGCTTCTTCAATTGTGGATTTCTTCAATCACCCATTTGTCTTGTAATTTTCCTTTGATGATTCTTCGTGTATGCACGACAGCTCGATGTGCAACTTAATCCTCGGGATCCAGGGCGTATCAAAATCCATTTTTCGTATCCCCACTATTACAATCAAGCGTGTAAATGTTCTTTACTACGAATTTTTGATGTCCAAAGAATCAAATCTAGTGGTGCGACAATGGAGAAAGATAAGTACCTTTTTCATGAGCCGTCTTTTTCGATCTTCTTAACATTTTTCCTCGTCTTGATCCTGGACCTAGAAGAAGAAGCAAATGGGGCCTGTGATTGAATCATCTGGAACAGTTGTGATCCGATCAAGAAGCAGAGGTAAGCGTCAACAATAGCAAACTGGATCTTCTCCAGCGATAAGTCATCTGCATACCCGTGGAAGTAGACATCGTCATACCACTTTATCTTAATCTCAGGTTTCATCGCGTCCATCTCCTTCCCAATAACTGTCACAGCTAGCCGATCCAAATCATATCGACCGAGATCAAGATCGTACCTCTTCATCCCCTTTATGGCATATTCGCCAAGATCCACCGCAATCTCTATCTTAATCTTGTGGTGTTTCAGGAGAGTTTTCGCCACAGATTCCATATTCATACCGACACAAAAAACCCTAGGATTCTTCAAGAATAAGTTAAAATCCTTAGGACTCGAGAAGTAACTGTTGCGGTCATGGAGTTTGTAGAGGAGGCAATGACAGCCCGTGCAGAGCTGGAGGAAATCGTAAGGGGAGTCTCGGGGATCACGACAGGGCAACGTCTTAGAACAGCAGTCGACAGACACGCCAACGAAGATCTCATCAGAAGAATTGTTACTCGGAGATTTAAGGAATCTTTTTAACCACTTGGTGGCCATCTTGACGGAGCTGGTGGAGACCGTGAGGATACGGTGGTTGTCGAGACAAACAGTGTAGTTGTGGAGATCCTCGACGAATCGGGCAGTTTCCTTGTTTGCCTTGATCGTCTTGATGGAGAGCTCCACAACCATGGCCAGAGAGAGAAACCATCGAGAAAGATTCAGTGGGAAGGATGGAGACGGATATTTCAAATATGAGATGGTGTTTCTACACATCAAGATTACGATGTTGGTGATTGACGGTTGTCATAATATATAGTTTTAACCTCTTTTAAACTAAAAATCTTAAAAACTAAAATATGAAACTATTCACGTAAGCATTGTACAGAACGTGATGATCGGCCTCCTACCAATGATTGATTTGTTATATTTTGGATAGTTTAAGATTTTAGTTGTTAGAATTTTTAGATGAGTATATTTCAAATTAAATTGCAGGTTGAAATTGATTTTTACCTATGTGTGTAATTAAGCCGATTAGCTTCTTCATTCTTCCCATTAAATCTCTCGAGGGTTTCTCTCTCTGGCCATGGTTGTGGAGCTCTCGATCGAGACAATCAAGGCAAACAGGGAGACTGGCCGATTCATCGATGATCTCCCTGCCTACACTGTATGTCTGGACAACCACCGTATCCTCATGGTCTCCACATGCTCCGTCAAGATTGCCACCAAATGGTTAAAGAGCGTCCTTAAATCTTTGAGTAACAATACTTCCGGTGAGATCTTCGTCGGCGTGTCTGTTGATCGTTGTTCTAAGATGTTGCACTGCCGTGATCCCCGAGACTCCCCTTACAATCTCCTCCAGCTCTGCACGGGCTGTCATTGCCTCCTCTACAAACTCCATGGCTGCAACAATTGCTTCTCGATTCCTAAGGATTTCAACTTATTCTTCGAGAATCCTCGGGTTTTTTGTGTCGATATGAATATGGAATCTGTAGCGAAAATTCTCCTGAAACACCACGGGATTAAGATAGAGAATGTGGTGGATCTTGACAAATATGCAATTAAGGGGATGAAGAGGGACGATCTTGATCTCGGCCGATATGATTTGGATCGGCTAGCTGTGACAGCTATTGGGAAGGAGATGAACGTGATGAGACCTGAGAATAAGAAAAAGTGGTATGATGATGTCTACTTCCACGGGTATGCAGATGACTCATCGCTGGAGAAGATACAGTTTGCTACTCTTGACGCTTACCTCTACTTCTTGATCGGATCACAAGCCCCATCTGCTTCTTCTTCCAAGTCCAGGATCAAGAAGAGGAAAAATGTTAATAAGATCAAAAAAGACTGCCCATGAAAAAGGTACTCTATCTTTCTCCTTGTTGCACTAGTAGTAGATTTGATTTTTTGGACATAAAAAATTCGTAGTAAAGAATATTTTCACGCTTGATTGTAATAGTGGGGGTACGAAAATGGATTTTAGTCAGTTTTCATGGATTAGAGAAACCTTTTTGTCGTTAGATGCCTTACATTTCTACTACAGCTACTGGTCACTTTAGCCTGAAAATCGAGAGGAAGAACAAAATAAACATCAGAAAAATTTGTTTCCAAAACTCTAAACATTGTATATTAATCATGGATAAGAAGAAGTGTTCATTTCATCGTTAGAAGAATCATTTCAATTTCATGTTTAAGTTTTCAGTTTTTCTATTAATCGCAAGCGCAGAACAAAATTCTATTCCACCAAAGTTCATAATAAATAAGAAAAGGGGAAGGAAATTGATCATGATGTTACCTCCTGAATGACAGCTTTAAGATTGGCAGTAACCTTATTGTTGGCAATAGTGTTACGCGGAGTGCGCTCATCCAGTCCGAGGTTCAAGAATAGCTCCAACGTCTACTCCTTCTCCGAGCTCTCATCCTTCACTGGCATCTTATTCGCAGCGAGCGAGAGGGATAGACGACGACGACAGAGTCGGCGAGTGGAAGGGACGAAGGAGCTTGAAGGAAATGTTAGGGAAACCTCGCCGTAACGAGGAAGGAGAAATAATAATAATAATATAATTCAAGTTAGTTTTAATATTTCATTTATTTCTTCGTATAATAAAAATAAGATACTATGCATCGGTCAATAAAAAACACGTAATAATCATTTAAGACGGTAAAATTAAAGTATATAATTAAAATAGAAATTCATTTTTGAATTTTAATGTTACACTTATTTATTAATTTTCATAATAATTGCAATAAAATATGAATAACTAATATAAATATTTATTGTGATTAACCAAGTAGGAAATAACTGGAAATAAAATCGATAAAATTTGAAATTAAGTTCGAAATCGCGAAATTGATTATAAATCGAGTTAAAACATCTAATTAAGAGAAATGTGATATACATATATTGATTTTAACTAATAAATTATCAACAATGTTCAAATTTCTAATTGCTGAAGTTAAATGTTCGATTTATTAAAAAAAAAAACTTGAAAATTTAATAGGTAAATGACTCCAAACGTCTTAGTATAAATTGTATTTTACCTGTTTATTTGCTTGCTAAGAGTATTGGTCATCGATTTTGTAGTTATAGCTAGGAAAACGTTTTTAACTTTTTATTACCGTCATCAAATTAAAACTATGGAGGTTAGTTTTTAAGAAATTAGTATATATTGAGGAATATAGTCGATTAAAGAAAATTTTAATTTGAAATGATTATTGTTAGAGAGATTTATAAAAGTTACATTTGGTGGATTAATTATTAAAACTCTTGATGATATTGAATTAGAAAATTGAGAATTAGAATAAATTTTGTTCGAGTAGACATAAAAATGAATTTAAATTAGATGGAAAATTGAGATTATAATTGATTAAATTAAAGTCAAAGAATTTATGAACGATTGAATGTTAAAGTGTATAGTATATAATGATTTAATTTGGAGACATAGTAATTAGATAATATTTGATGAATAATTGAGGCTATAGTTGATTTAATTGAACGTAGTTGACGTGATTATGAGAATTATATTCAAGTATGTAGTTAAAGAGATCATTGTTTGGGGAACCATAAAGATTAAATATTAGTTGATGAATTTCTAAATTTTGAAGGTATTATTTATGAAATCAAGGTCTGTAAATAAGAATTTAAATTTTGAGGATGTAGTGGATTGGAATGGAGTCGAGGATATATAGAGAGATTATTATTTCTATAAGCATGAGGGTTATATTGATCGCCATGAATAATTAGATTTTGAAGATATAATTGATTGAAGTTAACTTGAGGTCTTAAATATGAATTTATATTTAGGTATTTAATTTAAATAAACATTGCTCGAGAAATTCTAAAGTTTAAATTTTCCACAGTAAATTATTAAAATTTTGTAGATATTTTGATGTTGTAGTTGATCAAAATGACAGTTAGGTATATAGGTATGACATTTATGTATCAATGAACCTTCATTACTCGAGAAAATTTAGAGTTAATATTTTATTGGTGAACTAATAAATTCTTAAGGATATAGATGAGTAAAAAAAATGTAGAGGATCTTAGGATGAAATAATATACATTTAAAGTATGTAGATATTTCAAATACAAAGAAAATATTAATAAACAACCCATAAGGAAGAAGTAGTGGAATTGATGGCAATCAAACATAGTTTTGTCATCCCAAATGATGCGAACCTAAGATATTAGAGATCTTAGACCCAACACGCAATGCGGAATTTAAAGGGAATGATGACTTTATTGATTCGAAAGAACAAGAAGAAGGAATTTGACCCCAATCGAAAAGTTAGCGATGGAACCGAAATTATCAGAAAAGTAGCTAGACCCGAACCAAACTCGTTGGTTGAACCTAAGCTATCAAGTTCGATCTTTTCAAGAATACATTTGAAGAAGATCAAGTTCTAATCCAAAAACTTAAGAAGAGAATTATAAGGATCTCACCTCAAAGCAAAAGCTTCATTAAAATCAATTCATTCAAAAGTACATAAAATCTATTACAAGCCTCCCTTAAATAGGCAAAACGATAAATCTAATAAAGTAATAACATAATTAGAAATAATCAAAATATCCTAATTAGACAATAGAAAATTTTCTAAAAACAAGAAAAAAGAAAATTGTGATTTGAAAAGTGGTGCAAGTGGATGGTGGTCGCGGAAATTAGGTTTAAGTATCGTGAGTCCCAAGTTTAATTTAACTTGTGGGCCTAGCCCAATCGTGTGGCACTTGTAAGAACTTTGAAGTTAAAATCTCTTGGGCTAGAGTAGTGCCACATTGGGTGACCATGTGAGAAGTTTTTATTTTTGAGACATCTCTTATGTTTTGGGCTTCGTTCTGGGCTTCTTTTTCAATCATTGTTTCTTCGTCAACACTTATTAATATTATGGCCCGTTGCACATCTTGTGATGATTCTTTTTCTTGAACCTCTTTGATTAAAATTTGTAGTCTTTTGTTTATTTTCTTTGATCTTGATCTTGACATTGGTCTTCCTATGTTCATCAATAGATTTTGGCTCCCTATTGCTTTTTGATTGTCCCTGGTTGCTCCTTTGACTACATCAAGTTTAAATTAACCTCTAAAATTTTGGGGTCTTTTCAACTTAAACGGTGATTTAAAAAAAATAAACCTCGAATTTTAAAGTCTATTTGACTTAAATCCTAAACATTTTAATTAACAAAATGAAGTTCAAACTTTTTACTATGTACATATTAGCTTTATTTTTTAAAATTAGTATGAATGAAATCAAACCAAACATATATATATATATATAAATTAATTTTAATTAAAATTTTTACAAAAAGCCAAACCAATCAAAACCATACCAAATACAAATCGAAAAATTCTATAACTGAACTGGAATAAAACATAGCAAAACTATGACGTTTCTAAATGTAGGGTTTTTGTTCACAACGTAAAATTCAAGATTTATTTTGTTCAAAATAACAATTCAAAGTTTAAATTTGAACTACTATCAAAATTCAATATTTAGTCTTTATATATTTTAATAGCAACAATAGCTTATTTAGGTATATAAATCAATTAAATCTCACATAATTATATTAGATGGATTGAGAGGGTCCCTCGTACAACAAAAACGGTATAATTAATTTGAAGTGTTAAAACAGAATAAAAATTAAAGTAACAATATTTTTACTATCTTAAAATACTTAAAAAAATGATCACTGCAATTAATGTACAATTAACGTATTAAATTATAATTAATTAATTTATTACATTAATTGTACAAATAATTATTTTACATATCAATAAATATTTTAAGAGAGTAGATTAAGAAGTTAAACATATTATTATTATAAAAATTATGACAATAAAAATAGGTCGTTTGTTGTAATAATAATACAAACAATCTAATCATGTTCAACTCTGATGATTAGAACTAATGCGGAATTAAACGATCAAGCATACCTCTGGCCATTCCCGTTTGATGCTGAGTTTTGGTTCTTCTAAACCAAACTAATCTCTCTGTCAATGGTGTCTTTCATAATTGATGGAGATTATGGCTTAGGGACCCAAAACCGTTTATACGTTCCCTTTATCTTATCTAACCATCAAAGAGAAAATCACGTGGATATGGGCAGTTAATACACATGTCATTTTCTATATTTAAATGTATTTATTAAACCACATAAGAAGATAATTACTTCCAACATTCTCCTACTTGGTTAATAAATCCAAACATGTACCACAATGAGAAATATGACACATGAATCATAGCGATAAGTCCTCTAATAAAATGAGTATTACCTTTCATGTATCACAATGTATCATATTTCTCAACAATAACCCATAAAAACTTAATGAATAAACTCTATGTTTATTCTAGGTCCAAACTTTAACAATATTTCTCAAAATAATCAATATGCGCATAATAAGAAATTCAAATATGAGAAATCATCACAAATAAAGTTTCACTAAATCATTCGTTCTTACAACAAAATAAAATCACAAAACAGAACCAAGTCTCATTCATTCTACATGATCCTTAAATTTCTTTGGTGGCATGCCTTTAGTCAAAGGATCTGCAATCATCAACTCAGTGCTAATGTACTCAATGACCACTTTCTTTTCCTTAACACGTTCTCTAATGGCTAAGTACTCAATGTCGATGTGTTTACTTCGACTACCGCTCTTATTATTTTTAGCCACAAAGATCGCAGCTGAGTTGTCACAAAACAACCTCAATGGCCTAAAGATGGAATCCACAATCCTAAGCCCAACAATGAAACTCTTCAACCATACACCATGCAATGTAGCCTTAAAACACGATACAAACTCGGCCTCCATGGTGGAAGTAGTAGTCAATGTCTGTTTCGCACTCCTCCACGATACAGCTTCATCAGCGAGCATGAAAACATAACCAGATGTCGATTTCTGTGAATCAACACATCCGGCAAAGTCTACATCGGAGTAGCCCACCACCTCTAGAGTATCAGTCCGTCTGAACATAAGCATGTAATCCTTCGTTCCTTGAAGGTATCTCATCACTTTCTTTGCAGCCTTCCAGTGGTCTAAACCTGGATTACTCAGATATCTTCCCAATACCCTAACAACAAATGCAATGTCAGGTCTTAGTGCAGACCTGAGCATATATCAGGCTTCCAACAGCAGAAGCATATGGAATGTTTTTCATTTGTTCCCTTTTGAGATCATTCCTTGGGCATTGGTCCAAATCAAACTTATCACCCTTAACAACGGGAGCTACACTTGGTGAACAATATTTCATCCGAAATCCCTCTAAAATCTTATTGTTATAGGTTTCTTGAGACAGACCCAAAACTCCTCTATCTCTATCTCTATGTATCTTAATGCTAATGACATAAGACGCATCACCCATATCCTTCATGTCGAAATTCTTAAAGAGAAATTGTTTCACCTCATATAACAAACCATTGTCGTTAGCTGCAAGTAAAATATCATCCACATACTGAACAAGAAAACAAAGCTTACTCCTACTAATCTTTTGGTATATATAATGATCCATAACGTTCTCTACAAAACCAAACGAAGAGATAACATCATGGAATTTCAAATACCATTGACAAGAAGCTTGTTTCAATCCATATATGAATTTCTTAAGCTTGCACACCAAATGCTCACAACTACTAAAGGAAAAAGCTTCAGGTTGTTGCATGTATACCTCTTCCTCCAATTCTCTATTGAGAAATGTCGTTTTCTTATCCATTTGTTGCAACTCTAAATTAAAATAGGCAACTAATGTCATGATTATGCGAAGAGAATCTTTCTTACATACAGGAAAAAATGTCTCTTTGTAGTCGATTCCTTCCCTCTGATTGAATTCTTTGGCAATGAGTCTTGCTTTATATCTTTCAATGTTGCCAATTGAATCTTTCTTTGTCTTAAAGACCTATTTGCATCCTATAATTTTTACACCATCAGGCAACATGACAAGATCCCAGACTTCATTGACAGCCATAGAATCCATCTCATCCTTCATGGTGTCATGCCAGAATCTTGACTCTGCACAACTTATGGCTTGCGAAAATGTTTCAGGATCATTTTTGGCTCCGATATTAAAGTCCAATTTTTGTAAATACACAACATAATCACTAGAAATCGCTGACTTCTTTACTCTAGTAGATCTCCTTAATGTTGGATCAACATTATCTTGTAGAATTTGTTGATCAACTAGTTGCACAACTATTTCAGGTAACTCTTGAGCAATCTGATTTACTGGCTCATTATCAACAACTTGTGGAATTTCAGCGATTGTTCTCACAACAGCCGGTTGGTCTCAAGGAGAGTTGTGAATAACAATCAATTTATTACTTGAGCACGATGGTTACGCTTCAAAATGATCCTTATATGGAACGGTGTTCCAAGATCGGTCGCTCCCACTGATAAAGTCATTCTCAAGAAATTTTGCATTTCTTGATTCCACAATTTTAGTGCTGTGAGAAGGACAAGAGAATCTGTACCCCTTAGATCTTTCGGCATATCCAATGAAATACCCACTAATAGTCCTTGGGTCCAGTTTCTTTTCTTGCGGATTATATACTCTTACTTCACACGGATATCCCCAAACGCGTATATGTCGCAAACTCGGTTTCCAACCTTTCCATAGCTCAAATGGTGTCTTTGGGATAGCCTTGGTTGGAACTCGGTTTAATAAATACACAGCCATCTTAAGAGCATCAGTCCATAATGACTTTGGAAGGTTGGAGTTACTCTGCATACTCCGCACCATGTCCATTAATGTTCGATTTCTTCTTTTTGCAACACCATTCTGGTCCGGAGAACCAGGCATAGTGTATTGGGGCACAATCCTATGCTCTTGAAGAAACTTTGCAAATGGACCAGTTGCTTGTCCCTTCTCAGTGTATCTAACATAATATTCTCCACCTCTATCTATTCTCACGATCTTAATTTGTTTATCGCACTGTTTCTCTACTTCCGCCTTGAAAACCTTAAAGGCGTCTAAAGCTTCATCATTTGAATGAAAAAAGTAGATGTACATATATCGCGAGTAATCATCAATGAAAGAGATGAAGTATTTCAGACCATGCATATCCATATCAGGACAACAAATATCTGAATGGATGATCTCTAAAATGACTGTACTTCTTGTAGCACCTTTCTTGGATTTGTTTGTCTGCTTTCCCTTAATGCAATCCACACACGTATCGAAATCAATAACATCTAAAGTACTAAGTACTCCATCTTTTACTAATCTCTTAATCCTTTTAATAGATATATGTCCGAATCTCTGGTGCCACAAAGTAGAAGAATCCTCATTTATAACACAACGTTTTACACCAGATTGAACATGTACAATATTATAAGCAGTGTCATTTTGTAAATTAACAGAGAAAAGAGAATTCATCAATGTACCACTCCCAACATTACTAGATTTATAAAACAAATCAAACAGTGTTCCATAAAAATTGAAAGAGTATTCCAAAGGTACAAGTTTTGAAACAGAAATCAAATTCCTAAAAAAGTTAGGACTATAAAAGTTCTTTTCCAAATACAAATTAAAACCACTGCTTAAAATTAAACAACATGTCCTAATTGCCTCCACACTAGGGGTGGGCACGGCCCGGTCTGGTCTGGTTCCAGCTTGGAACCAGACCGGACTAGAATTTTTGGGATTTTAAATCTCAGAACCAGAACCGGTCTCAGAAGGGACCGGTACCGAACTGGATCCGATACCGAAGATTTGGCTCAGTCCCGGTTCCTCCCATCAATTTTTTATTTATATTTTTTTTTCTGAAAAGTTTGTTTTTTTGTTTTAGAATGAAAAAGAAAAAGACATACAACAAAAATTACCAACAACAGTTCATCAACATAGAACAGCAAAAACAGATAAAATCAAACAGCAAAAATCAAACAACACTACCATTGAATGTCAGTTCAACAACGTAGAGAAAATCAACATAGAGCTAGAAGAGGAAATCCCATAAATCAATAAATTATTAAGAAGCTTTGAACCTTGATTCTGAAGCAAAAGAGGAGATACGATCACGCAGAACCATCACTACCACTACCACTACCACTACCACCGCCACCATTGAAGATTTTCCCACCCACCATTTTCTCTGAAACCCAGAAGTCAAAATCTCTCAAGCTGCCATCGCAGACGAGTATGTACTCCGATACGATCAACTCTGGAAAATGAAGATCTAAGACTTGTGGCAGAAAAAGCTGGTGATGATGATTTCTGTGATGTGGGAAGTGTGTGAACACCGGCTATTCGCCACACCCATCTGTCCAACGAAGCAAAACCAACGATTTTTTTACCGTTCGGGTCATAGAGACAGGGACTCGGGGTTGGGACTCGACATAGGGGGACTCGGGATTGCAATTGCTGAAGTATGAAATCTGGTCTCTGAAGTGAACTTCAGTTTTAGGGCATCCGACCCATGGGTGGCCGGGTCGGATAACCCGTTTCTCAGGCTGACCCATGGGTTGGTACTCCCACGGTCCGAGCTGGTTCCCGAACCTTGGAACCGTGCACCGGACCGCGGTTCCCGGTTCTTGGAATTTTGGAACCGGGACCGGCTCCCAACCAGATAAAACTGGCCAAAAATCGGCCCGAACCGGCGGTCCAATCCGGTCCGCCAGTTCCGGGCCGGTTCTGCCCACCCCTACTCCACACGTGATTGCATCCCATTTCCGGAATAGATGCCTTCTTCATTTGGCGTCGGCTTCCTTAGGTTTCGCATACCCTGTAAGGTATTAGAAACATGGATTATATAACCATAATCAATCCACCATGTGTTATAATTAATATCAATCATATTAAATTCATAACAGACAAAAGAGATTAAGTTACCTTTCTTCTCAAGCCATATTGGAAACTTAGGGCAATTTTTCTTAATGTGCCCCTTCTTGTTACAAAGGAAGCACCTTATTTCCTTCGGGTCTTTCTTAATCCTTCCGGTTGCCAGTATTTTTCCTTTTCCTTTTGGCTTACGAGCTTTCTGGTCCTTCTCTTATGTAACTGTAAGTGTACTCTTGCCCAAATCCATAGTCAGCCATAAGCTCATTAATTGACCATTTCTCGTTATATGTGTTATAAGATATCTTAATGGCTCCATATGCTGATGGAAGGGTTGTCAGTATGTAATGCACCAAGAAAGACTTTGACATCTTGACCTCAAGTCTTTTAAGCTGAGCCGCAATGTCCCGTATCTTCATGATGTACTCACACACACCTTTTACTATAGTGTGCCTCGTGGATGTGAACTTGATTATAAGGGTACTGGCAAGAGTTTTTTCATAAGTCGCAAACTGCTCATCAATCGCCTTTAGTAATGCTTTGACATTCTTATGCTCCTCAATCGAACCACGAATACTCTCAGATATTTTAGTCTTTATGAACATCATACTGAGACGGTTAGACCGTTTCCATCGTTTATGAAGAGTTAAATCATCCAGAGTACTCTCATCATCAATAATTGGCTCGTCTTTCCTTATAGCATCATTAATATCTAAGCATCCCAAATGAAGAAGAATCCTCTCTTTCCAGACCTTATAATTATCACCTATAAGTTCGGGAATCTCATATTTAATATCAGAAACACTACCACTTATCATAATTGCATAAAATTCAATCACATATGTTTATTAATTTAAATGAGACAAATAAACATAAATCATGTTTTACCAAAGTAAATCATGCTTAATTAAAGATGCATCTAATGACATAAAACTTAACTGTGAACTAAAGATTTAATTCAGTCAGATACATTTATAACTTTATGATAAAACTATCAAATCATGTTCATTTTCCTAACTCCTGTAGGTAAATTAGGAAATATAATATGATATTTCATCCTAATTAATCACATAAATATAATAAAAATTCTTGTGGGATAAAATATATCATATTAAATGAAATTAATTACAAATAATGTCTTAATATGATTCTAATACTTATATTTTATTTAGCCTAATTAAAGATGTTGTGGCTACTTTTTAATTAGCTAAATCACAAGAATCATTTGACATTAAATTTAATTCACAATACTGTTCATATAATATGCCCAAAAAAATATAAATAATGTGAATTTCCAAAATTAAATTAAATGCTTAAAAATATTTAAATTATTTTAGTGTACAAGAAAATTAATAGTATAAAAGAAAATTTTTTGAAACAGATTCAAAAAATCAAAAGAAAGTAAAAGCATGACGTACTGTACACAGAATAGTGTTATCTACCTTTAATTGAAGAAAAACCAAAAGAAAATCAAAGACATCACGTACATTACACAGAATAGTGTCATCTTCAACCTTTGTCCGGATCCAAACGACCCGGTTTCGACCCAAATGAAAAACCTGACAGTTTTTCCATCAACAACACACCAAAATCATTTCAAATCACCCCAGAAATAATATAAATCAAATTTCATAAAGATTTCTAATATCAAAATACAAAACAAAATACAAAATATTTATGCCCAAATTTCAAAATCTCTAATGAAAAGGCAGAGGTTACTAACTGCTCTGATACCAAAATGTAATAATAATAGAAACGATCTAATCATGTTTAACTCTGATGATTAGAACTAATGCGAAATTAAACGATCAAGCGTACCTCCGGCCATTCTCGTTTGATGCTGAGTTTTGGTTCTTCTAAAGCAAACTAATCTCTCTGTCGATGATGTCTTTCAAAATTCATGGAGATTATGGCTTAAGTACCTAAAATTGTTTATACGTTTCCTTTATTTTCTTTAACCATCAGAGAGAAAATCACGTGGTTATGGGCAGTTAATATACATGTCATTTTTTATATTTAAATGTATTTATTAAACTACATAAGAAGATAATTACTTCCAACATTTGTCGCATGCACTACAAGAGGATAATAACTCTTGCCTTATAGGTGTTAGCCTGATTGCATTTGTTGAAGCCATTAACATGCTTCCACGTGTCATTTTAACTGCAGAGAATAGACAGAAACTTGAAGTGTTAACTATGACATGTGCAAAATGCCTTATGGGACAACAACCTTGGCTCACGCGATTGACTGCATTTATAATGTCGTCGCGTACAATTATAATACGATCGACTGCACCTGGAAAGTTGAATTGTTAATATATGATAATTTAAAATTTAAATAGTTAAAAATTTGTTTGCCACAAACCCTAATGTATAAGATTTTTTTAAAAAAATTTCTCCAAAAATTATGACGATAAAAATAGGATGTGTGTCACATGCACCGTGCAATAACTCTTGCCGTAGTGTCGTCTTGTTCGCATTTTGTTAAAGCCATTAAGCCATTAGCATTCCACGAGTCATTTGTCATTTTCTCTTTCGAAAGCCGTGGAGGACGTAAGAGCAACAACCAAGAGAGATCCAGATCGTTCGAGGCCCAACTCCAATTCGTCTCTGTTGCAAATGACGACGGTCCACTAATCCGCAGTCAGATCATGAGGCTGACGATTGGCTGCTTCCGTTGAAGAATTGAGGCATTCGTAATTTCTCCCGTTCTTTTTCGGTTTTCAGAACAGTAGTGAGCATGTCATCGGCCCCAGTTTTTCACATTTATACCCCGAAATCTCTCAATCTCCGCCGTTTGGGCGTCGGGAACAGACGTAATATTTCCTTCGGTGGATTTGGAATACCCACTTGGACCAGCTCTGCTCTGAGGCTTCCTCCATCTTTCTCTGAGCTCTTCTTTAGAATCTCGAATGGGTCATCCAAACGAAGCACTGGTTCAATCTTCACTGGGGTCAAATCCATTTCTCCTGTTATGCAATGGCAAGACTGCACGTAATGAAATTCCTCTCTAGTTGACTTTCCATTTTTTTGGGATTTTTAAGAATTGGATGATATTATATGGAAATCGTTTATCGCTGTACTTTCAGAATGTTTTCTTCTCTGAATAATAATGTTTGCATATATTGTTTTTCTTCTGGCATTAGGCACTGTATATGAAACTAGGAAAATGGTGCCATATTTTTTTGGTTAGTTTATATTGTTGATCAACAATTTGGACACAAAACTAGCATTGGATTAGGTAGTTTGAAGTGTCACAACTGTTGACTGAGAAAAATTCTGAACTACAGGTTATAATCACTGAGGTTGGTATTAATTACAAGCTGTAGCATATTCAGTATGATTTACTGATTTTCCAAACATTTATTTCATGCTTCTGTTTAGTAGAAGAATATCAATCTTTTGAGTTTCGTTTCTTAGTCAAGCTCTGCTCTCCCCTTTTTCCACTGTACTGAAGTTATCACTTTTTGCAGGGTTAAGATGGATGTTGATGTTCCTTCATCAGTTGCTTACAGGTGTTACTTGGATCGTGAAGCCATACCCCGTTGGATGCCCTTCATTTCGTCTGTAAAGGTGTGCAGGATAAACCCAAGTATGTTGTTTGATTTGCTTTTATTAACGTTGCTTCCATTTCCGGCTGGTAATGTAGGAATTTATATGACCCCCTTCTCGCTCCATCATATCGTACCCACCAAAAGTCTACGAGAATCAAATACGACGACCCGGTTTGTCCATTACAGGACAGAGAAATCTCAATTTACTCATGTTTTCTTGTGGGAAGGAAAAGCGACATTCCTACGCAATGAGTTTGTTACTTTAGGGATGTTTTCATTGGCAATGGAAGTACAAAATATAACTACGAGAGCTCTCCCGCTGTCGGAGAGGTTTGTTTCGAGAGGGAGCAATCTTAACACTGGAATGTTATACGAATAAATGTCTGGTAAGTGCGACCATCAACCGCTTTCCCTACACGTAGACAAAACTATTGGGCTCATTGGTCAAAGTCATTTGCTACGAGCCTGATACCCAAAAGAACAATCACAAGTCTAACAATAATGCTAAGTCTCAAAAACTATGATTTTCCTAGCCACAAGTTCCTCTTTGCCGTTTCTTTTTATCCTCTAATCAGATTGCTCTACTAACCAGCATCCTGACCACCTGATGATAACACAACTACTAAAGAGTTTAATAAACCGGTCAAAGTGATTTAAGACCGGTTACAACTGCTAGAGTTAAACACTTCAAAGAAGAACTCAACTATTTTATTCGAAAGCTTCGAGAAGAAGTGTTGGAAGTGCTCGTTAATTAGGAACGTCAAGATTTTTGCTTCAATATAAACAACGGGTTCCGGTTTCCGGTTTCCATCAACATCAGTTTATAGTCGATTTTGGAGAATTAAGATACGAATCTCTCTTATTCTCGGAGGAATTCATTTCACCACCGTGCTAACTCAGCAAGGCACAATACCGAAGCTGCCCCTTAACTCCTGCCATCAACAGAGCCGACCCACTAGCCATAAAAAATAACACCTTGCAAACATAGTTATCCATAATCAATAACATGCTTTCTAAGTAAGAAGGGAGACTGATATTCCTTTGGTCCAGTTTTTTATTGTTTGCAGAACATAATCATGTGGTACTAGTTAGTTTTTAGGCCAACATCTTTTTAACTCCTTATTTACATGTAGAAGTTTTACAATTTGACTTTGATCAAACAGGTTTTAGAGGATAAACCTGAATTATCTCGATGGTCCTTGAAATACAATGCTCTCGGACGTGACATCGAGTACTCCTGGCTTGCTCTAAATATGCAGGTAAAAACTACTTCGAGCCGTGTTTCTTTCCGTTTATTGATGTGTAATTAATTATGCTTTTTTTTATGATGTGTGTTTTTCTCTCTCTGAAACTTCTTGCAGCCTATCCCGAATCAGAAAATTCATTGGAGATCGATGGAAGGGCTTCCAAACAGGTTAAAATCGATAAAAACAGCTACTATTTTCCCTCAAAACTAAAAAAATTTCTGAACTTTAGCCTTTTTTTAACGATCGGGCATTGATTACATCGGAACTTTACGTTGCAGAGGTGCCGTGCGATTCTATCCGAAAGGTTCTTCGTCCTGTACAATCGAAGTGAGGCTCCTTGAAGGAAGATTTAAATTTTTAATAATCTGTTTTGCTGATCCTTTTGGATTGTTCATTTTAGGCCCTAACAGTTGATTTTTTTTTTTCTGGGTCTCTTCAGCTAACAGTCTCTTATGAGGTTCCTCAACTTTTAGCTCCAGTGGCATCTGTAAGCTCTCTTTTTTGAAGCACTGTAATGGGCGAAAGTTCTTGAAATCGAAAATCATTGCACGGAAACATGATTTTTTTTGGCTGTTTTGGATCGATGGAAGTGATTTTTGTCGCAATTTTTCGAAAACTTGTCGATTCGTTTTGACATTTTTAATCATTCAGGCATTGCAACCACTTCTTGAGAGCTTGCTTAGAAGAGGGCTTGAAAGCTTTGCTGCATTTGCCCAGAGTTACCGATCAGATTCAACCATTGGATGATCCGAAACAAATTTCCCCGGTTTCGACTTGGTTCGGGTTTGTAATTCTTTCACATTGAATTGTATTTTTGACAAAAAAAAACAGCTCCACCATTGTCTTCAACAAAACTTTTAACTAGAATAGTCGATAATTGATTTCTTCTGCGTAATACTGATCGATATGTGTATTAATCTACGTTTGTGGACGCAAATCTATTGGCGAAGAACATTTTCTATTATTTACATCGAATAATACTCAGTATTACAGGGGACTTACAAGAAAGATAGCTTGATGACCATCAATGGCTTCAACTTCTGTCTAACCAGCTTTTGAGGCTATAAAATGCTTCTGCAGACAGATTACAGCACCTCAATTTCTGCTGCCTAGGCGGGTAAATTTCGTCCCGATCAATCGCATAGAAGCACACAACAATTACCGTAAGATTGTCGAACGAATTCCGCCTCAGAGCCTCCCGTACAAGATCCCTAGCACATTGATCTAAGTCCCCATGTCGGCGGAGCCCACGACGAACCATTGTGACGGCCTGTTGACTGGACATTACGTCCCAAATTCCGTCGCAGCCCATTATCAAAAACTCGTCTTCCTCGGTCAGAATCGAGTGCATGATTTCCGGTTCCGAGATTAGAGGTGAGGGGGAATTGCGCGCAAACTTCTTCAAGTCCCAGTCCCCTAATGCTCTCGTGACGGATAACACGCCGTTGAGGTAACCGTCATCGACGAAGCCGCCCATTTCTACTACGCGTCTCCTTTCGGAGGGATGAGTTGGCCTGTGATCGTTCGACATGTCTACTGCCTCTCCTCCTCTACAAAGGACGGCTCGGCAATCCCCGACATTTGCCACGATGAGAACACTGAGAAAAACACGTGTTCTAATCTTAACTCATGCGTTCGCAATTATGTGTCACTCATTAACTGATTTAATAATTAAGTATAGAGTGATCGAGAAAAATGGAAAACCTACCTTCCAAAAACAAGAGCAGCAAGAGCTGTAGTGCCACAAGAGCTACTCACACTACTTTCCTCTGCTAAAGCTTGATCAGCCAAACGAAACGAACAACGAAGAGAGTTCTCCACCTCTGCCACCAAACCTTCGTCTACTTCCATGGAATTTGGAAAATCGACGTCTTCGAAGAACAGCCTCTTCACATTTTTACTGACGAAATTTGACGCTTCAGCTCCGCCATGGCCGTCAAACACCTGCAATCGCATACCTTGATTACTTTCCTGGATTACGAAGTGTAGACTCTATACAGTCGCATCGCAAACTTACTGCATAGAAAGCACTTGGTTTGGAAAATTTGATCAGGCCTATTGCGTCCGACGAAAGGTCATCCATCCGTACGTGTTCGTCTTCCATGAATCGGCGAGGTCCGATATCAGCATAGCTGCCGGAGCTAATGGTGGGAGAATAATGTAGATCGGAAGGTTCAAGAGCAGGAACTTGTTCTGTAGATTTCCTATCCTGAAAAAAGATGCAATTCACCACACTAACCGAACGTGCTGATCGGAATACAAAAAACCGCACAGATAAACCTCACCATCAACTGCGATGCCGGTAAATCGGCAGAAACCAACTCGGAAGCTTGAACTCCGGTTAAATTCGGAGAATCCAAATCTCCGACCAAACGACACCGACGAGAATGGTCATTTACTTTTCCGATGCGTTGCACCTCCAATACAGCCGGAGGGTTTTTGCTGACAACAATCTCAGCTTCCGCTACCATTTTCATACTATTGGAGCTAAAAGCAGACGAGAAATGTGAACTGTGTCTCGTAAACAAGCTTTGTGAAAGGGGAGAAATTTTCAGCCCGGTGAACGGCGACCGGTGATTGCAGGTGAAGTATTCTGGAAGACAGACACCTCCACGTTTTATGGTCGTCTTTTGACGATTGTATACTGGAATTTCAGTCAACGAGGCGACTTTGACTGACCGGAGAATCTTCTTTAGGTGGCGAGGGTGAAATTACGTAAAAGCCCTTCTCCGAATGATTTACATTGTTTCTTGACCGGTCCGGTTCGAGTCTAAGATCAGACCGAATCAAATCGTGGTTATGGATATTACTTGGTAGGGGTAGGAATGGTCCGCTTTGGTTTGGTTTCCTTTTTGGTTTTGTCCAATTAAGACCCGGTTTGAGCCAATTTCGCACGTTTAGATCGATTTTTTTTTTTGTTGTAATTTTAAAATCAGAACTAAAAAAATATATGAATATTTAATATGATTTCTGTTTGGTTCTGACCAATTTTTGTAACAAGAATTCGAGACCGAGCTGAAAATTTTGATATTACTCGGTTCAATTTCAAAATTAGTTTTTCAAAAATCAAAACCAAACCGAACTTAAATCATCGACTTGATAATAGGTGCCACCCTGTTACTTGGCTATTCTTCTTTTTTAGGCACAATATTCGTTTTCTTTAAAATATTTTAATTAAAGAATAATACTAAGTTTATCTTCTTATTCTATCATCTTAAAATATTTACTAACGTGTCAAGTAATGATTGATGCAATTAATATAATAAATAAACTATTTATAATTTATTACATTAATTACACATTAATTACATCAATCACTGTTTGACATATCAGCAACGAATATTTTAAGAGGGTAGAATAAGAGATTAATTCTGTTGACGTGAACAGTGACCGGACGGACGGTGTTTTTTTGCGTCCAGTCCGACATGGTCATATTTGTCACATTTTTTATACTTTATGGTTTGCATTGTTAAAAAAATTACTCTGTGGTTTGAAACGAAGAACACGCTATACTTCGTACCCATAATTTGTAATTTCTCTATTATTTTACCCTCTTAAAATTAATAAAAATTATTGAAAATTGGTGAAACAAATTGACTTTTTATAAATATTGATTATATTGTCCCACCTATAAACAAATGTCTAAAGTCTATAAACAATTGGTATAGAAATTAACAAGGAAAAAAAGTCCAGACGTTCAACAATTCTCTCCATTTCTATATTTATTATATAATTTACAATTAACCATAAAATATAAAAAAAAAATAAGAAAAAAGGAAACAAGATAAGGGAAATTAATTGAAGTGTTAGAATATTCGAATATTTCTTAGGGGAGAATCCTATCCGATTAGTCATAAGAAAATAAATACTCCAATTTGACCGCTAATGAATAAAGAAATTTCGGTCCGAGCCGTCACTCAATTTTGTATCATCGTTATTATTTAAATATATATAAAACGATGATATTTTTTGAATATTTTATTTAAGAGTAATGTTATATTTACTCTCTATTTTTATGTGACACTCGTTAATTTGTAAAAATAGAGGATGAACAATTAACTTTATCATTTACCAAATTCTTCTTAAAATTTTTCGAATACTTCAATTCGAAGAACATTCCATGGATTCAAATGTCATGGTTTCCGTTTATTTCGAAGATTATCACGTAATGTTTATCTCGACAATCATCGAATATGTTATGGGCATGGTACATCTTGTCGATGATCACATGGTTTATAAGAAATATATAGATGAAGTAACTGTTAGTAATTATGTTAATTACTATATAATTTGGTCAGGTTTTTCAAAAGATACCATCAAAAGCAATTGTCTATGTTGCATTCCGTCAATGGAAACTCTTTGTTGAAAAAAAATTATATTTGAGAGGGTCATTTGTTGAAGGTTTCTTGAGCCTATTTTCTCATTGATTCAGATATATACTATCGTTTGTAAGAATTAAAAGTTTATAAGAGATTCTTCACGTAAGAAAAGTAATTGTCCTCAGGGCACTGTCTATGTTGCATTCGTTAATAGAAACTCTTTGATGGAAAAAGTTTATATTTGAAGGGTCATTTGTTGAAGATCCTCTAAGCTCATTTTTTCATTGATTCAGATATATATCATCGTTCGTGAGAATTAAAAGTTTATAAGAGATTATTCACGTAAAAAAAGTAGTTGTACCCGATTGATCGTCAATGATTGTAGGTATTTTGAATTTCTGCATTTGATCTAAATGCTTGTCTTCTGTCATAAGAAAATATACGTTAGATCGATAAAGATTAAATCTAAGAGTAAATTGGTGACATTTTTTTTTTTGTAAAAGTAAACTTTTTTATTAAATTATATTTTAAAAAAGTTTAGCTTTTAAAAAAATGAAAAAAAAAAAAAAAAAAAGTTGAAAAAGAGGAGAGAGAGAGGGAAAGAGTTTGAATGGTCAAAAGGAGGAGGAGAGGGTATAGGAAGAAAACAGCCATTAATGGTTGACTGTCATCAAAGCTGTAGCCTTTACCCATCGTTTCCTCCAGTTGTTAAACCCCAACAAACCACATCAACCCTTTTCAAACAATTCCAAAAAAGCTTTGCTACATAGCTCATAGCTGCAGCTACAACAGTAAAGCAACTTTGTCCCGTCTCTCTCTCTCTCCTCTTTCTCTCTCTCTCTCTCTGCCTGCGAAGACAATAATCTCGTTCCACTCCGATGAGATCCATTTTCAGATTACCAAGTATTCTTTGCTGCCCGACTACGACTTTGCTTCTGCTTTCTGCTCCTTTGCGTGTTTGACCCGATTGTATACTTCAATCTTCCCTTGTTTTTGATTTTTTTTTTTTTGTTGTTGTAAATTTCTTGTTTTAGATCGCAAAATCACAGTTATGCTTCAGCTGCGTGGAGATTTCTGCCTGCATATTCTTGCTTTTTTTTTTTCCCTCTATTGAATGTTTGTTTCCGTTTCGATCTGATCTGTTTGGTTTTTCGGAAAGTTCAAGATACGCCAAATGTCTGTAAATCGAAAAGGTTTTTGAAAGAGTTTTTTTATTTTCTGTAATTTTTTTAACAGAGCTTAGAAATTTACGTACTTTTATTCAGTTCATCATTTTTTTTTTGGAAGTTGGAAGAAGTAAACATCTCCTGTTTATTTCGATTTGGTTTTCTCGGCAAACAAACAGATGCATGTTACTGAAATTCATAATTATGTTACCCTTTTAATTATTCATCTCAGTTTTTTGTTCCTAGCTGAGTTTTGTTTTGTCTAGCTTCATTGGTCTGATGTCTAATCTTTTTGAATTCGTTGATAAAGATGATGATGTCTTGTATTCTTTTCATCCATTATTAATGACTAGAAATTTTGCTTTTATGGTTTTGGTCGGATTATCTTAATCTTGTCAGTTTCTTTGTCGATAGCATAATGATATATGCTGCAATGCTTACCTGCTTCACTGACTAATCTCACTATTTGTGCAGATAGTTTAGCTTTTCTCAAAAAGAGTTGAGAAGCAGAGTTTGGGGTTGATTTGTAAAAGACGCTTTCTTAAAACCAATGACTTCCATAGCTATAGCTCCGGGATCCATGATAGGAGATCCCAGAGATAACACAGTTAGTGCTGAAAAGTTGCCGGATGAGATGAACGAAATGAAAATCAAGGATGATAAGGTACGATATCTGTTTTGCAGTCGACGGCGACAGTGGTTCGTTAGAGATTTTTAATTTTTATTTTTCATGTCTTGACAGGAAATAGAAGCTACTGTAGTTGATGGTAATGGTACTGAGACGGGCCACATAATTGTCACAACCATTGGCGGGAAAAATGGGCAGCCAAAACAGGTGAATGAGATTATGATTGCTCTGTGAATCATATTTTCGTATTTGCGTTGGATTCGTTGCTGATGAACACCATTTGCAGACAATAAGTTATATGGCTGAACGTGTTGTTGGGCAAGGATCTTTCGGAGTAGTATTTCAGGTACTCCAAGCTTGGATGGTTTTCATATTTTCATTTGGACGGTTTCTAGTCAACTTGTTAGGGATAAAACCCCAATTTCTACGTAGTGTGTTAGAAATTGATCAATCAACAAAGAGGAAAAAACGAAACTGGAACATCAAGGTTTACGTGGAGAAACCTTTTCAAAAACAAAAATTACAAACAGAGCAAAATATTCATCAATTGAAAACTGACATACAATCGTGGGTTTTGCGACTCAAACTTACATAAATTTATAAAAAAAAGCAAAATCATAAATGAGATTCGTATTGTGGGCACATTGGCTTGACTCGAGAATTCAGGTCACTGAAATCTAATAGAGTGCAATTACAAATTGACAATGCAATAAAGAAATAGAACAATAACTAGAGTTATGACTATTTGGTGCTACAAATTTGCTTAAAATAGAGAATTACACATCACATCTTTTTCTCTCACGCACCCTTAAACGACAGTTGTCCTAACGAGAAACGAAAACAAGTGTAGAATATGCTTACTTTGCTTCAGACGTATAATTGGACTCACCTCCATAAGATTGTCATTTTGGTTTAGAGAACTACTTTCTGCAACTATCTGCCCTTACATTATGTATTTAAAGTAATTTATTTTGGCTTTGTGATTTTTTTTCAGGCCAGGTGCTTAGAAACTGGTGAAGCCGTTGCGATAAAGAAGGTTCTTCAAGATCGGAGGTACAAGAACCGGGAGTTGCAAACCATGCGTGTTCTAGACCACCCAAATGTCGTGTCTCTCAAACACTGTTTTTTTTCGACAACCGAAAAAGATGAGCTCTATCTTAACCTCGTGCTTGAATACGTTCCGGAGACTGTACATCGTGTGATAAAACACTACAATAAGTTGAGCCAGAGAATGCCGTTGATATACATCAAACTTTATTTTTATCAGGCAAGTCTCGCATATGCAAATTATCGAATTTTTGGGCTCTTTCAGTACATTATCATCACTCTAACATTGATTGTTTATGCAGATATGTCGATCGCTCGCATATATTCATAATAGTATTGGAGTTTGTCACAGAGACATTAAACCTCAAAACTTATTGGTAAGGCATCACAGCCATTCATTATCGAAAGTAGTGCCTTCTTACAGTTTGTAAACTTAATTTTCTTAATTAACGACATCGAGTATAATTTTCACAAAAACATTGGCATTGATGATGGGAGTTTAGAGTTTCTCTAGGATACATTTGGAATTCATCAATCCGTAATATTAGAAACTTCACCAAAAACTTTATAGTAAAATCTTTGGAGTTGATGGTGTTTTCAAGTTTCAAAAGTCTTCAAATATCGAACATTTAAATGGGAAGGAAGCTTACTCTAAATTAATCAGAAAATTTCTTTTATGATCGATCAATATAAATATCAACAACTCCGAATTGGATTAGTTTTTCCATGTACGTCTAGTAACCAGAGTATGATTGGTGATTTGACAACAATAACAATAAGAAATGCCTATATTAAATATCATTTTTAATGCAACATGATATGATAACATATGAATAGTAAGAACTGGCATTCTTATCGCTACCAGAACTTATAGGGAAGAAAATTTATGGATTGAATCAAATTTTCAGTATTTCCAGACAAAAGTATTCGGTTATTGTATGTTCAACTTAAATGTTTAAATTTTTGCAGGTCAATCCGCATACCCACCACTTAAACTTTGTGACTTTGGCAGTGCAAAAGTTTTGGTTTGTTCCTTCATACTGTGAAATCGCTCTTTTACATGTAGCTTTTGTGATTCATGACAAAACTTGAAGAATATTTTTGGCAGGTGAAAGGTGAACCCAATATATCTTACATCTGCTCCCGATATTATCGAGCACCAGAATTGATCTTTGGTGCAACCGAGTATACCACAGCCATTGACATATGGTCTGCTGGTTGTGTTCTTGCTGAATTACTACTTGGACATGTAGGTTGCAATTTATCGTGTAGTTGAGAAAAGATCTATCAGTTAGCCAAATTTTTATCGAACTTCTCCGTTTTGTTCATTTTTCAGCCTCTATTTCCTGGTGAGAGTGGTGTAGACCAGCTTGTAGAAATAATTAAGGTATTCCTCAAAAAAAGAGAAATATTTCAACTTTTAGACACAGGTTAACTCGATTCGTTCAAATTTATGGAGTTTGGTCTACGTGAAATGGTACAAATAATTTTTTTTTTTGTTCTGTTTTCTGATTTTCATTTAGGTTCTGGGTACACCAACAAGGGAAGAAATCAAGTGCATGAACCCTAATTATACAGAATTCAGATTTCCCCAAATTAAAGCCCACCCATGGCATAAGGTACCATTCAGATATCCCTTTTTGTTATCTTTAAAAACAAAATGAATTACTATCGTAATTGATCTTAACAAATATGAGTATCGATAATCAGTTATTTCACAAGCGCATGCCTCATGAAGCTGTGGATCTCGTCTCCAGACTTCTTCAGTACTCTCCGAACCTTCGAAGCACGGCCGTGAGTAGAAGATTTAAAAATAATTGCAACTGAAATTGTCTTCATTTTATGGCTAAGGCATTGGTTCTTCTAGTTTCCATTTTTTATTCCTTTGTTTTCGTCTTAAAATGCCCTTTTTGGCTTCCTAGGCTCGAATATCGCTTTCAAACTTGTTTAGACGAAATGCCAAAAGAGTTTTCTGTCGTTAAAAATTCTTTTAAGAGAACCTCGTCCAATTTGTTTTACTAGGAATAGCTTCCATAAAGTATTGTAGTCTATCAGTTGAAACGTAACATAAAAGTTTTAGCTTTACGTTTTTTTTTTTTTTTTTCTTCTCTGGGTATTGCAATTAAATCCTTGCGTTTGTGGATCGTTTATAAACTTGACCTTAGACTATTTTTTTGACAAATCAAATTTTCACTTTTTAGTTATAGTAATTCGGTCATTGTTGTTAATTTATTTATTCATTGCATATTTACTATGTTTTCAATTTAATGAGATGTTTAGCCTGATTTCTAACTCTTGTTGGTCTTCTTTCCCGTGATTTTTAACGCGATTTCTACTTTGTCGATCTCTTTTTTTGCTATTTCAGATTAGAAATTACCAGAACATTTAGAAATCGGGTTAAAACACCTAATTAAATGAAAAATGTGGTGTACACGATGAATTTAATGGGTTATTGATGGAAAGATCCAAATATTAGAGTTTAAATTGTATTTTTTTTTTACTAGCGAAAACCACTTGTAAAATCTAATATGCAAGAATTATAACTATTTGTGCTATCTCAAATGCAGGTGGAGGCTTTAGTTCATCCTTTCTTCGACGAGCTTCGCGAATCCAATTGCCGTTTACCCAATGGACGCCCCCTTCCACCCCTTTTCAACTTCAAGTCTCGTGGTAAAAATTAGCTTTGATATCGCACAAAGTATTTGAACTACCAATAACCTAAAATACTTAAATTTGTACGTCGAAGAACTTAATCATTGATATTATAAACAACATTAATGGTTTTTATATGCAAATGTTTTAAATTTAAATCAATTTCAATTCAACTCCTCATGCTATAATCTCAAAATACACAGTTTTGTGTTTTTTCTCTCTTCCAAGTTCATAATTTTTAATGATCCCACTCCTAGAATTAAAAGGAGTACCAGCAGAAATGGCAGCGAAGCTTGTCCCGGAACATGCGAGATGGCAATGCCCATTCCTAGGATCGGAACTGAGTCTTTCAGAGTCGATGTATAGAGAGAGAGAAAAGTTGTCTTCCAAGTAAGTAGTTGTTGTGTTGCATCAAATGAAAGCTCTGACTACTATATTGTTTTATTAAATTTGTTTCTCTTTGTTAAACTGATATGGGTAAGAACACCCTTGAATTTTTCTTCCTTTTTTAGCTGAGATCAGTCTGTAATGCCTTGTTGCTAATGAAAGATCTTGGGTATCTGATGAATTTCATTTGGTTTGATGTCAAATTGTGTTTTGTTGGGGAGAAAAAACAGATTCCTGGAAAGTAGTGTTTTTTTCGTATTTTAATGTATGTATTTAATTTATTCAGAGGTATTAGAGTAAGATCTACTTTCACCGCTACGCCCGAAATTCCCTCTGCACCTACCATACTCCAGCTCGGTAGTTTCCACTGCTTGTCCCTGGTTGAGCCCAGGGATTTGCCGGCGGAGTTAAAAAGCAGCTAAAAAATGACTCAACGGACTCTTTTCGTACAGCTAGAAAATGGGTTTGTGAGCTTAGTTTGGTAGATCAAAACTTATCATTTTGTGCAAACTAGAGTTTTTGTTAGGTTAGTGGAAAGAAAAAGATGGCTTTATGATCCTCTCTTCTCTGTCTTATTGACACAGTCTCTTTCACCATCAATGAAGATATATAATTAAACCTCAGCCAAAGACGCCGAGCTTGACCGTCTTTGAGGTAGATCACTGGCTTGGACCCGACTTAGCCCACCTAAATTTGGGTTGGTCCAAGGTTGGAGCTGCAGGCCTTGGATCCCAGGTTGGCCACGGGTCGACCGACCTATAAATTTTACCTGTTGCGGTGCCATTCAGCCAACGGGTTGCAGCCTGGTAGGTGACCTTAATTGGATTAAGGCATTCTTTATTCGAAAAATTATGGTTAGTCTAAGATCACGCACGAAAACTATTTTAATTTTCGGGATTATAACAGATGTCGGGGCCGAAATGATGAGTCGCTTAGACGAGTTCGAAAAGTATGAAACTTTGTAGAGCATATTTCAGTCATCACCCACTTAAGTTGTTGAGTTTGCACAACAGGAATATAATATGCAATGCATATAATATGATCAAAATTGTACTTTCAATTCTACCAAACTGCATTTTACCAGAACTGTGTATGGAAGTAGATGTTTCTTTAATGATTTTCTTGCACTTTCCCGAGAAACAAACAGAAAAGATTGTCACTTTAAAAGGAGTCCTATAATCTCTTTCGTTTTAATCAATTAAACCCCACTTAGTTCTTCAGCCGACCAGTGGCTTTTTAAGGAAGATAATGAATAAAAAAAAAAACTGGAAATCTTGCTCTTCACTTGAACTAGGCCGGTGGGCTAATGTTAATGCTTCAGATAAGTTTAAATCAAATAAAACATATAAGATTTCTGTTTATGATCTGTATAAACAGCTTCATTTGCTCAACTGCAGAAAGAAAAACTTTCATTTTTTACTGATTTAAACAGTTCTTAATCCAAATCTGTGCCTGTTTTGAAAAGGGTATGTTTCAAAATTGCCGTCGGATCGAAGATAGGGACGATTCTCGAACAAAAACGGTCCGATCATCGACTTTTTTGCAGAAATTGTAGTATGCAGACTCCATATTCTCTTTAAAAAAGTCCATTTCCTCTATGGAATTGGACGGCCTCCTCGTCCAAAACCTATAAAAAAAAGCTAATGATACAAACTTCCACTCTCAGATTGTACTTATAATATATATATCTCTATATATTATACATGGCTGTGTATTCTTTGTGTAGTTTTTTTGATTCTCTGTGCATATTTAATGAAATATCAGTTGGTGATGGTTGTCCTTCAAGTTGCTCTATTTTCTCTCTCTTCTTGCAAAAACATCTAGAGAGAGAGAGAATTTGTAATTTTGGGTAGTATATTAGGCTTGAATCTGAACATTTTGAGCTCAAAATGAAGTACATTTCTGCAATGCTCCTACTGGTTTTACTTAATTTCCCTTCTTCATTTCACTCAAGCAAGATGGCATAACCATACAAAACATAAGCACTCTCACCACCATAAACACTCACGTAATTCCCCACCACCTTGTCTTCCACCGGAGTCTTCTCCTCCTCCGCCTCCGCCGCCGCCACTTCCCGACACAACTTCTCCGAATTCTTCCTCAGTTTTCGATGTACGAAGCTTCGGTGCAGCTGGAGACGGCTCGACTGATGACACCGATTCGTTCAAAACAGCATGGGACCTGGCTTGTCAGAACGACTCTCCTTCGACCATTCTCGTTCCTCGTGGATTCTCCTTCATGATTCAATCAACCATTTTCACGGGTCCTTGTCAAAGTAACCTTGTTCTTCAGGTAATGTACTTGTTCGAAACATCGAAAAATTGTTATTTTGTTTCGTTTAATGTTTGAATGTCAATTCATGCATTGTTTTCGGGTTTTCCTTTTTTAAGATCGACGGAACTCTGATGCCGCCCGATGGACCTGATTCATGGCCTAAGATTTACAGCAAGCATCAATGGCTGGTGTTTTATAGGATTGATCAAATGACACTTCAAGGAAGTGGTTTGATTGATGGTAGAGGTCAAAAATGGTGGGAACTTCCCTGCAAACCTCATAGGGTAACCCCTAAATTATCTTCAGCCTGATTGAACATATCTAAATAATTTCTAGTTCTAATCTTTTCGGTTCGAATAATTTAGGGAATCAACGGAAGAACGTTGCCCGGACCGTGCGACTAGTCCGACCGTAAGTCTCATACTTACTGATCAAAATATGTTGTGTCAAAACAATATACTAAATTTGCATGCAAATTTATGATTTTTCAGGCCATTAGATTCTTCATGAGTTCTAACTTGACATTACGAGAACTTACCATTACGAACAGTCCCTCAGTTCCACTTCCGGTTCGATAATTGCCGAAACGTTCATATCGAATCCATTAACATATCCTCCCCTGCTTCGAGTCCGAATACTGATGGAATTCACATTGAGAACACAAATGGGGTTGAAATATACAATTCAGTTGTTTTCAATGGTTAGCTAGGCCAATAACCTCCTCATCTTTTTTTTTTTTTGGATTCTTCTCAACTCGTTTGATTTCCTTTTTTTTTCTTTGTTCGCGCAGGAGACGATTGCATTTCGATCGGCTCGGGATCTCACGATGTCGATATTAAAAACGTCACATGCGGTCATGGTCACGGAATCAGGTATGCCCACGAGAAATTATTAATTATACAAGTCTCAATAAAACCGACATACCAAATTGATATATGTGTTTATTTTACATGTAGTCACGCTAACTTCATCAAAGACGATATTTGCAATAATTTCTCGCAAATCATTAATTTATACGAGTGTTTATAAATAATTTTTCTTGACTGCATTCTCTTTTTGATTTCTTTTTTCCTCCCTTCTAGCATCGGAAGTTTAGGATCACACAATTCTCGAGCTTGCGTTTCGAACATCACCGTTCGAGATTCAGAGATAAAATTTTCGGATAATGGAGTTAGAGTAAAGACATGGCAGGGCGGATATGGAGAAGTGAAAAGAGTAACATTTAAGAACATTCAAATGGATAATGTTCGAAATCCAATTATTATCGACCAATACTATTGTTCAAACAAGGGATGCAAAAACCAAACGTCCGGAGTGCTCGTGTCCGACATCATTTACTCTGACATTAAAGGAACTTACGACGTGCGAGGCCCGCCCATACATTTTGGGTGCAGCGATTCAGTCCCTTGCACGAATTTAACGCTTTCTGAAATCGATCTTCTTCCTGCAAAAGGAGACTTGGTTTTGGACCCTTTTTGTTGGAATGCTTACGGAGATTCGCAGACTCTGACGATCCCGCCCGTTTTGTGCTTGCTCGAGGGCCTTCCTCGATCGATTTTGGCTAGCGAAAGGGATTATTGTTGAACATTATAGTTAAGTTTTATGACCTGTGTTTCTAGCTTGTATTATGATTGTAAATATAATTTTGTTACTTTACTAATAAGATATAGTGAAAGGTTATCGTTTTTCATTATTTAGATGCTCAAATTTACACAGGTAATTTACTATCGTTAGGGTAATGCTATATTCACATTCTAATTTTACACTTTGACGTATCATTTACGTGTCATTACCTTATGGATTCATGCAATATATTATTTTAAATATTTACATTATTCTATAAGAATTCTACCTATGAGGGAATGACACATAAGAGACACGTTAGAGTTTGAGATTAAAACGTAAAATAAGAATATAAATATAGCTTTACTCCTATTATATTTGTTAGAGACTTTTTAGACTTGGAACGATTGTCGAATTAATAATGTTTTCTCTCTCCTCTATTTCGCCTAATTATCGCTAATTATTTTATTTATCTATCTCTCGATTCTCTCAACTCGATAGAACATTCTTATTTTTCGATGACTCGTCCATCGCTTTTCCAATATACGAAGTTAGTTTTCGTTATTATAAAAATCTCTCTACGATAGTAAATATTTCAATTGAAAATAACGGGTCTCACCCGTTAGTCATTTAACGAATAAATAACACATTATTTCGACAAAGTAGTAGTCGAATGGAATGTTTGAATAGTTATTTTGGGACAAGGGTCCACATCACATTTTGTTTAGTAGAGAGGGCACATCTCCTATGCACGCGTGAGCCACCGCCGGCCGGCCTGTCAACTCAACTTGGCTTGGTTAACCCTCAATTGAGATTGGATAAAGTTAAAGAAAAAATGTATTTATTTATTTTATTATTTTTATAGCTACCTTTTTTCTAAAAAAGTTCAAGGAATAAAGAACATATAATAAAAAGAAGAGAAACAGAAAGACAGATTCTGAAACCGAATGCCTGAATTCTGTAGAAGATGAGTGCTTGAGAGAGAGAGAGAGAGAGAGAGAGAGAGAGAGAGTTTAACTTTATGAATTGCACGCGAGAAGCCAAGAAAAAAAGAGGGTTTGTTTAATTTGTATGTATATTTATTTGGAGTGTTGAAAGAGTAGACCTTTTTCTGTCCATTTATTTTCAGATGGTGGCGGTCGGTGGAGCACCACCTTTATAATACAAACAATGGCAGCCGGCGGCCACCCACTAAACTTAACCTCTCTTTCTCACTCTACAAACACCATGGGAGTATCTCTCTAGATGATTAAAGCAAGAATGCCTTGAAAAGAGAGATTGTGATTTACCCGTCCTCCCAGTATAATATTGTTCGTTTTGTATCAGAACCTTTACAGATTTGTTCTTAGGATTATCGCAAAACGCGTTGCACTAAGTAGGAAGATGTCATCTACTTATAAAGCACTCAATTTCTATTTTCCCAAATGATTTGAGATTGTACATTGCCATTCAATTTTAGATCGTCCTTATCTTTGCACACGACGATATGCCACAAAGATAACTTTCAATCCTTGGTAAACAAAATAGAAACTCAAAACTATGATCTTTATTTTTCTATCCAGTTTGATGTGAGATATATTTTTATATATTCAAAGATTAGGGCTCCTTGTGACGTATCCTTCTCCTTGCAACTCTTCTATGAAGCTTCTTCAATCTTTTTGTTCATCTACCCATGCCTCATATTGTAGTTTCTCAACATGCTTGAGATGACTTCTTTGCCAATAGACTTTTGTGAGATATGGGGTGTATTTTGGGATTAGAAGTTTTTTTTCTAGAGTTATAATAAATGAGCCCAAATACCAAAAAAAAAAAAAAAAAAACCAAGAATTAATTTCGAAATTTGCGTGAAAAATCTCAGAGATTAAAAAAATTAGACAAATAGAAAAAATATGAGACAAAATAATAAAATAAACATTGTTTCAAGGTTATCTGCACTATCCATCTGCCACAACTATATACTCTCGAGGAAATTGGTAATCTCATTCCATAACTTTTGTGACACTGCAAGTTTGTCAGTCCGACCCGCGTAGAACTCGAGTAACTGAAATGTATCGAAGTGTTCATTTTAATCAATCTTTTGCACTTCTTTCGTCGATAAATAGTACCTTTCTTAAGCAATAAAGGAAGACCAAGCATCAAACATTTTCTAGGCTTTTAGGTATTTGTTTATTCTAAGAAAAGCTTTGAAAAATGATACAAGAAAAATAGTGAATTTCTTAGAACTCTCAAAACAACCATGGATATGGAGGGTGTCCAAAATTAGGGCATGAAAATGGTTGACTATATAAACCCTAGAAGAAGGAATCTAGGCCCACTTATAGACATCATCCCACTTCTATACCCACTACAACATATAGATATAATATTATATAGGAATCACAATATGCATGAGTTTTTGTCATTCTCCTAGATCATAATAGTGTAACATGTTTTTATATACTATGCTTTTATATTAGTAATTTTAATGTAGGTTTGAAAAATATTTTACGAAGAAATACAATGCTTTTATATTAGTAATTTTAATGTAGGTTTGAAAAATATTTTACGAAGAAATACAATGGATAAAAGTGAGAGAAATGTTTTCAATTTCCATTCATTTTACCGAGTTACGTAAACGTTACAGTAAAATTGAAAGTGCTTTTGCAAAGTTGCTATTGTAGTAATGACCGAAAAATTAAATCAATCGAAAGATTATGTTATTCGATTTGGATAGGGCCCGTAAGTGAATTGTGGGCCGGCTACCTTACTTTATTGGGCCTAAATTGGGCTGAACGAAGGTATATGATCAAGGCCCAATAATTTACATTTTTTCTTGAAGACACATTTAGAGTTCATTAGGAAAAAATCATGGCCAATAACAATGTTATTTTTATCATTGATATTTATTAATTGATCTAATTAATGACTTATTTTCACTACTTATAATTCATCAGATTAATTGCACAAATCAATAAGTGTTACATCAGGAGGTAATAATAAATTATAAATGTAACATTACTCAAAATCATTTCATCGGTGAAAAATCCAAAATACATTAACGTAAAATTCAAACGTTATATTTGTCTTTCCTCAAAAAACCCCCTACAGTTAGTAGTGTTTGTTTATTTTTTATTTTTTATTTATTTTTAATACAACGATGAAAGTTATTGTGGTCAACAATGATCAAAACAGTCAAAATTTGAGGAGAATTCTAATAAAAAAAATATAGTATTGGAAGTATGAACTGATTGATATTGAAGATTCAGCGGATGAGTTGTGATCAAAGGGAAATGCCACTTGAACCAGCTAATTGGTTCTTCCCGAAATGCCTTGATGCGCAACAATTGAGTGTACATCTAAGGATAAAACACTGTTTCGAGACTGACTGAGTGGTACCAAATTAAATTTTCATTATTTTTAATTAATTACTATTCTTTTCCCAAATGGATCACAAAGCCTGACGAATTTAGTCCCCAGAAAAAATCAACTGCAAGAAGTTAAAACACTGATTAACTTTAGGGTAAAAACCAACATCAACCTTAAACTAAGAGTTTTTTTTTTTTTTTTTTTTTAAAAAAAACTTAAAGTTTCAATTCAAAATTTAAACTATAAAAAACATAACAAATTAAATCATGGCGGATGGCCGATCACTTTTCGTTCACTGTATACTCCCAAAAATGGACGACCGATCTAAAAACAACGGTCGTCCGTTCTGGACACATCAGATCGGCCGAACGATTAGGGGGTGGAGACTATCCGGCCGCTCATTTTATCATCAGGGATGAGAATGGATGGTCGTGTTCTTAAAACGACCGTCCGTTGTTAAAAGTATGGTTGAGAACGGAGGGTCACCACCCTTACAATGAGTGGAATCTGATTCAGAGACGGACGACCATTTTATTTAACGGCCGTCCGTTTAGTGACCAGTCCGTGACTTGGAGGAACGGATGGCCACCTCATGTATCCTAAGATAAAGAAAAAACTTGGGAAGGTAGAGCGTGCAGCTCGAAATTGGAATCCTGTGTTTGTGAGAGGTGCATGATTTGAGGTCAGCAACAACAACGAACAATATGTTGTTAACCTGAATGCAGGCGCATGCAACTGCTGCAGGTGAGAGCTTACTGGAATCCTATATGTTCATTTCATTCAATGCATGCATTTCATGATACTGGCACCGAAAAATTTCGTTCATCGACATTATCACCGAGCGACATATGTAAAGATGTACTCAAACTTCATTCGTCCCATTAATAGCATGAACATGTGGCCGCCCGTAAACAGAATGAATGCAATTATTCTGCCTGAGAGAAGGCGCCAACCTGGCAGGCCGAGGCCAAATCTCCTCCCACTGTACAGCTTCTCCATGGCATAGAGATCCATGCAGCTAACGAAATCTCTATGTCCATGCCGCGGTAGAAGGGTGTGAGACATCATGTTGTGAACGACCCGAACTCTGACATTTAACTCTCTGGTTCTTGGCTTAACGAACCCCATAATGTTAGAGTTGCAATGGATTTGCCTAATGAACTCGATTCTCTCGGCCGATCCAACGAAAGGACAGTCCCAGGAGGCATGGTAGTATCTCTCCGCCCCTTCTCCGGCAAACCCGATCAACACATTGACGTCTCTTGAGTAATCTCAATCTCCGTACCCAGAATGTACGTCTTTATAACTCCCGACCTCCCGGTAAAGCTCAAGTTTGCATAAAATAGGCGAACAATTCGGTCGCAACTATCGCCCCGCACACTGTAGACTCCATGCAGGTCAATTCTGTCGAACATCTCCTGGATCTCCCAATGACTCCCAACCTTTAAAGTTGATGGTCTTCGAATGCATCACTGAGCGGTGTAGTAGATCCAGGTCAAACTACTATTGACATATCTGATTGCGAAATTCAATCGACAAAAAATGCCGATTTTGCGGCACGTATGGCATTGACGGTGCTCGATGTTCTGTCGAGCCACCTTCTGCCGGACCTCCTTGTGACGTTGATGGTGCCCGACTTTCCGTCGGCTCAACCTTTCATCAAATAACCAATCGCTTAGCCATTTCAGGGGGATATTTGAAAATTTAGGCCGAATTTGTGATTTGTGAATTTTGAATATCAAATTTATGAGGTTTTAGATGCAAATTGAAAGAAATAATTGAGAATGGAGAAATGAACAAGGTAAGGCGTGAATCGGTCAAATTTTGCAAAAAAAAATCGCAAAATGGCCAAGAGAATTTGTGGATTTGCTGAAAGTTTCGTGGGTTTGGCCTCTGTTTGCTTATATACTGTTGGGGAATGGACGGCCGTTGTCGGAGTGGTGATCCTCCGTTCTAGCCATAATTTTAACAACGGTCAGCCGTTGTAGGGGTTGTGACCCTTCGTTCTCAGCCCTATTTCTAACAACGGACGACCGTGTTCTTAAAATGGCCATCTGTTCTCGTCCTGATGATGAAATGAATGGTCGTTTTCAAAACACGGTCATCTGTTCTCGTCCCTGATGATGAAATGAGTTGCCATTTTCAGAACACAATTGTCCATTCTCGTCCCTGGTGATGAAATGAGTGACCGTTTTCAGAACACGACCGGTCGTTCTCGTAATGCTTCGTTAAACGGACGACTGTTTCTCGAAGAAAGGTCGTCTGTTACGGCGTCCGTGCATCACACGTTGAACGGAAAGTCTCTACCCCCTAATCGTTCGGGCCGATCTGATGTGTCCATAATGGACAGTCGTTGTTTTTAGATCGGTTGTGTGTTTTCGGGAGTATACAGTGAACGAAAAGTGATCGGTTGTCCGCCCGTGTTTGATTTGTTATGGTTTTTATATTTTAAGGTTTGGATTGATAGAATTGATAATTTAAGATTTTTTTCTTAAAAAAATAACTCATAGTTTAGGACTGATATTGGTTTTTACCCTTAACTTTATTAAAACTGTCCTCTTGCTTAATTATAATTAATTATAATGTTAGGTATCACAGAAAATAATTTATAGAAAAACGTGACAGGCAGAGAATATAAAGGTAGATAATAATTTAAGTTTCTTAGCTTCTAGCCAAAGACTAGTACAAGCACTATGTGGCTTATCTACTCTAAAATATGATTGTTCATGATAATTTTTTTTTATATTTTAATTATGACTTTAAATGACGCCTTATGTAAAAGGTTTTACTGGTATATAAAAATAAATAAGAAAATAATTAATTAAAATAGTTTATAAAATTCTCGATCATCTTAGTACAATATTATCCGTTCTAGGTCGAAATTTATACGATTTTATTTTTGGGTTTAACTAAGAAATTCATTGTACTTTACATTCTCTCAAATGACGTGAAATTATCTAATTCCACTGAGATGGACTGATCCTCACAATCAAAAGAATATTGGGTCGTTTTTATCTTTTACACAATGAACTGCCACTTGATGGTTGCTCTCATTAAGATTTTTTTTTTTTTTTAACAAAATAAAATACTTATGGATTATTTAAGACATGTAAACATTTAAAAAAATACGTAAAAAATAGTAAATTTCAAAAGTTAAAGCAACATGTGTTATTAAATGTAACAGGTGGAATCACTTCGTCACATTAGCGAGAGTAGTGACGCAAAAAATTAAGATTTATTTTTAGAAAAAGTTTAATAATTAGAGAGGATAAAACAAACTTCACCTACCTTGTTATTTAAAAATGAATCAAAAGTGACATGTAACACATTCTAACTTGTTACCAAAAAGCGAGACATTATATTTTTTTTTTTACTAAAATGTCACGTTAGCATTTATGTTACATAAGTTTCAAAAATATTTTCAAAATTCAACGAACATAGGAGAAATAAGAAGCTCTTGGAAACTTTAAACTACGTAGCGTAAAGTTCTTTGAATTTCATGAATTGCAATGACGGAATTTATCGGATAAAAAACTATCGTGGCAGCTGCCGCATGACGACAATTATAGATTCAGTTAATTGAAAGAGTGCAACCCAATTTAGGATTTTTTTTTTGATAAGGTAAGATCTCAATCCAAAAGTCGATATTTTTACTACGTTTGTGCTTATTTTATAAAAAGTGTAGCAACATTGAGCTAAAAGTCGCAGGCTCTTACCTTGGACCACCTAAATTTGAGCATGCTAGAGCGGGCCTGAGTCTAGCCTTGTTTTAGCGGGTTCGGTTAGTCCGCTTGCTGATGAAGCTGAAAGAGACGTGTACAATCTTATATCGATTGACAGATGTAAAAGTGAACGATTCATACGTAGACTTTTCCTCCAAACATAATAAAACTATTTTGATATAAACCTAAAATAAAAATCGTGTGAGTTTTGGCCGAAACTTATAATATCGGAAAAACAAACGTGACTAATAATCTACAATTATAACGTATGCCACTAGGCTTTATCATAAAGTTAAATGGAATAAAGACCTTGACTTCATGTTTACTCTTACTGCATAAAACCAGAGGACACACTAGTAAAGTGTTCTCTCTCTCTCTCTCTCTTTCTCTCTCATAACATGGATGGTTCAAGCAAGAAGAGAAAGATATGCATGGTAGAGGAGGAAGATGAAGACGAAGATGCGAAAATGGAGAAAGTTTGTGAGCTGGTGAAGAATATTCGGAATTATCGCAGCCATTTGATGAGCAGTTTAAGCTCAAATCTAATGGAAGCCATAGATTTTACCAGCGCCAGGAAGAAGATGATGAAGAAGAAGAAGATTAACGGAAATGAAGAAGAAAATAACAAAGCCTGGAGACCTTCGTTTCTGCTCGAAGATTTCATAGAAGATCATCAAGCTCACCAGTTAAAAGTTGCTCCTGCAGAAGCTTCGCTGGTTGAAAATGGAAGATCGGAGACGAAGGAGATCGGTCCAGAGTTAGACCTAAATCTTTCGCTTTGAAGCACAGTGTTGGTAGATTCCGTTGAGTTCATGTTTGTGGTTGATATGTTGTTTAATTGTTGTTTTCATTAATCATGGACATTTTAATGTTATTCCATAAATTAATAATTTAAAAGTATTAATAAAAACAAATAAAAAAAATGAAGAACAAATAATTAGATTTAAATTTTAGAAAAAAATTTAAGGTACGACACAGAAATTTACAAAAAATTCTTGAAAAAAGTAATAATTTTGTTAAATAATTTAATCTGAATTATGAATAAAAAATATAATTCATTTAAATTTGTCGCAGAAAAAAAAAATGAATGGATCTGATAGGATTCCTAAGAAATTCTTCGATTTCTTCCGAAAACAGATGATTATTCAACTGATTATTTAGATTTAATAATTTAAGTTATTTGTTAATTATTATTTTTAAATAATTATGTGATTTTTGTTGTATACGTTACACTAATTTGAGTTGTCTTCAATTATGTAGGACCTGTTATTATTATTATTATTATTATTATTATTATTGTTGTTGTTGTTGTTGTTGTTTCGGACGCAAATTATTGCTCCTAATAATTTCATTATTTTTTAAACAAAATTGAATGATTTTAAGTTTCACCAAGAATAACCTAGGTCCCTTAAAATACAATTCAAACAAGTAAGCTCTTTCAAATATGAATTATATTCTGTTTTAATAAAATTAATTGCTATTTTTTTTTAAAAAAAAAAGAAATTTTAAAGAGATCAAACAACGAAGAATTTTTTTTTTAACAAAATAAAATTAGGTTAACACTCGTAAAATTTAAAAAAAAAATTGATTATAACTCCGCGTTCGTGACATATCTATGTAAAATAAGTATGTTTATGTCAAAACTCGTCATGTGAAAGCAATGACAACTCAGTGTGAAGACACAACCTGTATCAGTAAGGGTGCACAATCTCATCGATTGGAAGAGTAAAAAATAAATGATTCAAGTAGTATTTTTTCTCTTTAACTAGTACAACGTGTTTTAAGCTGATGTAATTAATGTAAAAAATTAATTAATTATAATTGTTACATTAATTGTATTTTAATTGCACCAATCATTGTTTGACAAGTCAATGAGTATTTTAAGACGTTAGAATAAATGTAATATTAAAATTATAAACTAAATAAAAATAATGTTATTGCAATAATGACATCATTCTCTCAAAAGACGACGCCTGTTGCTTATGTCACATTACCGTTTCCCATCCAACATAGTATGGAATCTACTTTACTAGTACAAAGGTAGCTTAGACTTTTCAAGTTCGAATCATTTACGAGCCTTGTAAAACAAGGCTAATGTCACAAAATGATAAAATTTGACAATAAATAATAAAAGATTAAATAAATTGAAAGAAAAGTTGTTCTCAAAGAAAGCTACGATCCATGCAGGAATTAATTGTCAATTTGTCGCACCTTAATGTGTACACATGTATGCATGCATATATACATGAATACATAAACGCACAGATTCGTGTACGTGTAGATGTGTCTATACATAAATACACAGACCTGTAAAGCATACGTATATGCATATACATGTACATAAGATATGAATATATTATCTAAAAGATATGCTAATTTATAAATTTAAATTTTCGTTGCGTGTGGAAATTATTACTGGAATAATAAATAAATGTCATATCATATCGTCGAAATGCAAACGCAATGATATTCCTCGCATAACGTGACATGTTAGTCATGTCGCAATATTGACAAAAAAGCTTAGCATAATGTAGGAGTAATGCCACTAGTTTTTGATAAGCTTTAGTTGAACATAATACTATGTTTGTAGACCCTCTTTCTCAACTTTAAGAGGGTGATTTCTTAACGTAAAAGATACACAAGTTATGAAAAAATCCACTCAATTGTTTCAACTATAGTACATTTTCATGCGACTATAGTTTATTGTCACAACTATAATATATTATATGCTTATAATACACTATACGTGGCTTAAATTGTTCTCACGTAACCACAATTTGACAATCAAATATATGCATGATGAAACTATAGTTATTAGGACTATCATATGATGAGTTTGCTGCTTCAAATCGAGCTAAACAAGTCGAGCAAAGCCGCAACAAATATTGTTATGTTTAACATTGATTAGAAATAGTTTTAAAGAGTTAATGATTTTTTTAAAACGCATTTTATAGCCATTTTCAATTTATAAAATAAAAAATAAATGCTAGATCTCCAAGTTAAGAGTTACTTTTTATGGAGTCAATAGTAAGTATACATATCTTGACTTGTAGCATGTACATGGTAAAAGAATAGTTAATTTTAAATTTCTAACTCCTAAAAATAATTAAAATAATAACTTAACTCCAATCTCACGAAAAAAAAAAAAAAAAAAAAAAAAAACTAATGCTAAAAATTTGTAAGGGTATGTGTCACGATCCAGATGCGTGTCAAGATGGAAACGCCGGGTCGGGACAGAAGTAAATTGGTATCAGTGATTAGTTGTGCCAATAGGAATAAGAGTAAATTACTAAACTCAACAAATAAAATACTAAGCATAAAAACAAATAAACTAACAATAGAAAAAATATTTAATTTTTATTTTTTTTAATTATGAAATAAAAAACAATTTCACCAAATTTATGGGTTTAGTGCTTGGGTGAAGGTTTGGGCCCAATCACTAGTATAAGGCTAACAATGGGCTTTAGATGAACATAATTGACTAATATGAGTTCATGAGAATTTAATGGAAGTGTCATAAAAATAATTATCCCTTTGAACATTATACAGTTAATTTATTAATAAAATAATTAAAATAAATAAATTACTTTTTCTAATAAACCAATGACACTTAATTTCATAACAAAATGTGAAAAACTAAAATATAAAATAAAAATACAGATTTAACCATTCAAAAATAGACACGTAAAATGATGGTAGTCAAAATGAACGAATTGTTGTAAATCAATTTCAATAATTTTAAAATTGTTGATTAATTAAATTTCAGTCACTCCGTCATAATCTGATAGATGTGATCATCTAACGAATTACCTAGTCTCAAACTCGAAAGTGGGTTGGGCCGGCCCGCCTCTCTCCGTTAAGGATGATTTGAGATAATGATCTTGCACAACTCATTGGAAACCGAGCGAGTCAATCGGAATCGACCCGGTCGAGAAAAAAGTTCAGGTTCAATCATAAAAGCTTGCATGGCTGTCAATTTATGCACTCGACGTGATTGTCACTTTCATGCACATTTGCATTGCTGGTTCATATTCTTCTGTTACTATTTTTTCACGTTCATTCTTTTCATTCTCTCCCATCTGATTGGTTTTTTCGAGTCGACTGTTCAAAAATAAAGCTGTGAAAATGGATGATTCTCTCTCTAAAAACCTGTGTTAAAAACCACGCCTACTTTGGTCAACTCATCTGTCAAATCAAACTCATCTCTGGTTTTCCACTTTTGTCTTGTCCATATCGATCGATCTTCGTCTCTTTCTGCACTCGCCCATTCAATGGAGGAGCTTAAAAGCTGGCCCGTTTTATTAGGGTTCTTCAATGATTTATGTGTAGGAAGAGAAACGACTGATCCACGTGTGCGAATGAAGTATGATTGTAGTTGACTGATTGCTTTTTACTTTCGGTTAGTGGGACAAATATGAAGAGATTTGAACGTCTACTTAGGTAATTGAGTAGTTTGAATGGATCTTATCCTTAAACTTTAAAAGGAATAAAGAGGAAATAAGTACTCTTTTATTAGGTTTTCAAATTTTTTTTTTAGGTTAGAATTAACAAAATAGAAAATAAGAAAATTTGAAGAGAATATTTTCAGTATAATATTATTTATTTTGAGTAAAAACTGGCATAAATTTATTGTTGAGGTTAATCCTAAACGCATTCTATTAGATAACAAAGAAAACTCTATTTATAAAATATTCAATTTTTACTTTCTCAAACGATCTGAGATTGTACACTCCTACTAGAATGAACTGGACTCTCACAATCAACAGAATCTTAAGACTTTTTTCTCTTCCCGTGTCATAATTATAAAATTAGGAAAGAGAAACTTTTGATGAAAGTTAACTATGAGAGAGATAAGAAATAAGAAGTGCTTAAAAAAGAGAAAATAATGATTTATTAAGGAGAGAAAAAAAAAAAGCAACCCACGACCCACCAAGTAGAGAATGACAAGATTAAATAAAAGATTAAGATTGATTGGCGAGATTTTGACAAGTAGATAATGGTCACGAATGAAAGAATTGTAGAGTCCCTCGATGTTCTTAATACAATATTATCTGCTTTGGGTCAGTGTCATACATGTTTGTTCTTGGAGTTATTGCAAAGCGTATTGTACTAGGTACGAGAAGAACTCTATTCGTAAACTAATCAATTTTCACTTTCTTAAATAATATGAAATTGTACACTTACACTAATTAATTGGGCTCTCATAATCAACAAAATATTAGTGGACTCCACGAGAATAGTTGCTCTAATGAAAACCTATTGAGTCAATGAGTAAAGAGATATCTTGTACTTTAAACGTCGTGATGGAAGAATTTGGACCGTCGATTTCTCATGGTGCTATCATTGATTGTTTTTGTGAATAATGACTCATCTTTGTTTTAGGTTTGTAATCATTCCAGTTTCGACAATCGCATTTCATGGAAAATGACAAGACTAAGTCTTCAACTCTTTGCAGGGTCCCATTACTCTACGTATGTCCTCCCTGCATGTTCATGGCTGTGTCTGCATGAATTTTTCTTTGCAAATGCAGAGATAACCATTGCTCGAGCTCGAGTAGTTGGGAATATTCGATTAAATCCGCTAAAGTTCGGTTGCTCAAATTCTATTTTCAAAGGCAGCATTATAAATGATTGAGTAGTTAAATTATGAATATTTAGAAACTATGGCGAAGAAAACGGATTGATAAACGCTCACGTATGGTGCAAGTTTGCTCTAATATTTCATTGCGTTTTTTTCGCTCAACGGAGCAAAAATTGTCATGTATTTAGATTTTTGACATGACGTATTTTCGTAAACTTTTCATTGTAAATCTATGTGTTAATTATTATATTTTCTATTGATGTTTATCACTTTTTCCATGATAAAACCAGATTATCTATATTTTTTTTTTAAATAATCGATGGTTTTGGTAAACACGATTTTAAACTCTGACTAATCGACGTCTTTTAGTTGCACATAACTTTTTTTTTTGTCTACCCTCAACTCATGGTCATTTCGAATTGAACATATTGTGTGTCTACTTTTATCTCATCACGATAATGAGCATACTGTGTGTCAACTTATATCTCATCACGATAATGAGTACATGTGTAACAACCTGGCATGTAAGGGCAAAAATACTAGTAGGCCAAATCAAAATTAAGAAAGTTGCACAATCTCATATCGTTTGAAAATTGTGAAGAAGATCAAAATATATTTTTTTGCTTATATTAACAAAAATGCATTGTAGAATAAGATTCAAGAATAAATCAGCGAGCATATAATTTCTTGTTGACGGGAGCAAAACTCGATGGGAATGTCGACAAATGAAGTTGGAGAGAGAGAGAGAGAGAGAGAGAGAGAGAGAGAGAGAGAGAGAGAGAGAGAGAGAGAGAGAGAGAGAGAGAGAGAGAGAGAGAGAGAGAGAGAGAGTTCATGTAGCAATAGATATCATCAAATTCAATACTACTTTTTGAAGAGAAAATCATCCAAGGATTCCTTGGAAAACCCTCTCCTTAAATGCAAAATCAAACCCTATACAACAATCCAAACACTTAAAAACAACATTAAAAAAATACAAAGCTTAGTTAACCATATAATTAAAGATCAGAGTTTTAGATAATCTAGGACTTGTTAAGGGGACTCTTCCCCAAACTAGTTCTTGGACTAAACCCATCTCTCCCACCTGATCTAGGACTTGCCTCCTTCTTAAATCCTCTCAAGCCCGGACTCTCGAAACTACTTCTCCGGCGAAGTTGATCTTCATTCGGCGTCGCCGTCGAGCTATCGATCTTCGGACTGCTCACGTGCCGAAACTCTCCTCGACTTCTAGTGATTACTTCGTCCAATATCTCATCTCCGCCTGTTCTGTCCACTTCCTGCTCGACAATTTTATCGAACAATTTAGATGATTAGATCAACTTCAACTCAAAAACGCTAATGAATAACGAAAAACTAAAAGGGTTCGATGATATTACGTTTGCGAGATTGAAGGGCAAGGCCGGTGCTTCTTCGTATTCTGCAGCATCCAAGTCTTGAAGATGAACTCCTTTGAAGAACTTGGGGAGAAAGTATTGTCTCACAGGAACTAAAAGCATGATCATCAACGGAAACATAACTCCGGCGATTGGAATCCACGTCAATCCGAAGCATATCAGCAAGTAAGTGGTCTGGAAAATTGTAAATGTCGCGATCGTCTTGAAAGGCACGGTCTCGACGAAAGTTGCATGGTATTCCTCAAGAACTCTGCATAAAATCAACAAAAAAATCAATGTTTTCGACGAATAAATTCCTAGCTCGGGACATGATGACCAAACAATCCTACAGCGGATTTCCAATTTTCATCAGAAAGTCCGTTTCCAGACCGTTTGGCTGGCATATCCCGCACGAAATCTATCGAAATTTGACGTTTATTTTTTCTGTTTTACTTGAATCGTCTGCTCGGAGCGGTGAAGAGCAAGAGAATCCTCTCCCAGAATTGATTTCCGGGCAAACTTTCGATCGCCATAAACGCGAAATACCCCCAAAGAACAGAAGTTGGAATCATTTTGAGAAAAGGCATGGCTGCAACACATCCTCCCACCATTACAGCCTGAAACAAGTTGCTCACTCGCTGTTCTTTCACCTCGACCGGCAATAAATCGTCGATTTCTTTCTCGATGTCAAAAACGCTCTCATCGACCGGAGCATTAATGTCTCCCATGCTAGAAGCTGCTTGAATTGTTGATTCTTTCAGTTCCTTCAGGCCCTGTTCCTATAATCATCCATAAAAAATAAGTTTTAGCAAATGATTTGGATTCATACATTCATTATCTGAAAAAAAAGGCATTTACGTGAGATGAAGATTGTTGGTAGATTAATGGAGTCTGCATTTGCTGATAAGCTTCTTGCATATTTCCATATAATTGTCCTAAACTCGCGTTCTTCCTCATACTCGATCGCGCTGTGGCTTCGAGTCGATTTCTAAGCAGCTGTAACTGATTAAAAGAAGTAAGCTTTTGTTAATCAGATTGTGTTCAAATCAAGAAATTAGCAGTGGAGAAAGAGTTGAATAAATTCAAAAGGTTGATCACCTGGTGTTTGAGAGTTGCTAGGCTCTTTGTATGCATTGGAGACTGTGGGATAACCCCATTTGATGGTGGAATTCCAATGAGTCCACAAATTAATGTCTGAAAAAAATTTGAGAAAAAAAGGAAGAAACCCATTAGAGAAATAATTGAAAACAAACAATCCGTGTTGCGGGTTCGGTTCGGTTCGGTTCATTCTAATTCATTTCGTCGAAAAAATCGAATCAAACGAAACCGAAGCAACAACATTAAGTGGGACCCTTTTGCTTGTTGATTCGGCCAAACCTTCGATTCGGGCTTTTTGCAATTTGACTTTGAACTTCTTTATTCGAAACAAATAGTCGAATCGTAGATCTGGTCCGGTTTTATATGGTTTTTTTCTAGGTTAAGAACCGAACCAAACCAAAATTTGTTTTTTTTTCCACCTTGTAGAACCGAACAAAACCCACGAACCGGATTGAAAACATCGAAAAGATCGGGTTTTTTTTTTTTTGCATACCAATAAGCCAAGAAGAATCAAGTCATAGTGATAAGAAGATGGCTTTCTCAAGTTAAACTCTTTCTGCTGAGCAAGCTGAGAAGCCACACTATGATCAAAATAATACAGCACTGCAATCATGGTTGCTGGAATGAAAGCTCCAATTATGTAAAGAACAGGAACATTCAACATGTCCTGTCATTTTTAAAACCAAGACAACCAAATCAAAACTCGACACGTGGGTAATTATGCTAATTAATCATCATCAAATGGGTCATTAAGAAACTTCAAAAACTTGCCTTAATTACAGTCCAATTTTCATATGCACCAGGAGACCAAGGGTTTGGGCTGAACAAACGCCTGGGAATGCCACTTGGAATGTCTCCGGATGGTATGTAGGAGATGCCTGTCCATACTAGGACCATGAGGGGAACTCCATAGTCTGCAATTAGGCTTCTCACCCAACCTGTTGAAGATAATCTTGTTTTCACATATTTTTCTCAATAAAATTTTACAATAATTAAAAAAAATAACATCATATCCGATTATCCGGTCGTTTTAAAATAAAAACGGGTTTATTTTCTCAGTAGTTGCATTTTTTTTACGAAGATTAGATTAATTCTTCTACTATAACGTGACGTTCTAACCTGTGGTGACAATAATGACCCAGAATTTTATTAATTTGAGGACTTATCCCGTACTAAAGAACGTGTATAATTTCACGTCGTTTGAGAGATTTATAAGTAAAATTCTCGTTACTACTTAGTACAATTATAAGATGTAATAGTCTGCTCTACGTGGAAAATGACGACTCAAAATTTTAGTAATTTGTGGGCCCATTCATGCATTTTTAGTAAAACTCGTTTAAAAAATGTCACGAGATTCAGACTAGAACAAACAATAACTTGCTGCCAAGAATATTGTTGTAAAAGTGAAGTAAAAGTTAAAAGTTTTGAGAAGCAGAGATAATGAAATACAAACCAGAACCATAGCGCCAGGATCTTGCTTTTCTACTTCTCAAGGCAGTGAGAAGAAGGCCAAAAGACAAAACCAAGGCAAACATGCCATTGGCGAACCTCCATGAAGGTATGAACTCGAGCGAGCTGAGATTTTCCCGACTCGGAACTCGAAACTCGTCGACTAATCCCTTCAAAATATTTGTCGAAAAAAGAAAAAAACAACTGATTTTAACGAGACATTCACGGAGAGATTAAAACAACGTGTCAAGCAAAGTGAAGAAAAAAGTACTTTGATAGCTTGCTGCATGAAGAGCATGGCGATGAGCAAACCGAATAACTCGCCTGCAACTCGAGTGAATCGGTTGATAATGGAGCAAGCGCCTAGAATCGCCATTGAAAACAGCATAGCCGAGGTCCAAACACAGACCCTGTTGAATTTACGAACCAGTAAACAAAGCTTTTTTGATTGAAGATGGAGTAGGTACTGAGAGTTGAAGATGAAGCAGTGGGTATTTTGGTAATTTCAATGAACAAGAGTAATATTTTTCATTAAACCAAAAACAGTGTCTATTTTTTTAAGAAGAAACCTCCCCGGTTGACTTATCACTTCCATTAATTTCTTAAATTTTGATTTTTTTATGCATAAAATATTGAGAGAAAATACCGACCATCCAGTCCAGGCGAGGAAGAGAGGACGGCCTAAATCTGGTCTTTCTTTGGCGAAGTTGAACATGAATATATACATAATTACAGTCGGCTCTGCAACTCCTAAGATCAACAATGGCTGCCCTCCGATTATTGAGTGTATTATCCCACAAAGAGCTGTCGACGCCAACGTTTGAACTGCCGTAAGAACTCCTTCTGCAAAAACCATCAGTTTTCAGATGATATCCGAATTGGGTTATCTTCTTTTCCGACAATAAACAAGGAATTCAGAGAACCCTCAGAAGATTTCTCTCTATAATTTACAGATCTATGTTTAACGCTGTTAATTACCAGTGTTTCGCTCCAACTGTTCACCGAATGAAATAACTGGAATTGCAGAAGCGAAGAAAATATAAGTGGTGGGAGCTAAAATCCTGAAAGAAACAACAAAAATTATCAGAAAATGAACAAAGAATAAATAAAATATCAAGATTTTTCCGTGGTTCTACCTGAAACCGGCTCTGAAACCTCCACTCCAATCTTGCTTGTAGCAGAATAACCTTCCTCTGAGATCATTTCTAATTCCTCGAAAAGGAACAAATGTTTCCTCCATTGTTGGAGAGATGAAGCTCTGCTGCAGTCGAAGCGAACCAGAACCAGATCTAACAGTTAAATGAAATGGATTACATGGATTAGATCAACGCCGAGGAAGAAGAAGAAAGTCGAAGCTTTGGAAAGGATTTTAATGGCGTCGTCAGTAATATTAGACTGGGTTTTTTTTTTTTTTGCAGAAATGTGGTAGAAGAACGTCAACTATATAAGTTCAAAAAGTAGAGATTCAGCCATGAAAGCGGCTCAGAAGGGTGATGAAAGTGAAACTCTCTGTAATTTCGCTTTCAGATCCACTGCAGCTCTACTGTACTTTCCGTGATCCCATCTTTTTCTGTTGCCACGTGTTTTTTCAGCCTAGTAATGTGAATCATCTTGACAGTCCTCACCGTCTGATGAGATATGCAAACAAACTGAAAATAGGCGCTACCGCACCCAATAAAGTCAACTTGTTAACGTCGTACTATGTAAATCACAACCATGCAATGTCCTTTTCCACCGATTGTTTGCTTATTTTATATATATATATATATATAAGTAATGACGTGTTTACTGTTTATTCTATGAATATACTTGTTGATTAATTTAATTAGTTTGCAATTATTATAATGGACTATTTATAATTTATTACAGGAAACTTATCGATTTTAACCATGTATTATACCCGTAATTTCAGGCAGTCCCCTATACTAAAAAAGTTCGTTTTATAATTTATTACTGGAAAATTATCGATTTTAACCATGTATTATATCCGTAATTTCAGGCAGTTCCCTACACTAAAAAAATACGCAAAATAAATCTCGTACTATGATTATGTTATCGACTTTGACCTTTTTCAACATACACGTTAAGTGTATTGAGTGTAATTTTATAAAAAAATGTCAAACGACATTGGATTATATATATATATATATATATATATATATATATATATATATATATATATATATATATATATATATATATATATATATATATATATATATATATATATATATATATATATATATATATATATATATATATATATATATATATATATATATATATATATATATATATATATATATATATATATATATATATATATATATATATATATATATATATATATATATATATATATATATATATATATATATATATATATATATATATATATATATATATATATATATATATATATATATATATATATATATATATATATATATATATATATATATATATATATATATATATATATATATATATATATATATATATATATATATATATATATATATATATATATATATATATATATATATATATATATATATATATATATATATATATATATATATATATATATATATATATATATATATATATATATATATATATATATATATATATTAAAAATTTCACCACATAGCCAAAATGTCTTCGTGGAAACCATTGTTCAATGGTGAATTTATTAACAAATATAATTTAAATGAGAGTTTGTTATTAATATCATAATTAATTTTAATCGTCAATAAAAAATATTATTAATCTTAAATTTTAATAAATTATAAATAATTAAAATAAATATTATTTACGTTAATGGATGAATAAAACACGTACTATTAAAACCTAAATAAAAATGAAATTAGAACAGCTTGACCAATTTCCTGGAACGTTCACTTTTGTTTTCATTTTTCTTTTTTGGAAATTGATTTTTAAATAATAATTATTGTAAATAAAATATTAATATAAGGTCAGCATGGAGCCCACGTGGTAAAAGACAAAGAAAAGAGTTGACCTGATTGAGATATTAATAATTCAAAAGGGAGTTTGCTCTATGCTTAGAACTCTCATCAAATTAAATAACCATTTTTAGTTATTATTACTATTATTTTAACTTTAACTTTACCATGTGCTTTGAACAACTCACTTTGGCTATCTTCCATTCATTTCCATCACATTATGTACTATTATAATATAATACACATGTTTTTCTATGTATAGATCATACGTGGAGTGGAGATGTGTGTGTCAGTCTGTGCGAAGGCAAAGACTGTCTAAGATTAGATAATTGTGAGGATTAATCTCATATTACAAAAGTGGTATGATTTCACATTATTTGAAAAAACATGGACATGAATAGTTTAAGTACATGGTACAACATGTTTCAAAGTAAAATATACAGACAAAATTCTGTTAATTTTGGCTCAAAACAAATAATACCGTGTTAGTATACCTGAGTTTTTACAGTATGTTGTTAATTGTAAAGGTTCAATCCATATCAGAAAAGTTGCACATCTCTCACATCTTTTGGAGAAAAGAAAATGTTTAATAAGTAGAGTTATGCTCATAACTAAGTACATAATATAATTTTGGATAAATCTCGAGAATAAAATTGTGAATGATTTGATTTAAAATAGACAATACTATACTGACGGGTCTGAATCTCTTCAATATGTGCGCATAAATTTATGCTACACTTTCCAAAAAATTACGAAATAAATTTACTTAACTAATACGAAAAAATAGAAGGTAACAACATGAGCGAATAGTCGAATAATTGACAATTAGGGTAACGTGTCAACATTCTCAATAACACGAACATGGCAAAATAAATCGTTTCTATCCAAGATCATCTATTTCATCGTATCGATCAAATAATTTATCACGCTTTTAAGTGAAGTTTATTTGTCAAAGGCCTTATTAATGTAGAATTTAATTATTATTTTTGTTTTTTTTATTTATGTTGAAGGAATAACATTGAACTTGGCCAATTGATGATTCAATGTGATTTGGTGATGAAGAGTATATACTTCTACTTTTAAATGACTATAGCTTTTATTTTGTCTTTAAAGTCAAACAAATGATTTTTTCATTATTTAATATATTATATCATGCATGCAACATGTATTTATTTAATTTGAGTATGGGCCAAAAACTATTTTTTTATTTATTTAATAATTAGTTTACAGCCCTCTCTCTCTCTCTCTCTCTCTCTCTCTCTCTCTCTCTCTCTCTCTCTCTCTCTCTCTCTCTCTCTCTCTCTCTCTCTTCCTCAAATAAGTATATACTAATATACATACAGCTAGGATGGATAATCATCAATTTGTCAATGTGCTAAGTATTTATATTATTCTTCTCTACTCTTCTCTCTCTCATTCTCTTTCTCTCTCTACATGTAAAAATTTCTTTGTGAAAACAATGATGACCCAAGATTTTGTTAATTGTGAGAGCCCAACTTATATTAGTGAAGTGTACAATCTCATATCTCTTGAGAGAGTGAAAATTGATTTAACCTCAAAAATAAATTACCAAAAACGAATAATATCTATACTCTTCCTCTCTCTCTCACTCTCGCACTCTCTCTCTCTCTCTAGATATACACTCTCTCCCCACAAATAAGTAGACGTAGGTAGGATGGGGAATGATCAATTTGTCAATGTGCACATTATTACAAGATATTATTTTTCCAAATAAGTGGTTGAAAATTGAAAGACAGGTGATGGTGGACATTTTGTTAGGCTTTATTTTACTAATAAAATTAACAACTATTACTGCAATTATTAATCTAAATATTAATATATAAATCTTTATAGTAAGTCATATTAAATTATTACTGAAATTGTCATGAGACGACCTGCAACATTGCCACGTGAAGTAAAATTAAAAAAAAAAAAGATAAAGAGCAACTAGTCCACGTGGCAAGATCATAAGATGTGACATCATTGTTGTTTGAGCATTACGCTAGATCTTAATTATTTTTGAGACTATAGATTAATATGTGAATCTACCTTCATTGTAGGAGATACGTCGTTCAACTCGTGGATTAGCTCGATACAAAGCTTGCGGAGGAAAGTGTTTTCAATAGGCTGATATCTTCACCGTTGGCAACAAGTTAGTTTGGTGCAGAATCCCAAAAATTGATCGGGAGAGGTCAAAATATATGTGAAAAAATTCTTTCGAAAAAAAATCACGAGCTGAGAAGAAAATTTAATACGAAGACCAATACTTATATGAATTTATAAAGTAAAAAACAAACCTTACAAAAATTGTAATACAAACTCTTCGACTCAATCCAAAAGAATTTAAGTCACTGAACTCTAATAAATTTTAAAGTGTCACAAACAAGAGTGTTACATCACGATAAATGCAACATCATGATCTTTTTTTTCAGAGTTTTTCGTATAATTTTTTTTATTTGACGAGAATTAAGTCGAGAATATTTATATGTATAGACACGCAACGTAGATCACTATCATTGAAATAATCTTTGAAATGAAGAACAAACACAAGAAAAAAAGAACAAAAGAAAAAGTTGGCATGAACACTTTATATGAGTAGCTAAGCTTTATTAAAAGCGATGTCAAAAGTCTCAGGTTTTTGATCGTCACATCAAACCGCTATTATTAATTATTATTATTGTCATGCTTGAAAATAAATAAAAAATAAATGAAAGGAATCAATAATTCTTTAAATTAGCATAATTATTTAATAATTTAAAGTGGCCGTACGTGTTTTATCATTACAAAAATTAAATAATATGATGACTTTGTCACTAAATAATATGTTAAAGGCTTCAAGATCAATGGACTTTAATTAAAGCTTTATTAAAAATTAAAATAAAAAATATATATTTTCTTGTGGGTGACACTCTACCCTACGATAGAAACAATAATACAAGTTGAATATGTGCAAACGTGACAAATTTGTAGTCAATGGAAGCTTGGTTTTATTGAATTATTGCCTTCCAAATTCTCGAATAATAAATAAAAAAAAATTATGAGCTAAAATGTCGGCTTTTAAATATTATTTTTAACTTGCAATTTGTCCACTGATACATTATATTTTTGCCTGTGTTTAAGTGTAAAACGTTAATATTCATTATTTGCGAATATTTTAATTTTGAATTACGATGAAGTGACTACGTAAGATCATATCACGTGTAGTTTTTTAATGTACTCTAATACAATAGTTCTTATGTGTCAAACAATGTTTGATGCAATTAATGTAAAAAAAAATAATTATTTATAATTTATTACATTAATTATATTTTAATTGCACCAATTATTATTTTCTAAATTCTCTTCTGATCAAAGCAATTGAACTTTAATGGTAGTAGAAATTTAGTCTTAAATGAGGTCAAAAAGATGAGTAGTAGATTTAACCATCTAAACCTAATGTTTATATACCATGAGATAAATTATCATTATTCCTAAAAGGTTAAAGACTATAAATTATTTGTTTATTCTTAGTTACATATTTATAAATTTAATGTTCTTGCTCGTGGACACTAAAATCAAATAAAAGTGAGATAACATAGTTTTTGGACTCATATTCGATGCGTTAACGCTGTCCATCGAATTATCGATCATCTTCGAAGAAATTAGTTGATGTCAATTTGTAATCATGCAAGTGAATTATGTTGAAACTTTAATAAAAGAGAAATTTTTGATTAAACAACTTTGGGATCCATGATCATGACAAGGAAAGAAAAGAGCTTTGAGATACACCTAGGGAAGGTTTTTGAGAGGCCATGTTTTCTCCTTTTTGAAGTGACTATTTTTAGGGTTTTATTCAAATGATTTTGCCTAGCACTAGGGGGTGGCAGAATTGGCTCGGAATCGGAAGATCGAACTGGACAGGACCAATGATTCGCAGTCGGTTCTTGGACGGTTCCTTGTGTCTGGGAACCATGGACCGCGGTTCCCAGTTCCGAAACTGGCCAGGATCGTGGGAGTACCGACCCATGGGTCAGCCCGGTAAAAATGAGTTATTTTACCTATGGCCCAGGGAGAACCGACCCAATACTCATCGGATAACCTAACTTCGGACTTGAAGTTTGAACTTTCAGGTCTCCGTCTCTCTCTCGACTCTCAGTCACTCTCTCGATCTCTCACCTTTCTTGTGGAGCGCAGTCACACACTCACACTCATACTCAACGACGGCGACAATCCAAGCTTAGGCTCACTCAAACTAAGTTCGCTCTCACCGGCGACACAGTAACACTCACCTGCCTCGTCTTCTTCATTTTCGGCTCATCGTCGAAATCCACTCTCTTGATCCAGTATGTATAATTTTTACAATATTTTCTTCAGGTCTAGATAACATTATAGATTTGTATGAAATAGTTTTTGGTAATAAGCATAATACAGATTGGTTGATAAGAGTTTAATGGTTTAGATACCACTCTTGCTCTCTCTCTCTCTCTCTCTCTCTCTCTCTCTCTCTCTCTCTCTCTCTCTCTCTCTCTCTCTCTCTCTCTCTCTCTCTCTCTCTCTCTCTCTCTCTCTCTCTCTCTCTCTCTCTCTCTCTCTCTCTCTCTCTCTCTCTCTCTCTCTCTCTCTCTCTCTCTCTCTCTCTCTCTCTCTCTCTCTCTCTCTCTCTCTCTCTCTCTCTCTCTCTCTCTCTCTCTCTCTCTCTCTCTCTCTCTCTCTCTCTCTCTCTCTCTCTCTCTCTCTCTCTCTCTCTCTCTCTCTCTCTCTCTCTCTCTCTCTCTCTCTCTCTCTCTCTCTCTCTCTCTCTCTCTCTCTCTCTCTCTCTCTCTCTCTCTCTCTCTCTCTCTCTCTCTCTCTCTCTCTCTCTCTCTCTCTCTCTCTCTCTCTCTCTCTCTCTCTCTCTCTCTCTCTCTCTCTCTCTCTCTCTCTCTCTCTCTCTCTCTCTCTCTCTCTCTCTCTCTCTCTCTCTCTCTCTCTTTTCTTCAGGTCTAGATAACATTATAGATTTGTATGAAATAGTTTTTGTAATAAGCATAATACAGATTGTTGATAAGAGTTTAATGGTTTGTAGATACCACTCTTGAGTCTTAAATGATGGGAGAGTTTTGTGGGGTAGAACTTTCAAATGATTATTTTGGTAAACATTCAACCAAAACAGCAGTTATTGCGTTGCAATTCAAAGTTAAATCAATAATAATTACAGTTGTGATTGTGCTAATTCTCGATATTTGATTTAGTTTCTTGGATTTTATTTTAATGTTGGATAATTGAATTTATTTTGAATGTTGAATTTAGTTTCTCACTTTCAATTTTAATGTTAGATAGTTGAATTTATTTTTTATGTTGAATTTAATTTGTATCTTAGATAGTTGGATTAAATGTGGATGTTGGATTTAGTTTCTTACATTTCATTTTAATCATACATAGTTGGATTGAGTTTGTTAAATTTAATTTCAATCATAGATAGTTGAATTAATATATGTAGATTTTATTTTTCATCATTTCGATTTATTTATAATTTTTTTTAAATTAAAAAAAAAATCAAAAAGTGATGGGAGGAACCGGTACCGATTTCGGTCCCAGGATAAAAATCCTGAAATTTGCAATAATTTTTAACAATCCCACACCATTTTTGTGTTTTGGTAGGTCATTTGCTTAATGTTTCCATTATGGGTTTGTCGAAATGACCGAGAAGATTGATTCGTTTGGATCGTTTGAAAGTACATTCGAACAGTTCATAAAAAAACGAGCTATGTATTTTTTCTAATTGTTTGATATTTTGTTTCTACAACATCTAGATCACCAACAAGTAATACAATATTATTTGTTTTGAGTTGAGACTCTAACGATTTTACTTTTGGGTTTTAATCTCAGAAGACCACATCTAAATAAGTGATACATTATTTGATTTGTCCCCGTCAAAACCTTTTCAATTCATAGAAGAGCAATAACCTCATGTCAACTCAATATTGAAGCAAGAATCAAATAGTTTGAGTGTAGATCAAATAAAAAATCTCAACTTTTTCATTGATTAAGAGAAAGTAGACTCCCTTAGATGATGACTTTAAACAAGAAGTAAAAAGAAAACCCTAGTCTTCACTATAGCCTCTATTTAGACACGTTCGGCTAAAGATCGACAAAATATACCGTCCAAATTGATGTTAATAGTTGTCGATCGAGAAGTTGGTCAATTAGTGGTTGAATTATTTGATAACAACACCGATACTATTATTTAGACCTATATAAACATTCGTTCTAAATCAAACCATCTATGATTCAAATTATGGAATCCGACGTCATTCCTTTAACTTTCGGTTTCGTTTCGTTTCATTTAGTTTTGACGCATATTATTTGGTGTCGTTTTTTGAACAATCAGTTTGGTTTTGGATTGGTTTGTTCGAGAAAATGATTCGTTTTTTGACGAATAGACAACATTAATGGGAGATGTTAACCTATGAGACTTTTAGTGTCATAAATATACACGATTGACTTTCACTCCCTTGGGTCCCCATATGTAGATTTGGTCTAAGTCTATGCAATTTGCTCATCAAAGTTAGGAAAACCTAATTGAATTATTGCTTGAATTTTGACCAAAAAGTATAAATTCATTTTAATAATAAAAAAAAAATTGTTGCTAAAATTAGCTTACTCACAAATCGCACTGTAGTGTAATTAGGTTGCTTAATGGTAACTTTAAAATTGTGGTATTTTTTTTTATGTTACACAAAAACATGTCACGACACCAAGATTCACGTGAACAATAATGAATTTATGCAAATTTTAATAAAAACACGAAATAAATAGTGCCCCTATAGTTAAGATTGCGTGTCCACACTACTCGATTCGATTTGATTCGATTCCTCCTCAAATACGCTATACCGCGAGTTTTCCAGTCAGATTGAAATAAAATTCGAGTCACTAAAGTCTAACAATATACAGCAAAAAAGAGCCATATTATTATACTGAGTTTTCCTTATATGGATATTAAAAAATATGTATTAAAAAAAGATAATAAGTACAAGATAGTGAGCTAAAAATGATTCTCCAGCATAGCTAACTTCATCCTTATCATACAACTCAGCTTCAAATGTTGGCAGGCAATTGAGTTCAATAATTTGTTGGCATCAAACATAATTTTCTGATTAAACTTGCACAAATTTTTGTTGTTTTCCTTCCAAACATTCTATGCCAGCCTTGGTTTTATGTCTTTGAAACACGGGAAGTAGGCGAGAAAGCAAATTTGAGAATAGAAAATTCGGACTGCGGATGCGTTATGCTATAACATGCAAACAGTAGTAAGCCATGAGTGGGGCATACTGTGTCCATAGTTTGGAGAATTCACTAAGTGTACAAAAGCAAATAGCATGTCACGATAGAATGTCGCTCACACAAGCGCAATAGTTAGATCAGGTTCGCTCGGGCCTAATGTCGATGAAAAAATAACGAAAGAGACAATTATATATACCTTCTTTCCTCGCATGCTAGTGTTGTTGATTAGTCAGTCATGATAGGCTCAATGGGCTTGGTAAAGCAGCCAAAATGAACTGTGAATTCTAATGGCGCACGGTCTTGATTGCTAAGGCTGCAAAGCTTATCACGACCGAGAAAATCTCAGCCAATCCTTCAATTATGTGTTGTTTCCTAAAATATATGAAGGAACTGGCCTCTATTTTCTGACCTCAACCTTGAATTTTCTTATATCAAGGAATCAAAATTACTATCACCTGCATCAACATGAGGTACAATGGTGCAAACCAGCAGCAAACCCTGTACTCAAATAGGAGGAAGTCCAGACTACAAGTGGTTCATATCTTCTAGGCCCATTTGTTTGATTATGGATTTAATTATCAACGCCTATGATTAACAACCATCATACAACTTTGAAAACTTTCCAGATGATTTTTATTATTTTTTTTTTTTTTTATGAGTAGCTAAAACAGTCATTTAGTTCAAAAAAAAATATATCTGGGTAAAATCAGTACCTAAAATATTACTTCTACCCATGTTGCAAAGGATTTCAATCAGGACTAATCAGTCTTCTAATTGGTGTTTAGACGGAGTGAAAGTGTGGTTTGTAGATGACTACAGCAAGGTTAAAGTAAGTATGATAAGAAGAAAACAAAACATCATGAGTAAATGAGAGATTATATAATGTGGAATCTCAAAGACAGATGAGAATACAAATTCAAAGGGAAACAAAGGAGTTTTGATATGATAAGAAATGTCACAATGATAAGTGGCTAAGTAAATAAACAACAACTGAACTGACCACCTGATAAAAGAAGTTTCTCTGCTTTTATAACTGCACTCAAAGGGAGAGGACCGAAACTGCGAGACGGGCCGTAGAAATGAGGAAATCGATTAGAGCCATCCACAAGCTCATAAATTAGTCCATCTCCAAGCTGCAAAAATATTACCAATCATTGAAACACTTCAACTCCTCGAGGGACCAAAATGACGACCTGATCAAAGTGACATTTTTTCAAACAATAATCAAAGCAAAGAAAAGTACAGAAACGCCTAAAAATGGCTCTGTAAACTCCCAAGTTTCAGGCTGTTGGGTAATTAGTAAATATTATTACTTGTTAGGTGAATCAGCCATAAATTCTTTGCCACCAAATTCCTAATGATTTTTGTATGGCTGTCTTCTCATTGAAAAACACACTTGTCACTGAAACGAATTTTTTTGAGGGATTACTTTCATGATATGATACCTTATAAGAGAAACACAAAACAGTTTTCAAATTCTCATGCCTTTGCAATACATTTGATGGTTTCAAAACTTTGATGAGATGAAGAAAAAGGTACGAGTCAGCATAAAACGTATTATGCCAAGATGTGTGGCTGCAATTGGATTTTCTTGACATATATTCCAACATTAAAGTAAGTCATTAGTTTTAGAGATACTCAACAAATCATAAACGTGAATTGCATCAAAATTACTCATCAGATTATCTTAACTTAGCTGATCCAAAGCAAAGAAACCTACCCCTAGAACGTTTGGATAACTTCTAGGACGAGATAGACAGAAAGAAATTATGTTTCAGGCTTCCTAAGTATGTTTTTTACGGATTAGCATCGACCATTTACAGTTACAACTATTTCAACTCATAAATAAATTCCTCGAATGTTCGCAAACCTTTTTTGCTTCAATTTGAAGTAGATAGAGATCCGCCTTCGCATCCAAGAAGAAATTCTGCAGCGTTGGCTGGACCTGCAAATAAAGTCACTTTCCTTCAAAATAAATTCATAACCACCCCGAATTATCATAGACTGAAGAAAATCCATATACTATCGACTCGAGATCAATCGTACTTCCTACATTTTAAAATCATTACAGAAAATACGAACGCGAGGCGATTGAACGCTCGTTTTCCAGCATCGATCGTAATATTCAGAATAGGTGAGATTGACAAAGGAATGCGACGGTAAAAGAGAGGAACCTGATGAAGATCGCTGAGATGAATGAATCCGGAAGTTTTGTCAAACTCCGCTCCAAATACATAACCACTATTTCGGAGCTCTTCCCATTCATCGGCCGTACTGATTCTGTAAACGAATTCTTGAGCAGCCTCAATCTCACCCTCTTTCCCAGCAGCCGCCATTTCCTCAGCTTCTGGTTTACTCCGTCGCTTACGGCTCTTCGTTGTCCGTTATAACTGTCGAGCTTCATTCAGTAAAGAGTAAGGTTTAGACCGGTGAATTTCGGTTCGGATTCCTCTCAAACCGAACCGGTTGATTCAGTTTCTAAATTTAGGAGCCGAAACCAAAGCAAACATGGTTCAGAACCAAACCAAAACAGAGCCTGATTTTATGATTTTGCTTGGTTTGATTTCAACTTGGTTTTTAATATTTTCGGTTTCCGCACAATTTTTAGGTCGATTCGGCTTATTTTAAGAAAAAAAAACCAATAATATCGATAAACAGAGCATGATTTTTTTTGTTTTGCTTTGTTCGATTTTGATTTGGTTTTTAATATTATTTTTTGGTTTCAACTCAATTTTTAAGTCGATTTGGTTTTTTTTTGAAAAAAATAATTCATTATAAATTAGTTCGGACCAATTTATCAATAACATAATTTAAAATATCATCTGGTTCGGTCTAATTTTGGATGGGTCGAACCGAATAGAACCGGTGCGGTTATTTTCATTACAATTTTTTTACTACTAGCCCTGTTTCGCGGGTCGAACTGGAAGGAGGGTTGAGCTTCTTCTCCCTCCGCTTGCCCATCCATTTCCTTGTTTTATATGTCTGATTTTCAGGATGATTTGGCGAGATTGAATTTCGGATTGGCTTTTCTAATTTTGGCTTTAAACAGCTGAATTTTGACTCACTGAAGCAGTCAATCTAATCAGGTATTTGCTGATTAATTTGCTTTTCTCCTTGATTTTCATTTTTGGAGGAAATGTTCGTCGTTTATGTTGGAGTGATGTAGTGTATTTGTGATAGTATGGTGTTTTAGGGTTCTATGACTGGTTCGTTCTCTGACTCTTTTTTTTTTTGCCTAAAACCACCAAAACATCGAGAATCCTTTCATCGCAAATGCTATTTGCGTTTGAGAGGCGGTCGGACGCAATCGCGATTCGCTTGCCAGGGGAGGAGATACGATAGCTTTCTTCGGAGCTTTATGTTTTCCTATCTTGTAAGTCCAAGTCTAGTTTAAACGTGAAACATTTGTGATTCTAAACTTTTTTTCTTGGAAGGAAGAATCTATTCTGCTGTCACTTATTAGATGCGTGCTGCCTAATCAGAAATATATTTTAGAATCACAAGATAGAGCCCAAGTTGATCGTATCAAAATTAAGGTTGAGCAATGTAGAAAAACACTTCAGAACTTGGGCTATGCATCCTTATCAACGTTGAGTTGTAGGCTCCATGAAGTTGTTCTTTTTTACTTTTGAGGTTAACACACTTCTGCTTTGTTTTTATTAGAACTAACTGATTACTATTTATGTCTAGTTTAGTTAGCTGATTTACTTACTGTCTTATTATTCATTTATTACCTCCTTGATGTCTATCAATTGTGCAGAACATTTTGATGATTATTATTCAAGCTTTTACATTTCTTCTTCCAGATTTTGTTTTCCTTCTCTCTCAGAGAGATTTCTCCAGGTTTTGAAATCCTTTCATGGTATCAGAGCCAAAGGATGGCTTCCTCTAGCTCAATCATTTTTCCCAACCCCACTCCCTCCTCCGGCATCGTTCCCCCTCCTCTCCCTCCCTTTCCCTCTGTTAACCAAACGCTCACCGTAAAACTAACCAGTACAAACTACTTGGTATGGAGGGCTCAGCTCCTTCACGTTGCGACGGCGAACGACATTCACCATCTGCTGAATAGCACCTCGGTTACACCTCCGCAGTTTATGGATTCCACCGAAACTTAGACCAACCCTGATTTTTCCACATGGCAATGCTACAACAGTCTTCTCCTCAGTTGGATTTTCGTTTCATTGTCGGAGGATCTTCTTCCCTAAATGATCTCTTTCTCTGCCGCTCACGATGATTGGTCAGCCTTAGGCAGAACTTTCGCATCCTCGTCTCTGGCTCACATCACCAATCTTCGGGGCCGCCTCCACTCTCTGTCCAAAGCCGAACTCTCGGCTGTCGCCTACTTCCAACAGTTCACTACAATTTGCAACACGCTTGCGGCGATTGGCGAACCCATTTCTGACAGAGACAAAATTATCTATTTCCTGGGCGGTTTGGGCAGCGAATACAACTCATTCGTCACTGCGATTACGTCCATTACGATTCACTCCGAACAGACCTCTCTAGAAGAAATCTAGAGTTTGCTCCAGAGTTTCGACTTCCGTCTGGAGACGCAAAACACCGTTGCCACCCTTCCGACGCCTGCTCTGTTCCAGGCAAACATTGCTGCTCATTGCCCTCGTCCGCCTGCCAATTTTCGCCCAAATCCATCCAGCGGTTTTTATCCTCCCCGACCTATTTTTGCAAACCCACTCAGCCCGTGGCGCCCTCGACTCAACCCGCAACATCGGCCCAGATGCCAGATCTGCAACAAAGTGGGCCATTCCGCCCTAAAATGCTACCAACTCCAGAATGCAGCTCATTAAGCCCAATACCCGATTCCACCCGCCCAAGCCCACCTAACCCACTTAACCCCTGACCCGACCCAAACCTTCTACCCACCTGCCTCTGCCCAAACCCGGCCCTCTTTCTCCCAATACCCGACCCAATCCCTTATTTCATTACCCGACCAGATCCCCTCTCTTCTCCCTTACCTGACTTTCCCTTCCCATAATAGTTACTCCGGCCTTCTCTCGACGCCGAACTCCTCATCGCTAACTACACCGTGGGTGCTAGATTCAGGGGCCACCCACCACTTTACTCCCCAGCCCGAGCTCCTGAGTCACCTTCAACCCCTTCCCGCGTCTTCACAAATTGCCACGGCCGAAGGTAATTCTCTTCCCCTGTCTTACTCTTGTTCTGCTGAACTTCCGGCCCTCGGCCGTTCTCTGTTCTTGCCCACTATTTATCACACCCCGTATATTTCGCACAATCTCTTAAGTGTTTCCCAACTCTGTCGACGGAATTCTGTATCTGTTGAATTTCACCTGAATTGTTTTTTTGTCAAGGATCGGAATACTCACTGAATCCTGCTTCGTGGTTCCCTCAATGACAACCTCTACCACACGCCGTCGGAACCTCCCATTTTGTCCCCTGCTGCTGCTCGGTTCTCCTTCAAGTCGCCGGCAGCTCGGCCTCAATCACTTTATGCTCGAAAAGGAGCTCTTCGAGGCACTGCTTTGAACTCCCTGTGGCACCTTAGGCTTGGCCACCCAGTTTTTCCTATTATGCAAAAAGTACTCAAATCATGTAATTTACAGTTAAACAATGTTGTTAACCATTTTTGTACTCCTTGCCAAATGAGCAAAAGTCATAAATTGTCTTTTCAAATTTCAGAATCTCATACTCAATTTCCTTTTGATCTGATTCACACCGATGTTTGGGGACCCTCCCCGATAAAATCTATTACTGGTGCCCGTTATTTTGTTTTGTTTGTGGATGATTGTACTCGTTTCACATGACTCTTTCCTCTCAAATTAAAAAGTGAAGTTCACCGTACCTTTGTCAATTTCTATCAATTTGTTCTTACACATTTCGGCACTAAAATCAAAGTCGTTCAATCTAATTGGGGTGGCGAATTTCAATCTCTCACACCATTTTTCCAATCTTTAGGCATTCAACATAGTGTTTCTTGTTCTTATACCCCGAATCAAAATGGTAGGGTAGAACGCAAAAATCGACATGTTGTTGAAACCGGTCTCACCTTACTTTTTCACTCTTCCGTTCCTCATCATTTTTGGACCTATGTTTTTACTACTGCTACCAGTTTGATAAACCTCTTACCCACTCTCGTTCTCCGTCACAAATCTTCGTTTGAATGTTTGTTCCAAAAACCTCCCTATTATACCTCTCTTTGTGTTTTTGGTTGTCTCTGTTTTTTCCTTCTTCGACATTTCAACCAACACAAACTTCAACCTCGCTCTCTCTGTTGCGTCTTTCTCGGCCCTAGTCTTCTTCACAAAGGATCCTTATGTCTTGACCCTACTTCCAATAAAATCTATGTTTCTCGTCATGTCACTTTTATGGAGTCTATCTTTCCGTTCTCGTCTCTCACAGCCCCTACCTCCCAACCCTCTCCCGTCCCACTTCAAATTCCCTTTTTACCTTGTCCTCCCCAACCTCAAATACCACTTACTCGTATTCTCCCCTTCCTCACGTACCTTTCCTCTCTCCTACCCATACACCCCCTTTTATTCCCCGCTTCTCTTTCCCTTCACCTTACACCCTCCCCACCCCTCCTACTGCCGACCTTCCATTGCTTGACCAACCCATTCATAACCGCCACCCCATGATTACCAGGGCTAAAGCCGGTGTGTTTAAGCCCAAGGCTCTTCTCCTTGAACCCACTCTTGAGGCAAAAACCTTCAGTCAAGCTGCAAAATCTTCTCACTGGCTCTCTGCTATGCAAGAGGAAATATTTGTGCTCAGAGACACACGCACCTGGTCCTTAGTTCCTCTCCCAAGGAATGCTAAACTAATCGGCTGCAAATGGGTCTTCAAGACCAAGTTAAACTGTAATGGCAAGGTTTCTCGATATAAGGCTCGTCTCGTAGCCAAAGGGTATGATCAAACCAAAGGCGTTGATTACGATGAAACTTTGAGTCCAGTGGTCAAACCTACCTCAGTTCGAACAGTGCTTTCCTTGGCGGTTTCGTCTCACTGGCCTATCCAACAACTTGATATTAGTAATGCATTTTTACATGGAGATTTGACCGAGACTGTTTACATGCAACAACCTTCTGGCTTTGTTGACTCAACTTCTCCTTCAGCTGTATGTTTACTTCATAAAGCCCTTTATGGTCTGAAGCAATCTCCAAGGGCTTGGTACACCAAGTTATACACTGCTTTGACACATTGGGGGTTCTCCGCCTCGAAGTCCGACTCATCTTTATTTATCCGTCGACGGTCGTCCTCTATTCTCATTGTGATGGTGTACGTTGATGACATTATTTTGACAGGTAACTCTACCATCCTATTAGACCAGTTGCTGGCATACCTCCATTCCCAGTTTAAGGTGCGCAATCTTGGACCCTTATCATACTTTCTCGGCATCTCAGTCTCTCAGACACCTACGGGTATGACCCTTTCACAGTCAGGTTATATGTCTGAGCTTCTTTGTCGTGCAAATATGGAGTCTTGTAAACCTGTCCTGACTTCGATGGTAGCTGGTCCCATTTTATCCATACACTTTGGGACCCCTTTACGGGATGGGTTCTTATACCGCAGCATAGTTGGTGGGCTCCAGTATTGCTGCCTTACACGACCTGATATTGCTTTTGCCGTCAATAAGGTCTCTCAGTTTATGCACGTCTCATCTAACACGCATTGGCAAGCAGTCAAGAGGATTCTACGTTATCTCAAAGGTACACCCTCTCTTTGCATCTCTTTCACCCCGTCTGCTGCTCTTGACTTCACTTGCTATACGGATGCTGACTGGGCTTCCTGCCCAGATGACCGTAAAAGCACCAATGGTTTTTGTGTGTTTTTCGGCCCGAACGTCATCTCTTGGTCCTCCACAAAGCAAAAGGTGGTCTCTCGCTTCAGCATAGAATCAGAGTATCGCAGTGTGGCAAATGGAGCCATTGAAATCCTATGGCTTCAATCTCTGCTCAGCGAACTAGATTTTCTTTCTCCCGCCGCACCACTCATTCTCTGTGATAACCTCAGTGCAACCTATCTCGCTTCCAATCCGGTCTTGCACTCAAAATCAAAGCACGTGGAGATTGACTTCCATTTCGTTCGGGAAAAAGTTCTCCAAAAGAAACTTTTGGTCAAGTTCACTCCGTCCGATAACTAACTTGCGGATGCACTGACTAAGCCTCTCCCACCGGCGACTTTCCACCTCTTCTTATCCAAGATCTTTGGTCTCCGCCCATGATCTTGAGGGGAGATATTAGAACTAACTGATTACTATTTATGTCTAGTTTAGTTAGTTAGTTTAGTTATTGTCTTATTATTCATTTATTACCTCCTTGATGTATATCAATTGTGCAGAACATTTTGATGATTATTATTCAAGCTTTTACATTTCTTCATCCTGGTTTTGTTTTCCTCCTCTCTCATATTTGAAATCCTTTCAGTTTTTACAATTTTTCTTTCAAAAACTGTAGTCATTATCACTTGAGATGCTATTATTTTCTCTGAGTATAATATAGAGTGTCAGATGGAATCAAATTTGTTTAAGAGGATGCATAATTACCCTTATTTTATATGATTAAAATTTGTGAATTTAGACAACTTTTTGGCACAGTTTTGTAATACCATCGGTGGAACACAATGAGGGAAGAAAGTGATCATGTCCATATTACTGCTCTATCGGATGCATTCGGTGTGCCTATCCGAGTAGTGTACCTAGATCGAAGCTCTTGTGATTCCAGTGGCAGAGTCAGTGTGAATTACCATGATTTTGTGCCTGTGGCTGGTGATCTTTCAGAAGCTACTTCTTGCTGTGTGTTGTGAAAAATAATTCCCAAGTGTACGAGTCGCAACAAGTAATACAGTGATAAAATAGAGTGTCGAACCCACGAGGACTTGTAAATAATAATTGAAATAATTAATCTTAATTCTAAATTGAACACATGTTTTATGGTTTTTAAGGGTTGAAATTAAAATAAACAACTAAAATAATTGAAATAAACTAAGATAAAATATCGCAACAAATAAAATGGGATTAAATCAAATTGATAAAAGCCTAGGTACTACGATTTCACCAAGACAATATTTATTTCAGTCCTTCGCAATTACATTCATAAATATTCTTCCTATGTTGATGATCGATTTCACTAAATTCTAGTACAATCTCTCTCGAGCATTGCGTAGTTTATCTGATTAATGGGTTATCACTTCTCAGTCTCAAATCCTGCATTAATCAAGTACAATTTAATCAAGAAATCACAATGATCACATCAATACCGTAACTATCTCTAGCTTACGTATATTAATGACATTAATTTCAATGCTCGGGTATTTATCACCTCTCAGTCTCAAAACACCCTAAAAATCAAGTAAAGATTGGCCAGAAATTTACAGGCTTTAAGAACAGAAATTAAATGCGCCAACAATATTGGAAGAAATACTTATAAAATATAATTAAACGAAGAACAGAAAATAAATATCGTCTGGCTACATCGTAGCCCTAGAATAAAAACTTAATTCATGCTAAAATAAAGAAAAACAACAATAAAAATAAAGAAGTTCATAGTTCAGAAGAGAAAGGGAAAGAAAAACTATGCTGAAAGTCAGTTCCCGAAGCTCTCGCTCCGTTCCGGTCTCCGTCTCGCAACGGCTTCTCTCTGAAATCTCTCGCTCGCCTCCCGTCTGAAATCTGAATGAGGCTGCTCTCTCTTAAGTTAACCTAATTATTAATTAATCTCAAACCCACAAATCTGAAGCCCATAATTATCTTCAACGGCTGAGATTAAAACAAGTTTCAATGGTTCAGATTTAAACATCTCCATCAATAAAATTAGCCGAACGGTTGGGATTAAAATAGCGGATCGATCGGCTACTTCTCTGCCAAATATTACTTCGTCTTTTCTTCCACCGATCAATCGCCAAGGTTTTACCGATCGATTAGCAAGTCCTCTTCTTTCATTATTTTTCTTGAATTCGCAATACCTGTAATTTTTTCACTTTTCTGCACACTTGCACCAAAATTATTAAAATCATTCACATACTTGAGTGAAGCTTATCAATTTAAGTATAAAAAAGTATAATAAAGTGTGTAAAATACACACTTATCACTGTGCGGCAAAAGAACCAGGGTTCTATGAGCCCAACATTTGGATTCGGTAGACTTGGACTAATCGAGGCGAACGAGTTGACCCAGTTAGCCTACTTGCCATGCCTGGCTCGCAAAATTTTATGCGAGAGCTTGGTCTCGTGGCAGAGGCGTCGGGGTTTGGATAGAGGAAAAAAATTGGTAGATTTATGAACTTTATGAAAGAGTCGGACTGACTCGATTCAACTCGTTTTTTTTACTAGTTGAGGCAGGGGTGAGCATGGTCCCGTGCGGTCCGGTTCTGAGCCAAAATCGGACCGGACAGAAAGATTTGGGATTTTTTTCCAGAATCCCAGAATCGGACCAAAATTTTCAGTCCCGGTTTCCCCCACCAAATTTTTTTTATAATAAATTACAATACAAAAAATAAAAATTTCCTCTAAAGACAAGTGAAATTGACTACTTCTCAAATTGGGTAGTATAATTTTTTGTTATTTTTGTATGCTCTATTAAATCTTTGATTTTTTTTTTTTAAATTATCTACTGTATCATTGAGATTTAAATAGAACAGCAATACTAAAAAAATCAAATTTAAATGGCTATTGAATTAAAGTTTCTGTCCGGTCTTGGATTTTAGGAAATTTTGGACCTGGACCGAGAACCGGATTATTTTCCATGAGAGTTCTATTTTTAGGACCGAAACGGGACCAAAACTGGTGGTTCGATCTGGTTCTCGGTCCTCGATCCGGTCCTGCTCACCCCTAAGTTGAGCGAGGTTTAATTTTTCAGTCTTGACTCAGTTGGTTCGACTTGGTTAACTAATAGAAGAAATGCATTTTAAATTCTGTACAGAAAATATAATGAGTTATTTAATTTATAAGAAATAAATTAATTTTTTTTACATTTTATTTCCTATTTTCTAAATTGAAATTAAATAAAACCGGTTGAAATGACGGTCTTTTGGTCAAACCCGAACCGGAAAAACAGGTGTTAACGGCGTTATGGTTTCAAACTTCACCGTTAAAACCCGATTCAGGTTCTATAAAAATATCCAACCCCAGAGATTTACGGGCAAGCGTTGGCTTAGAGCGAGAGAGAGAGAGAGAGATCTTCATTTGGTAAGTGATTTTTTTCCCTTCATTTTCACAATTTTCTTTCAATTCACGTTTGCCTTCTGCCTCTGATCCGTTATAATCGGATCTCATTTCTTCGTTTTCTCCTTGTAATTTTCTCGATCATTTTGTATGATTCGATTATTTTCGTGAAATTTGTTTTGATCGCAATGAGTTTCGAAGACGCGTTTGTATGAATTTTTTTTTTTCCAATTCAGCTCGTTTCGCCATTTGTCGTTTGATTTAGATAATCTGTGTCGGTGGAATGTTTTGCATTTTGTCTTTACGGCGGATGTATCTTTTCGTGCTCTAATTGTGCTTTATGATTGAGTTTTAATTGACGTAAAAGATTGGGCTGCAGAGATGAAGAATTGGTGCTTGATCTGTGTGGTTTAGGGGCTGTCATTAACGTTTGATATCGTTTCTTCTCCTAATTTCGATTTTGTTGACATTTTAGCTAATTCTTTGAGTTTGAAATGTAGGTGAAACACCTCTTCCCCCATTTTAGAGGAATTCATTATATGTTTGAAAAGTTTCAATATTTTAATATATATGCAATCAAAGTTTACAATCTTTTTTATGAAATGAAAGTCTGCAAAATGATTCTTTTGGGGAGTGGGACAGTTATGGTGTCTTATAAAATATATTATCCATTTTGCTGCTAGTTTTACTATGGATATGATCTTTTTCACGTGAGAGGATTGCATTGATTAATTTTGCCTTTTGAATTCAGTTTTCGTGAAACATGGGGCTGTCTTTTGCCAAGCTTTTCAGCCGGCTTTTTGCCAAGAAAGAGATGCGGATACTCATGGTAGGTCTGGATGCTGCTGGTAAGACTACCATTCTGTACAAGCTCAAGCTGGGAGAAATTGTCACCACAATTCCTACCATTGGTAAGTTAGTTATCAATTATTGAATCTGATATTATATTATATCTTTTTTGGTTTAAATTTTCATCTTTTTTGTGTTCTACGGCAACTGGTAACAATATTAGTTCAGGGAAGCACCTTTTAGTACTGTAATATCTGACAAATAAATTTGGTGTTTTGAGCCAGCTGTTAAATGGCCTACATTTCTTCGTAATTGTATATTATTACCCCACCATTTGAGTTGTCTATGCAAGATAAAATGCCATGTATTTTGCAATTATGACTTTGCTTGTATTTTTTTGTAGGTTTCAATGTTGAGACCGTGGAATATAAGAACATCAGTTTTACTGTTTGGGATGTCGGGGGTCAGGACAAGGCAAGGTTTTTTTGTTTTTGGTTTTTTTAATTCTAAGAAGTTGGTCTTTTCTTTCATGATATTAACAACACCCTGGTTCTGCCTAACTAAGATTTTGTGGTGTTCCAATGTTCTATGAAGATTTTAAGAATTAAAAAAAAAAAAAAGAAGTTTTTAATAACTTTGCAATCTGGAGGTTTTCAATTGGCTGTATTTATCCAAACTTTATGATTGTGTATTGTTGTTCTAGATTCGGCCACTGTGGAGACATTACTTCCAAAACACACAAGGACTTATCTTTGTGGTTGATAGCAATGACAGGGACCGTGTTGTTGAAGCTAGGGACGAGCTACACAGAATGTTGAACGAGGTACGAGAAACCAGTTTGCTTTGTTAGAATGTTAATACGAGAAATGCAGTCTTTTTCATCAAAATAATATTTTGTGTACTAACAGGACGAGTTAAGGGATGCAGTTCTGTTAGTTTTTGCAAATAAGCAAGATCTACCCAATGCCATGAATGCAGCAGAGATTACTGATAAGCTCGGCCTGCACTCCCTTCGCCAGCGTCACTGGTAAAAACTTCAAGATCTCTCTCTCTCTCTCTCTCTCTATATATATATATATTTGCATCTGTGCTAACATGCATGCATGTCACAGGTACATCCAGAGCACCTGTGCCACGTCCGGTGAAGGACTGTACGAAGGGCTGGATTGGCTCTCAAACAACATTGCAAACAAGGTGATCTATTCTCAGAATATAAAATTATAAATTTACGAACTCTTTTGGGATTATCATACTGATTATATTTGACCCGATTGCAGTCATAGATTGGATTTGTTCGTTTGTTCGACTTGCTATTACGGTGGAAAGAAATGTTTTGATGATGCTCCGGAATTCGTAGGTCCTTCTCTCGAACATTATTTCTACTTTCGATTAATTGTATTTCATTTTTATCCGTCGACATTTAAATCAGTAGCCGCAAATGATTCTTTCTACATTTTTCTGGAAATGAATTTATAATCTGACTATTTGTTAAAGAAAATCAAGGTAAAAGTTCTTTAGTGCTGCTGATTCATCGTGATATCATGATAATGTTTGGTTCAATAACATGATATTTTCTCACACATCAAAATTTCATCTCATTGCGCTCATTATATATATATACATATAGTGAATATTAATTGCAAGAGATTTCTTAATATACAAGAACACCTTTCATTGGCACATAATTTTGTTTTACAATGAAAGGGAGTCAAAAAAAAAAAAAAAACTCAAAATTAATAAATAATTTATATTTTTTAAAATAATTTTCAAGTTGCCTGGAGTTTTTTTTTTTTTAAAAAAAAGAGAAATTACTGATATGAACCTCGAAATATACGTTTTTTTTTATTTGAAACCTTAAAATATCAAATTAAACAATTTAAACCTTAAACTATCGAAAACTTAACAAAACAAACCCTAGTGACTGTTTGATCTGCGTCCGTTTTACATTGTTGTCGTAAAACGGATGGACGCTTAAAAACAGCGTCTGTCTGTTCACGTGAACAATGAACTGTTTACGTTTGTTTTTTTTTTCGTTTATAAATTAATTTTAAAAAAAATACTAAACGATATTAGATTTATTTAAAAATTTTACAACATATTCACCACGTCATGCGAAGATAATCTAAAATTTTTCGTGATTTTCTAACACTTGTACGATTTATTGTAATTTTAGTGGGTTATTTTATAAAACATAAGTAAAACAATTATAATAAATATATTCTCATAATACAAGTGATACAATGAACAAGTGAACAAGTGATACAATGAACAATGAACAAGTGATACAATTTTTCATTAAATTCAATATCATTTGGTATTTTTGTAAAATTAATTAATAACAGAAAATATTACCACATGTTCACTACGTCCATTATATGATTTACCATATGTGCAAATGTTATAAAATTACGAAACTTTTCAGATTATCTTTCCATGATGTTGTGAACATGTGATAAAATTTTCAAGTAAATCCAATATCGTTTGATATTTTTTTAAAATAACCCTCATAAAGTAATTTTACAAAAATATCAAACGATATTGGATTTTTTGAAAAATTATATCACTTGTTCACTATATTATGGGAATATAATCTAAAAATTTTCATGATTTTATAAATTTATATGATTTATCATAATTTGTTTACGTATGTTTTATAAAATAATTCACTAAAATTACAATAAATCGTACAAGTGTTAGAAAATCACAAAAAAATTTAGATTATCTTTTCATGACGTGGTTGAACATGTGATAAAATTTTTAAGTAAATCCAATATTGTTTATTATTTTTTTAAAATTAATTTATAAAACGAAAAAAAAAAACGATCATGAACAGTTCACTGTTCACGTGAATAGTGAAAGGACGGACGCTTAAAAACAGTGTGCGTCCATTCACTGTTGACGTGAATAGTGAACGAACAGAAGCTATTTTTAAGCGTCCGTCCGTTCTACGTCAAAAAAGTAAAACAGACGCAGATCAGACAGTAACTAGGGTTTGTTTTGTTAAGTTTTCGATAGTTTAAGGTTTGAATTGTTTAATTTGATACTTTAAGGTTTCAAATAAAAAAAACGTATACTTCGATATTCATATCGGTAATTTCCGTTAAAAAAAACACAATCAATAAGGTGTTCTTCATGTATTGAAAGGAAGAACAGTAAACAGTAATATATCTCCTAAAATGATCTTTGTTGTCAATCCAAAGAATTATGCCAAGCCGAGACCGAGATGGCTGCTTTGTGTTGCCAAGAAATTCGTCAACGATAGACATCTCGAAAGTCCACTTTCCAATTTCGATAAACCCTCCTCTTCAACTTCCCGGTGAAAGAAACAAAATACTGATTCTCCTTAAATCACCCGAATTTTCGATGGAGAAACTCCTGGTTTTAGAAACATAATACCAAGAATTGCTCCGAATGCTATAGTCATTTGGAGCAAACTGACCAGATTCAAGTAGGAATTTGCATTGATATTTTTTTTTTTTGAATTCGTTCAATTAGTGAACAATAAACTTCAGGCCGGAAAAGAATCCAAACTTTGCATATTCGTTGGAGTACCGATAGTGATGGGAGGCAGACGGCCGAAAATCGCCATTTTGTTCGACAAGTTCTGAAGAGCCTCGTGCTTATTCGCCAGTTCCATTAGCACTTTGATTCTCTTAAACGAAACACCGCTCGGTTTCTGCCCCCTCTCTACCATCTGCAAGAAACACTTTTCTGCTTCCACCAATTTCCCGTTATCGCAGAGAAGATCGATCAACACGTCCGACACTAAATTATACGACCCGAAACCCTTCTCCACCATATCGTTCCACAATTTCATCGCCATCTCCACCTTTTCCTGCCTCTTGAACAATCTCATCAAAAACATACAAGATTGCGTATTTGGCAAACAGCCTTTATCCACCATCCTTATATACAAATTTATCGAGCTTTGCAGATCGTTTGACCAGAAGAAAACTCGAAAAAACAAGTTATAAGTAGTCGGATTCGGACTCAAACCCTTATTCTCCATCTCGTTCATCAAACTAAACGCATCTCCAAGCCTTTTTGCGATGCAGAAGTTCCTTATAACTGCATTGTAGGCAGCGACATCGGGGTAGCATCCGAATTCCTTCATTTCCTTCAAAAGATCTCTAGCTTTATCGGGCTGACCGACTAGCCCCAACCCTCCGATAAGAGACGTATAACTAATCACATCGGGCTCCAAACCAGCTATTCGCATTTCATCGAACACTTTGTATGCCTTATCGATCTCTCGACTCTTGCAATAAACATCGATCAAACAATTGTAGGAAACGACATCAGGCTTGACGCCCAATTCCTTCATCTCCTCGAAGAATCCCTCGGCTTCTTCCGAGGACTTCCAACCCGATAATAATATGTTGAAAGTTTGAAGATTTGGCCTAAACTTATGCTTTAGGCTATGATATACATTTCTAGCATCCCCCATACTTTTCTCCTGACATAAAGTTCTCAACAATGCGTTAAAACAACTAACATCAAATTCAGGAACAAGTTTCTTGAACTTCCTGAAAGATTCTACAGTTTGTCTCACAGAACAGACTTTTGCAATTCTAGCTAAAACAACCATAACAGTTCTCGGAGTAATCGATAATCGATCTTTTCGCCGCATTTCGATCAAAATCTCCCATGTTTTTTCAAACATTCTACTTCTTCCTAAAATATAAAGCATTGTGTCCAAAGAATACTCGGTATGAAAAAACCCTTTTCGTCTCCCGGTGTAATTGAAGAGCTCCAAAGCTTGTAATGGGTTTCCATGGCTGAATCTCACCCTTTTCAGAACTTTATCGACCAAATCGTTCGTGAAGAAAACCCCACTTGATTTTAACGACTGCTTCAACTCGCCTGGAGAGGTCGAGCTACTGATTATGCGGAAAACGGCTTCGACGTCGGTGGCCAAAGATGGGTTTTGACTTTCGGAGGAAAGAAAGCGAGAGAGACGAGAAAATGGGAAGGTGGGAGCGTACCTTAATGGCCATGGAGATGATTGCAGCTTCAGAATCATCGTCTTCTCCCTCTGAATCACAGACTGATTCCCGTTTTAGCTTCGCTGAACTGGTTTTGATCGACAAAGAGAGGAAAAACCCGGTTCGGTTTAATTTAAACCAAATTGAATAATTTTAATCAAATTAATTGTTGTTGGACCACGTGATATTGGGCCCATGGGCCAATTTCATTTTTTTCATTTGGGCTTTCCATATTTTGCCTAAAATTACACACAATAATGTCCATAATACAATAACGGACAAATTAAATCCTAAACTATGAAGATTCGTTCCACTTAAACCCTAAATTTTTTTGAACGAAATGAATCTCGAACTTTAAGATTTATCCAATTTGAAACGTGATTTTTTTTTTTTTTTTAACAAACTGAATCTTTAATTTTGTATTGTGAACAAAATGAACCCAGAACTGTTCTTTTCGGTACTTTTTGTCCAAATTAGTTTTAGACTTCTTTTTAGCGTGAACTCGGGTTTGGTTAGTTTTAATTGGTTTAGGATGGTTTTCTTATAATTTTTAAATTTAAAATTAAAAACGTGTATCGGTTCACTATCGTCTCAATCTGACCAAAAAAACCAAACATGTTTTTATTTGTTTACAGTGCAAAATTTGAATTTTATTTTTGTTTAAAAAACATTTAGGGTCTAAATTGAACAGACTCTTAAAGTTCAAAATTTAATTTGTACTTTACCCATGTATTCTAATGTGTGTATATAACATTGTTATAAAAGATTAGACAATAGATATTTACAAATATATATATATATATATATATATATATATATATATATATATATATATATATATATATATATATATATATATATATATATATATATATATATATATATATATATATATATATATATATATATATATATATATATATATATATATATATATATATATATATATATATATATATATATATATATATATATATATATATATATATATATATATATATATATATATATATATATATATATATATATATATATATATATATATATATATATATATATATATATATATATATATATATATATATATATATATATATATATATATATATATATATATATATATATATATATATATATATATATATATATATATATATATATATATATATATATATATATATATATATATATATATATATATATATATATATATATATATATATATATATATATATATATATATATATATATATATATATATATATATATATATATATATATATATATATATATATATATGCAAGATTGAAATTGAGTGGAAGAAGCTTCCGAGGAAGAAAGCGAAGAAAAGGTATACTTGGTGGAGACGAGTAGTCTGTTTTATGAATTTAGATCAAAGTCTTAGGTGTGGTAGGACATTGGATAATGTCCAATTAAAATAATTTAATCATTAATTAATTAATTAATTTATAAAAAAAATTATCCTTTTTTTTTCTTCTAGTTTGGTCTAACATTTATATTTAATATGAGAATGAGTGTCATGTTGTGGAAAAAAGAGCCAAGATAAACTCTTTTTATTTTTATTTTATTGAATCTTGACCTTTAATTTTAAATATTGTAGCCTATATTTAACCAAATTCAATTTAAATTAATGTTCTCGGTGAAGGCAACGACGGAAAATGGGTGACAATAAGATCATCGTCATCGTCAGACATTTGTGGAACAGACGATACATTTTTTTTTTTAACGTGTACAAATTTAAACGGTCTGTTAATATTTACGAAAAAGATGTAATAGCGTAAATATGGAAAAATTAAGAGCCAAAAAGAGGTCATTTTCGAGTGTGGGACTTGGCCACTTAGAGATAGCAATGAATGTAGACTTCTCCTTTTTTTAATTTTCTTTGTTTGATTTTTTTGAAGTTGGGAGTCTTCACAAGAAACTCCTTAGTTCTCCAAAAGCATTGACAATAACATCACCCTTTTTGTATTAATATTATTTGTCAAAAGTAATTCTTTGAAAATTGATTCATTTATTTGTTTGTTTATTGAAACAGAATTTAGCAGCCATGGTTTTATTGTTTATTTTCTTCGATAAAATATTCCGATGGTCTACGTATTTTAGGGTTTGTTTTGTTCATCATCGTGGTTTTAATTTTTTCCATTTAGATATTAGGGTCTCATAAAAATTTAACTTATTGATTTGGCCAAGATATCGATTAGATCCTTATAAACGAATACTCATATAACAAACAATTAGTCGAACATGAAGTGTTTGTTGGTTTGAATATCTTTAGGTGTACGTGGTGAAAATAAGGACACTTAACATCGATCGTTAAATTTATTAATGAAAATTGACCAGTTTGTCGTAGTAGAAAGGAATTAAAATTATAAGGATCAAATTAAAACGCCGATAAATTATTACGATTATTTACCAATTTTGAATAAATAGATAAATATATTAACTAATATGCAGCCACACCCACTAATAGATAGTCCATTTAGACTTAAAAAAAGACAAAAAGAAATTCCCTTTTTATAATCCTAAAATAACATGCTTTCTCCCTTCTCTTTTTATCTTATACTAATGCTGGTCACTGTGCAAATTAAATACGTCATCATCAAATGACCCATCGAGCAAGTTTCTCAGATCGATTAAAAAAAGCCAACACGGGTTTTCTTTTCAGATAACTTTTGGTTCGTCCTACAACAATCACGGGTCATCTTGTCGATAGTTTTTCAACGCATGTAAGGATAAGTGATTAGTTCGTTACTATCAAGTGATGTGATATTGAGAAATTAGTTTGTATCTTATGTCATGAACTCAAACACGATCAAATTATGCTCAAAAACGAAGATATGTAATATAGTGTAGAGTCTCTCGGTGTTTCTAGTATAATATTTTCTAATTTGGGTCAGAGCACGCACGAATTTGTTCTTGAGGTCAGATTAAAACGCATTGTACTAGATAAAAATGATAACTCTACTTGTATAAACTCAATACGATGTGAGATTGTACAGTTCCACTAGTATGAGTTGAGTCCTCGTAATCAACAGAATATTGAGTAGTCTTTGACTTCATATGGACGACTGTCACGTATAGAGTTTAATATAATTTGCTATTATGTTTTGCCCTAGCTCTCCCTTTCATATTTGATTGACTAGCCACTTAGCTAGCTTGTGAAGGATTTAGTGTAAGCAATATCAATGAAAGTGGAAGCAACTTCTCTTAGGGGGCCCCTACAGGAGGTGTGTTATAGGTCGTATAGACAGCCATTCACAATGTACAACTCAAAAAAGTAGATGCCCATTTAGCCTAGCCTTCTCCATCACAAGGCATTTTCTGTTTATTGTAATATAATTTTTTAAATATAAAAAATATATATGAAAATTAGTATCAAGATTTCATTTAGAGAACCATAACTGATAAAAATCAAGTGCAAAAGTAGAAAATTCACTGACAAAAAATCAAATTACGGTAAGTTTTGCGACTCTAACATATGTATATAGTGCCATTAATGAACTCTAATTTTTCATTATTGAACTAAACTATAATAATTCGACATCGAACAATAATACTAAAAAGAAAGTTTGAAAACTATCGAGATTTAAAGTGAAAAATCATAATTGAAAAAAAAAAATCACGAGTATAAACCAAAAATTCACCGATGAAAAATCGATGCGTGATTGGTCCAACCAAAAAGAAAATCAGGTCAATAAACTCTAACAACGATGACAATAAAAATAATTAGAAAAATTCAAGTATCGTTATTAAAGAACAAATCTAAGAAAAATACAGTTATTACGCTTTTGAAATAATCGATTTTTGTTTTCCGCTCTAAGCTTAAAACCCGACTCTAGTCCAAAACCCTAAATTCTTTTGTTTACAATTGTTTCAAGATAGTTTTCCTACATGCATAAAGCTCTTCTAAGATGCTTTGGATAGTGGATAGAACAAATAATCTATTTGTTCAAAGATGCTCATTAAAGTGGAGGATTTTGGTAAATATTAAGACAACAAATGAGGATGTAAAAGCATGATGTCATCTTACGTGACATCATAGTTATAGTTAAATGTTATTTTTTTTAATAAAAATAAGATCGCGCGACATATTTTATCGCATTATTTTACTCATATTAATAGCAAAAACTTCACCATTTGACGTTTTTGCCAAAGTTGATCATCTTTTTGTTCAATTTTCTACTTTCATCAACTAATAATCTCATTGTTCGATTTATTATTTTTAGAGTAAAGATCAAATAAAACACTGAATTATGGCGTGTTTTTCAATTCAGATACCGAACAATTTTTTTTGTCAATTCGAACATCGAATTATAGAATTTTTTCAATTCAAACACCAAATAATTTTTTTTGTCAATTCAAATATCAAACTATGCACTATTAGCAAATCGAACCAGCATGAAACCATAAATTAGGGTTCAATATATTTGAATATAGCTCTATTCTTGGTTCAATATATTTGACTCAAACCATAAATTACTTTAATTAAAATTCTTTTGTGAAAGATTATGTAACATTTCCCTCCTCTCAATTTTGACAATCAGCATTTAAATACTTGCTGTCAACATAATTCATTATAATAATCGAAATGATCATTTATCTAATAGCTTCAGTATATGGCAGTAGAAAGAGCTCGATTCTACAAAGCTTGTCTACAATTTGAGATCTCGAGAAGGGTTTTAAAAAAGATGGAATTCATGAGAACAAGAGCCAAAAGGAAGAACTCCATGGCCACTCTTTTTCATCCATATTCTTCCGGGTTTGAAAATACTGAGATTTCAATTTGATTTTCAAGGAAAGATAGTATGAGCATAGAGAAAAATGTAGGCTGCATAATCCAAAAGAGACGAATCCAAACAAAACATCAACCTCTCTGGAAATCAGCAAAAGCCTCTAATGGCTTCGTTTTAGATCGATCTTAAGATTATATGCATATTCTAATTCACATTGGTTCGATTTTATGAGGTAAATTAAACGTTAAATTAGATATTTCAGTTTTTGGAGTATTTTCAGATTAGTTTGTTTGCAAGGAGTGCATAGTTTGAATTGTTGAAAAAAATTGTTCAGTCTTTGAATTGAAAAAATCTCATAGTTCGATATTTGAACTGGCGAAAAAAATGATTCAGTGTTTGAATTGAAAAACATCACATAGTTCATTGTTTTATATGATCTCTTTACCCTCATTTTTATTTAATCATAAGCTAGTTTTCAGTAAATATATTTTGTAAAGCCAAAATTATTGTAACGTCTATTGTGCTTCTAATACTATATTGTCTTCTTTGGGCTGGAATCCGCACAGATTTGTTCTTGAGGTTAGCTCAAAACGCGTTGTACTAGGTAGAGAGAGAAACTCTATTTATAAACTATGTATTTTCCACACTCTCAAGTGATGTGAATTGTGCACTCCTATTGGTATGAGTTGTGCTCTCACACTAGGCGGACTATCACTTTAATAGTGACACAACATTCATCTCAACAGACAAAAAGATAACCTCTAAATCAAAATACGTCGAAAAATTCCCACTCGATCGCTAATCCTCCATCATCAAAATTTGGGTCCAAATTATTGAAACGGCTCAACTTGGCTCCAATTCTTCTAATGCCCAAACGGGATCAAAAGTTTAAATCTTTAAAATTACAAGTCCAAAGAAAAGATTGTTGGGAGGAAATGAGAAAGGGAAGAAGGCACAAAAAAGGTCAAAAGGAGAGCATATCCTAGTCTTTGGTTGGAGTGATGGAATCTTTAGCCTTGACTTCTTCAGTTGACTAATGTCTTCCAACATATAATTGTCGTTGGATTTTGTAGAATTCTTGAATCAACGGCTTGAATTTAGTGTCACAATTTCTAGGAATTTAATTTCATTTGACTAAGTTTGTTTTCACTTATTGCCCACGTGAAACAAAGGTTGGTAGACCTAAGTGATTAAACACGAGTTCATGTTTTTCTTAACTAGCATTTTCTTGTTTGAGAATTTGATTTGAAAAATTATCGAACCCTAGAACAACATCGGCTTTACCACGAGTAAAAGTGTTTTTAGATTTTTGAAATTTTATTGTAACGGGTGAAACATGAATACTTTATTGTATCTCAAACCGGTGCAAGTGAATAGGTTGACAAAATTTACGGGCGCGAGACAATTCTCTCTGAGGAACTTGACCAAGTAGCCTTGTGAATTCGAGAGAAGGGATGATTCCTCAAAAACAAGGTTGCATTGACCAAGACCGGGTGACTATTTACCAAACACACATGTCTCCGCAAAGTCTTAAGAACATGTATGAGGAGGTATAGAAGTTGACGTATGCTCAGTGTTGTAAGGTTAGATCTTATAGTCTATTATAATGAATATTTCATCATTGACCGATCTCAATGTAATATTAATGAAATAAAAATTAAATAGAATGTCACAATTCTTAAATCAAACCATCTTGAATGAGAAGAGTTGAAGAAATATCAAACAACAAGACAAGCATTGCTTGTCACAAAAGATGTCGAACACCTCTCCCAAACCGCAGCATTCCAACTCCAAAGAAACCTTACAAGGTCTCGGAACGAGGAGAACTACTCGATAAGTTGAATTATTTTCGACCAGTAGCTTCTTGTAACTTAAAGACAAAGCATACTCAACTGCATTTCTTATAATGCCTGGTAACATATTAGGGTTTTAAAGTTCAAATTTTAAATTTTGAAATTAAATCAGAATCAAATCCCTTATTTTATGAATTTAATATCAGATTTTCTACCTAAAAATCAGCTCAAATAAAAATAATATATGATTTCCCTCTCCCTAATCAACCAAGTAGCCAAAACGTAGCTAGAAATCCGATTCGGAGATCGAGTTTAATGATTTTCAGTAGAAAAATCTGGGTGGATCTCGGATTTGGAGGGGAAATTGTTACGAATCTCTCTTATAAATAGAGAGGCTTGGTAAAGGGGAAAAACACACCAGAGCTCTCTCTCGAGTTCTATATTCAGAGAATTCTTATTTCTATCTTCGGCCATCACTCGGCCTCCAAACGTAGCAAGAGCTCCGAGGAGGCAGTAGCTCTGCTTAAGAAGTCGAGCTCTCCAGCAAACCTCCTCAAACATGAAGAAACCTCCCTCTAACGATCCCTCTCTGGTGTTCTGGTGTGCGTGACGAAGGAGAAACACGAAGGAACAGCAAAGAAGAAGTGTTCTGGTTTTTCATTAAAACCTGACCTGGTCCACTTAAACCGGTCCAGCCAACCCGACCTGGTCCAGCAAGCCAAACTGGCCCAATCGAACCAGAACTAGTCCAACTGAACCAGACCCGACCCAAATTTCTACCAGAATTGACCCGGACAGATTTAAGAATAAACCAGTGAAGAATTTATGTCTAAATCTTTTTTAAATGAATTTATTAAAGTGAGAAATTCATATGAAATATTTTATTAGACAGGAAAAATCCCGAAAGTCGTTCGAATAGATCAAATTCAATCTTATCTGATCTAAGAGTACACGTAAGAAATTTTTGCCTAAATTCTAAATTCTTCTGAAATTGAATTTATTGGAATATTAGAAAAATCTTGATAACCCTAACCTCTCGGAATCCAAGTAAGTAAAAATACCATGTTTTCAACGTTTTGGCTACGACCCTACATCACAAAATCTATGTTATTTTCTTATATTTATTTATTAGATGATTCCGATATTTGACCACGCATGTTTAGACATTAATATATAATTGTATAAAGATAAAATTAGTAGGACATTTTGTATGTGTATGAATATGATGGAACTGACAAAAAATATGTGATAACAAAGTTAGAATGACAATGAGTGACTAAGCTTGAACGAAAATGAGATGACTACGCGTGAACGACAATGAAATGGATATGCCTGAACGAAAATGAGATGACTACGTCTGAACGACAATGAGATGGTTATACCTGAACGAAAATGAGATGACAAAACTTGAACGACAATGAGATGACTAAGTTTAAATAAAGATTGAAAAATAAGTTACAACTAGTATGTAATTGTTAAGTGAGAATTCGGTAAAATATAATGTTAATTTTGCACATACACGTGTTTTCGCTTAGCGAGTTATTCTAATAATTTGTAATTTTGTGATATATGTGAATTTTTATCTGAGGAAGAAATAACTTTGATTGAAAACTTTCTAGACGCAAGCGAACATACAGAAGAAAAAAATATTTTTGAATAGGAGGAAAGAGTTTAAATTAGTATATTTTAGTTTTCGATGATATTTCATATTTTTATTTCAGTTGAAACTTTGAATAAATTATTTCAAGACTTTCAAATATTTTGAAATTAGAGTTTTTAACACTTGATTTTACACTTAATTAGGGTAAATCTTGAAAGTTAAAATAAAAAAAAAAATGAAAAATTGGCTTCTAAAACATTCAAACTTATAAAATTAAAAATAACGTGTGAATCAAATGAAGCGTCTACAAAGCAAAAGTCAACGGGTCAACTCAAAATAAACACATATTTAGCTTATGCTAATAGTGGTCTACTAACACAATATAATACTTACCCATTACTGCTTAATTACCATTATTTAATTCCTTAATTAACTCCGCGTGTTCTTTTTTACTTGGACTCCCATCTTCATCGTCATCTTCGTCTTCGTCCCAAGAATATAAATTCCCTCCATTGTTAAATCAACAGCTCAACAAATCTTCTTCTTCTTCTCTCTCTCTTCCCTTCTTTCCCTCTCTAAAAAATGGTGAGAGACTGCAACTCTGCAACCCATCAGAGCCAAGAGGAGATGGCTGTCAGAAAAGGGCCGTGGACGGCGGAGGAAGACTCCGTTCTTTTCAACTACGTTAATATAAACGGCGAGGGGAACTGGAACTCCGTCGCTAGGTCAACTGGTTCGTAAAAAAAAAAAACGTTCTATTTTATTTTATTTTTGGTTTGGAATTCAACTGAACAAAGAAATGGGTATTATGCAGGTTTGAAGAGGAGTGGTAAAAGCTGTAGATTGAGATGGTTAAATTATTTGCGTCCAAGTGTTCGACGAGGGAATATTACACTCCAAGAACAGCTCTTGATTCTCGAACTTCATTTTCGATGGGGAAATAGGTATCCATTAATCACTTTTTTAATCTTTGGATAAATGTTATCCAGAATAAAGAATTTCATGAGATTAATGAGGTTTTTTTTTTTTTTACGTTTTTTAAGGTGGTCGAAAATAGCCCAGTTTTTACCAGGAAGAACAGACAATGAGATAAAGAATTACTGGAGAACGAGAGTTCAGAAGCAGGCGAAGCAGCTCAACTGCGACGTCAACAGCCAGCAGTTCAGAGACGCCATGCGGTTCGAATGGATGCCTCGGCTGCTCGAACGGATCCAGACGTCGGCCGAACACAAACCTACCTTCTCCGACGATCCCACTTCCGGGTTTACGGTGGAGGACCCTAATTCGGTCGTGACTTCGTACAACTCTTCGGAGCTGGAGCTCCGAGCTCCGTCCGTTTTAGATTATGCAGAAACAGAGCGCTGCGATCTGCTGAATTCCGGTGGGTCGCCGAGTGGGTCGGGTGTGACAGAATGGGAATCGGATATTCAAGGGTGGTTAGACGGTGGTGATTCGCTGGAAAGCTTTCTGAACGATGAAAATATACGCTTTCTCCGGCAACAGCTTTGTGACGATGAGTTCTGAGAAATTGAGGAAGAAGAGAATAGGAGATGAGATCATGCTGACGGACACGCATACGCAGTAGACATTATTTCATTAAAAAAAACAAAAAATCCAGTTGTTGGATAAATTCTAATTCTAGAGAGAGAAAGTAGATTTCTTTGTTTTGTTTTTTTAAGCAAAAAAAAAATGTTCATTAATTATGTTTATATGATTAATGAGATTTGGACTTGAATTCTCGTCTCCATTTGAGATGAAGAAATGTGGAGACTTTAAGACGTGTGACACACACCAAGATGTTAAGACGTGTACAATCGATTAGATGATAGTGCATGTCAATTGTACATGGATGCATAGTCTTCTCTAAAATTATTGTCACACATTTGCAAATTAATTGACTTCGAAAATCCAAAAGAAAGAACTTGAAGTTATGAGTCGTTCAATATTTCATTAACGATTAATTTTTTTGACGCAGTTGAAATCTTTCTCTTTCGATTGTCGATGTCATTAAATCTTGAATCTCGTTGCATCTACGATCATCAATTCCTTTAGATTACTAAATTAGATCGTTATTTGTCAACGTGTTATTAGTTCAGATATTGACCCGTGAAAAAAATACGAGATCTAGAAAAAACATTGATGCATGGGTAAGTGAATATTCAAACTATGAATGGCTAATCATCGTGATTAAATCTGATTAATCACATAAAAAGCTTAAAAATAACGTCATTTCTAAATAATCTCGGAAAAGAATCACAACATATTTCCAAATAATTTAAGACTTTTATCACAAGAAAATTGTATTAGAAGAATCAAGAAAAATGTCACACCAGTATCGTCGGAAGAAAAATAGTTCATCTCCAATCGATCTGCCGAGACAATTAGACGAGCTTTAGATAGTAAAAATTATATCGATGATTGATCGGTTCCTACTAAAGGTTTGACCAACAAAAATTATTCATACGACGGGTTAAAAAGAAAATTAACGAATAAATTGAAAATACAAATGACAAATTAAAATAATAATTTTATTTATTTATTTTTGAACAAGAGATAAAACTTGCAAGTCAAAAGTAGCTGGGCTTCGTTGACTGAAGCACTGAGTTGCTTAAGAAATTGAAACAAACGAGTCAGCTGTCAGCCTTCTAGTTGAATCATTTGATGAATGGTTGGGTAAATATTAGGCAGTCAACACTTTGACTCCACATTTCTTCTAACCCTTTCTTCTTCCTTTTAAATTTTAATAATCTCAAATGGGTAGCTTTGTACTTGTTCAAAAACTGGTGGGTCTTGTGAGTTTGATGCATTTTATATATATTTTTTATGTGTTAGCTTCGATATAATATCTCCGTCATTTGTTCATCCTTTCGTTTTTTTTTACCAGAGAGAGTGAACTGTCGAAACGAGCTAGTTAAATTAAAAAATCTTAATATCTTGAAGTTCCCTTTGATCGATTGAGTATGAAAAAGAGCTCGACTTATGAGCTCAGTCACTTACGAGTGAAGCTTGAGTTTTAATGGTTTAACTTGCTAAGCGAGTCAAATCATTTGGCGCGTGTGATAAAAACAGTTAAAATTTCTGTTAATTGTGAGAGTTCAGCTCATATTAGTAAAGTTACACAATTCCACGTCATCAGTAAGAGTAGAAAGTGAATGATTCACAGTGAAGTCCTCCTCTTACTTAATGTAACGCGTTTTGCATTAATTTCAATAACAAAATTGTGCAGATTTAGACTCAAAGTGAACAATATTATACTACGAGAACTAAATATTTCATAACGAAAATCTATAGTTTAGGGCTAACTTCGTTGATCCCAAGCAAAACAACGAGCTAAAACTCTCGGACAAATTTTCTTTACCAAAGTAGGTTTTCATTGCAAAAATATATTGTATAATTTTATATTTATTATATTATGTAAATATGAAAAATTAAAAAGAAGGAATCTTGGTAGAGGGTATATTGACCTAGGATTCATCATCATTAGAAACTAGAAAGTAATGCTTTCTTTCAACAAACAACGACACTTGATCAATAACTTCTTTCCTCACGCAATTGACCATAAATAAGTACAATGAGAAGCTAAGTATCTAATTTCTCAATTTTGATGAATAATAGACGTCAATACGATTTTGTACTTGAGTTTATCGTAAAAGACTCCGTATTTACCGTAGATGAGGTTGTGCCTACAGATCATCACTTTTCATATTTCTCGAGCGATATAAGATAACACTACTCGATCTATTGACTTTTTAGAAAGATCTTTCTTTCAAGCTTTATTGCATATCTCGTGAAACACATTATCGCTGATAATTCTATGAAAACGAAATAAACGTAAGTCAACAGTAGAGTTTAAGGTCCGTTGATTGCTCGTTCATTTCGTTATTTTCAAAAATTGGGTATGATACTTCTATTTTTTTTTGACTCGTCGTCAAATTCTTAAACACGCGTAACACATTTTGGAATGTAAAATTATGAAATGTATTATATTTTAGAGATAATGTTGGTGTTGTTTTGAAATGTCTCTTTCACAAGTTGCACAAATTGAAAGTTGGGTGTGTTCATATGATATGCAATTTTCCATATAAGTGCTACCACTTTAGGTGCTAGAGAAAATGCAACATTTTAACTGTGACCTACCATTAAATTCAATGTGCTCACATTACAATTGGAAAATCGAGCACTTCCCACTCGATTAATATTTTAGCTCGTTTGTTTTTTTACTAATATCGATACAAATAGACCTAAAAAAACTATACCGACCAAAAAAAGCACGTAAATTTAGTCTTTTTTGAGTTGTTTTAATTATTTTCTTCAAAAAATAATTGTCACGCACAAACCCACCACCCCAAAGGTTCTTTTAGAACCACATGTGTCATGCGAAAGAGATCCACACGTTAACTCAAAAGACTATGCTTTCCATTTATTTCAGAAAGACAATGACTAAGAACACTTCAAACGACAACCAAATACTTTAAATCCAACATAAAAACTCGTCAATCGTCATGTCGGCAATTACAACACGAGAAATGATTCCGAAAGGTTATATACTTTATTAGAATTATTCGAATTACAATATAAATTTATAGATATTCTTATTCAAGCCGATCAAACAGAAATCTCAGTTTCCCACATCGGAAAAAGTTCTTTCTGACAACTTATAATGTCGATATATCGATCGGAAAGAGACGAAACCCACCCGTTTTTCAAAAAAATGGCTTTTGTTGGTTCATACCTTAAGAACTCAATGCTCGTCTCTCTTGTCTGCAAGAGCTCCTTCTCATTGAATCTAACTATAAGAGCCTCCATTAACAACAACAAGGACGCCATTAACGCTCCAAGAGGGAGATTCGGAGGAAGAAGATGAGTTGTAGGAGGAAAGAAACACCAACAAAAACCCTAATAAATGGAACCCTTTTGAAGGTGAGCTTCTTTCCCATGCATTTCTTGTTGTATAAGCCTAGTTAAAGAGTTAGGTCATCTAACTATCTATTTCATCATTCAAAGATCATTTTAGGTTTGTTTGCATTGACTACATAAAGTAAAATTGACTAAATTCGGTCATGATGTTGTATACTAAGGTGATAACAAACGAATGTAACAATGTAACGTGGAACTAGTGAAATATAACGTCGAATCGTTATTGTTAGATAATGTCGTGATTCTCTCGTGCGTCGTCAAATCTATTTCTAGCGGAATGTCGAAAATGAAAATGACTGAAAAATAAACATGAAATTTCGTACAATGTTTGACACAGTTATCTGAGAAATTTCTCGAGCGCCTTTGCTATTGAATCGACCTTGTAAACAAACTATCTTCACAGATAGATCAGATGTTTCGAGTAATGTAAAATATTCGAGCAATTACTGACTTCCAATACTTGCGAAATTCGCTCGTTTAAGATTTTTCAATGTTTGTTCGTTTAATAAACGTTTCGAGCCGTGTAACTCGATGCATTTGTTTGACAATTCTAGAGTCAAAACCATATATTTTTGTTAATAATATTAAATATAAATATATATTTTAATTTCAACATATTAATTAAGGTAGCATTTATCCTCTTTTTTTCTGATATTTCTCTTTGGATCGGAGCAGAGTGATCCACTAATTCTTTGAGGTTTTACCTCCATTAATGGCGTCTTTGAAACTCATCGTCTTCAACGAAAGCTCCAGCACAAACAATGAAATCTCTCTTCTGTTTAACTCCCTCTTCCTTTCACTGCATTTCCCTTCACTCCCCAAAATCTAAGACCTCTCTTTCCCTTCCCCGCTGTAGCTCGGAAAGGACGACAAGAATAAGCTCAAGAACTTCATGGCGGTCGACCACGCTCGGATTGTTCGGGTCGGGGTTTCTGCTGGGTCCCCTGATCGATGGAATTCACTCTCGAGTGCATCTCGTTGAGTATCAAACTGGTTCCATCGACATCGGTCCGCTGCACACTAATATCTGCGTAAGCTGCTGAAATTTCATATCCTTATTTTGATTTCTCTGTCAATTTTTTTAGTAAATTTTCGCTGCATTTTCAATTTTGTGCCCCTTTTCTAGGTTCCTTTCTTGCTTGGGTCCTTTTACGCTACTGTTGGATTGATTCAACTGTATACAGATGAGAGATATTTGCCCATTGTCCCAGACAGAAGCTTGGGGAAAACTCTGTCATCCTTAATGTGAGTAATTTTCCTCAAAATTAGAACGACCACCGCATTGATAGAACTCACCCTTGAAAAATTGACTTGGAATGAAGAGTATAAACTAGCTTTACCTTGCAGATTTGTATAATCTAGCTTTACCTTGAGAGAATTTACAAATATTGAGGATAACAGAGTTCTTAGCTTTACTCTAGAGTTAATCTCATTTATCCTGCATTATTTGGTGAAAACTGGGTGTTTTTATATGGATTGGCACCCACCTCGGACTGCCCTCATCGAAAATAGGCCGATCGATATGTATAAATTTCTGTGAGCTGACTAAACCGAGCGACAAATTTGGCTAAAAGGGAGGTAGAATCTAGTTGTTTAATTTGTCCAACATTTCTTAGTTAAAGCTGGGTTTATGAGTTTATAATCACATATTTCACACCAACTATTTTCAAAAGTGAGTTCTATTCGATGGATCGATACATTTTTTTGCTTAAATTTCATTCTTCGTCTGGTTTTTGACTTATGAAACCTTCAAATTATGGTTGAATTGTTGTTGATTCAGAGCATTGGTGTTGTTCATTGAATTGAGCGCGGAAATGTACAAAGCTGGAGTTGCAGACAATGTGGAGGCCTATGTTTTGTTTGCAGTTGCAGAGTTTATATGGGTACTTTTGGATAGGTCTTTGGTTGGATTTACTCTGGCCTCCATTGTAGGGGTGTGCTGCCCTCTGGCTGAGATTCCATTAATGAAGTATGTGTTTCTCTTTCACCACATTCTTAAATGAAACCCTTTCAAAGAAGAAATCATTTCATGTAATCATATTAATATTAAGGGTAAAGTGTCATTTAGCCATGAACAACTGATAGCTTAGACTATTTTTTTTAGCAAAACCACCATTGTATTTTAGTTGTCAGCGTAACAACTCATGATTTGATAAAATTCGTCAAATGTCTTATGTTTTTTGCTTGATGGTCATTTTAATATACCCGGTTTACCTTGATTTGCTTGATTTTCAGCACACACTTAACATCATAGTCGACTTCGAAAACCAAAAAACAGTTCAAATGATGTTTGTGTTTGAAACCTGAGTGCAAAATTGATTTTATGCTTGAAATTGAGTGAGTCAAGGTAATTGTTGTGAAAATGTCCATTATAACTGAAAAATACGAGACATTTGATGAATTTTATTAAAACATGAGTCGTTTTGTTAAGGACCTAAGATACAATAACAATTTTGCTAAAAAAATAGTGTAATGTATATATTGCCCTTAACTGATGAGTTCGGGAGTTCAATTATACTTTAGTCTAATATTAATCAGATTAATTTGTTGTGAAAATTGTTGATCAGATTAAATTTCATCGTTATTTTTAGTACTCTTGGCGAACCGAATGAAGTTTTAGTTTCTAACTCTTCCAATGATGGTATTCAGGTTTTTCCATCTATGGTATTACCCACAGGCAAACGTTCAAATGTTTGGCCAGGTTAGTGAAGATTGTAGCAAACATAGAATAGTGTTACCACATATGAAAGGGTAAAACTCATCCCCAAAAGCTAGCTCAAGGAGAAAGAGAATCCCCTCACATATATATAAATCACAGGCTCATCCAATAAATGATGTGAGACAAATACAATTATCAATCTCCGCCCTTACGCATAGTGTGCCTGGACCGGGTCCAATTCCCATCACCATCTCTGATACCAAGCTCTGATACTATGTTAACACATGTGAAATGGTAGAACCCATATCCAAAAACTAGCCCAAGGGAAGAGAGAATCTTTCTTACATATATACATATCACAGGCTCATCCAATAGACGATGTAGGACAAACACAATTATCAATACCTGCCCTCACCCATAGCGTGCCTGGACCGGGTTTAATTCTCATCATCGTCTCTGATACCAAGCTTTGATAGCCTGTTAACACATGTAAGATGGTAGAATTCATCCCCAAAAGCTGCTAGCTCAAGAGAAGAGAGAATCTCTCTCACTTATATACAAATCACAGGCTCATCCAATAGAGGATGTGGGACAAACACAATTATCGCTAAAATAATTACTATTTTCTCTCAAAGTTTCTTGCCTTTTTTTTTTATCATGCAGGGGTTAGTTAGCTGGACAATTACCTGCTACTTCGTCTACACCCCATTTATCGTAAATTTATCGCGATGGTTGCTTTCAGTTTTCTGTTCCGATGAGAAGAACGATTAGGCTACAAGGTAAATATTAACAATTGTATATAATCGAATCGGCTAGTTTGTTATACTACGCTCAAGAAAACATGTTCGTGTGTGTAAATCGCAAATGAACTAAGGTTTTTAATTTCTAAAAAAATGAAAAGAAATTATATATTTTTGTTCGAATTAAGTCACGTGTCTTTCTTGCGTGTTGTTCTATATTTTACACAATGATTGCTTGGAATTGTAGAAGAGAATCAAAGAATGTATGAGATATTTGTGGGTTTGGAATTCTAAAGAATGAACAAACTCAAAATGTTTTGTATCTGATTTGGAGTAGATTAAGCATTTTTGGGAGTGGAAGGACTATCGATTTTTTTATTAGTCGAATAATTTTTATTATCGTATATGATATCTCTAGATAGAACATTGAGAGCGATGAATCTTGTTAGGACAAAAAGCCCAGGCCGGGTTGAACAGAGCTCGTGGGCCAACCTCCCCTCTTAGAACAAGGTCAAGCCCAACCTCGACCGGGCCTAATTCCAATTTATTATTTTACGATAATGAACGTTGAGGGTAATTTACTGGTTAGACGTTAACTTTTTATTTTTGGACAAAATCACTCGATCTTTCAGCTATTTACAATTTGAATTATGCTATTAATTTATTTGTTAAATTCGTCATGTATATATCATATTTTTTATTTACAAAGATGTTTGAATTTGATTTCTAACATTTTTGGTGATTTCAATCTTTATCGCTCAAAGTTTGACATCGTCGAATAAGAAATCGATAGAGTTCAAAATCGAGTTAAAATCGTCAAAAGAGTTAGAATCTCATCTAGCGTAACTTTGCAGTGTTAGCAAACGTAATAAGCTACGTCGATCTCTAAATTCAATACATTTAAATCGTATTTTAATGGAAAATAGATGTGTAAGCCTATGATCAACCCCACAAACATATCAATTAGACAAAGATTTACCAACAATTTAAGATGTGTAGGATTACATGAAGAACAACTTAATGTCTGAAATTTGAAGATATTTTGATATTCATACTAAAATCAGGACCTTCCATTTTATTGGTGGCAAATTAAGTGAAGTTCATCTGTTCTTGAGACAACAACTATTTTGGATATCATTAAAAATTTTCCAAATTGGCTTGCAACATTTATTTGTGCGACAATTAATTTAAGGTGGTTGGTAGCTGACAATTTGTTGGGGCATTAAATTGTATTAAATGTCTTCATCTTAAGCACCTGCCCGTTTACAAACTCTTAATGAGTAACCTTTTTTTGTCACATACATATCTACTTACTACAAGTTCATTTAATTTCTTCAAGTTTAGAATAATTCGTGACGCATCTAAGTTTAGGATTATTTGCTTCATAATATAATAATTTTACTACGTACTGAATGACACGTATGTATCATGTCACCGTGTGATATTAGAGTGTAAAAGTAGTTGTTTTTTTTAAAAAAAAAATTATTTAATGTTCTACACTCCAATCTCTCACATAGACGTGACTCTTACGTGTTTTTCACTCATTAATGAATGAAACGTAAGTTTGACATCATAGTCTGATATTAAAATGTAAAATTAACATTATTTTTTTTAAATTAGTGTGATGTTACGTTTACACTTCAATTTTATATTTTAATCTCGCACGTTGACGTGACAGTTACTTGTCTTTTATTTATTGATTCATGTAATCTACTGTTTTAAATATTTACACACTATATTAATTTGACCAGTAGTGAATGATACGTACGTCATGGTGTGAAATTAGAAAATAAAATTTGACTGCCATCGTGACATTAATTTTAGAATTGCGTTGTGAATTGCACGTAAAATTGTCGCATAAATGAATCAAATAATCCCGTGTCGATTTCTTGTTGATTTTAACATATCATTTAAGTTCTAAGTTTGAAGTGAGCTAATGGGAAAATTATCAATTGCCTTAAAATGTAGGGGTAAAATTATCAATTACCTTAAAATGTAGGGGTCCAATTAATCAATTACCTTACAATGTAGGGGTTAATAGACTTTACCCTAAAGTTGGGGCCACAAGACTTTACCATAAAGTAAATGGCCAATTGTGCACATATTATTTTCTTTTTAAGATATTTACGAAATTACCCCACTCCAATTTAAAAAATGGAGGGGACTACAATTAAAGGAGCGAAGATTCTGACGAAGGAATCGCACTTCCGCGTAGGATTCGTTAGAATGTTCTTGGAAGTGATCATCAGAAGTAAACCCAGAAAGGAAATGAAAGAAAAGGAGCGAAATTTGATCGTTCCATCATTAGTTGTTCGCGGAAGAAAAAGTTGCAGAAGATCACTGATCTCAACAATGTTCGATCATCTTTTTCTTGTTCAGAGACGCGTTCTTCAAGATGGCTGCGATAGTGGGTACGGATAGTCCCTTTTCAACTGATGCTTCGATTCAACTATTTCAGAGTTCAGAGTTGACTTTCGTGGCAGATCAATAAATGGTGATTTAGTTTAAGAAATCAAAGCTTTGGGTCGGAAAATCACCGATTGAAATGGCATTTCTTCCGTCTTAATTGGTGTTTCATCGACTAAAAAGTAAAACCTTATCGACCCACCTAGGGTTCCCCCTTTTATGATTTACTGCGATTTTTCATTTAATGTTCTACTTTATGGTGGTCACGGTCTTTTAACCTAACAAGACCGCTGTGGGTATTTATGATGGCAGACTGTCTTGTTGGCAGGGGAAAAAATAGTTCAGCATAGCTTTGGATCAAAGTCAATTGCTTTGTGGATTTTTTTGAGCTTTTTATGTAGTTTTTGCAGGAAATGAGGAGAGATTTATCGATTTTTTTCTGTGATGATCTGAGTTGATTTTGTCTGTGGATTATAAGTACTTCTTCTTTTCTCATCTTCTTCTTTTTTTTTTTTTGGTATGAAATTTGGAAGATATTGAGGCTATGGAGCTTCCCATTAATGAAATCGATGAAATAAGATGCAACCTCCTTCAACCACCCCATTAAACATCTTTTGAACTGTTCTTCCTCTCTTTTATATCTATATAAATTCAATTTTCTTCTTTCAAATTCACCTCTCGATATTCCATATTTTTGTTCGTTCACCTCCTTTAATTGTAACCTCTCTCTCTCTCTCCTCTCTCTCTCTCCTCTCTCTCTCTCCTCTCTCTCTCTCTCTCCTCTCTCTCTCTCTCTCCTCTCTCTCTCTCCTCTCTCTCTCTCCTCTCTCTCTCTCTCCTCTCTCTCTCTCCTCTCTCTCTCTCCTCTCTCTCTCTCTCTCCTCTCTCTCTCTCTCTCTCCTCTCTCTCTCTCCTCTCTCTCTCTCTCTCCTCTCTCTCTCTCTCTCCTCTCTCTCTCTCTCTCTCCTCTCTCTCTCTCTCCTCTCTCTCTCTCTCTCTCTCCTCTCTCTCTCTCCTCTCTCTCTCTCTCCTCTCTCTCTCTCCTCTCTCTCTCTCCTCTCTCTCTCTCCTCTCTCTCTCTCCTCTCTCTCTCTCCTCTCTCTCTCTCCTCTCTCTCTCTCTCCTCTCTCTCTCTCCTCTCTCTCTCTCTCCTCTCTCTCTCTCTCTCTCCTCTCTCTCTCTCCTCTCTCTCTCTCTCTCTCTCTCTCCTCTCTCTCTCCTCTCTCTCTCTCTCTCTCTCTCTCTCTCTCTCTCTCTCTCTGTTATTTTTGTGTTCAGTGTGGGGTATTTGGTAGCCGAGTGAAGAAAATACTTGGTTCTTTTGTGTTCACTTTTGCAGTCAGCCAACTCGTGCTAGTCCCTGTTTTCGTTTTTACCAGTTTCTAAACTTTAATATCTGTACTTCCACCTTCTCTGTTTCTTCTTCTTCTAGACTTCAATGAGTGAAATGGGTTTGGTCTGTCTGTTTTCTCTTTATATTTAACCATCAGCTGGTCTAAATACCTGATGATACTCTGTTTTCCCTTCAAATCTGTAATTTTTTCCACCTCTTCTTCGGTTTTTTAGCTTGATTTCTTTGTTTTCTGCAGCTGGATGAATGCTTCTTCCTCCTTGTTTTCATGATTTTTAATTTCAAATGGCTTTGAACTTCTGATCTCTACTTACTTCTCTCTTGTTTGTTTTGAAAGAATAACTTTTATACTGTCTTTTCGTAGAAATATTCAAAGCATGTACTAAAGAATCCTTGATTTTAATGGTACTCTGTATTTCCTGTATTTCAGGTTTGACAACAAAGGAGAATGAAGCTGTTCTCAGTTAAGGTTGAGGAAGGAAGCGAAGGGCAGGATGGGAAACCATCAATCGGTCCTGTTTATCGGAATCTCATGTCTAAAAATGATTTTCCTGCCTTTTATGAAAATTTGAATACAGCTTGGGATCTTTTCAGGTAATTTTAGTAGAAAATAAGGTTTTGTTTGGTCATGTTTTGTCTGAAAACACAATAATGAGACAGACTTTAGTCTTCTGATATCAAATCTGGATAAATCATTAGAAAGCTAGACTGTTATAGCAGAATGTAGCAAGATAGTAGCTTCAATGGTGTATATTAAGCTTCAAATAGGAACATTCTGCACTGATATTAACTGTATAGATTGATTAAATAGAAGCTTTCTCTCAAGTTCATTTGATTGATATGGAGAAGATCTTGTATGGCAGTGTATCAGTGAAGAAGAAACCAGGAAATAAGATGCTTGGATGGAGGAAAGTTGAGAATGAAAAGGTCTAGCAACAGCTTCTTGAGGAAATGCAATTTGAAATCATTTAGTTTAGATGAATTTTTTTGTTTTATTTTTCTTAAAAACTTGTTTGGTTTTTAGCTAGGGCCATATGTCTGGAAGACATACAAGGAAGTTTACGATGAAGTTCTTCTCGTCGGTTCCGCTTTACGAGCATCCGGTGCCGAAAACGTAAGCACTACGACCCGTTCGAACCAGCTTCGAATTGTAAAACATCCTTCAAGAACTAGAATTTGAACGTCTTTTCTTGTTCTTTTGTTTGGAAATTTTGCTGCAGGGCTCTCGGATTGGGATCTACGGAGTGAATTGTCCTCAATGGATCGTGGCAATGGAGGTTTGGTTCGAACGCATTCCTTGCTGATATTGTTTTAACTTTTCTGATTATTGTGCCTCTGCCAACAGCTGAGAAAAACTTTGAATTTTGTGTAGGCTTGCAATTCTCACAGTTTTGTTTGTGTTCCCCTTTATGACACTCTTGGTAAATTTCGTTTGCCTGATTTCGATCGTTTATTACGTCCAAACTTATTTGTATGTTCTAATTATCTTCGTAATAGTTGATCCACAAATACTTCAAAAGGTGTTCTTCTGTTACTTGCAGGGCCAGGAGCCATAAACTACATCATTGATCATGCTGAGATTGATTATGTTTTTGTCCAAGATAAAAAAGTGAAAGAAGTAAATAATCTGATCTATAATTTTATCTCGAAGTTTAAAAGCAATGGCAGAATCTGATTTGTTGTATGTTTTTGCCCTGCAGTTGTTAAATCCGGAATGCAAATCCACAAAGCGATTGAAAAGTAAGGATCAATCGATAAATCAGATGTTGAAATAAATGTATAAACGTTTTTACCGATTTATTTCTTGTTCCAGTCATTGTATGCTTCACTGAGATGACCGGGGAAGAAAAGAACAAGGCGATAGACATTGGGATCAAACCATTCTCGTGGGCTGAGTTTTTTCAGCTGGTTGGTTTTTTTCGATTGTTGACATTAACGAATCGGAAGTTTTATATTCGTCTTTCTAATGATTGACGAATTAAATTTTCTCCAGGGAAAGGAAAATCCATCGGAAATATCTCCTCCTCAAGCGTTCGATGTCAGCACGATCATGTACACGAGTGGCACCAGCGGATCTCCAAAGGGTGTCGTTTTAACTCACGAAAACGTCGTATATTTCATTCGAGGGATCGATCTATTCATGGAGCAGTTTGAAGACAAGGTATGTAGAGATAGAAAATGGGTATCTTTGGTTCTTCTTCTTTTTTGTTTTTCCTTACTAATCTGCTCTCCTTTTTGTACTTATCGATCGTCGAAAGATGAATGAGGACGATGTCTATCTATCTTTCCTGCCTCTTGCCCACGTTCTCGATCGAATGATCGAAGAGTATTTCTTTTGTAATGGAGCTTCTGTTGGTTACTATCACGGGGTACGCTAATTGAACTACTTACTCTTATCTCCTGACATGACGCTTATTAATTGAGACGATGAATATCTTACTTTAAGGATTAATAATTTATCTTAATTGTTACACTAATTAACGAGTGACACATAAACGACATTACTAGCCGAAGTTAAATATTCTTAAATATGCATCGTTTTTTCTCTTTGGAAGGATTTGAATGCAATTAGAGACGACTTGATGGCGTTAAAGCCAACACTTCTCGCTGGCGTACCTCGAGTTTTTGAAAAGGTCCACGATGGTAGGGAAATTCAGACCGTCTTCGGCTTGAAAAAATCGTAATTTTTTATCGCCGTTTAACGGAAATTGTGTTTTTATTTCAGGTATAAAGCAGGCAGTACAGGACCTTAATCCCATACGAAGAACGTTTTTTGACCTGCTATACCGACAGTACGATAATATTTACTGTCTTTCGGTTGTTGTTTTGCTCGGAAGTTCTGAGTTTTAGTGCATATTCCACCATTGCAGCAAACTTTCTTGGATGAACAAGGGCTATAAACAGAAAAATGCATCTCCTTTAGCAGATCTGTTAGCTTTCCGGAGGGTTGTACTCTCTCTCTCTCTCTCTCTCTCTCTCTCTCTCTCTCTCTCTCTCTCTCACACACATTGTCTTCAATGTCTTGTTCATTTTGTCAGGTGAAAGCTAGATTAGGAGGTCGTATTCGACTCATAATATCAGGAGGTGCACCTTTGAGCACGGAAGTGGAAGAATTCCTTCGCGTCACATGTTGTGCGTTTCTCGTCCAAGCCTACGGTAAAAAAAAAAATGTGTTATATCGAGCCACAATTTCTTGGAAATCAACGATATATTGTTTCATAAATTTTTCGGCCGATATCGAACTCGGCCTTCTAGACCAAGTTCATTTGTCATTCTCTGGTTGTTTTTCGGTTCGGCGAAATTTCAGGAATGACCGAAACTTGTGGGGCAATCACGGGTGGATTTCCCGACGAATTAGACATGATCGGAACTGTGGGGGCTGTTTTACCGTACAACGAGCTTCGACTGGAGGAGGTGGCGGATATGGACTACAATCCTCTTCGTGATCGAGCGTGTGGAGAAATATGTGTCAGAGGGAAGACGGTCTTTAATGGCTACCATAAGGATCCTGAATTGACTAAAGAATCTTTCAAAGACGGCTGGTTTCATACGGGTCACTAACGATATCGATAATTTCTTTCGTTTTTCTAGTGTCAAAATTGTATTTTTTCCCAATTTCGTCTTTCGGTTCTGCAGGAGATATCGGTGAAATGCTTCCAAATGGGATCATCAAGATCATTGATCGGAAGAAGAATCTTATAAAACTCTCGCAAGGAGAATACGTCGCCCTCGAATACTTGGAAAACGTATATTGCATCAATCCTATGATTGAAGATGTGAGCTCCGAACATCACTTTGTTTACCGGAAAGTTCTGTTTTTTTTTTTTAGTAATTTATATTAATTTGTTTTCTTTTCGTCGAATTTGAAGATTTGGGTCTACGGAAACAGCTTCAAAGCGATTCTTATCGCTGTGGTCGCGTTACAAGAAGAAAACACCATGAAATGGGCATATCTAAAAGGCCATATGGGTTCATTTTCTGAACTTTGCTCCCTTGATCAGCTAAAAGACTATGTTTTTTCAGAGCTCAAGTCCATAGCTGAGAGAAACAAGGTACGATCGACCAATCCGGTTACTCGTCTTTTAGGATTTGAGAAAAGGGTCAGATTTGAAAACTCGATTTTCCGTTTCAGCTAAGAGGGTTCGAGCATATCAAAGGAATAGTTCTCGAAACGAGACCGTTCGATATGGAACGAGATTTGGTCACCGCTACGTTGAAGAAAAAGAGAAACAACTTGTTTAAATACTACGAGGTAAACGAAACTGAACTTTGATTTTGAACTTTTGGACGGAGAATTGACGTATAGAGTTCGCTCGGGACTAACTCGTTTATGTTATGCAGGCGAAAATCGATGAACTCTATCGAAATATTGAAGCTGACAGAAACGGAAAGTGATGGATTGGATTGTGTTTTGCCTTTGATAGAGCCTATAATTGTTGTTTTTTTTGGGATTATTCATCTTTTGTTTCTGTGAGCTGTACTTGAATATTTGATTTGTATTTATTTTTAAATAGTCGCACAAACTCAATCGTACCATTAATTTTGATTTCTCGTTAAAATTTTGTCGAATCTACAATTCGAGAAAGACGGTATTTGGGTTGACGGCGATGGAGCTCGTTTAGTTGATACGAGCAAAGTTTGGGCGGAAAAAAAATTGTATGAAGACTAACTCGACTAAGATTCATCTATCCTCGAGATCGAGAATGTAGTTCATAATATTGGCTGAAAGATTCATGTAACTAGCATTGCGATGTCTAGCTAAATATCGGGTCGTGCCAGTCCTGTGTCTTGATCCACCTCAAGGCTAGTCGTCCTGCCAGTCCTGGGTCTTGATCCACCTTGTGGCTAGTCGAGGTCGGCTCACGAATGAGGATGAAATAGAATCGATGAAATTTACATTGAGAGGGTTTTTTTTTTTTTTTTTTTTTTTACAAAAATAGCTTTTTGGATTCTCACACTAGAATTAGAATCTTCCATTTTGATTGTTGAAATCTTAATTTTCAAAATTCTCGACTGTTAGAATTCCAAATTGATATTGAATGCACATTCCCTCTACGACACAAACAAATGTGTAAGACAAACTAGAGGTCAGAAGAATTAAAGAAACAAATGTAAACACCCACTAGACATCTCACACGTTAATCCCCCCCTCCCTATTAGAATTATTAAAATAAATAATTGTCACGTTAATATTCAGTACAACCAATTAGGAAATGACAAGCAATCTCCAAACTTAATTAAAATTAAACCACTAAATTAAAAAAAAAAAAAAAAAAAAAAAGTGGCTCAAGGTTGTGTTTTATATGAAGGCTAAGTTAGTAAAACAGAATAAAATTATTATATTTTCTTATCTATTCCTGCTTCAGCATATGAGAGGGGATGATATCTTGAAGAAGACCATGGTCCGCCATTGAAGCCGGAACAGTTCCTTGCTGACAAGCTCGTCTCTCCCTAGGAAACACAGAATTCGGAGAGGAGAAGCTATGGAGATAGTCTCGGTGGTGAAAGCGAAATAGGGTTTCGGCCTGATCGGCTAGAGTGGCGGCAGAAAAGCCGGCTGCGCCTGAGACGGGCGGTGCAGCCACGGATAACGGTCGGTCGAGATATAACCGGACTCGGGTGCTTGTGTTGGCCTTCGTAGGTCGTGACGACAATGGTTGGATCGTTGAAAGATCGCTCTACCCTTTTCTTCACCGTGCATGCTGGACTGGTGCAACGATAGTAGCTCCTAAAATCAACCAAAATGTGAAAATAATATATCAAAATTGTGTATTTTCGTCGGTTGACAAAAAAATAGTTTGAAAAATGGGAAATTTTTTGGGAATTCATGGAAGATTTCATGGAAGTCAGTAACTTTGAACAAGTACACCTAGGGAATGGGCTGTTTATGAAAACGATACTAGCATCTAAATAACCCAGGAATGTAAGATCATAGACCCAGATTAGATTGGTTTTTTGGGTTTCACGATGACAAACAGGGTAAATTTTAATGAAATTACTGAGGAAATGAACTGGTTTTTACCGCAGTTGATTCTTGTTTCTGTTTATTTTATTTGATTTTATGGAAGAAAGAGGAGGAAAAAATAATAAGAGGTTAAAAATAGTAAAAAAAAAATTAAATAAATTTACCTAGGAAAAGGGCTGTTCTTCACAGCTTTTTGGCCGTACTTTCTCCATCGATACCCATCTTCCAGATGATCCACTTCGCTCTTCGTCATGAATGCAAATCTTGCTTCTCTCTCCTGCTTTTGATTTGTCTTCTTTGCTTTTAATCTTCTTCCCCAAAATGACCAACATTTAAGGAAAAAAAAAAAAACCAGTTAACTTCTCAGTTCTCTTCCCCCATTGATCCTCCCCATTAAAACCAAGCAATAAAACTATGTCTTGTTTTGCAGAACAATCAAAAATCTAGTCTTAAACAAGAGTTTGGAGTTGTAAAAAACCCAGATATATAGTAGAGTTCAATGAGTTTTTAACTCAAAACCCTAAAATCTCGAAATCAAAGATGAATTAAACCATACCCAGAATCTATAAGGGTCAAAAAACTTACTGTTTTGGAGTTTTTTTCTGATTTTGTCCTTCCTGGTCTACGCCCTTAGCCTGGTCGTGATTAGAATTTACAGCATCTTCAAAAGAAGCAGACTGAGATGGAGGAAGAGTTTGGAGTGGCAGGATAATTGAAAACCTCAGAACAGTCTTGAAGATGATCAGTTTTAGGATTTGAAGTAGGAATAGGGAGAGAAGGAAAATCAAAAAGGTCTTGAACGCCAAGAAGATCCATAAACCCTAGAGATGTCTTTTCAGATTCGACCAAGTCTAGGATCCCTGCAAATGGATAACTGTTTGATGAAATCTCAGAACACAGTATCGATCCTCCACTCTTCTCCTCCATTTTTATCTCTTGTTTCTTCTCCTCCATTACTCCACAGTCGTCCCTTTCTTCATCCAAAAACGCAGAGAGAGAGAGAGAGAAAGAGATGATGTGAGTTGGGATTTGGAAATGGGGGAGGCTATTTTTGAGTATTGTTTTAGAGAGAGAGAGAGGGACAGGGGAGAGAGAGAAACTGGCAAGTGTCGGTAAAGGTTATGTACGGTCGGAATATGGCCGGTGGAAGTTGATACGGTGGTCCGACATGCTCGTTGATGCTTTCAGACGTAGGGTTTGACTGTCAAACCGGTTTTATCTTGTTCAAAACGTCTCCTAATAATGTAAACCATTTTTATTAACAAAATAATAAACGAGTATTTATATAATTTAATATTATTATTTTTTAGCATTTTTAAATTATAATTAAAAAAATTCAATAATTTCGACTAATTTCAGTGTATCGTAATTATTTTATTATATTTTCGAATAATTTACACGTAAACAATATATTAAAATAATATAAAATCAAAAAATGTACTTAAAAAAATATTATTATCAAACACTAGATGATGAATGTGATGACCTAATCATAATATTATGATCGATTAATCATTTATTTATTCATATTTTTACATAAATTATTAAAACATCAACAGACTCAATACGTATACGTGTGTGTGTATATGTTGTGACCGGAATATACGAGAAAATACATCGTATTCGGAATATACGGGAAAATACATCGTATTTTTTGAGAAGATAAACTTCATATAACGTTGGCCATACATGCATGTATTTCTTCATTTACTCATTGCATCGTACGTAAATATTAATCATTGAATTTTGTTAACGACCTGATACGTAAATGAAAATGAAATCTGATCCGTATCCGACGCTGAATTACTACTATACTTTTGTTATAAGAATGCTATATCGTAACTGGATAATGATCAAATTATTTAATCGTAATGTGAGAAATTAATTATGTTTATATATAGTTACTTAGAAGAATATTCTACCAACAATTATTTGGTAATTCCATCCTTTTTTTTAGCTGCTTGCCTCTATCTAGGTTTAGAGTCTCTCTCTCTCTCTCTCTCTCTCTCTCTCTCTCTCTCTCTCTTCACTGCTTTCTTCTCTTCTGTTCCAAATATCAAATACAGGTTAATTTAAACTTATATACGTAAAATAAATACATATATACATGTGTAACATAGTTGTGCATGAGATTCCTTCCCACGTCACATCGGAAAGCTTTGAATAAGAATATTCAAAATAACAATGTACCCTCGATATTCACATAAAAAAATGAACAGAATATAGTCTCAATTGCTGACTTATTCAAACAAACGTGATTTTAATTACAAAATTATACGTGCTTGGATTATATTTTTGGAAAAATATATTTTCTCTAATAATAATGATGGTTAATGACTTATATTCCACCAAACTATTTATCCTATAATCATGTTTTTTTTGTAATTTTTTTCATTTCATGTCCAAAACGAACACGAAAGACCAAGAATTAAATTGAAATTAATACGAGTTTCTTTTATTTATTTTTGGATATGGTGCAACAGATTGGTAGAGTTTGAAATCAAATTAGAACTGTGTGAAAATGTTAGAAATTTGGTCAAAACACGTTATTAAATTGAAAAACACGGCATACAGTTGCTGAATTTAACACGTAAATTGACAGGAAAATTCAAATTACTAATCGTTGAAAAGTGAAAGTTCAATTTGTCAAATAAAATAATTTAAAGTCTAAGTTACAACTGACCTTAAACATTACATTTTACCCGTTATATTTAACTACTTACAAAAAAGGGTTACAACTCCAAGAGTTAAATTGTCAAAATTAATAACTTTTTTATTATCTTTTTGTTTAAATATTTAATCTTAAGAACAAGACGATGCACGTGTGGTCTAGAGATGAGGCAACAAAGATGGGTTTGATGACATAGGTTTCGTGCAATCTGTTGTTACCCATTTGCATGCTTTCATAATTATGTCTTCCCCTTTTTCGGTAATTTCTTCCTTTTGTTTCTTCTTCTCTCATTTTAGTTCTTTCCCCTATTTTGTGTCATCTTTTGTAGGCTTGTCCTCATCTCTCTCGTTCAATGCAATTTCTTCATTTTTTTTTCAATATTGTCCGTTTTTTGCCAGAAATTTCACGTTTTTTGTTTTTTTAGAGTTATCCCAGATACGTTGTTTTAATAAATGTGACATCGTGCACCTCTACGATCAATAAAATCTTGGGTTATCATTGCTTTCGCAGAACATACTGTTCTGACCTAAACTTGACCAATTTTTTAGTTTTCTTAGTTTTTGAATGGAAATAGAAGAATTATTTATACAAAAAGTTATTTTGAACCAAATTAAGCATGCATAAAAAAGATTCTCTTCTATGGAATATTTTTATTTATGAGAGTATTTAAAAATAAATAAGAATTGAAAAATATTGGGGAAATTGCATGGTCTAGCACTCCTTCCAATAAAGTGACCTTCCATGCTATTTCATGGAAGCTGTCCTCCTTTCCAACGTCTTTCTCTATTTTTTTTTATTAGAAAAATAAAAGAAACTTTATTTTTCAAATCATTATAATTATTATTTTCGGTGATTATTTATTTTTAAATAATAATTTTAGGTTTAACTGATAAATTAAATATATCTTTTAATTATTTATTAATTATCTTAATTTATTTAAAGGAATAAATAATTGGCATTTATTTAGTAATTAACACGTGGATTATGGATTAAGTAGGGTAAGCTTTTACGCGGTTTTGGCTCATATTTTTATTATTATATTCTAATCATGTACGTGGACGATCTATTTTTGTATTATTTAAAATAAAATAAATGCAATACTTTTAATTATTTAAATAAAAAATCTATTTTTTTAAAGATTTAATTGTCATGAGATCAATTAATGAGAGTGACTGTTTGACTGGAATCGCTTCTTTATTACGTTTTGGGACCCCAAAAAGAGACAAAATATCAAACAAAATTATTATTTAAAAATTAATAAAATTAAAATAATCTCTCTCTCTCTCTCTCTCTCTCTCTCTCTCTCTCTCTCTCTCTCTCTCTCTCTCTCTCTCTCTCTCTCTATGCTATAGCCCATTTTTTTGACTGGGAGATCAAAAGATTTGACTATGGTCATAAGTCATCTTATAATTTAACCTACAAATGCCTCACCCTATGTGAGTCAATTCAACAGTAGATATAGTTTATTTTTTGCCTTTTGTTGTGTCAATCTACCCATTACATGTTTTGTTGAGCTTTATTAGAGGCCAGACTCGGTCCAAACAGGAAAATCGAACCAAACCGAACATGTTGGGTTGGTTTGGTTTGGTTCGGTTCGAATTATGTAAAGACCTACTGTGGAACGAGTTTAGTTCTCGATTTCTTCTTTCAAAATTGAACCGAACCAAATTTATAATAATTTTTTTATATTAAAATTTATAAATAATTAAACTAAACTGATCAAAATCGGCCAAAACCGAGTTTAAACCGGATAAAACAGAACAAAAATTGAGTTTAAACAAAAAAAAAAGGAACCAGAACTGGACCGAATTGAATCGAGCAGTACAATTTGTCTGCTTTGAGACCAAAACGTATTGTAATAGTTAGGGATGAAATATTAGAGCAGATTGTAGACAAATCAATTGATATTATGTCCGATGAACACTCACAAAGACCAATAAGACGATAAATTACTCACAAAAATGGCAAATTTTTCTTAATTATTTAGTCTTAAATATAGAGATGAAACTAGAGGCACCATTATTGGAGAGTGATGAGACAAGAATTGAATTTGAGTTTGCGTGAGAGTTTAAGCAATGTTGGACGCAAATTATTAGTATTACCCCACCTTAACCTATGACCTAATTTACTCATTTGGCTTCCATTAAAGGCTTAAAGCCATCCACGAATCCACTAACTTGTCTAATTCTTATTTTATCATAAACTTTCAAATCAATCAAATCAAAATAATTTAACCAATAATCTCTCTCTCTCTCTCTCCTCTCTCTCTCTCTCTCTCTCTCTCTCTCTCTCTCTCTCCTCTCTCTCTCTCTCTCTCTCTCTCTCTCTCTCTCCTCTCTCTCTCTCTCTCTCTCTCTCTCCTCTCTCTCTCTCTCTCCTCTCTCTCTCTCTCTCCTCTCTCTCTCTCTCTCTCTCTCCTCTCTCTCTCTCTCCTCTCTCTCTCTCTCCTCTCTCTCTCTCCTCTCTCTCTCTCCTCTCTCTCTCTCTCCTCTCTCTCTCTCTCTCTCTCTCTCTCTCCTCTCTCTCTCTCCTCTCTCTCTCTCCTCTCTCTCTCTCTCTCTCCTCTCTCTCTCTCTCCTCTCTCTCTCTCCTCTCTCTCTCTCCTCTCTCTCTCTCCTCTCTCTCTCTCCTCTCTCTCTCTCTCCTCTCTCTCTCTCTCCTCTCTCTCTCTCTCCTCTCTCTCTCTCCTCTCTCTCTCTCTCTCTCTCTCCTCTCTCTCTCTCTCTCTCTCCTCTCTCTCTCTCCTCTCTCTCTCTCTCTCCTCTCTCTCTCTCTCTCTCTCTCTCCTCTCTCTCTCTCTCTCTCTCTCTCCTCTCTCTCTCTCTCTCTCTCCTCTCTCTCTCTCCTCTCTCTCTCTCTCTCCTCTCTCTCTCTCCTCTCTCTCTCTCCTCTCTCTCTCTCTCTCCTCTCTCTCTCTCCTCTCTCTCTCTCTCCTCTCTCTCTCTCCTCTCTCTCTCTCCTCTCTCTCTCTCTCTCCTCTCTCTCTCTCTCCTCTCTCTCTCTCCTCTCTCTCTCTCTCTCTCCTCTCTCTCTCTCTCTCTCTCTCTCTCTCCTCTCTCTCTCTCCTCTCTCTCTCTCTCTCCTCTCTCTCTCTCCTCTCTCTCTCTCCTCTCTCTCTCTCTCTCTCTCTCTCCTCTCTCTCTCTCCTCTCTCTCTCTCTCTCTCCTCTCTCTCTCTCTCTCCTCTCTCTCTCTCTCTCTCCTCTCTCTCTCTCCTCTCTCTCTCTCTCCTCTCTCTCTCTCCTCTCTCTCTCTCCTCTCTCTCTCTCTCCTCTCTCTCTCTCCTCTCTCTCTCTCCTCTCTCTCTCTCCTCTCTCTCTCTCCTCTCTCTCTCTCTCTCCTCTCTCTCTCTCTCCTCTCTCTCTCTCCTCTCTCTCTCTCCTCTCTCTCTCTCTCTCTCTCCTCTCATTATGTGAGCAAATTATATAATCGAGATTTAAAACTAAGAACAGCATGGAGACGTGACTATTCCGAGACAACATTAGATATAAGTCTAAATATTTTAGTTCTTTGAGTAAGCGACAAATTATTTTAATTAAATCCAATTGAAAGTTTTAAAAGATGAGAAGGGTGCACATGGAGAAGTCAAAGGCGTTGCTTAACATATATTTATTTATTCATTTATTTATTATATGGTTTTATCAAGTTTATGTAGGGGATTTTTGGACTAAGTCAATTGCAATGAGACAAAGATCCCAAAATTTAGTGCCTTTTATCAATAATTTATTGATTGGTATTATCACGTAATACATTACTTAATTCTACATGTTTATCTATAATTTCAACTTACTATTTTTGAGCTTTGCAAAGTTTCGGAATTTTCTTTGAATTTAGAAAAAAAAATTTAATTATCGTGCGAGGTTAGATGTCGAATTAAGCAAGAAAATCGCTTGGCGTATTGAAGATATCTAAGAAATACGGAGCACAATAATTACAATTTTTTTTTCTATTTTTATACGTTCAAATGGACATGCAAAGCTATTCAATGTTCAATCCAACAATTATAGATGAAAACCTACTAAATTAACTGGAGTCATAACATCAAAATTTACGTGTAAAATTGACAAGATCGATGCAGACTTACCAAATTGCTCAAACCTTTTTTCAAAGATAATAATGGCAAGGGGCATGGCCCATTCATAAGATGATTTAGGGCTCAAAAGCAAATTATTGTACCACAATCCCATATTAGTTGGGTTTGGTTGCGAAAAGTGATTCATAAAGGAAGATCTTATCTATAATTAGTATAAAACTCGTGGGGTAAAACCTAATAACAAAATAATGAGAGCGCATGTTCAAAACGAACAATATCGTACTGCTTGTTTGATTTCAAGACGTTAGAACTACCGAAGAGGGTGACGACCCATTTTGACGAGCCATTGGTACCCAAAAGTAACTGAACAAAGTCGTGTGGACTTAAACTCAATGTAGACAGCATTACACTACTTGGTAGAGATCAAAACGTTACAATAAAAACTAGTTCAGACTTATTAGATATCATTTGATTTGTCGTTAACATTAGTTTCAATAAGTCTTACACAGAGTAACGATATATAATTGAATCGGCGAACTTCTATTTCAAACACATGTTAAATAAGTATTTATTTTAAATATTAATACAAAGATTATAATTAAATTAGCATTAAATAAATTAGAAAAAAAATGTCAAACAAATATCTCCACTTCATTGATCATAATATCATGGTTAGTTTGAAAGATGAAGTCTAATTGGTGCTGCCTCCCATTCTTCTGACATCTGTGTTCTTGGTAGGTTGCAGTTCTACCTGTATTTCAAACTTTGCTATGTCACTTTCTTTCCCCATTCAAAATTATTTATTTATTTATTTGATTAATTTATTTTTAATACTTGGGTTGATGTATAACACATTTCCATTCGTTCTAACAAGTGAGTAGGGATGGAATCAGTTTGGTTCGGTTCTACTCCTAATTGAAACCGAAATCAAACCCGAACCAAATCGATTTTTTTTATTATGCTCAATTTCTTGCGGTTCGGTTTTGATTCTTAATTTTTTTTGGTTTGACCATGTTAAGCTAAGGTAGAAAGTGAAACGAACAGGTGAAGGTGAAGAGGTGGGCAGGGAGAGGTCGATGGAGGAGATGAATTTGGAAGAGACGCGGAGTTCAGGAGATTGCCGGAAGAGCAGAGGAAGGAATTAGAAACGGACAAGTGAGAATTAACAGAGTTTGACAAATTATTTTAACGGTAAGGGCTCAATTGAAAAATATTCCTTACTTTAGAGTCTATTTTGATAATTATTCAAAATTTATATTTCCGGTTTTGACGGTTTTTAAAGAAGAACTCAAAACTAAACCAGTTCTAAAATTAGTTTTCAGAAAATTCAAACCAAACCAAACCAAACCAAACCAAACTTTTAAGATTGGTTCGGTTCGGTTTATTGGTTCAAAGCAAACCAATTTCCGGCCCTAATAGTAAGAATGATTTATTATGGAAAGGTAACCCCATTTTTATGACCAATGGGCTTCAAATAAACAGCCCATTGAAGAGTTAATTACAAGTATTAGCCTTAATCCCTATGTTAATCATCTCAACTATTTGCAAGTGTTCCGTTTTTGCAGTAAATTCCAAAGAAATGGCTCAATCCTGCCCCTTTTTTTTTATGAAATTTATATGCATGTTACAAGATTTGGTTTAAGAGAACAAAAGTAGTACAAGTTCACGGTGGAACGTGTGGAGCCTAGCTCCACTCGACAACATCTTCGGCCAGTTTGATATTGTTGTATTTTTTGCAGCAATGGGGCACGAAGGTAAGCACATTTCGAAACTAGGTTAGAATTTATAGGACTTCGGGCCCGTATGGCATAAACACGTTAATCAATCAGTCTTAACTGTTTCGAATTTTATGAAACAAAATATTTAATCCTTTTAAATTTTTAACTTTAAAAACCTACATTTTTTTTTACAAGACAATTTTCTTTTTTGGGTCGAGAACTATATAGATTTATTCTTGAATTTTACCCCAAAACACATCGTTAGTTCACAGAAAAAAAAACTCTACTTATGTATTGATTTTCTTCAGCATTCTCGATGTGAAATTATACAATTCTCCTTGCATGGGCCTACATGCACGACCATTTTACGCTCACAAGACGGATTGTCAAATAATGTTCTCCGGACATACTAAATAGGTCGTAAATATCTTATTGTGAGACTTGAAGTAATTTGATTATTAAGAAATGGGTATTAGTGTTCATGTATTAATGATTTGAGCTCTCAAAATGGCTAAAAAAAAAAAAACCCCAAAAAGAAAATACAGAGAAAAATCAAGAACTAGGGTTGTCAAGTTCAATCTGTCAATGCATTAACCATAACCTGCATGATCCTCACTCTAGTTTCCAATGACAATATATAATCAGCTGTCTCTCTAAACAACCCAGATAATCCCTCTGATTGATCATCGTCCCTGTTAGGAACAAGCTTCCTTAGGGTTTTGACCTTTCTCTCCAACCCATTTTCTGCAAATTTTCTTGAGCTTTGTTCAGCAGCTGCTCTTCTCTTCATCTTCCTCTTCAGAGAAACTCCTTTTCTTTTGATTGTTCTCTTTTCACTTTCTTTGACGGCATAAACTCCCATTTCTTCAGAAATTGTGAAGAAAAACAGTCGTTCTTCGGTAAATGATGTCGTTCGAGCTTCTCCGCTGGCCGGAGAGGCGATTGATATAGGAAACAAATGACTGTGAAGCTCTGGTGGAATAGCCATGGCCTTTTATATGGTGCAAAATTAGGGAAGTGGGTTGACGGCCGAATAATAAATGAGAGGATAATTTTATTTATTTGAGGGCTCAAAAAAAAAAAAAAAAAACACAAGAGCCTAAATTGACCAGTTCATCACTCTAGTTCGTAGAAGCCTCCCTCCAAAGAAATTGGATGATTAAGAGCGGTACCATCACTTGTAGCCCATGAATTATATCTTGGAGGTCCTGGATTCGAGTGGTAGTGAAAGTAAAAACTCTCTTTCCAGGGGAAAGACGGTTATGAGTGAGACCCAACGGTCGATGGCAGTGCGTCCGCAGGCCTAGCTTACGGCGATGCGTAACGGGCTGGGTCTTCACATTAAAACATTAATTGTGAGTTCCCTGGTACTCCGGGTATAATATTGTTCGCTTTGAGTCAAATTTCGTACTAATTTGTTCTTGGTGTTAACCCAAAACACGTTGTATTAGGTAGGGAAGAGAATTCTAATTGTAAATCACTCAATTTTCACTCTCTTAAGCGATGCAAGATTATGCACCCCCATTAGTATAAGCTGGACCTCACAATCAGCAGAATCTTGAGTCTTTCTTGCATTCACATGGCAGACTGTCACATTAATAAAACTATTTTCACATTGTCACTGTGGCATTATGCACTGGAAGGCAAGGACGGCCAAAAATTTTGTTGATTATGAGGGTCCAACTCGTACCAGTGGAGGGTTCAAGATCCCACATCTCTTGGGAGTATGGAAATTAAGTGGTTTATAAGTATAGTTCTTCTCCTTACTTAGGGGTTAACCCCAAAAATAAATCTGTATGGACTCTGGTTCAAAGCGAATAATATTATATCCGGAGCACCGAGGGACTCTACACTCATATTAAGGTATCACGGGACAATTAAATAATTTATTATTTTAAATATTTAATAAATGAACATAGGCCTAGGTTAGACAAAAAAAAAATTAGGGTTTTTTTGAAATGTTTGGTTTGAGCATGTTCTCCAACTCAGTGAGCATGCATCCACATGATTCTTCATCCGCCATAGCCAATAAACACCCTGGATTATTCCTTCCAAAGCTTCACAAATTCAAATAAAACAGAAATGGTGGTTCTTCAGTTTCTTTCGTTCCAGTTCAAGAAGACACGGCCATGGCCCTCCACGTTTGTAGACGACCCTTTAGGTATTCTTGGTGGGTATAGCCTCCCCATGTTTCCAAACAAGGAACCTCTTTCATAAAAACTATGACAGCATGATTTGTCTGTCTGACCTTTGTTTCTTGTCAATATTTGTGCTAACAGAAGTGGGCAATTTTGAATTATAGTGTTTGGATCAGATTCATGGATCTTCTTCTACAATTCATGAACCTCCTACTTCGCATTTAGGGTTGCTTTTGAATCATGTTCTAACATGTCTTGTTCATGCGATCGTCGAGAAAACTTAATGTAACGTCTCGATGTTCATCTAGTGATACAATATTGTTTGTTTGAGGTCTAGATTTACACGATGGATTTTATGTTAAAATGCCTTGTATTAGTTGAAGATTAGATATTACTTAAATAGTACATTTAAAATCACATTCAAGCAACGTAAGATTGTGATATTATTGCTCGGTCTTGAGGTCCATAAGCCCTCACAAAAATAGGTCGTATCACATTAAGTGGCAGAATAATGGTAAAACGCAATTTAAATTCTAAAGTTTGGGATACTTTTTAACAAAGCAAACTTTCATCTTTCAACTGTCAGCAATTTGGACTTTACAGTCAATTTATTCGTTAAATACATCACGCATACACCAAGTTCTTTATTTATTGAGATGTTTTAACCTGATTTCTAAATCATTTGTAATTTTTCACCCAATTTTGAATTCTACAATTTTCTTTCCAACGATTTCAAACTCTATCGCACAACAGAGCTCGACATTAGGTTAAAAATCACCAAAAATTTTAGTTTAAATGAAAAATATGGTACAAACGTGCAAGATTTAACATATAAATCGATGATAAAGTCCAAATTACTTATAGCTGAAAGTTGGATATTCAGTTTGTCAAAAAAAAAAAAGTGTAAGATCAAATATATAAATTATTTCAAATGTTATGGCCTATATGGTACTCTATAAATAGTTTTAAAAAATAAATTACATGCACAAGAGTCATATCATGATTACAATATAAAATTATAGTGTAAATAGTCATCTATAGATAAATTGACGAGAATGTCCAAATTGCTCACAGATGAAACATGAATGTTTGATTTGTCCAAAAAATAATTTAAAATCTAATGTGTAAATAATGTCAAGCATTATGAGCTAAATTGTACTTTACCTTAAAATAGTTGAAAATAAATAAATTACGTGCATCAATAAATTGACAAATAAGTGTTATGTCATGATTACAGTACAAAATTATAGTGTAAATGTCACAATATTACTATTTTAAATGGGCCTACTATTACCACATTCAACCTTGCTATTTGTCCATCATTTCTCTCGTGGGATTCATTTTTCAATGTCTCGAAAACATGGATTTACGAGCATTTGCACTCTAAAAAACGTTCTCTCTAGGACTCGATCCATCGATTACGAATGTCATATTGTCTTGCCACTAAATTACGTACATAATACTCGTAATTAAAATGACGTTACACGCTCTCATCATATATTATAAACTGCGAAAATATGAAAAATTTATTTGTTTAATTCATGCATAATTCAAAAGGCAAGCCAAAAGACGGCTGAGAGCACATGGACTACAGCCTAATAATAAGGCAATCTCCATACTTTTCATACTCAAGTTCCTAAACTATTAAACACGTGCATACTTTTGATTGGTTATCTATTTAAATTATCAATTATTTTTTACAAAGCTTGCACGTTGTGTGGAATGATCTTCCTAACATTGGTCTCCCCCTTTTCCTTTTTTCAAAGTGCCAAGTGTCTCCCACAAAAAATTAGGGTTCATGCTCACATAGTCACATGTCAAAAAAGTTTAGAAAATTTGACAACATTATCTTAATATTTATTTAAATATATTAAATAAAGTTCGTTCTTGGTAATATCTTTTTACGTTAAATTTGGATAAAGTTCTTGCTCGGTAATTCTGCAAAACCTAGAGACTTTATTCATTTCCTAGTAAGTAACGACGTTTTGTTTATCCATTTCTGCTTTACCTTCTAATTCTTACCTTTTGACTTGTCAATCATTAGTTAGTGCAATTAATAACTTATTTAATTATTTATAATCTACCATATTATAAGGTAAAATTAGAAGTAAACGTAGGATTACTATTTACTAATTAATGATAAATACTAAAAATACATCATTTAATAAATAAATCAATGAATTTTCACCTTATATTTTAGATAAATATTGAATTTTAAATAATAGTATTAATATTTTTTTTAAACGTTCTCTTTTAATTTAATTCTAGTACTATCTTTATTGAGTCATTAATTTACATAATACAATATACAACTTTTAGAAATTGATAAAAACAATATCATTTATTACTAAAAATAAATAAATTTATTTAACAATTATTAAGTTAAATTACAACACTAATCATTTTTGTAACAGAGATATAAAGTTTTATTTTCTAGTTGCAAAATATTAATAATAAGATTAATTAAAAAGAGTAATAATAAAATTACCCTCTAATTTTACACTCTAAAATTAAATTAAAAATTCATGACACCTTTTAATTGGTGCAATTAATTTATTATTTATAATTTATTTTAATTATTACATCAACTATTACAAAATAATAATAATAGTAAGATTAATTAAAAAAAAAGAACATTCGATTTACCCTCTATTTTTACACTTTAAAATTAAATTAAATATTTAATGACACCTTTTAATTGGTACAATTAATTTTTTATTTTAATTATTTATAATTTATCTTAATTATTAAATCAACTATTACAAAATAATAATAATAAGATTAATTAAAAAGAGTAATACTAAGTTTACCAATCAAATAAAAATTTAATGACGTCTGGTACAATTAATTTTTTATTTTAATTATTTATAATATATCTTAATTTTATACTAATTAATAAATGTCACGTCAGAAAATTAAAATTTAAGTATAAAATTATATGGTAAACCTAATATAAGATGACACTTAAATAAACTAGAAAATAAAAAATTATCGTATTTACACTTAAATTACTATTTTATTTAATTAACGACAACTAATAATTTATTTGGATATTTTTGGGATAAATTAGAATTTACTATATCAAAATAAATAGGAGTAAATTTATTTAAAAATAAATTTATAATTTATATTCGAATTAATTTTAAAATTTTATTTTTAAAATTATTATATATTTTAATTTTTTATTTTTAGTAAATTGGAATTGCTCGATGGAGGGACTAATTGGTAATTACAACTATTTATAGCTCCGTACGATGGAAGAAATTGGAATTTTCCAGAAGCCCAAGACGATGAAACTGGGCTGACATTGATCTTGATTTCATCCTTTCTGCAACTAATTTGGGCTTGGATTTTATTTTTCCGGCGAGATTCTCCGTCCGTTATCCATGGCCTCTCTCTCTCACTCTCACTCTGAATCTAATGGCTATTTTGACTATTGAGGCGAAAGGTTTCACGTTTGTGCGCGAACCTACCATGGTGATTTGCAGGAACGAAGTTTCCTTAATTGTAAAGCCGCCAGATCACCTTCTATATTAGTAGATTGAGAATTATTCGTTCAGAGATGGCGACGGTTTCGGATGCATAATCTTGAATTTTCCTCTCTCATTTGGTGGAATTCATTCAATTATGGAAATGAATTGGTGCATGATTATTACAGCGTAAATTTTCCTTTCTGGCCACTTGATTTGATTTTGGTAAGTGTATCCGCGATTATTGGATTGGGCATTAGATTTACGTTTCTTACTAGATATTCTTTCAATTCAGTGTTTTCGTCATTTTCCTTATTGGAGATTTAAGCGGGAAATTATGAACTCTATTATTCTGTTTATTACCAATCTTCAGAATCTTTATGCTATGTTTTATTTACAACCCTGTTATCTGATGGAATCGTCTTGCACTTTTTTTTTCTCCGTTTAATAAACAGCGCCATCTTCAAATCGTTTATTGACTGTATATAATTTAAACTTTGAAGTTCAAAAGTCCACTAATTAAATTTATTCTGAAAATAGAAAGTATAGCATCTTTATCTGTAACTTTCATAATTCATTTTTTCTACTATATCTGTTAAATAGACAAGCAAGGGAAGTAAATAATTCTATGTATGGCTGCCTTGTATTTCATTGCCAAATCTAATATATAAATTGCAGTTTTTCTTAATACCGATCAAACCACCCTTTCATTTGAGATTTAGTTGAACATTTCAGAAGTCAATGCAGCGTTCCTCTTTCATTTTGTTATCTTTTGTGTTGTTTGTTCAACAATTTAGTTGTTTTACAGCTTTGGATCACAAAGTAAACAATGGCATTCCAAATGAAGTTGCTTATACTATCCTTGTTGATAAATCCGGGGGAGGAAACTTCACAACAGTTCAAAGTGCCATCGACTCTGTTCCTTCCTCTAATTCTCAATGGATACAAAATCAAAATCTCTGCTGGTTTTTTTTTTTTTTTTTTTTTTTTTTGTTTTTTTTTTTTTTTGTTTTTTTTTTTTTTTTTTTTTTTTTTTGTTTTTTTTTTTTTGTTTTTTTTTTTTTGTTTTTTTTTTTTTTTTTTTGTTTTTTTTTTTTTTTTTTTTGTTTTTTTTTTTTTTTTTTTTTGTTTTTTTTTTTTTTTTTTTTGTTTTTTTTTTTTTTTGTTTTTTTTTTTTTTTTTTTTTTTGTTTTTTTTTTTTTGTTTTTTTTTTTTTTGTTTTTTTTTTTTTTTTTGTTTTTTTTTTTTTTGTTTTTTTTTTTTTTTTTTTGTTTTTTTTTTTTTTTTGTTTTTTTTTTTTTGTTTTTTTTTTTTTTTTTGTTTTTTTTTTTTTTTTGTTTTTTTTTTTTTTGTTTTTTTTTTTTTTGTTTTTTTTTTTTTTTTTTTTTTTGTTTTTTTTTTTTTTTTTTTGTTTTTTTTTTTTTGTTTTTTTTTTTTTTTGTTTTTTTTTTTTTTGTTTTTTTTTTAGTGCCAATCGACTCTGTCCTTCCTCTAATTCTCAATGGATACAAATCAAAATCTCTGCTGGCATATACAGGTAATCGTTGCTCTTTACATTTTTTTCCAATTCCATATATTTTATCTTTTGGTTCAATGAAGTAGCTTAGGTTTTGTTTTTGTTCAGCGAAAAAGTGACAATCCCTGAAGACAAACCGTTCATTTTTCTCCATGGGGCTGGAAGTTTGAACACATTTATTCAATTTGGTGACCACGCTGCAACAGATAGCAGTTCTACATTCACGTCGATGCCTGATAATATTGTAGCAAGTGGAATCACGTTTAAGGCATAAATCGAAGCTAAATATGCATATCATTCACATGCAATCTAAAATTTTATTTTGCATTATTTTTTCGGTGTTCTCTTCATGCAGAATACATACAATGCACCAGTTGATCTCAACGACATGGTTGCTCCTGCTGTGGCTGCTAGAATATTTGGGGATAAGTCTGCCTTTTATCATTGTGCCTTTGTTGGCTTGCAAGATACCCTGTGGGATGCATCCGGGCGACATTATTTTTACGAATGTTACATTCAAGGCGTAATTGACTTCATATTTGGTGCCGGCCAGTCTATCTATGAGGTTAAAATCTCATTCAGTTTTTTGTTTTTTTTTTTTTTTGTTTTTTTTTTTTTGTTTTTTTTTTTTTGTTTTTTTTTTTTTTTTTGTTTTTTTTTTTTTTTGTTTTTTTTTTTTTTTTTTTTTTTTTTGTTTTTTTTTTTTTGTTTTTTTTTTTTTTTTTTGTTTTTTTTTTTTTTTGTTTTTTTTTTTTTTTTGTTTTTTTTTTTTTTTGTTTTTTTTTTTTTGTTTTTTTTTTTTTGTTTTTTTTTTTTTGTTTTTTTTTTTTTTTGTTTTTTTTTTTTTGTTTTTTTTTTTTTTTGTTTTTTTTTTTTTTTTTTTTTTTTTTTTTGTTTTTTTTTTTTTTTTGTTTTTTTTTTTTTTTTGTTTTTTTTTTTTTTTGTTTTTTTTTTTTTTGTTTTTTTTTTTTTGTTTTTTTTTTTTTGTTTTTTTTTTTTTTTTTTGTTTTTTTTTTTTTTGTTTTTTTTTTTTTGTTTTTTTTTTTTTGTTTTTTTTTTTTTTGTTTTTTTTTTTTTTTTTTGTTTTAAATTTCTGTTAATTTAGACTAGAGGAAGTGTTGATTTTGTTTTATCTTATATGCAAACGTGTGCAGAAATGTGTGATCGAAGTGGCGACACATTTTCCTTCGGTCACTTATGGCTATATAACTGCTCAGGCAAGGAATTCAATGAGTGACACAAATGGATTTGTGTTTAAATATTGTGTATTTACTGGAAATATCAAAGCTTACCTCGGGAGGGGCTATGGAGCTTATTCCAGAGTAATAATTTTCAAGTCAGAGGAAACAGATATAATAATCCCGTTAGGTTGGGATTCTTGGAATTCCAAGATGTAAGCATTTTCCATTCTCATTCTATCATTTGAGTTCCTTTTTGGGGTAACATTTCGTTCAATTGCAGAACGGATATGACGTATGCAGAAGTTAATTGCTTTGGAGAAGGGTCAGACGCTTCAAAGCGCGTGCCCTGGCTAAAGAAACTAACTGCTGAAGAAGTGGCTGCGTTTGTAGATATGAAGTATATTGATGAAGAAGGGTGGATCCCTCAACTTCCCATCTTCTATGCAAGTTAGTCCTTCCTGCCTATTCCATTCATCAACTCTCTCTCCCCACAGATAATAACTAATAAGGTTGGTAGATCATGGAAATCAATTGTGCAATTATTTATAGTTAATGTCATTCCTATATATGCGAATTTTGACTAGTGTTAGCATAATGATTCCTTAATTTACGCAATTAGCCAACTTTAATATGATGCAATAGTTGGCAGTCGGATTGTAATCTGTTTCAAAATTATCATTGAATTCAATTGATTACATTGATCAAATCATTTCATTTATTGGTGAATGATTTTCAACTTAACTAGGCTTTGAACGACCTTGCTTTCGTATTTATTATCAGAATCATGGTCTATAGAAGTGCTGTTTGTGCTATTTTTTTTAGTATAAAGTTCAATAAGGTTGATTTCTTATCTTATTTAATACTCTAATTTTGTTGGCACTCGTTTATTAATGCAATTAATATTTTATTTTAACTATTTATATTTCATTTTAATTATTATATTAATCAATGATGGATCCGTAGACGATATGTCATTAGATAATGTTGCCCGTATAAAGCTGGTTTGATAGTTAAACTAACACTTTTGGGGTGTTTTCCTTCCTTCCTCTGACACAAAGCCTGTAATTAGGGGTGTCCTTAAATATTCAAATTAGAAGAAAATATGAGCTAAATGTCATGCATCATGAATTACTTGATCACTTCTCATGTTCTCCTAGGCCAAACTCTTATCCACCTTAGAGGGATGTTTATTGGGTTTGGAAAATGGAGGTCAACCCAACACAGTTATTGAGAAATTTATTAAAGATTGATGATAAAATTCTAATATAATGTATTAGGAATTTTTAGTTAGAATCGTGGGTTAGGTTGATATTGAGTTGAACTTGATTTGTAAAAGAAGAATAATTGAATAAATAGTGATTATATGCATATTTGTTTCTTTTATAGGAAAGTTGTGTTAATTTTTCGAAACCTCATGGCCACCACCACCAATAATATCATGTGTAAGTACAATATTTACTGAACTTTAAGAGACGACATTTTGAATTTTTTTTTTTTGATAAAAATCGACAAATATATATTTTGCGATATTTAATTTATTGATTTTTTTTTTCGCGGGAGAAAGCAAGTGACACATTCTCTTTCTTTCTAGTTCTAAGTTACATTTGGACTGACATAAAAATATGTCACATTCTCTAGTTGAATTTAGAAACATTTCAACATATGCGCGAAAGAGATGATCGAAAATTCATGAATTTTAGAAAATAGAACATGTAACATTAGGTAAAACTAGAATTAAAATTAGAAAGTCAATTCTTTCTTCGTTGAAGGCCAAATACTACACCCGATAGCACAAAAAAAGTATGTCATATGTATTTTCAGGCTAGATTATATTAATTAATAACCAAATAGCAAAGGTTGTTGAAAAACAATCAATAATTCCACTAGAAAGGACCATTGAAATCATAGTTTAATTTGTATATTTTACGTTAATATTATTTATTCATCTTTTTTCCTAACAAACTCGCAAATGAGCGTTGCTTTTTTTTTTAATAAATTACAGATTACAACAATTCCAAGTTAACATAAAATTGGGTTTGTTTTCATTTTAATTTTTTTAAGAAAATAACCACATGATAAATTATTTTCTAAAAATAAAGTTACATTCCCATTAGTAGAATAAAAAAGTAAACTTAACGTTAATCTTCGTCAAATTACAAGCAAATAAAAAAAAATCCTCAAATATGAAAAATTCTCCAAATTTCAAGAGAATAAGCTACATTATTGTCCAAATCTTAACCATGCATCCATTCTTGTCTAATCACGAATCAAAATTAGGACATACAAACTAACCTTTGCATTTGATTGGAGATAGAAATTGTTATTAAATTAAGCTTTTCTTCCCTGACCAAGAATGAAAATACCAAAAAAAAAAAAGAAGAGTGATTTCATCTTCATCAGTATGTCTTCTTCCTCAAAATTGGCTTTTTGGCAGTTGTAGCTGCAGCAAAACCTGGAGCTGGAATACCCATCATGGCTTGATATAAATCCTTAAATCTTCAAAGAGATAAGTCATGCTTAGATCTTCTAATACATAATTGAAATTCTTATTGTTGATGAATTGCAACTCGATTATACCTTGGCATGCTGACAAAAAGGGCGATCACTGACACACCGGCCACTAGAGGAAGGACGGGGGCTGGAGTCAACTCCTGTAGAGAGAGAAAGAGATAGATGGAGAGATTATCATTGATTCATTAAAGATGAAAAACCCACTTTTGTTGGGAATTGAATCCTACTTTCAACAAAATTAACAGTGAATTCACTCTTAAAGTAAAACTTGTTTCCACAAAAATTTACTATAATCAGAGAAAGCTACTTAAGAATGCTTGATCGACCCTATAACGTTTAAAACCAGTAGGCTTTTACCTTCGGGGGCGCATTACTCCATCAGGCTTTTGCCCATTGCCGAAAACAAATTGACCAACACCCTATAATTCTTTTCTTTTTTTATAAGAAACAAAACTAGTATCGCAGAGTGTATAATGTATGAAAAGAAAGGATAACAAATTTCCCTCGGGAAAAAATGAAATGAAAATTACAGCTTGAGCTCCATGTATTCATCAACTTTATTGTCTTATTTCCAAGATGAATAGTTAGATAACACCCGTGGATATAAAATTGGTGAGTTAGTGTTGTTATCTACAAAAGCTAACAAGAAACAAGATTTGGCCAGAAACTAGACGATGGTGACAAAGAGCAAACCTGTTTTTGGTGATCCTCTTCAACTGAGTATCTGAGTGGGCCAACATGAATCTGAGGATTCTTCTCCAAATCCACCTCAATAACCTCAGACTCAAACTTAAGGGAGCTTAAAGACGTGCTTAATCGAAGCTGCAAGAGGTGCTTAGTCCTTGTCAAGTGCTTCACTTGGAAAAAGTTTGAGAGAGACAGGGGGAATACAGATTCGATCTTAGACGGATCACTCGCTGATTTGATTTCTACCAGTAGATGAGGACGTAATTCATCAATTCTCTTTCCTTCGACATGGCAACTTAAAATGGTCATTTCAGGTTGCTCAAAGACTACAAATTCCAATCCTCTGACATCCTCAGATCCAACCTACAAACCAGCAGACTCATAACTTCAGATTTTGGGTGTTGGATTTAGCTAAAAAAATTGTATTTTGCATAATTTTCCAACTGAATTCTTTGAATGGGCAAGATTAATTAACATTTATAGCAAGTGATTCTGGAGATGCTCGCTCAATTCTGGGGTTATCCTGACCGTCCTTATGAACTACTTTAATTAGATAAGTTGTATCGGGTAGGAGCCCTCGAAGACGATAGCCTCCTGAAGAATCAGTCACTGTCTCCTCATAATATCCCTTTGACTCTGACCGGGCTTCAACTGACACTCCTTCCTTAGGTTGGCCTGACAGGAGTGTGACCACACCTGTTGCACTGTTAACAAGGTAAAATGAATCAACCGCATAACCTATAAATGCTTTGAAAGCGAGATTGAAAAGAAACTACATCATGGAATGAACAGTCACATAACCTAAATCTGTCATTGGAAAAAAAAATATTATGTGTACCTTGTAATATATGACAGACTGCAACAAATTATTATTAACTCATGAACAAAGCAGCAGTAATATGACATCATGCACATTGGGAAGACCATGAATAATAAAAATGTAAAAGGTCGGTGATGATACACAATTTTTACATTTCAAAACATTAAAAAAATGAAGGATGAATTTGTACAAGAAAAGAATCGTCCAGGAGAATGGAGCTAAAGAAACCTGTAAGCCACACGGGTAGCCTGGAATGTCACTTCTGTCAACTCCCCAGAACCAAGCTCTATTGTCCTCGAGGAAGGTGAGAAGGCATACTCCTACAAAATAGGTTAACTTTGAGAATGAGAACATAAAAGTATCAGTAGTGCTATGTTTGGAGTAAGTTCCCTCGGAATATGGTTTAGCAGATGAAAATATGTATTTGTAGAAGCATAATGAACAACTTCACCTTCATGGCCAAAATGAACTGTGAATAAATTGAATGGAAACTCCAACACAATATGGTTTACCAGATGACCATGAAGGGGACAAGATTTTTTCAGAAAGAAAACTCAGCCGTTAATCAGAGCTCTTCAAGAAAAACTCATTTTCAGAGTTACAACATGAGCAGAATGTGAGACAAAAAAGATTGTGCATTCAATCTCTTCGAAATCAGTGTCTACAACTGTACCTTAAGCAAAGGGCGCAGATAGAAGGTCCCAGGAAATAAATTATCAAACAAAAACATTCCACCAGCCCCTGATACTGAATTATTCCGGTAACCATCATCTCCACTCAATGATAGTAGCACGGAAGGAATTGGCGTTTTAGCATCATCTTCTAAATATATCTTGATAAAGATTTGACTGAGCTTCTGACAAGAAAAGGAATGAAGTCCAAGACGCTTAAGATGAAAACCCGTCTGCATTTTAAGAAAAAACAAGGAAAAAAATTATATTAACCAAGCAACCTACGAATTGAGTTTATAGAAAATTCACAAATGATATGAGGATATATGTCTAGATACTAAACCAATGACACTTGTAACTTGAATGGAATAAACAGTCTCACGGATAAGGATTATGCACAGTAGGATGCCTTTGCATTATTTATGTGGAAAAAGAAATTAATTAGTATGATATTTAGTTTGGATATAAAAATGGAAGTGCCGTCATCCAACGCAATATGAAGCAAATCAAGATTTTTTATCACATAAAATGCCAACGGCAAAGTTGAAGAATGCTCCCATAGTCTTATCAAAAACCAAATTGAAACTACTACGAGTTCTTGTTCCATACCTTAAATGCTTCTACTCTGTAACTTATGTCATCATATAGAGGCCCTGCAATGTAGGAGCCATCGATACCAGTGGTAGTTTCAAGAACCAGCTGATCTCTTTCAAACAAAGAAACAGAGCTACTTCCAGCAGCAAAAATACTGACATGAACATCAGAAAGAGGGGGAGAAACAGATCCTTCAATATACAAACCCAAACGACCAGAAAATAGAGGTATTGGAGCTTGACAGCCAGCAACTTTAATTGAGACCTGAAGATAAAATTGAGCCCTGATAAGGCAAACATGACAAGATATTGAAAAGTTAAACTATGGTACTTACAAGATGCTCCCGTGGATAAAACAGGATCTTTTTCTCTCCATTACTCCTACCAAAATTCGAATTTAATGTTAGAGGAAATAATGGTAACAGAAAGTTACTGATAGAACACAATAAAAACAACAATGTTATTAACAGATTAAAAAACACATGGTTAGCCAAAACATAACAACAAAAAACCAATTCATATAACAACGGAACTTTAAATGTTTAGAAGGAGATTTGAGAATATGTCAGCAAGGAGAAAACGATCAGTAAGTTAAAACTGCCCGTTTAAAACATGAGATATACTTCGACCGCATAGCTAATTAAATTAAGCACTAAACAAGATCTGCAACTAATCACAAAACAAGAAGCAGTAATGATACAAATTTGTCATTTGTATCTCCATCAGAATCCATATGTCCATATTTTCATTCAGGTTGAAATTTATTTAACTTTATCTTATGGGAAGAATAATGCAGCATCACACTTCCTTTTTTAAAAAAGTTATCCAAGATTCATATCTTAACAAACAGATAAACATTAATCTATTCAGTAATGCAGTAATATCTATCGGTTTAATGGTACACCTATGCTTGAATAAAGAAATAGATGATATAGCACATGGAATTCTCTAATTTAAAAAATGTTCATAAGAAATTGAACGATCTTGATTAATTTGAAGATCACTTGTAAAAGTTCTAGGGAATTCAAATTCATGAAGCATAGAGACTGATGAAGGTTGGACGGCAAATAACTCTTTAGAAGTAGTAGGTAAACAAAAACCAGGATTTCCTTGCCCCCTTAATTTTTCAAAATAAAAAGAATAACAAAAATAAATAAATGGTCGATAATAATGTCTAATTATCGACAAAAAAGGTGATGTTAATTATCAATAGCTACAGGAATCATAATATAAGTGGCTTACTTTGGAAGAAATAATAAATAATGTTTATCGTTCTTTAAAGAGATGTCATGGATCTAGAGAAGAATGGTGTGAAAAAATACTGTAAAATTAGTCATTTTTAAAAAAATAATAATAATAACTAGATGAAATAATCAACAACTGAAAACCAACTAACTGCAAACACATGAACTAAAACCCCCGATCATCAATGTTGAGTTGCAATCATATATCAAGGTAACCTACTTGTAAAGCCATGTACCTGGGGTCTTCAGGAACAATTTTAAGTTCTTCTCCAGTTTTAGTCCATAAAGAATACTCATATGCAAGAGAACCCAGTTCATCACTCTTGTCGGACATAAGTCTGGCTGTGGTTGAATCAACAATGCCACTCCCGCCATTCAGAATGTTCACAGTGATAGTCTCAGGTAATTCATAGACACCATTAAATGAGCTTGATTCAACATTTATCTGTCCTTTAAGAAGGTACTTTTCTCCTTTCAAATAGATGGGCTAACAACAGGAAGAAAAACAATTTTTTTAAAAAAATGTAAATGACAAGTATTTCGGACAATCTTTCCATATATGCTATCACATAACAAGGACCAGACCTCAGGGTTTGATGTGTCGATCTTCACTGGAGAGCTCCCAAAAAATATACAAGAGTTTGAGAAATGAAGTTCATGAACTCCAGGGGATTCTACACATATGTTCTGGGAACCTTTCTGCATTACAGAAAGCAAAAGAATGACCAATATATTTAGGAGCATTGCATGTTATTACTTGTGAATCAAATTGAAAATTTCATGGCGAGAGTCTACTTTTATTGACAGAGTCATGGGTGACCCATCTGACTTAGTCACGTAAGCATCAGCATCGTGGGTGGAAATAACAGTAACCCAGTAACCTTTTTGAATAAATGTGATTCCTTTTTCATCTTCAATGCCGACATCAACATCAATCTTGTTTTGCTCCCAGCACCAATTATCTTTACCAGTTAAAGCTTCTGGGGCATTGTGTTTAACCTAGAATAACAAAGGACAAACATCATGCAGCACATACATGAAATAGCAAGTTTCTTATTAAAAAAACCGCAAGTACTTCGATGTTCAAGAATTCTTGTTCAAGCAGCAATTCATATAATCTATTCTTTTTATGTTTAAGCAATAATATATTGTTCCATGGAACTAAGGTTCAAAAAATGAAAGAAACATTTTTTTTTTTCACGACTTTACCACCTTGTCAATTTTGTTCCAGTTAATCTCTAGTTTCATGGTTGTATATACTATTCCAGCTAAGTAATGAGAAACCTTTCTTTTATTACATTAATCATAATTCTGTTTCTTCGTGAAAAGCCACGATAATTTTCTCTTAGATATGACCTGATTGGTGATGCGTTAACAACAATCACAATTTACAATATTGAAAGTCATCAAAACGTTTCATTTCAGGCCTGTATTAAGAAAAAGCTAAATTTTGTAAAGATAAATATTCCACGCATGAGGAACAGGCCAATACCTCTAGCTTGTACTTTCCGGGAATAACATTGGGAAAGTGAAATTCACTGCTCCCATCAGTTAAACTAACCGTTTTCTTCACTTCGACATGCTTACCAGCCAATCTCAAGAGGGTGATAGAAACAGCTGAGCCACATTTCTCTTTACAGACTACAGAACCAAGTATATTGACTAGAACCTAACAAGAAATCAAATAGGTAACAAATATAAGACCAACAATTAAAATAATCAAATGTGGTCCTAATGTTACCCGTTCTAATTTTCATGATCAGGTCCAGAAATAACATAAATCAGGAAAAAAGGAGACTTGGGAACAGGCATTGTTTATGGCTTCATTACAAGCCTGAATATTGAGTTGCCATTTGAAGATTGTAACATATAGAGAGCACCAACTTTGGAAAACATCACTAAGGAGTTATTTTGTGTTGTTATAGGAGAATAATTTGTCATTCTTTATATAACTATTTTTTTTCATTAATACAAGTATGCGTCATATCTAGCAAAAAGTAACTTTAATGTCAATAAAATAGCAAATATTAACCTGAGAAAATTCAACGTTCAATAATGGATTGTTTACAGCAACGTCAATATACGATGGTAAGAAGTGGAGTCCAGGAGTGCTTTCAAGATTAGCTGCCAGGGCAGATAGGCGGTATTCACCGGTTGGAACCTGACAGTATAAGTCAGACCACGACTTTCAGTGAGAAATTTAGGAAATATTTCATTATAAGACACGAAATAAAAGCCCAATAGTAAAACAGCGGAAACTTTCCATTTGGTGATCTTTGTAAACTGTGATGCTGCATACTAAGTTTAAAAATCATTCAAAAGAAATGTGATAAAACAGTAAAATATAGAATGGCTCCTCGCTTGTTTCATTCACAAAGTCCCAACGTGAAAATTAAAATCATCAATGGAACTAAAAAATTTCTCAATAACTTCGTGATCATTTTATCTTATTTATAAATGCATGTTCTTTTAACATTAATTGGATGATGTCAGCATACCTCAAAGCAGAAATTGCCACTCTCATCTGTTTGTTTGACATGAGGTTTGACATTCTCAGGTCCATGAGTCAAAGCTACCTAGGTCCCATTCACAACAAGGAATTATTTTAATTTATCTTTTTGAAAGAAGAAGAAGAAGAAGAAGAAGAAGAAGAAGAAGAAGAAGAAGAAGAAGAAGAAGAAGAAGAAGAAGAAGAAGAAGAAGAAGAAGAAGAAGAAGAAGAAGAAGAAGAAGAAGAAGAAGAAGAAGAAGAAGAAGAAGAAGAAGAAGAAGAAGAAGAAGAAGAAGAAGAAGAAGAAGAAGAAGAAGAAGAAGAAGAAGAAGAAGAAGAAGAAGAAGAAGAAGAAGAAGAAGAAGAAGAAGAAGAAGAAGAAGAAGAAGAAGAAGAAGAAGAAGAAGAAGAAGAAGAAGAAGAAGAAGAAGAAGAAGAAGAAGAAGAAGAAGAAGAAGAAGAAGAAGAAGAAGAAGAAGAAGAAGAAGAAGAAGAAGAAGAAGAAGAAGAAGAAGAAGAAGAAGAAGAAGAAGAAGAAGAAGAAGAAGAAGAAGAAGAAGAAGAAGAAGAAGAAGAAGAAGAAGAAGAAGAAGAAGAAGAAGAAGAAGAAGAAGAAGAAGAAGAAGAAGAAGAATGCATGTTCTTTTAACATTAATTGGATGATGTCAGCATACCTCAAAGCAGAAATTGCCACTCTCATCTGTTTGTTTGACATGAGGTTTGACATTCTCAGGTCCATGAGTCAAAGCTACCTAGGTCCCATTCACAACAAGGAATTATTTTAATTTATCTTTTTGAAAAAAGAAGAAGAAGAAGAAGAAGATGATACCGACAACATATTGTCAAAAAATATTACATTTTCAAGCGTACCTTTGCCTTATAATCAGCACTAACCATGCGAACCACACCACAAACATCATAAGAGAGTGCCTTTATATCAGCAACTGAAGCCATATTTGGCAAAACCTGAATGTTGAAGTAAAATTGAAATAGGAAAAGAAGTGAATTTTCTTTCATCAAACTATGATTAATAATCCATGTTAAACCATAACTTCTAACTTTCATGATAGTGCAGGTTGTCTTGCTATAGCTTCTACATATGAAAGGCACAAAAATTATAACGGATGAACTTTACCAGGTAGTCATTCAGTTTATTGAACTTGTAATGCTCCTTTGCCGCCTCTATCGTATAGCGATTTGTCGTAACCTAAAACATTCAATAACTTTAAAACTTTAAAACTATCAATCATAATACATAAAAACACACCCAAATTCATTAACAGATAAGAAAAACACAATTTATTTTAAACTAGAATGATTTTAACAAAATCCAGCAACTCAAAGCATCTGCTACTGCAACCATATTCTGATCCTAACACAACAAAAAACTGGGACTAAAACGCCACAGGTCCAGTAATCCGGCCCACAAAATCTCCACGAGATACACTCGGAAAATGAACAACTCGAGCCAATTTTTTCTCATACAATAATCAATACCCCTCTTTCCCCAACCTTCCTATTTATAATGTATTTTCCCTCACTTCACACACAAATCATTCTCTAACAAACCTGCCACCTCATAGTATTATTTCTGATACTACATCACTCCTTTACTACTAAATAATACTCCCCTCTTCAAAATCGACTTGTCCTCAAATCATGAGTAAGTAGTCTGATCTTCGTATCTTAACGGTGTCTTGTTTCCGTCAAATCCCAAACAAAATAGAGCAAACGACGTAAAATGAATGTCCAAACCCATGAGTCGGTCTCTTTGATTATTTAATCTTTAAATCTGTACTCTTTGAAACCGTTCGTCACAATTTGCATTGTTGTAGATCCGCGCAAGTCAAACCCATCCTTCACCATCATTTGTGTTGGCCTAGCTCATCTAAAAAGAGTCTTTTATCTTTTTCCATTGATCTCGTCCGGCCCAATTGAAAACAAACACCTTTCTTCACAAAAATTTTATCCCAGCCTGTACAAAAATGGATCTTCATCCTTCACGCTTTCTTTAGTCCAACCCTCTTCCTTCCCTAATATTTCAGCCCAGTCCAATACATACTCCGACTTCAAACCTAATGTATAATTGAAATCTACCCATCTAGTTCTAGAATTTTTCTCTTTTATCCACTCACAATTAAACCAAGTCCAACTCACTTCCGTACGAAAGATATCCAGGATATTAGAGCAAGAATTCAACCCACATAAACACTGCCTCCATTTTCATCACGCCGCACTAGCCACCCTCACAGCTGAAAGAGAGTTGTTCTGGACTGTCAACATTCTGCCACTGCTGGGAAAACACAGCAGAGTTGTTGGAATTTGCTCGACGAAGATTTCTCCTTCGCTCAACGGTGAATCTGACTCGAAGAACCACAAAGACGCAACTCCTTTGCATGTGCAAGATTCTCAACCGTCGTTCCCATGCCATAAAGCTTGGCCCCACCGAGGATGGTTGTCCCCCACACAATCTCTGACTTCCCAAAGTTCTGTGTTGACATTCCTCCTTCGCCTGTGGAGGGTCTCGATTTGTAAGACTTCGAGCAAGGGACGGGGTAGGGAATGGGTTGAGTTTCTACCCTGGGTACCCTTCTTTTTGGATTTTTGCTCCTCAGCCTCTTCTGAAACTGTTCATCAGCACCGACCGAATCGAGAAGTATCTCTAACTTGTAATGAACATGTTTGTTGTCCTCTGCATCACCAGAAAAATGGAATCTCGGTCTACAGCAAGTTGGCGAAGAAGAAACTTTGTACGAGCATCGTCGGAGCGTCATCGGCAGAGTCTGATCTTGACACTGAGTTGGTTGAACTCAGTATGAGCATTTTCGAGCCAAAAAGGATTACAAAAACTTCACTCAACCGAATAGCTCTAATATCATGTTGAGCATCAAACACAACACATAAGGTAAACACAATTTCTTCTAAACAAGAATGATTTCAACAAAATCCAGCAACTCAAAATATCCACTACTACAACAATGACTCTAATCCTAACACACAAAACATAAAACAGGACTAAAACGCCACAGGTCCGATAATCTGACCTAAAACATTTCCATGAGATACACTCGAAAAATGAATTGCTCTAGGCAATCTTTTCCCAAACAATATTCAATACCCCTCTCTTTTCCCAACCTTCTTATTCATAATGCATTTTCCCTCACTTCACACACAAATCATTCTTTAACAAACTTGTCACCTTACAAAATTATTTCTGAACAATATTCAATAGCCCTCTCTTTTCCCAACCTTTTTATTTATAATGCATTTTCCTTCACTTCACACACAAATCATTCTTTAAACAAACTTGTCACCTTACAAAATTATTTCTGATACAAGCAAATGAATCAAAAACTAAATTGCCATAAATATCAAATGACAATTAAAAAAATAATTAAACTAGGCATACCATCAGACGCATATACATACATATACTTATACCTGATCAAGCTTGTAGAATCCTTGGTTGTCAGTGACAGATCTTTCATGACCATCAACTATAATTTTTACACCCTCCACTCCAGCTTCATTTCCATCAACCACACGCCCCCCAACAGAAAATCCAGTGACCTATGAAAATTAACATGATAAAGATTCCACAGCATCACAAAATCAAGCAGTTTAATGATAATATAATCAGTGAGTGAGAAACAAAATATGTTGATGGAAATGGAAATTATCAGTCCATTGCAGGGAATATTAGTTTAGAATTTGACTATCATCTTATCTTACCTGAAATTTTTGGGGAATTGTCACATGTTGATGCTCTACCAACACGGACATGATGGGAGGGGAAACGCCAAATATTGTATTTTCTCCCTTATAGTAAGGCAAAAGTTCATAATAACCTGTCAATAGATTGTAGAAATTGAGCCTCCATTCAAGTCTGATAAGTGCATTATAATTGCTATTATCATAGAGAAGGCAAAAAATCTAGCACTAAGCAAATACATATGCAAAGATAGAAAATTACCACAAGGTATTGATTTAAAAATAAACATTCCATCAGCATCAGATACAGCATGACATAGAGCTTTTCCATTTTCTGGGTGGTTTCCATAACCTTGTGGGCAATCTACCTCTAAGACATCATCTGACTGTAAATAAATATGAACTCCCAGTATTGGGATTCCCTAAAAATAAAACAAAGGATTATGTCATGCAGGAGGTTTCAAGAGTAACAAAGACTAGAGAACATTGTAGAAAAATGATGAAAATCCCACGTGAAACACTAAAAGGCATCAGGTACAGTAGCATTGGATCACAAAAGATTTCTACCCTCGATAGGTGGATTAAATAGAAATTTATATTACTTAAACAATATTTTTTAAGGAATCAAAATTGCATTTGTCAAAATAGTTACAAAAGGGTGAATCAAGAAAAGCGTTTCCATTACTATAATAGCTTTAAAGTTGAAGACCAATAGAAATAGAAGGCCACGATTTCCCTTAACAGTTGACATATGATGCTTCTAGTCTATATATATGTATTTTACCAGCACTTCGTATTTGTATACAACTTAAACTGAATTCAAAGACAGAAACATATGAAAAGTTAAAAACTACAACTCCTGTCACCTTCAAGTGCTTACCTGAGCAACAACAAAGCCACGGATGTCGTAACCCGGTACAAAGAAAACATCTTCAATTACACCATTTCCAAAGCCCAGCTCGACCTGCCAAATATGCTCCTTAAAAAAGTGGCTAGATAAAATTTAGTGAACTTGCAAGCATATGCACTATTTACTAGTGTAAAACGAATGAATGAAGCACAGAAAATGAGAATAAAGATAGAATTAAATGGAAAGCAGAACAAATGAAAATGAATTAAATAAAAGTAACAAACCTCTGTTGAACCTCTAATGTCAACTTTCAAATCCGGATGGGAAGCTCGTACTTCATATACTCCTGCAGCCAAAGATAGCAAATAAGAGGTATCCTATCTCAAGATGCTTAGCATACTACGTTCTCATGGAGTAAAAAATGTATTAGTTTAACAAGGTAAAGTTTTATTGATTAATTCATCCATGAAGAAGAAGAAACACACATCATTTACAAAGTGATTAAAGAAGAAAATCCATACCTGGAATAATATTTGTGAAGAAGTATCTCCCCTCAAATGATGTTCTGACAGAAGATACAATACTACCAGCAGAAGATAAGAGTTCAACCTTAACATTAGCAGGACCATCACTCTTAGCCGAACAGCTATCACCACCAATAGCACCCACAACTCTACCAGATATAGAAAAGCTACAACACCAGAACTTTCACAAGTTAACCATAGAAATTTTTTAACAAGCAAAGGCAAAGAAAATAGTTGCCTGCAAGCAGAGTCGCACGAATCAAATTAAGTAAATCAATGGTACAGACCCAGTCAACTGAAAATTAACATCGTCATTGCCGTTGCAACCCTTATTATCAACTAATACAGGAACCTGAAAAAAAAAAATTTAACTATTTAACAGCAATCTCATTTTTGAAAATGTGGTCAAATATGCTAAACACGGAACTGTAATATGAGAGTAAATTGACAAGAAGTAAACTACGAACTTTATCTGGGCTCCATGACCATCCTTCTGGTCCTCGAACTTTAATTACAAAAGAACCCTGAAATAGAGAAATTACATTAGAAGTTTTAGAAAAGCTTATGTGATTGTACATGCTACATACATAACCACCATAAAGTTACTGAGTGTTGAATATTAAACACGTAAGAAAGTAAAATAAATAATATAAACTTATAAACATGAATATGTGTAACTTTGTCTGGAATGCCATATGGTTAAACTACTCTCTCACATATTACATGCATCAGTTTATATAAGCCTAGCTGGTTTTCCATTAATGGGGCTAACAAATTTATTGAATCATGATCCATCTGTTCTAGATAAAATGGTATTAGAATTTCATCAAGATCATCACTCCTATGCCCTTAGAACAGATTGACATAATTAAGACAAATGAATTCGGCAGGGAATATCATATACTACTAACACAAAGAAATCAAAAAAGAAGAAGAAGAAGAATTTGTAACAATCAGGATCGTGGGTGCCATTTTTCTACATTGAAAAGACAACATTGATATAGAATCATCCGCTGCAGTAACATCTAATTATGTACCTTGTCATACACTGGAATGAAGTAGTATCCATTAGGGGCACACTGGGTGCTGTCCTTAACAAGTCCATCAGTTGTTCGAAGCTCAACCTACAAGTACGAGTTCAACAGCTCAAGTGCCCTATGGTTTTTCATAAGCATTAAATTAGTAGATAAAAGGTATTCCTCGTGGAACTATATTTGGAAAGTTCACACAAACAGCACTGCAAAAATCCTACCCTTTCTGTTTTTTAATGGCCACCATCTCAAACACAAATTATGCCATGCAAGTCCACAAATTAGTAATTACAAGTGACCTCAAACTAACACTCTAGAGTCTAGACCATAAAGCTCGGAGATGCCACCAGAAAGGAAAAACTTTATTGTAACTTAAAAGAGGATCTTTATCTGAACACCGTCTGTTAAGCAGTAGAAAAAGAATGCTTCAAAATTCAAAAGGATCGAGCATAAGTACATACCGTGATATGAGAATAGTCCAACTTTGAATCAGTTGGCTTCCTCGACTTGATTAAAGCCGAACTAGCCTACCACAGATATAGCTCAAAAAGTTAGAAAGACAAACAATACTTATCAGCCTTAGCAAAAATAAATCCAATGGTATCGCAAATACTGCAAATAGAATATAATATACTATTCCGATCGAAAACTTCTCCTAGTGTTTTCCACTTCTCGCGCTAAAAAAAAAAAAAAAAAATTCCTGTTTTCCAGCAACTCCAAAATCCAAACCAACGTCAGAGCAACCAAAAGAACAAGAGATTCACCTCGATGAAGCCACCACAGCCATGAACTGAACCAGCGGAAGCAGCGGAAATCAAAGAAATCAGAACGGCAAAGCAGGTAAGAATTACTTTGACCAACATTTCGACGCTCGACTATAATAAATCGGATCTAGAAAACCACATAATCTTGAAGCGGGGGAAAAACAAGAAAAAGAGAGGATCACAGAAAGGATCCGAGCCACTGAGAACGAAAGGGTTTATGAGTTTATATAGCTTAAGACAAAAATAAAGCCCCAGTGATCCGCAGCGCCGGTATCGGAAAGCGTCGCCAGACCAGACCGGTGATTCAGTGAAACCGAATTCCAAACCAGTTCCACGACGTCGTTTCGCCGATTGGGATTAAGTAAGATAATTAAGCATATTCTAATTTAATTGACTTAATTTTTAATTATATTAAAGCTAATAAAAAAATTGTTTTATTTGTGCGTGTTCATTTGAATGTTCAATTCTTAAAGGTTCTACATTCATATTTATCAAAATAATCTAGTGTTCAACCCGATCACGGGTCAAATAATCTAGCGTTCAACCCGATCACAGGTCAACTATATATGAATTCATACGAGATTGGTTCTTAGACATCGTTTTTTGTCAAAAAAATCGCAAATTAACGAAAGGGTAATGATAAGTTCACTTGTTAATTTTGTATGCTCTAATATTATTTTGCGTGACTCATACTTGAGATCTGTTAATTGATATAACAATTAAAATAAATTATGAATAGTTAAAAAATAAAAATATTTGTACCATGAGTGACAGATTAGATTAGAACGTAGGATTAGCAAATTGACCCAAAATGCTCGACATCACAAATAAATAACGAAGAACTAAATGAGAAATCCCGAAAAAATCGCAAGAATGATACCAAAAAGACAACGATGACAATCTCATCCATGACAATGACTTCCTTCTCGTTTGCATTAAAGAATACGATCGTAAATAAATATCCGCAATACTCACCCGACCCAGAGACAACGACGGCTGTCGATCGGGCGACATTTAGGCACTCCCAAATCCAAGACCATATTAACATTCCTCTCCTCTATCTGGTCACACAAAACACATCTATGATGAAGAACAAAGCCTCAAAGCGTTATGTTAATTAAGGGGAAAAAAAACTTCAAGATTGCAGCCAAATTGAAGAACACATCACTAAGAGAAGCTTTGCAATTGTTTCAGAATCTAAAAATGAGACTAATCTGCTACCATATATTACTAATCCCACTATCAAAATTCTGTAAAATCAAGCATAAATTTGATCTGAGAAAATCACAAAAAAAAATAAATAACCTCCACGCCCTTTCTCTTCAATTCAGCCTCAATGACCTTCAAATTCAAACCATTATGCTCCTGTCAGAAATTCTTCCTGCTTAACACGTCAAAGCATTATAACGTCAAGGGATATAGAGGCAGCATTTTCAACGCTTATAATGTCACCAAAACATGCCCATATTTCAGGACTCGCTTCATGAAAAAACTCATTCAGGGCAAAGTCTATCAATTAGCTGCTCGAGTTCAGTATTTATTTCAATGTTATCGTCCTTCAACCTCTGTTGAATATCGGACGGCATCTTACCAGCCGCGATGTAAGTGCTGAGTAATAATCGGTAGGCATCGGAATTGAGACAATTGAAACTCTTAAGAATCTTGCAAAATTTTTCAGCACTGTCCACATCTTTTTCTTCCTCAAAGTACTCCAAAAAGGCACTTGCTGTCGATGGAGATGGCTGCCATTTATTTTCCTGCACTTCAGCTACAGCTGATTCTAGAAAACTAAGAGCCAAATTAATCTGGCGCATCCTCAAGAAGAAAACCATGAACATCTCACCAGCCTTGCAAAATGGTCCTTGACACCTCTTTTTGGCTTCCTCGAACACCATCGAAGCTTCCTTGTACATGTTCTCATGCAGAAAAGTACTTATTGCTGAGTTTGCTAACCTCATATCGTAACTGGTACAACTTGACTCCCACTCCTCATAAATTTTCTTCACGCCCTCAGCATCTCTTAGTTTGTCAAGTGCTTGAAGAATGACAAGCGTACTCGTGTTGTTCGTTGTTGGGAAAACCGACTTCAAGGAATTCCATATGCTATTGACCTTTTGTAGATTAGAAGTGCCAGCATAAAGACTAATCAAGAAATGATAAGCTTCACGATTTGCTTTACGGCAAATAATTTCTTTCTCTGCCTTCTGCAAAGCCTCCTCTGCCTTTTTGATCTTTCCTGCCTTGGTATAGATGGCAGCCAGGTTACAAAAAGTTGTCCAATCACATTTTCGTTCAACTTGATTTGTCATCTCCTCCACAACTCTTTCTACTCCCTCCACATCATTACAAGAAGAATAACTATTCATCCAGATATTGTAAGTATAGGTGGACAGTGGAATACCTCTTCGCTTCATTTCGTGCACAAGAGGAAGCACTTTCTCTGGTTCATTCATTCGCATATACATGGACATTAGACTAGTAAAGACCAAATGAGAAGATGCAAAGTTCAATTCATCCATTTTATCAAACAGATTTAGCGCTTTTTCGGCCATCATTTCCTTGCAATAGCAGTTAAACAGAGCTCCATAAGTAAACCGGTTTTTTACAGGCTCTGAGAGAGCCTCAAAATACTCCTCAGCAGCAGCTATTCCTTTGACTTTGGAGATAAGATCCAAACGGAGAGCATAATCGGCAAAAGAGTAGTTGATTTTCCTCGTCTCCATCCATTCCATAATCTGCACCAAATTGAGCAGAGCGTGGATAAACATCATTTCCATAACTACAATAATGAGGGACATATCATAATATTTTCTAAATAACTTATGTTCCCTCTCTTTTCTAATCAATTATTTCTTGTCGCGAACAGTGTGGCGGGATCCAAAGAAGATAGTGATTTTTAATAATAGTAATAAAATGAATGACTGGATGAAATTTTCAAGCAAAAGTTGAATGAATAAGACCCAAGAGCACAAATTCACATAGCTCGCTCTACCAAATGAAATGCTATAAAAGAATTTCATTTTTCGATCAATGTCTTAATCCATTCGTGCTTTTTAGGTTTGATCAGGTCTTTATGAGTTATAGATATAAAGCAAAAAAATTATGATGAAAATATACAAAGCTAAAAGTACCAAAAAGAACAAATAGAATCAGTCGAATAATAATTAGTGGCATAACACTTCCGATAATTACCAAAGTATTTTTAAATTCTTAAAGCATTCATCAATCAACCTAAAAGAATTAGTGAACAAGAAAACAACGAATAAGTCTTGGAATGTAGTAAACAAAAGAATATACATCAAGAGAATGCTGAAATCGGCGGAACTTGCGGAGCTCCTTGATGCACCTCTCAAGCTCATATTTCATCACAGTTTTTCCTTCCAAGATGTACTGATTCAACGTTTGAGCAACGCTTCCTCCTCGGGCTGACAAACCCGATAACCGTCTGTACAGCCGGTTCGGATCCTTACGCGTCCCTGACGCAACTTCCGTAGACGTCGTGAAAAGCCGCCGGAAATAACCAGCTCCCGCGATTACCGAATGCTTCCCTCTCATTTTCATCGGGAAAGTGGCGGCCTCTGAGCGCTGGAGAGGCTTTAGTGAGTGTTTAACCAGAGGAAGGGGGAGATGACTAAATAGACTGGATTTTCTGTAGTTTCCAAAATAATTAAATGATGAAATTAGTGTCATTTTCCCTCGGATAATTAATAAAAAAAAAAAAAAAACTTAAATTACGTGGTCATTAACAAATTTTTCATTAAACTGTATTCGTTGACAAATTCATTCTTAGATTATATTTTGTTAACAAAACAATCATTGTCGTCTGTATCTGCGTTAAAAGTTGTTCGTGCCGGAGCCCGCTCTGCTAACAATGTAATACGACGAGATCATGCCCTTGAATAACGGGTTTCTGCTCATTTTTTGTCCTCTAGATCGGGCTCCCATGAGTTGGATCTCAATTTGAGAAAATAAAAAGATATTAAAAAAGAGCCGGACTCCTACCGTACTTACAAAATAAGGGAGTCGGAGCCCTTTTAAAAGAAGGGTAGCCCTGCACAAAGATTGTTCTGTTAACGGAGTATAGTTTAAGAGCAATTTTATTAATAAATATAGTTTAAGGGCGAGTTTGTTCATGATCTTACTGTTTAAGATTTTTTTTTTTTTAATTACTCTAATATTTTTTAAGGTGAAGTATGTATTTGTCTTTAAATTTAAAAGTGAATAACAAATGAATTTTTTAAATTATTTTATGCAAATAACTCTTTAGAGTTAGATGCATTAGCAATTAAGTTTATGTCGTTTGGTGTATTGTTAAATAAATCATGTTTTGTTAAGTGATTTTCTTTGTTGGACGATTTCCGGAGAAAAATAGCTTTCGTTATAACGTTTTTGATAATTTAAGTGATTTTCCAAAGAAATAAAAAAAAAATTAAAAAACTCAACGCTCAGAAATGCCCGTGTCAAAAACCATTTTTATAAGAGTTAATTCTCTTAAGAAATTGATTATCAGAGGGGTAGAGCTTATTAAAAAAGGTAGCTCAAAGATCAAGGGAATCCTCTTTTATTATATACAAGATCTTTAGTTTTATCTCTGTCGATGTAGGACAACATCCGCTCAGACATTTAGCGTAATAAGTTATTTTTCTTTTACGTCTAGCGTGTTTAATCGATTTTCACGTAGTACAGAATAAGTCTCTTCCAAAAATTAGTTCAAGATTGAGTAAATCTTCTTCTATTATTATTATATACGGTATCTTTAGCTTTCTCCATCGTCAAGCTTTTAATATTAAAACCATAGAGAGTCGCCGGAGAAGATGAGCGACGAGCATGGCCAACCGGCTTCCATGGTTCCCTCGACCAGTCCGCCGCAGGAGAAGAAAGCCTTTGCTGCGTTTCAGCAAAAAGCGAGAAACAAAAGAAGTAGCCTTTCGACTGCAGAACCATCAAAATCGACGCCATCCTTGGAAACCGACGGAGCGTTCTTCTCGCCATGGACTTGGAATTTCCTAGATGCATTGCTTCGACTTCGACTTCGACTGAAGAGACGAAGGCGAGAATAGTAATTCAAGAAGGCTCATACTTTCACATCTATCTACACAAACTTATGGCGTTCAGTAAAATCTTAACCAGGTTATAATGCCGATTAATCTCTCTCTAGACGACGACTTTTGATTCTCGTCGACGGCAGATTATGAACCACAGTATGATTGTTTTGTTAACGTAACATAAATTAATAGCAAGTTTGTTAACGAACATATTTTAAGAGCGATTTTATTATTTTCCATAATTATCTTTATTTTAAGACAAAAAACATCACTTTTCTATGATTTACTCTTTGCCATGATAATTATATGTGATTGTAATTCTACATATATACTATAATTTGACACTTTAATACGATGATCTAGCTTTATTCATATATAATTACTCTCGTTTTGAAATAATAACATTTTACAGAATAAACTATATACTATAATTTGACATAGCGTTATTCATATATAATTTCTCTCATTTTGAAATAATAACGTTACAGTATAAAATTAGAAGGTATATTTAATTTTTTTTTTTTTTCCTCAGTCAAATTAAAAATAACAAAAACAAAATTGAAATTATGAGGTCATTAATAAATTCGCTTGTAAATTATTTATTTTACTAAATTTGTCCTTAAACTATACTCAGTTAACAAAACAACACTCGACGGGATCCTGCTGCCTAGTTTTCTGTTAATTATTGAAATCACTAAGATTTCGCTTCAGAGAACAAGTTTAAGAGTGGGATCTCGCTCTTAAATAGCAAGATCCCACTCCAAATAGCAAATCATCACTTGAAAGGTAGACTACCTCAGAAAACATATCAAATTATATCAACTATTTAAAAAAAAAAAATTTACCACATATCTACCATTTTGTGGGAAATTAATCTACAAAATTTTCTGTTTTTTTAACATTTATACAATTTAATGTGTTTTTTATGAACTAATTCATTAAAAATATGTATATCATCCAAAAACTATGAAAATTTCACAATAGACTCTGCTTGTACTATCAATTAGAGTTGCAAAAATAAAATATGTATGTCATCTAAAAATTAAGAAAGCAAACTCAAACTGGTTATTTATAGTTTGTTAATGATCTTGCAGTTTAAGCTAAAACTTGGTGGTTTTTCTTGCAAATGGATTTTGTAACTGTAACGCCCCGAACCCGCCCCGGGCCCGGTGCGTTACGTTGCTAACCAAACCCGTGTTTAAAACTATGTTTAAATGATTTTTCGTAAATTTTTCGACTCGGTTTTCGAGTTTTTCGAACCCTCAAATTTTGTTGGAAAACGTGCCAAAATATGTTTAAAATATGTCGGAAAAAGTCGGGTTAAAACTGGTTTGAAATAAGCGTCAAAATGTTAAAAATTGAAGTATGAACAGTAAAGTGTCGACACTATGAACAGTAGGTGTCAACACTTTAAAAACAGTTTTGCTCTCGGGTCCCCTTTCTTTGCAAAAGGTGTCGACACTTTGTAATGCAAAACACGTAATTTCGTAGTTTAGAAAACCATGATGCGTGACACACGATGCGTGACACACGATGCAAAACATAGCAACAATCAAACAATCCCTACCGTTCTATGGTGTAGGCCCGAAGGCAACAAACACGCACTCCACTACTTACCTGGTTGCTCGATACGTTCCCGTTCACTTCGTCCGATCAACTCACACGTTCGGTCACCTAAAATAACGAAAATTCACTTAGTAACAACCTAAATAAATTATAAGGATTTTTCTAACTAAACTAATCACACATTTCAACCTAAACTCACAACTTAACTCCAAACCCGATTTTACACCAAATTTGACCGTCCAACTTCAAACGGTCGTAACTCTCTCGTTTTTCAACGGATTTCGACGTGCCACCCCAACTCGGAAACCTCTACACGTCTACTATCCATTGAATCACTCAAATCAACCAACCAACCGACTTAGCAAATCCGAAAATACCAAAACAGAACCGGTGCACTTTAGGTTAAAACCGGTTTTCCCCAAACTCTTTTCCAAATCTCAATCTAACTTCCTAAATCACCTAATCTAAATCATCCAACAACCAAACCATCAAAATAAGAAAGAAATCTAACATTTCAACTCAAATTTCGGAGGGCACACTTAGGGTTTTCCAAACCCTAAGCAACTTCACTCAAAACCCACTAAAAACCCTTAAAAACTAACCCTAACCAACATTAAACTAAAACCCACTAAATTTTACCTTGAAATCCCCTTGAAAGCTTGATGAGATGAGGGAAGAAAACTCAGCTATGGAGGTCTTAGGGTTGGGAAGAAATCGTGGGAGAAAATAGTGAAAGAGAAGGAAAAGAAATCAACCATTAATACCTCACATTTTCCCTCTTTTGGATTTTTCCACAACATTTTTCTTAATTACAAAACTAACCATTTTTCTTGGTCCTAAGCTTTCCAACGTGAATCACTTATCAAAGCACCACTTAATCTCTCCTCTCCATTATTTTATTTCATCATTTTTCATACCATTAATGCTTAAAACAATCCCATTGGTTGTTTGAATTTTCAAACCCTTTGGTTTGAATTGTCAAACCACTTTGTTTTCTCTTCTCATCCTATCCCTTCTAAACCCCTCACAAAACACTCTCATACCTCACTAACTTAGGTCTAAACACGTAGTCAAAATTTTCCGGGTGTTACAGTAACTCTAATTCAGAATATAAACAGAGTCTATTGTAAAAGTTTTATGACTTTTGAATGACATATGTATTTTTAATGAATTATTTCGTAAAAAAAATATAATAAATTACAATAAATCGAATATATGTGAAAAAATCACAAAACTTTAATATTAGTTGCCCACAAAATAATAGATATGTGGTAAAATTTTCAAAATAAATATGATATGGTTATATTTTTTGAGATAGTCAACCTTGCAAGTGACGATTTGTCATCTGAAGCAGAATCTCACTCTTAAACTTATTATCTGGAGCGAGATCCCGCCGCTTTAAGAGCGAGATCCAGATGATTTAAAACTCTATCAAATAAGAGATTCTTTGTCGGATTCGTTCAAGCCATTGCGGATAAACTGACTAAATCTTGTTCTATATTTTTCTCCTGGTCGGAAGGTGGCAGGGGAAGGAGGAGGACATTGGGCGGGATACATCAGCCCGACCCGACCGCAAGGAATCAAGAGATCTTTGGAAAGGCATACCTTAGCTTTTCGAAGACAATGAATTTTTAGTTCCCTTACAATGTCGAAAAATGGAAATTAACGGTTAACCCTTGCTTTGCCCCTTTTTGTAAGGTAGGCTTGGGTAGATAGGACTCATAACCTTGAAGTCACGAGTTCAAATATTGTCTTCGCATCAACTTGAATTTGTGACAGCTATTCAAAATCTTAGTGAAAGACTGATCTGAGTATCGTCTTTCGAAGGGTCTTGATGATTTAGCAGACTATTCGCTGAAAATAGATCGTCCAATAATTAATGGAAAAGTAGACAACGAGATTTTGCTCGAAAGCACCAGACTCTTGCTAATGGTTGTTTTGTTAACATAGCACAATTTAATGGTGAATTTGTTAGCGAAATAATTTAAGAGGGAGTTTGTAATGACTATTACCCTAAAAAAAAAAAATACACGAGGTGTATGTTTGTGGGGGAAAATGTTTATTTCAAAATAATTTTTAAATATTGCACTTTTAATCTTCTTCCTTCATTCTACGTTGGAGAAGCAAGTTTCTTTCTCTTCACCTTTGCTATATTCTTTAAAATTGTAATTTCTCGACTATTAATGGTTATATTTGTGGAGTCATCGGTCTTCCAAGTACAATAATAACTTTTTTTGCACGAGATTCACATAATTTTATTTTTAGAGTTAGTCCAAAACATATTATACTAGATAGAGATGAAAATTCTTTTTATAAATTATTTATTTTCTACTTATTCAACGATACGAGATTATATACTCTACTGATATGAAGTGGGCCCTAACAATTGTTCACGCAACCATATTCACTCTCTTTGCATGATATGTTAAAATTCGTTACTATTATAACTAATCCTATAATACACTGCCATGTGGTTGAAAATACTCTTCATCTGTATTATATATACCGTATCATCAATATACAATGTGTAAGGCTTAACATAATATCCTCTGTTTTATAAATACCATATTCGTCTAGCTACAATCAATAAAATTTTGAGTCGTCATCGCAACATGGTTTAGAAGTCCGGTAGTGAAGAGTGTCATTGTGTATATCTCATTAAGCTTGACCTTCTTCTTTTGAATGTCTCAGAAAATTCAAATTGGAATCTTTTCCTCGAAGAATTAGCTTCTTAGTCAAAGAGTTCTCAGTTCTTTTAATACAATATTATTCTGGAGTTAGGTTGAAGAGAATTCTTTTTATAAACCATCATTTTTTATTATTTTAAATAACGTGGGATTGTGGACCCCCACTGATATGGGCTGAGCTCTCATAATCAACAAAATTTTGGGTCTAACTTCAGATGACCTGTTGTCACACCTGCTTGGTTTGAAAGTTTCTCAAACCAATATTGCAATGGACATAACTCCACATACAGAATAAGTTTCTCTGCTAGTGACCCAAAGTCATTTAACTCTTCACTTACCAAGCATTAGGTTCACCTAAACACCGATTTAATGGGTGATTATAAACTTCTTAATTAACAATATTTGTTTTTTTTGTTTGTTTTTTCTTCTGTTATTACCGTTTAATTATTACAATAATCTTGGACGAATTCACGACCAAAAATGAATTTGGATTGCTAATAATGTAGAGAACTGTTAACAAATTACCTACTTAAAAAACCCTAATTTTAGGTCTTCGACTTTGCATGGCCCATGCTAATCTATCTCCCGTACTCCATGCATAACCAGATCTCTCTCTTGAAAAAGCCCCTCTGCCTTCTGCAAACCCCCATTTTCATCCTCTCTCTCTCTCTCTCTCTCTCTCTCTCTCCTGATTCACGAGAAGAGACAATGGCGATCGTCATCACCCTCCGCCTTCTCTCTCTTCTCTCTCTCTTCCTCCTTCCTCTCCTCCTCCGTCCACGCCATCTGCGTCCCTCGAAATTCAACCCAGGGCAAGCCTTCCGCTGCCCCGCCCAAAGATCTCACCGTTTCGTCCCCGCCTCCGCCTTCGGTTAAATCCTACCTGATCGGCCCTGTTCTGTTTCAAAAATCGACGTCGTTGGTTGCGTCGTTGCAAGCCGTGGACGACGGACTTACGAAAATCTGCGGCCAGACGAGCAATCCCGTGCTTTGCGTGACCTCCCTTGGTCCGCTCCTGAACGGCGAAGTAAATCCGCTGACGGTTTTCAAAGCAGCGGTTAAATTTACCACAGGCGTAGTTAAGGACGCCATAGCCGAAGCGAACAAGTTCAGGGCTGACTCCTCCATATCCGCTACCACTGCTTCGTGTATAGACACCTGCAAGGAAAACTTCGGTTCGGCCATTGACGATCTACAAGCTTCGATCGAGGCCGTCGACGCCCACGACGTCGGAAGAAGGGACACCGTCCTCAGCGCCGTCCTGACGGACCTGAGCACTTGCAGCGACAGCTTTTCAGAGATGAACTTAAAATCGCCATTTGAAGAGCTGAGCACGAAACTGAATAAGCTCGCCAGCAACTGCTTGGCAATTTCGCAATTGCTTGATTAAGCCATTACAGCTTCAATAGGAAGATTCATTGATTGTGTTCTTTCTCCGATCTTCTTCCCTTATGTGATAATTTACAGCGGGTCGTCTTCTTCTTCTTTTGTCATCAAACTCCATGATTGATCCAGTCACCCAAAACTATGAATATTTGGTCACATACATGCATGGAATATTGCTCACCTACTTTATCAAACGAAATTATATTAATAAAAGATGAATTAAGTAAAAAAAGAATGAAAGATTTTTCCTCGAGTTTGATCGAATGACGAAATTTCACTTTCACCGTCACATTATCGTGTTTTTAGATTTTTCCTTGAGTTTGATCGAATGACGAAATTTCACTTTCACCGTCACATTATCATGTTTTTTAAATAACTCTCAAAGTATTAATCGTAACAAAACAAACGTTAAACTATAAAAAACCTACCAAAAAAACCTCTGGGGTCGACCAATATGTCTCATTTCTGTATTTTACACAGAAAACGGGGGCAAATGTCACCTGAACTGGCAATACTAGACCAAAACTTAAACATCCATAGAACTTAATAAAAACCATGTTTTTTCTTTTGCAGTTTTTTCTAAAAAAATTGGTCCAAGAAAAAAAAAAAAGCTCAAACCCAAAAAACGGTTCGGTTCTTTGATGGTTTGGTTCTGTTTCGGTTTTAAAGTGGTTGGTTCAACCCGTTTTGATTCCAAACTCAACCCGAAACGGACATGTCCACAACCAGTCACTGGCCCATTGTTTAGACTTCCATGGTAGGGTTGAAGAGAGAGGAGAGCCCATTCATGCTTCATCTCTCTCTTCTGGGTCACAGACTCACAGCGTCTTGCCCAATTCGCTTTACTCTCGAGGTTCGGAGATTTTTTTTTTACAGAAGTAATTGACAGCTATCGTTTTTGGTTCCCCGGACGGTCTTCACCATTTCGCTCTTTGCGCCGCCATAGGCTGCCTTCTGTGGATAAGGTGGTCGTAATTTGAGGTCACTTTGCGAGATTGTAGCCTAGCTTGTTACCGGAGAGTTGGAAACTATTACGCTTAGACTGTCGCTGAAAATTCGTGGCTAGTTGAGAGGAAATGGCTCACTCTTTTGTTTGTACGCCGGCCTCATCTATCAGATTCAGTTCTCTCGTTTTCAGCCCCAGCTCTGGCTCTTCGTTTGAGTTTCATAAGCTCCCTCTGCCTCTGGAGCCTTTCCATTCAAGGTACTCCTTTCTCGACCTCTTCGTCTCCCTGTGTTCTTCGCTGTTTTGTCCTCTTTGGATGGCGTGATAAGTTATGATGGAATCGAATTTCAGAGGAAAATTATTTGATGAAGCACACATTCATTGTATTTGAAGCTGTAAAGAAATTGGAAGTTGAAATTTGATTCTCCTGCACGCCATTTTAAAGTCATCGGACTGAAATTTTTATGAAAGGTGTGAGAATTTATGGGAAGAAAAGCTGTTATTACGATGTTCAGGACTAAGAATTTTTCTCATCCGACCTTCACAGAGCTTGTTGGAACATAAAATAGTGAAAAATTTCATTCTAGCATTGCCTTTACATTTCTGGTCGATTTCTTAGATACCTGAGGAAAATCTATGGACATGAATTTCTGGTCGCTATTTTTCATGCAATCATTTTTCATTCCTTATCTCAACCAGTTCTCTTTATGTAACTCTTTTCTTATGTTCCTATTTTTGGGTTGTAGTCAAGTTTTAACTTCTATTTGGTGGGCAGGAAACTAGTAACATTAATTAGGAGTGGAAAGAACATAAGGAAATCATCAGTTTCTGTCAATGCTGTCCATGGTGACTTTTGGGCACCAGAGAGGTCTTCTAGGCAGGGCGTTTGGTCCATAAGGTAGATATCTAACTAGTTATACATTCCTGCGTTTTTACCTTTCTATGTGCAATCTATGTCTTCGTATCATTGTATTTATTATCCTTATCATATTTACAGAGAGGATCTGCAAGTTCCTTCTTCTCCATACTTTCCAGCTTATGCTTCACAAGGACAAGGGCCTCCACCAATGGTGCAGGAAAGATTCCACAGTGTCATAAGCCAGCTTTTTCAACATGTATGGATGTATGCTTAGTTATGCTTCTTTTGATATATTTGGAGTTCAGTGTCAAATGTAGAACAAGTTTCTCTTATTAATTCTGGCTTCTTTTTCACTTTTTACTAGAGAATAATACGCTGTGGTGGAGCTGTCGATGATGATATGGCAAATATTATAGTCGCTCAACTTCTCTACCTTGATGCTGTTGATCCTAATAAGGTCCATAGATGCTCTCAATTTTTTCTTCAGCACATTACCATCCCAAAACAGGAATTAAGCATATACACTACTGCAAGTTGATTTTAGAATATCAAGTTGCAACTTTTCTCTGATGCACTTTATATTATACATCTCTGTCTCAAGCAATTATGTGTTCTGTTGAAATCCTAAACAGGATATCGTCATGTATGTAAATTCTCCTGGAGGATCGGTTACTGCAGGTAATGCCCATCTGAGGAAGTTGCTTGATAAAACTATCTAGTTTTAAAAAAGTAGATATTTTTATAACAGGATGTATTCTTCATAATTCACTTGTATTCATTTTCCCTTGTAGGAATGGCAATATTTGACACAATGAGGCACATCAGGCCTGATGTCTCCACGGTCTGTGTTGGATTAGCAGCAAGGTACAAGAGCTGATCGATACAATGTGTTTGCATGGCACAGCTTTCTGATTTATCTAAGGTTTTGTTAATGCAGATGATTTTACTGATTTTAGATATTATTGATTTATGGGGATTAAAAGAGCCTGTTGTTTTTTGTCCAAGTCAGTGGATAATATTTTTCATAATGTATGTATTTTCACTTTTTTTAGCTGTATGCTTGTTAATAACCATGAGGGATGTGGTGAAGAAATTTATTCTTTCTATATGATTTAAGAAAATAATGAAGAAGAGAGCATATCTGTTTCTTCCGTATTATTTATTCCTTGCCTCATAACTAACCAAAAAAAAAAAAGAGTGATCACTAATCGAACATTTTAATCACTCTCTCTCCATTTGGCAGAAATGGAACGCTGAGACTCACTCTACCATAGGCTCCATTCTTTTCCCTTTATGCCATACTCTGGGTTTCATGTAATAATGATTTTATTTTTATATTTTTTTAACAGCATGGGTGCATTCCTGCTTAGTGCCGGTACAAGAGGTGAAGTTTGGGTGATTTTCAGTAGCTGTTGGTTTTTCCCTTAAATGTTTTACTTTTGGATACTAAATATGCATCTCGTTTCTATGTCATTTGTGCAGGGAAGAGATACAGCTTGCCAAATTCTAGGATAATGATCCATCAGCCTCTTGGTGGTGCACAGGGTGGGCAAACTGACATAGATATCCAGGTGAAAATGCATTTACGTCGTTTCCCTTCAAACATGATTTATTGATAGTCATTCTTTCTTTTTGACTTTATCATTATGTTTTTCTTCTCAATTTATCTGCCCAACTCACCGTTAAATACTCACATAAAAAACTCAAAAGAAGTTGGAATTACAATGCATGCTCATATTTCAAGTTGGTATTAGAATATCTTATTCGTTGCATAATCTAGTTATGAACTATCAAAACAAATGTACTAAGAATAAGATCAATTCTCATCAAGACCTTGTGATCTTTGTTACTGGTTTCAAAAATTGACATGAGGTCTATGAATCGAGTATTTTTGCTTTTTTCCCCCTTGAGAAACACAAACCTAATTACCAGCCGAGATTTGCAGGCAAACGAAATGCTGCATCATAAAGCAAATCTTAATGGGTACCTTTCATACCACACTGGTCAAAGTCTTGAGCAGATCAACCAGGATACTGATCGTGATTTCTTCATGAGTGCAAAAGAAGCAAAAGAGTACGGGTTGATAGATGGTGTTATTATGAACCCTCTCAAAGCACTCCAACCACTGGCTGCTGCAGCAGACACAACAAAAGACGCCAGCACTTAATTTTATCGGCACTCACGGTCGGCAATACTCCAAAAATCAAAACGGAAAGTCATCGTATGTAACAAGATCTCCTTATGATGGAATCTCTCTACTGTTAAATTTGTTTCCTCTCAGAATTTTAGATTGAGTAATAATAGATGGTTTAATTTGTATTTTTTTTATCTCTTCTCCATACTAACATTCTCCTTGATCAGAATGGCAGAGAGAGGCTCTTCTTTCGCCACTCCAGGTATGAATCGACTCGCCATATATTTTTTTCTCAAATGTTCGTCGGATAATTCTATAATTTACTACGTTTTGAATGATACGGTCCGGATTAAAGTAATGACTTGGATTGAGACAAAGGTTGATTTACTCACCCTTTTAAAGACCATGATCTGTTTGTCAAATAAAAACTAAAAAATTTGAGGGTGTCTCATGTGACCTTGCGTGTCAAGTAAATGACATGCAAATGTCACGTCATAGTCTGATATTAAGTATAAAATTAGAGTGTCGATGTATATTTATTAGGGTTGATAGTAAGATAGCGAGTTCTTCAAGCTTGACCCCAATGAAGCACGGAAGTTTCTACTATCTTCGAAAATACAAGTATCTAAAATTAGACTAAAGTGTATTATCTACCTCAAATTTAGGCAGTCTAGATAATTGATATCGAACTTTAATATATAGTAACAAAATGGTCGGTACTAGTCATCTCCTCGTTCGTATTATCAGATTTTTTGAAAGTATGGTTTATTTTACTAACGTGTTAAAATTTAATATTTATGGGAAAAAACCAATTATAGACATGTACTACGAGTTATTTTCAATTATAAACACAAACTATCAATTTTTTCAATTCAAAACATGTACTTTGAATAATGTTCCAATTATAGACATGCCGGACGGACGGACTCACTCTCCGTCCGTCCGGACCTCATTTTCGCCAGACAGCGGACGGACGGTCTATATTTCCGTCCGTCCGTTCGTGTCAAGCCAATTAAACGATGCCACGTGCACGAACGGACGGAGCATCTTGCGTCCGTCCGCAGAAAATATTTACAAAACTACGGACGGACGGTATTTTTCCGTCCGTCCGCTTCGGAGAATTTTGCCAAACTGCGGACGGACGGTATTATTCCGTCCGTCCGTATTCTTCCGAAGATCGGCCGGACGGACGCAGACAATAGCGTCCGTCCGTTCTCAAAGAAGATCGAGAAAACCGAACTTACCGCGGTTAGAATTGGTACTTTACGAAAACTACCGCGGTAGTTCTTATAGGGTTTTTACTGAAAACTACTACGGACGGACGGTATAATAGTCCGTCCGTTCGGAGTTTGTGGCAGGTTTTTCGTTAATTTGATCAACCCGCTTCACCGGACGGACGCTAAAAGTTTCCGTCCGTCCGGAAGACGTGGCAGCAGATGATTCATTCATTTAAGCGGACGGACGGTAATATAGACCGTCCGTCCGCTGTCTGGCGAAAATGAGGTCTGGACGGACGGAGAGTGAGTCCGTCCGTCCGGCATGTCTATAATTGGAACATTATTCAAAGTACATGTTTTGAATTGAAAAAATTGATAGTTTGTGTTTATAATTGAAAATAACTCGTAGTACATGTCTATAATTGGTTTTTTCCCAATATTTATCTATCCTTTAATTTATATCGTCTTACCTAAAAACATAAAATCGATGAAATAAAATTACAAGATTCACATTTAAATTTATTGGAATGGAATAGTAGGTCACAATAATGTTCTTATTATTATTATTTTTTTTATGAGTAATGTAACGTTTATTCTCTTCAAATACTCGCTCACGTGTTAAATATTAATTGGTGTAATTAATGTAATAAATTATAAATAATTAATTTATTATATTAATTGTGTGAGTTATTGTTTGTTTGACACGAAATGTTATAATAAGAAATTAAACGTAGTATTATTATTATTTTTAATAATATTCCTCTTTATAATTTAGAAATTGAGGAGAATAAGTCAACCCGTTGAAAACATCGACGTGTCTGCCACTCCATCATCATCATTTGATCATATAAAAGAGCCTTCATCTTCTTCTTCTCAAGAACCAATCAATATCAGTCGGTCTGCAATTCCTTATTTTGTTCGAACAAAATGGTGGTCCAGAAATGGAGGCAGAAAACGAAGGAGGCTCTGAGTTCTCTCTCTCTAAAACAGCCATTGTTTTACCTCGTCATCATCAACCTTCTCTCTTCTCTTCTTCCTCTCTCTTTCCTCCTCTTAGCCAGACTCAGCTCTGCAAATTTCCTTTTTTCTCTATCCCCTCCTCCGCCATTGCAGAACCTTCCATCTTTCTTCCTCTCTCTCTTCCTGTTCGCCAACCCCTTTCTTCTTTACATCGTCGTCTTCTTCGTCAGCTTCGCCACTTTATGCCACAGCTTGACTGGTAAATTCGCGGCTCTCCCATGTCTTTCGAGGCCTTTGCATCGCCCCCCTTTATACACTGCCTGGGTTTTCATCAGCGCTCTGCAAGTTTTCATCGGTTTAGCCATTGAAGGAAGCATAGCCCCTGGAGTCGAAGCTTCTAGCTGGGCCGGAAAAAAAGCGTTTATAAACAGAGCGTTTTTCTTCTTCGGTCTACACCAGACGATGCTTCACTGGGCGAAAATGGTGGTGAAACGGGTAGTCGACGACGCTGTTTTCGGAGTTGATAAGGAGGAGAAGTGGTTTGAAAAGGTAGCGATGGCTGTAACCTTCAGTTATCTGTGGTGGTGGAGGTTGAGACACGAAGTAGAAGCTCTGGTAGTCATCGGCGAAGCAAAGCGATCGGCGATGATGGATATGGCCGGCGTTGATTTAGCAGGGTGGTGCTTGTATCATCTTACAGTGATTATTGGGATTGTTAAGGTTGTCAAGATCCTTTCATGGCCGCTCTGTCAGGTTTTGGGTTGCTCGAGGGAGACGAAGAAGTCGTTTGATGAGGTTGAAGACGAGATCTTAGTTTAATTATTAAATATTCTTCTGTCACGCTCATCAAAAATGCCAATGTTATGAATGTATCCAGATTCAGCAAATGAATTGGTAACCTACATTCCAATAAAAATTGAAACAATCTGTACAAGTGTGGAAGAGAGAGAGAGAGAAACTCAGTCAACTCACCCATTTTCAGAATCCAAATGAAAATACAGCAACTGGTTCCAAGTATCTGGAACTCCAGGAAGACACCAATGGCTGCAATCTTGAATCCTTGAAGACTGCTCTTTTCTGGGTCTTCTCCCATAAACAGATGGATGACCATCTATCCTATAATCTGATAAACTACTGATGTTCAAGAAAGTAACTGGAGTTTTCATCTGTTTGATTACCTCGTGTACGATTGCGTTCCTCTCGCGGTTCTTCGTGTCCGATGTTCGATTAAGCGGTCTGGTAGCTTCCAGACAATGTCCACCTGAATTCCACAGTCCTCCACTGTTTTTTAGATAACAACAAAGAACATTATCATAATCAGAACCAGTATGGGAGAAATTGAGTTCATGTAATTCAAAAAGTCAGAAACCTGAAATGGGCAGGTTCCGAACTTCGAAAGAGAACACGGGTTTTCTTTTGATCGATGTACTTGTCGACCCACGAAGCCCAAGTCTCCATAGCTGTTTTGAAAGCTACAGCGACGTCGAGACGGGGATGAACTTGGTCTCCCTCCTGGAAGTAGTTGATCCTGTCATGATGTAAATAAGAGAGAAAACAATTAGTTTACAAATCACACTCGGTTTACTCGATCTAAAGATGTTCGTCTATTTTGCCGATACAGATTTAACAACAATCAGAACTGGAAGATTGCAAATAACTCGTTGAGCTGAGGGACATTAGCAATTAAGTTTTCGTCGTTAGGATTTCTGTCAAAGAAAACACATTGTTAACACGTAGTTTTCTCTAATCGACAATTTTTAGAGAAAAGCAAATCAAGATAGAACGGTTTTAGGCGATTTCCAGAGAGAAACAAGTTGGAAAAACTCAACAAAAGAGGAAATTTTAGTAACGACACCAAGCTTTAGAAGCTGACAACTTGTTTCTCTGCAAATCACCCAGCAGACATATCGCGTAAAAAAACATGATTTCTTTAACGGCAATCTCGACGATGAAGACTTAATTGTCGACATTCATGAGTTTACAAAGTTAATGCACCTTACCAATTTAAGAATAATTAGAATCATAGCTAGACTCAAACATATCCATCATGATGATGAAGTAAAACTCAGAGAATATAATGACAACCTAAGCTTAAAGAAGGAACTAACCCAGCTTTTGTTTTGGAATGTGACCACCAATGTGCAGTGTTGAAGATCAAAATATCAGCTCCTCTCCATCTGGACGAGCCATGATCAATAGCATCAATTCTCAAGGTCTGCATCCCTCTTTTTGCCTACTCTTGCCTTGCTCTCAGTGAACTAGGAAATGTGTCACGTAGTATTCAATTGTGCACTTATAATCCTATAAAATGAAGCTCAAACCATTTAGATACTCAAAAATAAACTTCAAAACTGAAATTTCTGAACAATTCAGGAAGGATTTTACCAAAAATTTGAAGCTGTAGTTTCCTTTTCCTCTGGTGATTTTCCTCCCATGAGTCTCGCGGACTCTCTTTGGGTCTGGGACAGCCCCAATCAGCATACACAGCAAGGACTCCCATTGATTCCTGTTGATTGAATCCCCCACGAAAACCAGCCTCTTCCCTCTCATCATCTCCAGCATTTTTGTTGCATTGAACCTAAAGGCAACATACAGTTGCAATTTCTTGAGTTTTCTTCCAAATTTGGGAGGAAAAACCGGCTCATGAACTCAATTTTAAGTTATTTCTGAATAAAGATAAGTTCTACTTGCCTGGGAATGTTACAATTTTGGGGTTGCCATCTCCATTTCGTGTAGTCTTTGTCCAACCTTCCATTTCCCTCGCAATCAAAACCTTCATCTATCAGGAAACAAGAACTATTCGTATACAATGGGTATGTTTCGTCAAAAACCCACTTCCCATTGGTCAAATCACACTCTTTCGCTTCCTTATTTTTCACCTTCTCTTTGCTCTGAACTTCCATTTTTTCAGGCGAACCTTGCTTGGTTTCAATATTGTTGAGTACACTTGGCCGGAGTGACAATCAAACTAGCATTAACTCCATTTCTTTCATTTCCTGCGGCTTGGGCCTTTCCTCTGACATTGTAGACCCATTTTCTTTCCTGTGCTGCTCGATAGAGACTGAAACTCCAGAAACCCCAGAAATAGTTGCAGAGAAGTTTGTTCTCCGTGCTGCATTCAAGGTATGAAGAGAAACGGGTCTAAACACAGGAGTAACAGAGTTTTGATTGAAAAGGGCGAGATTCTCCTTGCGAGTAAATGGGGAAGTCTTGACTACCCAGATGAAAAAGAAGCAAAAGAACGTGAGAAAAGACGATATCACGAAAGAACAGATAGAAAATCTTCTGGGTTTCAAAACGAAGCTTCTCTGCCTCTCCATTTCGTAACAGTGGCTTCAAGTCAGTCGAAGAAGACGATGAAATTACATTATTTCCAGAAACCATCAATAGATTGGATGAGAATTCGAGGAGTGAAAAGAAAGGAAAACAAGAAAAGAGAGAGAGAGAGAGAGAGAGAGAGAGAGAGAGAGCCAGGCAGGCAATAATGGGACGTGGAAGAAGATTAAAATATGAGTAAAAGCAGTCCTGCGACTCCAACTGCTCTGCCCAGTAACGGGAACCCGAAACCCGAAATTGAATTATTTATTTCCCGAAATACCCTTGACCGAAATGCCCCACTTAATTAATCATCTAAGAGAACGACAAAAAACTACTATCAATCAATGCAATAATTATATTACATTATTGCCCTTCGTCGGCGCAAGTAGACATTTAATATCTGTTTATTTTTGCAAGACTTTCAACCATTTAAGTATTACCGTCAATTTTTTAATTTATTATTTATATTATAAATTTGGGAAATTATCAATTTTAACACTGTACTATACACGTTTTTTCAATTCGGCCCCTGTACTAGGAAACTGAACCCTGTACTTTGATTCTGTTATCAGTTTTGACCTTCTATCAACAATTTCTTTAAACCCTCATTGAAAAAACTAACAAACGATTTTGGATTTAGTTGAAATTTTTACCACATGCTCACTACTTAATGAGAAGATAATCTGAAAATTTTCGTGATTTTTTAACACATGTACGATTTATTAAAATTTTATTTATGAATTTTATAAAAATATTATAATAAATCATACCAATTTTAGAAAATCACGAAACTTTTTCTATTATCTACCCATGATAGTTTGAACATGTGGAAAAGTTTTCAAATAAATTAATTGTTGTTTGGTATTTTTTTCAAAATTAATTTATAAAGTAAAGAAGAAAATGAGATTAATTTAAAAGAATACGAAACAATATTAGATTTATTTGAAACTTTTTTCAGATGTTTATCATATTATGAGTAGATAATACAACAATTTGCGTAATTTTTTAAAACTTGTATGATTTATTATAATATTTTTAAAAAATACTAAAATAAAATTACAATAAATCGTACTTGTGTTAAAAAATCACGAAAAATTCTAGATTATCTTCTCATTAAGTAGTGAGTATGTGGTAAAAATTTCAACTGAATTCAAGATTGTTTGTTATTTTTTTCAATGAGTGTTTAATGAAATTGTTGATAGAAGGTCAAAACTGATAACAGAATCAAAGTACAGGGTTCGGTTTGATGGTTTTTATAGTACAGGGGCCGAATTGAAACAACGTGTATAGTACATGGTTAAAATTGATAATTTCCCAATAAATTTTTATTTAATCTTATATTTTAATTTGATTTCTCATCTCTATAATTATTTCTAACTCACTTTCCAATTCTATCGGCGCAATTGACAGAGTTCGAAATTTCCGGAGAAGAGTTTGACAAAGTTCGAAAACGGGCTAAAAATTGGATTAAAACGTCATTAAATGAAAAATATGGTATACATTCATTGAATTTAATAAATAAATAGAGGATAATTGATTCTCTTTTTTCCATTACCACTCTTTTCCTCAAGACTCTTAATGTGAAACCAAACAATAGAAGTAAAAATGAAATAATAAAAGTTATACGCATATTTACGTGAAAAAACAACGAGGGTAGTATAAAATCACTATATGAATATTGAGGTATAATTGCAAGTTTTGTGATAATATGTTACGTGAATCTATTGAGAAAAATTAAGTCGTAATTGAAATTCACAATGCAGTATCACATATCCAATCGGTCTGGCACAAATAAAATTCAGACCACTTCGAAATCCTAAAACCAAACTATTGTCATTTGAACCAATCTTACTTAGCTCCTTCTAACTCTTTTAGGATCATCGAATGGTGATCAGAAACACGACTCTAGTTTTCGACTCTATAGACAACTCGATCCGAGTAATTAAGACAGTGAGAAGAAATGTATGGAATCTAATCGAGGAAGTTTTAGAATTCATTGCGATAGAAAATAGTTACCTAACTAGAACATCTAAATAACACGAGTGTAGCCGGATCGAGCGGACCCTGAAAAAATCTCAGTTCACTAAGTCAGTCAGTTTATAGTCCGACTTTTTGTACGCGTTTGGTTTGATTTCGGTTCGGTTTCGGTTCCAACTTCAAATTTTTATTTGTTTGGAAGCATGGACATTTAAATTTAAAATATAAAATTAAAATTATATTTAGTATTTTTTTTCTAATTTCATGACAAAATATAATATAAATTTAAAAATATAAAAGTAAATGTTTTAAAACCCTAGATATGTTCTAAAATCTCAGAGAAAGCACCACACGGGAGTTTCACGTTTGGGAGAAACCCTAACCCACCTTTCTGTAAGTTCTCTCTCACTTTTGCTTTTTGTTTTCTGAGTATCATAGAGCTTCTTCTCACGGCCTAAAACCCCTAAATCATCATTTTCAGGTTTTTTTTTGGAGATTTAATCGCTTGAGCACTGACAATATGAGGTAATTCCAGCTTCGTCAAATTTATCTGCTTTTTTTTTTTTTTTTCTGCTTTTGATGTCATTTTAAGTAACAAATAACTGTTCCGTTAAAAATATTGTTTTCTAACATTTTTGGTAGTGAGCTCATCTGAATTTTCGTTAATTTTTAGCTTCGATTAAACTTTGGAGAAAATGCCTCCGTCGTTTCCTTCATAGTCTCTCCGAGGGAAGTGAAAACTCAGCTAATCAATTGATTTTGACTAAAATTTTGTGATTGTTTAGCTCATATCGACCTAACAAAACTTCGATCTTGATCTCTGTAGCTATTTTATAATTACTAGTTGTGTTCTTTAAGTTCCAAAAGAAAATTATTACTATTTTCATATCTTATTTTCTTATCCTCGTTCTTTTAATTAAATAATGTACCAAGTTCCACTAACACTTTGAAATTTATTTAATTGGGATTGACGGCCGATATATTGGCAATGTATGAGCGGGAAACTGTTTTAATGTTAATGTACGGTTTTTCTTTCTGAGAAGATTAAACATATTTCAAATTAACAAGCTTTTCCCCCTATTTGTTTTGCAGTAAGCCAATGGAGGAGGACAATGCTGTAAGTTTCTTACTTTTTTTCATTGGCCTCTCATTTATCTAGTCTTTTGATTATCAGTAATGGTATCAATCATTATTTTAGCCATCAAACTTCTGTAAACGCATGCCATACGTTCATTTCTCTTTGTAAAGTTGCATCTTCTCCATGGAAGTAAAATGCATTACTTCCATGTCATACATTCATTTCTCTTTCCAAAGTCGGGTCACATCATGAAAGGGCTCAATTCTCAATTTAGATTATAATTTTGGGTTGGATTGATTTGTTTTATGTAAGTTGATCACTAATTCTAGAGTGTAAGATCTTCAATAATATTATGAAGCTCACATTTTAATACTATGTATATAGGATTAGCCAAACTGTAAACTATTTGTTATATTTTTCTGCTCCTTTTGACAATCTTCAACAATATTATCAAGCTCACATTTTAAAACTATGTATATAGGATTAGCCAAGCTGTAAACTATTTGTTATGTTTTTCTGCTCCTTTCGACAGGCTGGCAAGAATGAGGAAGAGGAGTTCAACACTGGGCCACTATCTGTTCTGATGATGAGTGTGAAGAATAACACGCAGGTAATAGATTCTTCTTTGGCTTTTGAGTATTGTACGATTGGAAGTGTGGCCTAACTCTTTGAGACAAGTTGAATGTGTCCAATTAATTAAAGCTATTTGGCTGATCAAGCCTGTTTCCTGGTAATGGGATTCTTTGGTGCCGCAATATGTTTCAACAAATGTTGACTTTTTGACAGTGGTCCATGGGTATTAACATCTTTTTAAAGAGCTTAGCCGTGAATTTTAATTGTACTGCTGGTTTGACTACAACAAGATGGATCCATCTATGTTGCCATTCTTAAACCTGGATATATGTTTCAACGTTTGTTGACTCTTTGATACTTACTGTTTATAGAGTTTAGCCATGAATAATAATTGTTATGCTGGTTTGATTATAACCAGATAGACTCAACTCATCTACATAGCTCATCTCAAGACCCGATATTTGACTATTAAGTGGAGTATAATTTGAATACTTATTTCTTCATCTGATAATGCATATTTTTTGTTTTGTCATTGTGTTTTCCGTAGCCTCATCAAAATTCTATTGGTTTAGGTACTCATAAACTGTAGAAACAACAAAAAGCTTCTAGGGAGGGTGAGGGCTTTCGATCGGCATTGCAACATGGTTCTTGAAAACGTCAGAGAGATGTGGACCGAGGTTAATTTTGTGACGGATTTTGTCTTTTTACTTTCTATATTAGTCAAACCACTTATGAATAATGTTTTTTACATTATGATCAGGTGCCAAAAACTGGAAAGGGCAAGAAGAAAGCCCAGCCAGTCAACAAAGACAGGTTTATAAGTAAGATGTTTCTCCGAGGCGACTCTGTTATTATTGTCCTCAGGAATCCAAAGTGAAACTAATATGCTTCTTCTGCTCATTGTTGCAAAACTTCAAAGCTCGGTTTTCGATATTCATAGCGTATCGTTTCGTTGTATTATCGTTTAGGAAGCTATTTTTCTGAATTTCCGCTGTAGTTGTGAGCCTTAACTTGATAGACAGACTTTTTATGAGATACAATTTCGACTTTTTTTTTTGTCTCGAATTTGCCTAAAAATGGACGTCGGGTGAATGAGAACGAACCATATGCAATCTTGTTGATCGTTGAACTTTGGATGTTTGTCGGTGTCGCATCCAATCTTTGGTCGACTCGATATATTTATCGCTAGAAAGTGTTGTTCGAGAATAATGACTAAATGATACGAGAAATGACTTGTAGGAATTGCTCGGGTGATGATTGAGTATTGTGATTTTGAAAAAAATAAATGAGGAATTTTATCGTTATTTTTTAATTTCTTATTTTTATTCGACGATTACAACCATCGTTATTTTATTGATAAAATTATTATGTTATTATATAAATTAAATTAAATTAATTGTATGAATTTAAAATTTAGCAATTTTTTTTATTATATTTAAATACACGAGAAATATTATTTATTGTCATTTTAATTATTTAAAAATAATTTTTGATCATATAAATATTTTTCAAGAATTATTTCAATTAATTCTTTTTTTTTTCTTTGAAAAATAAGTCCAAATGAAAATAATTTCCAAAATATTTGATGAACATAAACGACGTCGTCCAATAATTGGTTATGGGAACTTGACTTTTGTGCCCCTGCATCGAAATCACTAACCCTAGAGGATAAAGCTCTAGCGATTCAGTAAGAAGGCAAAATTCCGCAGCTCGCGCCTTTTCAAGGTTTTGCTTTTTCTCTACATTTTCCACTTCGCCGCTTGATTTTTCAGTTCTGATTGCTGATTCGTATTCTTTTTTTGATTCGAACGCAGATCGGAGAATCGAAAATGAGTCGCGGTTCGGCAGCGGCAGGTGGAGCTAAGGGGAAGAAGAAGGGGGCGATTTTCGTTATCGACTGCGCGAAGCCGGTGGAGGATAAGATTATGGACATCGCTTCGTTGGAAAAGTTTCTGCAGGAAAGGATCAAGGTCGGAGGCAAACCGGGTGCGCTCGGTGACTCGGTCACTGTGGTCCGCGAAAAGAGCAAGATCACTGTCACCTCTGACAGTAACTTCTCTAAAAGGTAAATGTTATCATTATATCGTCGTTATTAACTGATTCGTTTGAATTCGCATCCGCTTCTATCGCTTGCTTTACTGTTTTTTTTTTTTGTTCCAGTGGTTCTTAGAATTGCGGAGGGAAATCTGTATTGCAAAGTTACTAGTTTAGAGTTATAATCTTATTTAGCGCTTACAAATTTTCACTTTTTTTTTCATTTCATTCCTCATTTATAGTATTTGTGTCGTAGTTTCAAACTATACGATTCCTTGTACACTCTGTTCAGCGACAGGGAATATTCTGTATAGGTAACAGTACGATAAATGATAAAGGTATCTTTTTATCATTGCTGTCAATCGACTTTGGATACTTGTATGCGCCTTTGCTTCTGTCCCTGGCTTTTCTCTCTTTTTTTCCTTTTTATTGGATTTTGTCTGATATATTGTTTAAACCGCTGAGATTGTGTTGGCCTTTGAGTTAAGAGAAATCATGGAGCTCTGTTTATGGATAGGGAAGAAAGTGCATACGAGATTGCATTACAAATTTGTTTTCTTAGAGTTGTAATCGTACTTTGTTACAGCTCATAGGCCTGGAACTTTTATGTAAGAATATGCTGATATTGTAGCCTTGCAACATTAAAGAATTTTAATGATTTGAATGAAATGGATTGTATTTTTTCCAATATGGGTTAGTAAACAGTACATTTTTGTTAGAATTAGAATGATCACTTATCAATTAAACTGCCTGTTAGAATTATTATCTAACCTTAAAAAACGTGTCAAAACTTGCATATTTTAAGTTGTTGACTGTTAATGCTTATAAAACATGCAATTATTACATTTCTCGAAACAAAGGAATGAACATGTACTTCTGCCTACCCAGGCATGGTGGTTGCGAGTAGTTGATATATTTGGCAGCAATTTAGAGTTATGGATAGTCGTATGGATTGGATCGTGCGTGATTATGCTGAATCAGTTTGATTATGTCATTTAGTATAAATCAACATTCCAAGCTCGTGTCATATCTTTGCCTCATATATTAATCATAAAAGAAAGTTAGTTGATTGGATAAGAACTCTATTTTGCTAGATGATGATTATTAATCTCTTTTCCTTTTGTTTTTGATTTTTCAGGTACCTTAAATATTTGATTAAGAAGTATTTAAAGAAACACAATGTGAGGGATTGGCTCCGTGTGGTTGCTTCCAACAAGGATCGCAATATTTACGAAGTAAGATACTTCAATATTGCCGAGAATGAGGGAGAAGAAGAAGATTGAAGCTCTTATTTCAATTTAAGTGAGATACTTCACTTTTAGTCTATTATCAAATTGAACTAGTTTCTCAACGCTACTGCATCTCTTTACTCTTTTTTTTCTGATATATTATCAACTCATTTTTGGTTTGTTGTATTCCATATCTCCCTTTTGTAGTCGTTGAATCAGAGTAGAGATTCACTGCTATGTGCCTCAGGAACACTTTCTGCCCTGACCTATAAATAGGAAGCCAATACCATTGTGTCTCTATTTTGAAGGGTTTTTAACGTAATAAATTAATAATTTATTGCGTTAATTGTTTTTTTAGTAATATTTTTAAAAATAATGCTATGTTTACTATTTAATCTTATCTTCTCAGGTGACCTCTTACGTGTGACGTTTCATTCATTGATGTAATTAATGAATTATTTTAATTATTGATAATTTATCTCGATTAATACACGGACTAATTAGTGATTAGAAATTGTCACAATTTTTTTTATATTCAAAACTTTACTAGAAGACTTAAATGTCATTTATTGATTTATGTAGTTTATTAATATTTTATAATATGCTTAAACGGAAGATAATAATGTAAAATTAGAATATAATCGAAAGTGTAAGCATTTATTTTGTGAATTGATCTCAATAGATTAATTTAATCTTTATTTATAACAATTAATTAATGAAAGTTACTCGAGATTGAGATGAGAAAAAAAAGGTGACGAACAAGTGCCACGTCGGTAATGCTTCCAATAATGTTTTTTTCAAAAAAAAAAAAAGTCAAAAAGATTATTGCCGACGAGGACCTAATTAAGTGTATTTAGTTAATCAATAATTAAATATCAAGTTTAGATGATTTAATTAAATTAGAAAATAACAAAAATGTGAGTTCTAAATTATTGATTTAATTTTATATTATTTTTATTTATTTATAAGAAAATAATTTCTTAATATATTAAAATTATGAAAAACGTGGTAAATGGTTGTTTTGTTAATCACAGGATCGACGTGACTTGAAATATCTGTCGATTAGCAATCACGCAGCCGATAATCCTCTTCTTAATCCAGATTTTGGGACACACTTAGTTCGCCGTGGCCCCATCGCATTCTGTATCATTGCATGCTCGGTCTCTGTACCGGCAAATCTCTGCCTTCGTCTTGGTTCCTGGTTTGTACCTTCCATCTTATTGGTATTACGCAACTCGTTTTTTCCCAGTTGAAATCCTGTTGTTTGTTTAGATTATATGATCGATTTTGAATTCTGGGTTTTGTTGTTTATGGTGATGGAATCTGAATTTGAGTACTTCGCCGGTATTTATGCATTGGGACTATTTTTATGAACTTTCTTAAATGTTTTGACATCGGAGTTTAGTTCTCGTCGATCGTGAAATTTTGTTTTTTGTGTTTTTGGTTTCTTTCATTTAGTTCAAATTCTAGTTCGAGGTGTTTATGAAGAGATCAGTAATGGGCGAGTAATCTGAGTGTAAATGAATGAAGCTAAACCATTTATGCCGATTTTTGTTGTTGTTGTTGTTATACTTATTGCTACGATTATCCTAGAGTTTTTATGGTTTGACTGAAATATGCGGTGACCTGTGAGAAGTAGGAAGGAAATCTCTTTGACAAATTTTGGAATTTTTACAATTTGGGTAATCTAATTATGGATCTAAATTCATTGAATCTTAGGCTGCTTCAATGGTTTCAAATTCAAAGGGGCTTCAACTTAACTATTATATCGCAGTAGTTGTCTTGAACTCCAGTTGGCATTTTTTTTTCCTTGGGGCAAATATGCTGTGCAAGTCTAATCTTATATGTTGATTTATTAGGTTGGCAGTGGACAAAACTTAAAAATTTACAAGCAATTTGATTGTTTAGCATAAACTCTTGAGAAATTTGTTCAACGATGCTTGATCGATTAATTTCTATTATGTGATGTTTATTAAATTCTTGATGTTTCACTTAAGCCATAAGCTTCGAGCTTCTTTAGTTTCTCTTTTTACTTGCTTATTGATCTTTAAATATAGTCCTACTCTGTGCAAAATTGTTCTTGTGGATATCAGGTCTTTCTGCTGATGCGGCATTCTTAAACTGCAAATGGACCTAATTCAGATGGCATCAGTGGGAAACCAAACTGTAGAAAGTGTTACACCGGTTTCCAGCATTATTGGGAGTACAAAATGTGAAAGCTACTTGATTTTTAGGGCCGAAACTTCCCTAAGCGATCCAATACGATCAGTCTTGTACTTTCTTGGGCTTGCTTATTGTTTTATTGGATTGTCAGCTATAACTTCCCGATTTTTCCGTTCCATGGAGAATGTCGTGAAGCACTCTCGGAAAGTGGTGAAAGTAGATCCTTTGACCAAAGCTGAAACTGTTCAATATGAAAAGGTGTGGAATTTCACAATTGCAGATATTAGTCTCCTTGCATTTGGCACCAGCTTTCCTCAAATATCATTAGCTACTATTGATGCTCTCCGAAACATAGGGAAGCTTTATGCTGGAGGTATGTTTCATTGTCTAAATGGCGATCAATCTTAAAATCTATTTCCTAAATTATATACCATATGTTTCATAGCTTTGGAGAGGTTTAACTGAGATATTTACATTTTGATTACTTCTCCTGATTTCTATTTCTTTGAAACCACTCCATTTGCTAGCCATGCTAATGTGCTGCTGCTGCTTATCCCTGTTGCGTTGAAAATTTTGATGAGCAAATGCAAATGCCTTTGCATTGCATTTTCATGCTTTCTGCCTCCCAAATTGTATTCTGCACAGGAACTATTATTTCACCATCCTATGTATTTTTTTTTTTTACTTTGACTATTCAAATTTCAGGTTTGGGTCCTGGAACACTTGTTGGTTCGGCTGCATTTGACCTTTTCCCCATTCATGCTGTTTGTGTTGTTGTGCCAAAAGCTGGGGAATTGAAAAAGATAGCGGACTTAGGCGTTTGGCTGGTGGAGCTCTTTTGGTCTTTTTGGGCTTATATTTGGCTTTATATAATTTTAGAGGTTATCAGTTGAATTACATTTCCTTTCTTTTTAATCGAAAAATCCTTCTATGCTGTGTTGTTATTATATTAGTCTCTCTATTCGGTATCATCTTGATTACATAGTTTTATTGTTAAAAAAAATGTGTAGGTGTGGACTCCAAATGTGATTACTGTCTGGGAAGCTTTGATTACAGTGGTGCAATATGGATTACTGTTGACACATGCTTATGCTCAGGACAAGCGTTGGCCATACATCTCTCTCCCTCTGTATGCGTCTATTGCCTTCTAAAATTAAACACGGAAGTAAGAACAAGTGTTCGCTTCTCATTGTCTTTGTATCATTGTAGTGCAAGAATTGAGAGGCCAGAGGATTGGGTGCCTGCAGAGATTCCTAAATACAAACAATATGATGTATATGATGGGGCAGATGATGAAAGAGTAGATGAAGAAGAAAATGGAAGGATTGTTGACATTTTCTCTGTCCACTCAACAAATGTTGGAGGTTCTGTCTTACTCTACAGTTTTATTAGTACAGCATTGATTTTCTCGTTATTTAGCTTACAAAGGATATCTACATTTAGTTACTGTAAATGACGAATAATGACATGAAATTTGTGGATAATTATGTTAACTAGCGTCATAATCTTTCACCAGAACCATTTTTTCTCTTAAGACATTCACTTTCGATACATGTTTTCTTGTTCTTCACTTTGTTTTTCGTAGTAATAGTTATCCATGTTCAGTTAGCTGTCAGTGACTCGACAAGAAGCGAGAGACAAGTATTAAGAGTGATAGTTGCTTGCTTATTACACAAGGACGATAGGCCCGAAAAGTAAGGGTGGATGAAAAATATTCATGCTTTACAAACTAATAGTATAACTAAGAGTCTACAGGTCTATATAATTACAAGTTAATGCACCATATGTGTTGATTGACAGTTTTGATGGCATTGAGATAATTTATATTACCATATATTGGTTGAAGCTTTAGAGGAAAAACAGTTTGATCAGTCACCCTGTTAAAACCCGCTCTTCGTTTTTATTTACTATTTATGGAATGTTTTAAATACCCTGCTCATAAAACTCTATGTAGTCGCTGGCCTTTGCAGATCCAGCATATCAGGAAGTTCCCATAACTGATTACGGTGCTGAATCTTCAGATATGATTGTTGACAGGGAGAACGATTTAGAAGATACTCGTGTTCTTATAGTTTGGAAGCAACAGTTTGTAGATGCACTCAAGGCAATATTTTTTATCATGTAATTTTTTATGTACCCCATTTTCCCATCATTTTAATGCTTTGTGATTGCTTGAACAGTTGGCAAGTGCAGACTCTGCAAAAATGAGCATTTATCAACGAGTGGGAAGAACTTGTTGGAAGTTACTTCTTCTTCCTTGGAAATTTTTCTTTGCTTTTGTTCCTCCTTATCATATTGGTCATGGATGGCTGGCCTTCATTTGCTCGCTGATTTTCATAAGCGGGATCGCTTACATTGTTACTCAGCTCACCGATCTTATTAGCTGTGTCACAGGTTTTAGATTAGTCATATTCTTGTCTTCTATAATTATTTCGAGTTTTCTCACTATATTCTAGTCTTCTCTCTCTCTCTCTCGTTTGAGTTTTTGAGTTTTGTAATGGTTTGGTTGCAGGACTTAATCCTTATGTAATAGCATTTACAGCATTGGCTGCTGGAACTTCCTGGCCAGACTTGGTTGCTAGTAAGATTGCTGCTGAACGTCAAACAATAGCAGATTCAGCCATTGCAAACATCACTTGCAGGTGACACTCACAAAACATCCATCCATGGAGCTATTATTCTGACCAGTAAAACTTATTCAGCTCGAATTAATTCTTCAATGTTTCTAAATCCGCAGCAACTCAGTTAACATATACGTGGGTATTGGATTTCCATGGTTGATCGACACTGCATACAATTACATCGCGTATGGAGAACCTCTACGGATCGAAAACGCAGCAGGTCTCAGCTTCTCGTTAGTAATCTTCTTCATTACTTCTGTAGGTTGTATTGGTGTACTAGTTTTAAGACGCATCACGTTAGGCGCAGAGCTTGGAGGTCCCAAGCCATGGGCGTGGATGACCTGCATTTATTTTATGCTGCTCTGGCTTATTTTTGTAGTGCTATCTTCTCTTAAAGTCTCAGGGGTCATATAGAGGTACCTGCAATTATTATTCTTTCAGAAACTTCACATTCTCTCTCTTCCCAATTTTGGAAGAATAAATCATGTTCTGTCTGCTATAGTCAATTTCAAATTTGCATTTGCTTTAAAGGGTTTCAGAGAATAAAACCATGTTTCTGCCATTAACAAGCTCAATTACAACAGCAAATGACAATAGTCTTGACAAAAAACAGGCAAGAATTCTCTGTTTTTTCAGGTATATTAACACAAGATACTAGTATTTGAGCTTCTAGGAGGCCAATGGCTGACACATCTCTTGAACAAAAGGTAAAAATTTCCAAAAACTCAACTTCAGATACTAGTATTTGAGCCTCTAACAACTGCTTCTAGGAAAATGATAAAAGGGTAAGACTTATATGGGGTAGTCCTCTTCACGCCAATGCACCCGCGCAGGCTGGGATCGGAGTAACTTCGAGTTTCTTACTAGAATTGCATTTCTTGGTAATGAATCTGCATTAACATATTAAAGTAAATTCAAGATGACTGTGATTAAGCATGAAATTTAATCAGCTGATTGTGGTCATAAAAGGATGTCAAAAAATTAGAAGTCTTGGCCTTCGGAAAGGCCGTGACGAAAGAAAGTGTATCGTGTATGGATTGCTCCATAATTTTACCTGAAGAAATCCCTCCACATCAATTCAAACATCAGCCAATTAGTTCCCGGGCCACTACCAGAATCGTTTCTGTTCGAGAAGCGGAAATAGATTCATCAATCAAACGGTAAATTTCATATCTTCCAAGCCAATTTTTAACACCAAAATAAACAAAAGAGAAATGGGACGGTTTTCTTAAAGGCATACCTCGATGAGGTTTTGTTTAACTCGTCAAACATGGATCGAGGAGAGAGGCATCCCATTGTTAGCCATGGCGAGATTTTGCACGAGAAGTTTGCTCCATAAATACTATCTCTTCCAACCTTCGGCCCCTCCTTGGGTGGATGTGCTTGGCACTCTTCGGCATACTTCTTAAGCCTCAGTAGTGCTTCGGTTTCCCCTCCCGCCATGGAAGCATTGGCTGCAGGCCTTCCATCCTACATGACACAACCACCATATCTATCGAGATTATCGACATAATGCATTTTTTGTAGAATCATTTGCAAAGAATATTACTAGCTTTATCCTCTAATTCTACACTCTAATACTCCAAACAAAGTTATGAATTTCAACTCTATACGCCAATAATGGTCAGCATTGCCATTATAACATAGTCAGCGTAATGCAAATTAAAGTTCTAAACCTGAGCCATTGTTGCAGATGGATTAAGACCCAAATCTACCAGGGACGGAATATCTCCAGCCTCTACATCGCCCCGAGAAGGCAATCCCTTGATTCGGTCCAACGCCTCGATCGTCTTCCTTGCATTCAATCCCTGCAATTTCTCTTTAAAACCTCCATAGTTTGTTGGCATATTTTCCAGTTGGAATGGCAAATCATCAAAATGGTATAAAGTACTTCCCCAGAAATACTTGACCTCGACGTTTTCTTCTTTCATTGCCACCTCAATCTTCTCCTCCGCCTTAACCTCGTCGTGTGAAATCTCACGGTGAGCGTATACTGCATCTGCACCAACTGCCTTTGCCAGTTCGACTAAAACAGTTTCAGGCCTTCCGACTCTCACTACAAGATCTGACCCCCTAGCCTGGAGGTTTTTCCGGAGGTCGGAAACTGATTCAATCAAGAATGTAGCATGATAAGGCCCTATTTTATCGAACCCAGGAGAAGATTTACCGTAATCTCTCGGATCGAAACAGTAGACTGGCAAAACGGACATGGATTCATTGCTAGCGGTGTTGAGGCATTCGTTATCGTGGACTCTCAAATCATTCCGGAACCAAACGATGGAAGCTCTCCGAATCGCTGCCCCATTCGACGGATCCAAGGGGCGGCGCGGCCCCAACGAAAGAGGGTTATGAAGGGGATTCGCAGAAATGGTAGATTTGAAAGAGATTTTGGAAGGAGAAAGGGTGGAAGAAGTGAGAGAAAGATGAGCGAGAGAAGAAGCTTGGGTAGGTACCTTAACTGTGCTGGGCGGCTGAGAAAACAAGGCAGAAATTCTGGGCTGAAGAAAAAAGTTGGCGGGCATGGGAGTAGAGAGAGAAAGGGTCAAAGAAGCAGCGGCAAGAGGGTTGGAATGGATAATGAGAAGTGGGTTTTGCTCGTCGGAGGAGATGGGTTCAGAATCTTCGAGGTATCGGCCGTTGTTCTCCATAGCTGAAGCTCAGAGAGTGGAAACGAGGAAGATGAGTTCAGAGAGATATAAGCTATGGATTCTCCTCCTTCGGTTTGGTTCGCTTCTCTTCTGTTGCTTGATCAACCCTGCATTTGCACCTAACCAGCTAACCCCACTTTTCCACCAACTCAATTTTGTAAGCTTTCCTTTTTTTTTTTTTGATTAATTTAATTTAATTTAAATTTTCTTAAGATAACTATTAAGTAAAAACCCTAAATTATAGAGATCTTTAAAATGTATTTATTAACAAAATAAATATTAAATTATCATTAGAAAACAATTCAATCATTTGTAGCCGCCCGCAGTTTAAACGCAGTCCCTCTCATTTAAAATAGATGCAAAACACGTTCAAGAACAAGTGACATGTTCAATCTCGGCTTCATGCGGTTGCCAGCATTAAAAAAATTGATACTAAATACATTGAAAAACGAGCAACCATGGCTTTACGTAGTCAATAGCGCGATCTTCCACGATTAAAATACGATCGACTGCGCCTAAATTTTTAACGACAAAATAATTAGTTCTTTAACATATGATAATTTAACGTTTATTTTATTAACGAATATAGTTTAACGGTTGTTTTGTCGCAGACTTTATGCTTAAAAGGTTTTTTTTTTTTTCCTTTTTCTTTCTTATTACATTATATTCCTTGTAACTACATATTAATTTCAATAGTTATTGGAAAACGTGCCTATGTGACAGTGGGACAGATAAAATATGGTTATTTAATGAAATTAGATAATTGAACAAAATAAACACTATGCTCAACAAAAGCAAAAACGACATTTAAAATAAAATAAAACAACCTTAATTTAGTTAATCAAAATTAAGGTGGGTTTTGCTCCACCTTGATCTCAGTTTTGTCATCAACAAAAGCAATCATTTTTACTTACAAACAAACATAACACTATGCGATCAACCAAAGCAGAGACAGCTCCAAACATTTTCGAACTGATTGATGAAAAAAAACAAGTCTTTCATTAAATCATCAAATTATGCACTTTTACCTTCATTCCCACTCTGATGCGTGCTTTCAAACCAAGCACCTGTCCATGCAAAATAGATGTTTGACGGCCAAAATTCCGTCGAAATATACCAACTTACGATTTCATCTCGTGCTTCGATCAAAGATGCTATTGAAGAGAACTCGCATGGCCAAAAAAGTCGTGAAATCGCGATGCTATTGCTGAAGAACTGGAAGCAGAGGACGTTATCTAACTACATTTAGTACCCCTCTAGCCGTTGCCTAGTTTAAACGATTAAGAAATGAATTTATCGCTTGTCAGAAAATCAATAAACTAAAAGTGGAAGAACCCGAAAAAAAAACACTTAATTTTGTTACCTCGAAGAAGGAATTGAAATTTAGTCTCATCAAAAAACGCCGCAAAAACGGAGCACGCTGACTGCCGACGAGCCTGTTGCTTCGTAATATAGTGTATAACGAATTGGATTTCTTGTTGAATTCCTAGATTGTTAAATACACACGTAAAACTACCGTCAATATCTAATTTAAGTCAGGAAGATAGACAAAATAATAATTAACTAAAATACCTCTGTCATATGCTCCAATTCAGATGTATATGAACTATTATCTTGGTTCTCGATTTTCCAGCAGAATTGCAGGCAAAGTGTCATTATACCATCGAGTATCCTCGACAAAGAGCCAATATCCAAGAATGATTGGGAAATTAATGCAGCTAGATACCTATACATTTAAAATGGATGATGTATTTATTAACTTTTACAAGAAACAAATTAATTGTAGCCATCCGATTATACTATTCTCACGAAACTTAACAACAAAGCAAATATTTTGGGAAATCTTTGAAGAGTAATGCTAAAATTTACTCCCTATTCATACTTTCTTATTCCTATTTTTTTAGGTGATAAACAATAATTATATTATAAATAGTTAAAATAAATCATTAACTGCATCAATTAATATTTGATACGCCATGAAATAAGAATATATAGTAATAATAGAGTATAAACATAATAGTATCCATCTTTTAATAATAGATAAAGTGTAATTTATACTTTAATAATTAAGGTCATTTATATATTAGACCTTAAATTATTTTTTTGACAAATCGAACCACCATCATTCAGTAATTTGGACATCGTCTTTAATTTATCTGATAAATTCAGCATGTGTATATCAGATTTTTCATTCAAATGGATATTTAATTTGATTTATAACCTGTTCGGAAATTTCTAACTTGATTTGAACTCTAGCGATCTTCTCTACGTGCTATTTTATGTCGAGAAATCGATAGAGTTAGAAATCTCCGAACAGTTTAGAAATTAAATTAAAACACACGATTAAATAGAAAATATGGTATACACATACAGAATTTAATAAATTGAGGACAATATTCAAATTGCTGATAATTAATCGGTGAAGGATAGATTTGTAAAAGAAAATTAAAATATAAATAACCATAACGTTGTGGTCTAAATTAAACTTTACCTTTTAATAATTGTAAGAAAGTTAAAGAACTCAGAACTGTAAGAAATGGTCGTGAGTCTAAGACATGCAGTGATAAAAACAAATGACATATTTACTCACTCTTGATGGAAGCCCACAAGTTCGGTAAAATCGTGAGAATTTTGGATATGAGCTTGCAAAACATTCCATTGAGATTCTATAACATCCACCTGCAAGAAGAAGCACAACAATGTTAAGAGTGTGGCTCAAAATATCAAAAAATATAGAGCAAATTATCGATGAAATTTGTGATCAATAAATCTCCCACAAAACCAATCTAACCTGAATATAAAACTGAAGATTTCTGATCAAGAATGCCATGTGCTCTCTAACCCGCCACATTGGTCTAAACCGCTGGCGTCTTTGTTGAGATATCGAGCAATTCACTCGATCATCACGATGTTCTGCAAAATCTGTATGATCTTGATGCATCACTGAGGCCCACGACTTCTCCAACTCCATTTGTGTTCGTTTGAGCCGCAACAAATATTGAAAGATCTTGCCGTACCTAGAGCATGCTACTTATCTTACTTTGTTTTGTATGGAAAACAAAATATATTAAAAAATATATACAAAGAGACGGGTGGGAGAGAGATCCTCCTTTACAAGACTCTTATGACCTTAGTAAAAAATAATTTCCTTCTAATGGTAGAGAATTACATTCAAAATGTAATTTCTAAAATTAGGGTCACCAACAGGCCAACAACCCAATTTCTTTTTTTTAAGGCCTAGATCTATGTTTTCATAGGCAGGCTGCCCCCCATGTATGTTCCCATAGGAGGACTTGCCGGCTAGCCAACTTTTTTAAGCTGAATGGGAAATTTTGTAACTAGCGCCACAACTCCAGTTAAAATTTATAGGCTAGTGAGCCAACCTGAGGTCCAAGGGCCCGTTCTTGGACCACCCAAATTTGGATGGGCCCAATCGAGCTGGGCCTTGGAGTAACTTCTTTCAGTATCTCAATACAATATTGTCTGTTTTGAGTAGAAGTCTGCACGGTTTTGCTCTTGGGATTAACCCAAAAAGCGTTGTACTAGGTAGAGAGAGAAACTCTACTATAAATGATGCATTTTTCACTCTCCCAAATGATGTAAAATTGTGCACCTCTACTGATATGTGTTGAGCTCTCATACTTGAGTAATTCCTAGCCTTCACATGGCAGATTGTCACAATCTCACTTCTTCCTGACGTCTTCGTCGGCCACATTTTTGGTTGGGCAGTAACTCTGATACCATTTGTAGCGTCTCTTAGTGCTTCTAGTACAATATTATCTGATTTGGGCGGAATCCTGCACGATTTTACTCTTAGGGTTAGCCTATAACGCATTGTACTATAACTCTACTATAAATGATGCATTTTTCACTCTCCCAAATGATGTAAAATTGTGTACCTCTACTGATATGTGTTGAGCTCTCATACTTGAGTCATTCCTAGCCTTCACATGGCAGGTTGTCACAATCTCACTCCTTCCTGACGTCTTCGTCGGCCACATTTTTGGTTGGACAGTAACTCTAATACCATTTGTAGCGTCTCTTAGTGCTTCTAGTACAATATTATCTGATTTGGGCGGAAGCCCGCACGATTTTATTCTTGGGATTAGCCTATAACGCATTATACTAGATAAGGAGGAAAACTCTACTTATAAATCATGCATTTTCCAATCTCTCAAGAGATAGAAAATTGTGCATCCCTACTTATATTAGTTGAGCCCTTCCTAACTTTCACACGGCGAGTTGTCACACTTGGTCTACCCCAAGGCTAGTCGAGACAAACCAGAGCATTGTTTCAGCGAACGGACCATCCTAAGATACATAGAGTTATAATTTTACATAGCAATAAGAAAATTAACTTTATTTGATAAATCAATTTGCAGAGATTTATTATCAAATAAAACCATGTAGTTTGAGAAACCTCTCACATTATCATTGCTCTTGGAATTCAAGACAAGGGAGGGAGCACAGTTAGCAAGCAGAAAGAAGAGAATTTGAAAGACGAAAGCAAACTGCTTTTCTGGCATAAGAGAGAGATAGGCAAATGGGTGAGCTTCGTTTCCTACAGAATCGAAAGGGGACAACAAAGAAGAAGGATCGATCAAAAGAAGAGCGAGAATAGCTAAGATTTCATAGTTTTTGGCTGGAGGTTGAAAAGTAGTCAGCACTTCTATTATATATTCCAACTGTTTGCAGCATCAGAGAGAAATACACTTACAACGAAGTGAGGCAGACGGCGATCAAGATAGCGCTGGGCCGGGTAAACTCGGCTTCAGAAAAGGCAACTTGGTGATGCTATTGCTTCCGAACTCGCCGGAATTTGCCTTCATTTTCCTCGTTGCTTCGTATCTCAGCGCGATCATCACCGCCTCGAATCCATAATTTAAAGTACAAGATATTGATTGTAGGTAACCTATTATTTGATAATTACCGTAGAGCATAGTACTTATTACGAGTAAAATAGACAATTACTCGGGGATTTATGCAAGGGTTGTGTCCAAAAGTTTCAATATTTTGTTGTACAATTAGCAAAGACCATCAAAAATAAATTGAATGGAAAAATAAAATAAAATAAAAAGAAGGCAGGCAAACTTTCTTACTTAGATAGCACTTCCTGTGTAAAGAACAACTGCATGGGCCAATCAACAGAGTACTCAAGAGCAATACCATCCCAGCCATCAAGAGACATGTTTGAAGAAGTCTTTAATAAATCTCCTTGGGGGGGTTTTATTGTCACCCCAAAAGTAGGCATTCTGATAATAGTAGAAAAAGTAAATGAATTGGATGGTCATAGAGCAGTGATCGAACTGGCATAATCTACTCAAACAAAATCTAAATCAATGATCAAGGATAGTCAATAGAGTCCAAACCGCAAAGATACTCTAGAGAAGTATTTATCCTCTTCACCAATAGTCTTTATTGCAGCCTGCATTTCATGTTATGCTAATGAATTTTTTTTAAGACATTTGAGACAATGAGCAAATTGGATGAGGGTTCAAGTAAAAAGGTGAAGAAAGAATTTACCCAGATAACAACTTACTAGTTGAAACGGTATCATTAGATCAGCTTCAGCCGTTGACTGGCGAGGAGGTAAGCGCATTAGCTGCCGACTCTCCTCGAGAAAACACTAATGGCAAGAAGAAGTATCAATAAATGTCAGATAATTAGAACATAAATATGATATTCTCTAATTTTAAAAAAACCCACTACAAAAAGTAGCAAAGAATTGCCATCTTGAATGAAAAAATAGATATTAACATATCTGGTTTTCTGTCAAATAAAGTTACTAATCATTAAAAGTCAGTAAAAGTCAAGATCAGACTTTATATCTGATGTTGTTGGAGCGTTAATACTCAGAGTAAACTCCCTCACAGTCAAAAGGTCATCTAAAAGATATCCTTCTTAGAAAAGAAATCATAAAAATATAGAATTTAAGTTGTACCTGGAAGAAATCTCCTTTTGCGAGAAGGAAATAATCTTTTAAGGCTCTCAGGTGGCCATTGAGGTCAGCACGCACAACTACAAGCTGAATAATAGGCTACTTTTCAGGAAATAGCCCTTAGTTTATGAATAAAGAAATTTTCCACAAACAAAACCTGCCAAAGATGACTAGCCGCAATTGCTCTAATTGAGTCAACAGTGCATTCAAATGATCTTCTGTGAAATTCAGCTGATTCCTGCACAAAATAGAACTTTGCCAATTACCTCATGTAGTAAGATATCCAAGGATAAAATAATTTGTTTTCTTCTTAAAATATGCAAGTGAAGATGGTGCTGACCTTCAGATCTTGAAGCATGCTTTCTATCTTATCTGCTTCAGACTGCGGAAGCAATTCTTCTCCGATCAATTTGGTGCCAATGAAATGTTCCTTTTGAAGAGGAAAAGGCTGTGTAAATCCTTGTACATTTTGGGATCCTCCTCTTTGCATCTGCAGTTGATATGTAGCATCTCGAAACTGTAAGGTGGGGCTTGGATTCCGAAGAACCCTAACAGCCTTACCAGCAAAAAGAATTGATTCGGCAACCCGCATATGGATGTAATCAGGCAGCATATCCTGACCAAACATAATATCCATTTTCCATAATAAGAATTTGGATGTTAATGCCTCAACTTGACCGGGGTAGAGTTGGATTGCAAATCAGATCGAGATTAACTCAAACAACATAAACTTCAAGCCAATCTAAAAATAATACAAGTTCTGGGGGAAAAAGGTGACTAGATAGGAATGGAGAAAGTATGCTACCAGAAAAATATGAAATCCTGTGTGCCAATCTGATAAAGATGACTCGTCCGTTGATAATCGAGCCAGTCTTTCAGAAATGTCCGAGGCAGATGAACTCTGCTCTCTATCATTCTCTTCCTGCCTGAAACATAAAATAGTGGTAAGAATTAAGATGATGCTTTCTTCACTGGTTCAAACCAACAATGAATATTTATATCAAAAGGGAAAAATAGGGATAAAAATGAGAATTCTTAAGTATATAGATTACCTACTATAAGTGAAATTAGATAAGATGTTTCTAATGTAAACATGCATCGAGACAGTATTAATATCAGACATCCGTTCTAGAGGTGTATCTCTTTAAGAACCCTACAACAACCCTCTATCTCTTTCAATCAATAAAGGTTGGCATATAAGCTACCCATGATATTTAAAAACTAACATCTATTTCAAGCATACAAGATGTACCTGAAGCTATTACCTTCTGATGAAAAATTCTCCATGCTGATCTTGAAGAATCCCATAAATCATCCACGAAGCAAGTTGGTTATACATAACCTGATGTCCATGCCAAAGAAGCCTATATTTTGGCCATGAAAACAAATAGAAAAACAATGAGTTTAATTCTGATTACGATAAGCAAATAAAAAATTAGTGTCCCGTGTGTCAACAGCAATATTAAAACCAGGATGGCCGCAAAAATTAGTTATTCATCATTTTTCTTAGAAGATTAGGCTTTCTAGTAAGAAACATAACTATATATTTGTTCTCCAACTGATAAAGTTCAAAAATCATCAGATATTCTGACTAACAAGAACAGCAAGGATAAAAAAAACAGCAGGAGACAGAATGAGAGCACCTTTGAATGCATGTCTGCAATTCAGGAACTCCACAGTGGCATCGTTTATGCAGAAGATTAAGAAGTTGACCTCCACGAATATCATTACGCTCAATCTCTAAGATAAGCTCATGCAGGGGCGGAAGAAGAACAAAGAACTAGAACAAAAAAAAAAAAACAGACAGACCATTTCTAAGACAATCCATAGAATCAAAGTCATTAAGGTTTCACCATAAAAGTTATAGCAACCAGATAAAGTGATATGTCGCATAATCGACCTTATTGAGGCCCTGAGTAACCGTTGCCAAAATAGGCACTGTTTCGGACAACAATTCTGTTCAACATGAAGAACAGCAGATCTATAAACTGACAGTATCTCAACAATGCCATTAGCTATGGCTCTTCGATACACACTCGGGTTTTCAGCTTTTCTTTTTTGCAACTCGGGGATCCTTGTTAGAGGAGAAACATTTGCAGACCTTATCCAACTCAAATTCCGAGATTTCATGGCAAATCGATCGAGCTCTCTATAATAAAATCCCAAAGTGACGATCCTCTGAATCAAATCCCTAAATTCAAAGACACCAAATACGAATTACTGCGAAACCCTAACCTTAAAATCACAAAAATGGAACGTCGAGAGACGAAATTAGTGGTACCTTTCACTAGGTTGAAGAAATGAGATGTCAGGAGCAAGCTTAAACGTCGGTTCGTCAGAAACGGGAGCATCGGGAGACAAAGAACTCAGTCCCAGAGATTCATGGTGCTCCCTTTCGTCGATTATCAAATCGCCGGTGTATCCTAGTAGTGACAGTAAAAGCTCATGCAACATTACTGCTCTTCCCTCGAATTAGAACTACAGAATTCCACAGTCACCAGCTACAAACGAATGCCCAAATATACAGGGATCTGCAATCAAAGTGAATCAGCGCTCGAACTACAAACCATAATTTGAGAAATCGTTGTTGATCGCAATTTTCACAGAGTGAGAAAGGTCGGAAGAGCAAGGAAAATCTAGAGGGAAGAGAGAAGAAAATGGTGGGAGAAAAGCGGCAAAAAGATTTGATTTTGATATATTAATTAACAACTAAACCACCTTTGTAATTTGGGATTAACGAGGAAAGCACCTCCATGAAATGTAATGTTTTGTTTTGTTTTCTATACAAACTCACCAACTCTCCTTCTTAGTCTCCTGCTCGAGTGGGTGCGGCCCAATTTGATCCTATTGCATCCCAAAATTAGAATTAGAATCGTCGTCCACAGTTCCATGAAATCAGAACCGGAGCCGAGGGATTCCAGGACGAGAACTGGAATTGACCACGGTTCCGGTTAAAATCACGGTTTCGATCTAGTTTTGCCCACGTCTAAGTTTCACTAAATTTAATTTAATTGATCTAATTTGTTAACACGCATAGCCTTGGGTGCGGCCCGATTTGATCCGGTTCTATCCCAAAATCAAAATTTAAATCGTCACCCACAGTTCCATGGAATCAAAACCGGAGCCTAGGGATTCCAGGACTATAAATGGAATTGACCACGGTTGCAGTTAAAATCACGGTTTCGATCTGGTTTTGCTCACCCTCAATCCCCACCAAACTGTAAATCCAATGAAATTAATAATCACTTAAATTTTTTTTTTACTAAACTTAATTTAATCGATCTAATTTGTTAACACGCATAGGATGATTTTATCCTATCGAGTATTTATCTGTGAATGTTTTAATTTTTACTGTCCAAATTTGAAGAATAATACTGCATTTATCTTTTATTTTTACCTTCTAATTCTTACATTATGACGTGACATTCATTAATTAACATAATTAATGTAATAAATTACTAATATTTGTAGACGTGTAAGTCAATTTTTTTATATTAATTATTAGACGATAATAGTTTATTTTCAAGAGTTATTTTTTGCAAAGTAATTGCAATAGCATGAGAAAATACTAATAACTAAATAAATTAAATTAAATAATTTTAATCAATCAATTAATCGCTCGTATGACATGTCGACACGCAAAAATAAAAATACGTGACATTTTCAATTAAATTTAAAGAGAAAAATAAGACGAGATTGATTATTTAAAAATAAAATTAAAAATTCAATAATTACAATGAAAAAAATAAAAAAAATACATAGACTAAATTGAGATGACCTCTAAACTATAGATCAAACTCATTATAAAAAAATTTCAACTATAACATTTCAATTATATTTTGGTGACATTTAAGTTGAATGTTCAATTGCACTATTATTAAATATTATTATCAAACATTTAAAACTTTAGAATTTGTATTTTTATAAAATAAAAAAATTATCTATTTTATACTTAATTTTGCATTATCATGTAAATTCAATTATTGATAAAATTATTATGGTATAATATAAATAATTAAATTAATAAATTACATCAATTAATCAATGACAATTCTAATGATCTTATTAATATAAATTAATGTTTGCAATAATAAATATTTTTAAATGGTATGAAGTGCAATAATAAATATATATTTTTTTTTAAATCTATCTTATTTTTTTAAAATAATTATACATATTTAAAGTTAACTAACAAATTTCTCTTCTATCTATTCTCTAACATTCTCATTCTTCTCTTTGTAATTTTTAATTTGGATTATGTTTTAATATAATAATCTATATTTATTTTATAAATTTTTAACGTGGAGATGCTCATAGTACAAAATTGTCTGTTCGGGTCGAACTTCGCACGGTTTTGTTATTGAAGTTAACTCATAACGCATTGTACTAAGCATGAAAGAGAACTCTACTTATAAATCATATATTTGGACTATTTTTAACGATGTGAGATTATGTAGTCTTACTGTTTATATAACGCATTGTACTAAGCATGAAAGAAAACTCTACTTATAAACCATATATTTGGACTATTTTTAACGATGTGAGATTATGTAGTCTTACTGTTTATCACTAGACATTCATATTTGGGTTGTCATTGTCTAGATTTAGGCTGTCGCAGTCATTTATTTAAATATCTTAGATTTTTTTTAGATAATTTGTTTATTTGAACAATAAATTTGAGAAGATATTATGAAATTTGGTTTTTCTAAAAGCAATTAAATATATTATTCTACCGAACACTTATTTTGATAACATTAGTTTTGAAAAATTAGGGTTATGTTAATATTTCAAGAAAAATTAATGCAATTATAACATTCGTAACAACACAACGCCATCGCAGTTGATAACACAGTCTGAGAACTCGAGGAGAGAGAGAGAGAGAGAGAGCCTAGAGAGAGAGAGGATTACCTGTAAATGTAATGGAGGAAGAAGAAGAAGAAGAAGAGGAGGAAGAGAGAGAGAGGGTGAGGAACCCATGTTGGAGAAGGGGAGCACGTGCAAAGAGTTGAAGCTTTGCACGTGCCCTGCTTCTCCATCAAGGAGCTACTCCCCCGCTTCAACGCCCTGCAATGGCTTCCTCCTCTGTTTTTCTCAACCCAGGTAGAAGAGACGTAAAAACTTCCTTATTTATAACCACAATCTACAGACAGTCAGACACAGAGAGAGAAACAGAGAGAGAGAGAGAGAGAGAGAGAGAGAGAGAGAGAGAGTGAGAGAGACTTGAGAGATGGGGGGCCAAACAGGGTGTTTCCGCCAAAAAAACTCTGCTGTCTGTTGTTTTTCCCTCAATTATTCAGAAACTGAGGCAGTGATTTTAGAACTCCGCGACAGAATAATTTAAAAAGTCCAGAAAAAAGCCTTTTTCCCTTTGCGTGTTGTGCGCAGTTTTAGAGCACGGACTTGGATATTTATGGAAGACAGACATGCTCTGTTTTCTTGAGAGAGAAACCAATAACCAAAACACAGTAATTTTCATAAACCCAACTCTGAAATATTGATTATTTTCGACGAATAGCGTCGAATTATATCCTGAAAATTGAGACTGGGTAGCCAATAGCCATGGCGATGTGATGATCTATGAAGTTGATTGCAGGTCTCCCCCAGAATTTATGGAGGTTTCGTGAGCGGAGAAAGAAGACACTGACACAGATGTCTTTTTAAACGTCCTCAAAAAGTAACCTCCCTTCTGAAATAACTGAACTCCTTTTTTTTTTATAAATTCTCCTTTTTTTTTGTGAAGATTCACTGATCTTAATTCCGCCATTTTTACCAGTTGTTCAAGCTTTCTCTCTCTACCTGAATTTTCATAGTACTCAGATTTGGTTCAAATGGGTACGTTGAAACATGAAGTGTGAGTTGGATTTCAATGCTGTAAATCTCATTTCTCTGTTTCTTAATCTGCTCCGACAAAATGAGAGAGACAAGATAAGGGACCAATCAGGTGAATCTGGGCTGCCATAAAAATCAAAGCTTGGTCAAACATTGCTTGAAGATTCATTAATGAGATCTGATATGCCTAGCTCAAAATAAACACGAAATAATTAATATAAAACCATTACTTTAATAATTAAAATAAATTATTAATTATATCAAATAATTTAAAAATGACGAAAAAATAAACATAACATTATTTTAGGTGCTCCAACTCCACCTGATAATGTTCGTATTCATCGACGATTATGGGTAGTGAAAGATTTATAAGCTTTCGCCATCGATCATTTATAATTTTCTCGTTAGATTATGTGTCACATTCCTAGCTATAGTTGTAACTTTATTATTTTCCAATAATTATTGTACGTCACAACCCTAGTCAATTATCGACATTATTTCAACCAAAACGTTGCAAATATTAGACTTTTTTCCTAAAAAAAATAATGTAAAATGCAAAATCTGAATTGAACTTCAAGTTTGATCAAACAAATTTTTTTTGCAAAAAATAGCTCAAAGTATAGAAAATTGACAAAAAATGGATTCGCCGCAAACCGATATGCCCCCGCAAATAATTTTCTGAAGGAAAACGGTTTACCGCGTAGTGAGAACGGTAAAAAATGGTTTCACACGTAATCACATTACTGGAACTATGAACTACATAGTCTTGTGTAAAACCGTCCTAGAAATGGTCCCAAAACTATGGTGCTAGGGTCATACATTTCGATGTCGAGTCTCGGAATGAAGAATAAGAGAGAAAAAGAGTGGACTGTTGAATGTCTTAAAATGAAGTTGGAGTAAATGCTTAATGTTTTCTTTGAGAAAAGGGTCTCCATGGCATTGAAGATGAAATTATGAAACCCCGTCCCACCAAGCTATAAAAACACAACAACCAACAAACGTAAGTGCCAATAAAACCTTATTAAATATTTATTGCATAGGGTGTGACTATTCTTCTAATAAATTAAATTATCATGTTATGTCACTTCCACAAAGTTTGAATTTTTTAAATGTTTAAATCAAGAAATATAAATAATTTCATAGGAAATTATGTCATATATAAGATTATTAGATTAAAACTGATATGATACCGGGTCTCTTACTCTTCTCAAAAGCGCACTTAAGAATAGAGGTTTGAACCCAATATATATACTAGTCAATGCAACTCTCTGTTTTTGATGTGGTATAACATCATCTTTTCACCATTTAAGGATAACTGCCTCAGCGGCGATCTGATCGGGACACTCTGTAGGATGGCTGCCTCAATCGGCAGTCTGCCTGATGTGTTACTTAATCGGCCCACAAAAGTGAAGTTCTGATACTAAATGATATGATATTGAGTCTCTTACTCCTAAAAGCGCGCTTAAGAGTAAAAGTTTGGACCCAATATATATACTAGCCCAGACAACTCTCTATTTTCGATGTGGTATCACATAAAAAACGTATCATTATTCTTAAATACAATGCAAAATGAATTGAACAAGTATTTAAGAATAATCGTACATTTTAATCTAATAATCTCATATAGACTTGTCTTTATTCACCCTCGTAATAATTACGCTAGATCATAGGTAATAAGGCGATAGTTTACTTAACTTGATAAATAAACAACACATAAACGTCATAATATAAGATTATAATATACATATATTTAACTATTTTACTATGATAATTTTTTTATCTAGTATAAATTTGCTAAGCGATGTAGAATTATTTGTGTCTTGATGCGAAATCTACTATACAACGAGTAGTAAAGATGTAGATATCATTGCAACCCCTTTTTGTTCACATAGTCGAGTTAGGGTCACAAACCATACCAGTGTCGGTCTGTTTCGCTAAATTGCAACGTAGGTTCGAACCAAGTTTTATAGTCCAAGATTTAGCTTGCCGATCTTACACCATTAGGCTGACTTTTAAGTCGGCTTTTAGACAAACTATTTTTTCTTCTAACAACTCAATGCTCTTCGTAGAATCATCGATGTCATGTCTTTATTATTCGTAGCCGATATATTGACTAACTCAAAGACGATCCCAGCCTGGACCAAGGTCGGACCGAACCTAAACCAAATTTTAAGAATAAGCGACTTCACCCGATCGGGAGCCATTTGATGACTATCAAAGAGATAATTTAATAATTTAGGTTCAATCATTAAACTATGAGGTAGGATTAGGAAGTGGCTTAGTAAAAGAAAAATATTTATGTTGTTCTAGTGTTATATAGTTAGCCTGGTCAAAGTCTGAGTAGAAAAGTTGACCAGATTGTAGTAATCAGATACAGATAAGTACATTCTACACTCTTATTTTTAAACCAGTATATCTCAGCCACGTGGTTAGACGGAAGACGTGTTACTACGTAAGTGGATAATAATAATTTTTTGAGTGAAGCTATTTGGAGAGGATGACGTCGCCGACGATCGAGAAAAGACCAAAGTAAACGGAGTTGATGTTTTCTTCCTCTGGAAGCCATTGATGGATTCAGAAGCTTGCTTCTCAAACTTCACGCCATTTTTAGCAGTCACACTTAGCGCTGTTCGTATCGTCAAACCTCAAACTACTCTCTCTCTCTCTTTGAAAATTTGTGATACGAAATGGCAAACAAGCTAAAGTTGGAAGAGCTTCGAACGGAGCTATCCAAGCGCGGTTTAAGCATCAAAGGAGCAAAGGCGACACTGGTAATCAAGCTTTCCAAAATCAAGCCGCCAATCGAAAGTAATCTATTATAACTTGACGAATCTTTTCTTGATCGGAATGCAGGTGCAAAGGTTTGAATCGGTTCTCGAAGAAGAAAGCAAGTCGACTGATGGTTCGGTTGGGAAAAAGCGGGAGAAAGAAGCGGAAGCCATGGTTGATGGCTCTGTTTCGAAGAAAATAAAGCCCATTGAGGATTTGCAGGAGGTTTCAGCTAAAACCAATGGCACTGCAGAGTTGGATCAATACTTGCCTGACGACATTAAAACACTGTACCATGTCTTGGAGCAAGTAAGATTTCTATAATATTTGCTGCTCATCATTTTGCATAATTCCTGGGAAACTTCAAAGAATTGAACTGATAATTCGAAACGAAGATCAGGACGGTGAATTTTACGATGCAATGCTCAATCAAACGAATGTAGGAGATAACAACAACAAGTTCTACGCAATTCAAGTTCTCGGTTAGATTGGAATTAAATGAATCTTCTGCATTACCTGTTTTCCCTCGAGAATATGTTCTTGATTGAACTATTTCGAAAATTTTGCAGAATCGAACGACAGGGGGAAGAAATTCATGGTTTATAGTAGATGGGGTAGAGTCGGATCGAAAGGCCAAGACAAGCTGCAAGGACCTTATGCATCAAAGGATGCTGCTGTCAAAGATTTCTGCACAAAGTTCTTCTCCAAGACCAAGAATCAATGGACCCAAAGGAGAGATTTTGTTAGCTATCCAAAATGCTATACATGGTTGGAGATGGAGTATAGTAAGGATCAAGAATTGAAAGTGAGCATTTTTCCGAATTGTTCTTTTCCGTTTGAATCTTAATCTTTCACTTTTTATTATTTCTCATTTGGTTTCCTGTCTGTTAAGATCGAAGGTGTGCGTGTTTGTACGATCGAGAATCAGCTTCAATCGACAAAACTTGACCTTCGGATTGCAAAGTTCATCGCCCTGATTTGTAATACTAGAATGATGGAGAAGCAAATGATGGCCTTAGGTAAGCTATCGGTGTCAACTGTTAGAAAAGAATCGGGGTTGACATTAACGAACATGGATGTCCAACTAGATTTGTTAATCAATTTTATTTTTCATGTTGCCGTTTTCTAGGATACAATCCTTCAAAGTTGCCGCTCGGAAAGCTCAGTAAGTCCACAATTTTGAAGGTATATAATAGTCTGATCGGCATTATCTCTGTGGTTTATTTGAATTCTAAACTCGGATTTCTATAAGTTTAGGGCTATGGTGTCTTGAAGAAGATTTCTGAAGTGATCGATAAAAATGATAAGAAAATGATAGAGGAATTAAGCGGGTGAGTATACATTTACTTGCACATTACGAACATTACTTATGTTTCAATCGCCATCGGTTATGTTTATTTCTTACGTTAATGCAGCGAATTTTACACAGTTATCCCTCACGACTTCGGGTTTCGAAAGATGCGTAAGTTTCTTGATATCATAGTATTTTGCTATTTCAATTTCATTACACGAAGTCTTACGGTCAAATGTTGAAGGATTGGTATCATCAGGTGAATGGATTATTGATACATCCTTGAAACTGAAGACTAAGTTGGAGTTGGTAATCTCAATTTACGCCCATCCCTTCATTGATTTCTTTGTTGTAACGTGTTTGTCCGAATTCATACCATCGTTTTTCCAGGTCGAAGCTCTCGGTGAAATTGAGTTGGCTAATGCAATAACCAAAGATGATATGTATAACAAGGTATAATAGCTTTTCGTGGCGCACGAATACTTTTTTGAAAAATAGCTTTTCGTCTTGCGAAGTTCTTCAAAATGGTGCTGATTCTGTCAGAGTCGATAGCGTGTAGTTTGGTTATAAGTAAGTTCATTTCTCTCTCTAGGACGATCTGCTCTTGTCTCGTTACCGGCGCATTCGATGTGAATTAACACCGCTCGAAGTTGATTCTGCAGAATTTGCTCTGGTATTCTTAGACCGAGTTTGATTCTCGATCGATTCGAACAAATTCAAAGTTAGATTAACCCGTTTGAATTCTTCTTCCAGATTGAGAGTTATATGAAGAACACTGGTTCACCTTACAATGTCGAAATAACTCAATTGTTCAGAGCTTCTCGGGAAGGAGAAGAAGAACGCTTCAAAAAGGTGTGAAATCTTCGATTTAACGTATTGATTTTCCGGCTCTTAAGCCCATTAACCGTGAGACTTTGTTTCGAATATAGTTTTCTCAAACAAAAAACCGAATGCTCTTATGGCATGGCTCTGGACTCGCCAACTGGGTTGGAATACTCTCCCAAGGTCAGTTCTGATGGAGATTTACTGAACTGATCAGCAATTTTCATGCACTATTTAGTAGTTTTTCAAGTGCTTGATTCACCAGGTTTGAGAATAGCTCCACTCGAAGCTCCTGCGCACGGATATTCCTTCGGGAAAGGGATCTATTTCGCCGATATGTTCTCGAAAAGTGCCGGTTATACCTATAATTACGTGACTAAATGTGGTGTTCTCGTTTTATGCGAGGTTTTTTCTTTCTTTTTCCAACGATATGAATCAAAACCTATGTTCAGTTTCTTGTTGAACTCGTTGATTTTGCTTCAAAAACTTCAATGTGTCTTTAATGAACGATGTATTATTTGTTTACGTGCAGGCGGCGTTGGGAGAAATTAATGAGTTGTGCAGGCGGCGTTGGGAGAAATTAATGAGTTGCTACGCTGCAATAGCCATGCCGACAAGTTCTTGAACGGAAAGCTAAGGTAAACGAATATCACTTCAGGGCTTTACTTAGTTTTTTTTTTCTTATATTGATCCTGTTAATCTTCATATGGGTTTGTGAGAGTTCGATTACCATGATTTTTTTTGGACTGAAATGATGCGTCTGCAGTACAAATGTTTTACGATTTTACTTTACTCTATAAATACATATAAATTTGAGTCGTAAAAATCGTGATTGTAATCTGGTCTTCATAACTGTGATTGTTATATGGTATTCATAGTGAATTTTCTCGCGTCTATGGATTTTTCTTGAAAGAGTATTTAATGTCAAATCTCTATGTCTGAAATTTGTATTTTTCTTTTTCGTGTTCGATTTATAACGAGTTTGGATCGACTGCAGCACTAAAGGAGTTGGTGTAACGTTTCCCGACCCAGCGGAAGCTTGCGTTCTTGAAGATGGCGCTATTGTTCCAAAAGGAAAACCCTTAAAAGCTGAAGACCACCACCGTGTACATGTACGTAATTTCTCCTATCGATATCTCGTTTCTTATTATCTTAAGCTTACATGAATGTTTGCGATGAATGTAGTACCCTTTTTTGCAAAATGAGTACATAGTCTACAATGTGGAACAAGTTCGGATTCGATACGTCGTCCACGTAAATTGGACGTAAATTTCCGGCAACGACGAGGAGATTTCCATTAGTGATGCATGAGACACTATTAGTTGTAATTATGTTAATGTATGAGTAAATAATTTTAAGGTAATGTTTTATTTAATTATTTGCATTTTGTTTGTTAGAATAAAATTATATAATGTATAATATCTTGTCTTCTGTCCTCTCATTTTAATAGTTATGTTTGAGTACAATTTGATTTTATTTCGTACTTTTATATTTTGACGTGTCATTTATACCCTGTCATACATCTAGTATTAAGAATAAAAGTAACACATCATAATGTAAGAGTATCTCATAAAATTACGTGAAAATTTAGAGAATAAAATAAAAAAATAACGTATGAGAAAATGTTGTTTTAACTGTTGTCTCACGTCAACAGAAGCAAAACAAACAATTCTGTATAAATATGAGAGAGATTTTCTCATTTATTGAATTATCTTTTAGAATGAGTTATACTTTTTTGCTTTTTATTATGGTATCAGAGTTAAATCTGTACGATGTGATGATCGATTAAACACACTAAACGTGAAGGAAAAAAAATTTACCATGCTAAACGTGTGGGCATATGTTGTCTCCACATCGACAGAACTAAAACAAACAATTATGTATAAATATAAAGGAGATTCCCTCACTCATTGAACTAGTTTTTTGAATGAGTTCTACCATCTCACTTTCTATCATAGAAAATTGAAGGCCCATCATCCATCCAAGGCCCATCAAATTTATATTCAATTCAATTTGAATCAAATTTAAAGAATATTGTCAAGGTAGACTTTAGTAATCTCACAACATGACTTTATCATCTTAATATAAAAGAAAATTAATTCACGATCGAAAATAAGAAACACAAATCAATGAAAACAAATAACCAAGAGCTTTAGAAAACTAATAAAACAGAAGAAGATTCCCACTCAGTCGTTAATCGTCGGAGATCCCTCGCCGTGGAATCTGATTCCCTCTGCTCCGATGCGAAGGAAATTGCATAAAATTAAAAATTAAATCTAGTCCTAATCTAAGACTTTGAATCACTATAATTTAATAATTTTAGGTTAAATTTTAAATTATTAAACTATGAATTAGTATGTGACTTTGGTAAGAGAAAAATATTATGTTATTTTAGCAATTTGTTAAATGGGTAGCCTGGTCAAAGTCAGCTTAGAAAAGTTGACCAGACAGTCGTAATCAGATACAGCTGAGTTCATTATACTTTCTAATTTTAACCAGTATATCTCAGCCACGCACTACGCGTATGACGTGCCACTATGTAAGTGGACAATGTTAGTTTTCGATGGAAGCCATTTGGAGAAGATGACGTCGCCGACGATCAGGAAAAGACAACGGAGTTGATGTTTTCTTCCTCCGGAAGCCATTGATGGACTCAGAAGCTTCCTTCTCAAACTTCACGCCATTTTTAAAGGTTACTCTCCTCCATTCGCATCGTCAAACCCAAACTACTCTCTCTCTCTCTCTGAGAACTTGTGAACGAAATGGCAAACAAGCTAAAAGTGGAAGAGCTTCGAACGGAGCTATCAAAACGCGGTTTAAGCATCAAAGGAACAAAGGCGACATTGGTATCAAGCTTTCCAAAATCAAGCCGCTAATCGGAAGTAATCTATTATAACTTGACGAATCTTTTCTTGATCGGAATGCAGGTGCAAAGGCTTGAATCGGTTCTCGAAGAAGAAAGCAAGTCGACTGATGGTTCAGTTGGGAAAAAGCGGGAGAGAGAAGCGGAAGCCATGGTTGATGGCTCTGCTTCGAAGAAAATCAAGTCCATTGAGGATTTGCAGGAGATGGGTATTCGCGAATTACGCGAACAAGCAATTCTCCGAGGCTTTTCTGCAAGTGGGTCGAAGAAAAAGCTTCTCGAAAGGCTCTGCGCGGAGACAGGAGAGAAAGAAGAAAATGGTATTAAAAATGGGGAGTTTTCTGTATAATTATAGAACTGTCTGATCAGATAAAATGGTGAAATGGGATTTTCCTTGACAGATGAAAAGGAAGAAGAAGAAGAAGAAGAACCAGTCATATTGAAGGAGAAAGTTTCAGCTAAAACAGACGGCACTGCAGAGTTGGATCAATACTTGCCCGACGACATTAAAACACAGTACCATGTCTTTGAGCAAGTAAGATTTCTATAATATTTGCTGTTCATCATTTTGCATAATTTCTGGGAAACTTCAAAGAATTGAACTGATAAATTGAAACGAAGATCGAATTAGGGCATTCGAATTGATAAACTTCTTCCATTTGATTATCAGGACGGTGAATTTTACGACGCGATGCTCAATCAAACGAATGTAGGAGATAACAACAACAAGTTCTACGCAATTCAAGTTCTTGGTTCGATTCGAATTAAATGAATCTTCTGCATTATCTGTTTTCCCTCAAGACTATGTTCTTGATCGAACTATTTCGAAAATTTTGCAGAATCGAACGGCGGGGGGAAGAAATTCATGGCTTATAGTCGATGGGGTAGAGTTGGATCGAAAGGCCAAGACAAGCTGCAAGGACCTTATGCATCAAAGGAGGCTGCTGTCAAAGATTTCTGCACAAAGTTCTTCTCCAAGACCAAGAATCAATGGACCGAAAGAAGAGATTTCGTTAGCTATCCGAAATGCTATACATGGTTGGAAATGGATTATAGTAAGGATCAAGAATCGAAAGTGAGCATTTTTCCGAACTGTTCTTCTAAGTTTGAATCTTAATTTTTCGCTTCTTTTGATTACTCGTTTGGTTTTGTCTGTCAAGGTCGAAGGTAAGCGTGTTTGTACGATCGAGAATCAGCTTCAGCTTCAGTCTGCGAAACTTGATCTTCGGATTGCAAAGTTCATCGGCCTGATTTGTAATACTAGCATGATGGATCAGCAAATGATGGTCTTAGGTAAGCTCTCGGTGTAAACTGTTAGAAAATCGAACCATAAAGATTAACATAGGAGAAACACTATTTGAACACCAAAATACAACTTCGAGATTTGTAACTCTTAACTATATGAATTTATAAAGAAAAACAAAACCTAGATGAAATCTTAATGCGTGCAGATCCAAAAAAAAATTAGGTCTCCGAACTCTAACATTAACAAACATGGCTGACCAACTAGATAATTCTGCGTTCGCATTTTCTAGGATTCAATCCTTCAAAGTTGCCGCTAGGAAAGCTCAGCAAGGCCACAATTTTGAAGGTATATAATGGTCTGATGGACATTTTATGAGTTTTCTTTGATTTATTTGAATTTTAAACTGATGATGTCTACAAGTTCAGGGCTATGGTGTTTTGAAGAAGATCTCTGATGAGATTGATAAAAATGATAAGAAAACGCTCGAGGAATTAAGCAGGTGTGAATACATTTAGTTCACTTACGGCCATTACTTATGTTTCAATCCTCATCGTTTATTTTGTCTCGTCGTTAAAATGCAGCGAATTTTACACGGTTATTCCTCACGATTTCGGCTTTAGCAAGATGCGTAAGTCTCTCGACGTCAAAATATTTTGTTATTTCGATTTCATTTCGTAAACGAAGCAGATAATCTTACAGTCGAATTTCGAATAATTCATATAATCAGGTGAATGGATTATTGATACACCCTTGAAACTGAAGTCTAAGTTGGAATTGGTAATATCTCAAATTACGCGCATTTCTTTGTCGATTTTAAATTTCTTGTCTTTGTAATGTGTTCGTCCAAATTCATGTTATTGTTCTTACAGGTCGAAGCTCTCGGTGAAATTGAGTTGGCTAATGCAATAACTAAAGATGATATGTATAACAAGGTATAATATTTGATATGTCACGCACGAATGTAGAACGGATAAGTTTTTTGAAAAATAGCTATTCGTCTGGGGAATTTCTTCGAAATGACACAAATTCTGTTGGAGTCGTTAGCGTGTATTTTGCTTATAAGTTCATTTCTCTATCTCACTAGGACGATCCACTTTTGTCTCATTACCAATGTCTTCGATGTGAATTAACACCGCTCGAAGATGATTCTGCAGAATTTGCCCTGGTATTCTTAACCGAGTTTGGTTTTCGATCTATTCGAACAAATTCAAGCTTAGATTAACCTGTTTGAATTCTTCTTCTAGATTAAGACTTATATAAAGAACACTGGTTTAACCTGCAATGTCGATATAACTCAATTATTCAGAGCTTCTCGGGAAGGCGAAGAAGAACGCTTCAAAAAGGTGTGAAATCTTTGATTTAACAGACGGCTTTTCCGGCTCTTAATCTCCCGCTAATCAAGTAACTTTGTTTCGAATGTAGTTTTCACAGACAAAAAATCGAATGCTCTTATGGCATGGATCTGGACTCACCAACTGGGTTGGAATACTCTCCCAAGGTCAGTTCTAATGGAGATTTACTGAACTGATCAGCAATTTTCATGCACTTTTTGGTAGTTTTTCAAGTGCTTGATTCACCAGGTTTGAGAATAGCTCCACCCGAAGCTCCTTCACACGGATATGCCTTCGGAAAAGGGATCTATTTCGCTGATATGTTCTCGAAAAGTGTCGATTATAGCTATAATTCCGTGACTAGAGACAGAGTTCTCGTTTTATGCGAGGTTTATTTCTTCCTTTTTCCATGCTTTATGAATCAAAATCTATGTTCCGTTTCTTGTTGAACTCGATGATCTTTCTTCACAAACTTCGACATGTCTTTACTGATGTGTTATTCGTTTACGTGCAGGTGGCCTTGGGAGAAATTAACGAGTTGCTACAATGCAACTGCCATGCCGACGAGTTGTTGAACGGAAAGCTAAGGTAAACGAATATCACTTCATGGCTTTACCGAGTTTTTTTTTTCTTACTTTATAACAAGTTTGAACAATCTGCAGCACGAAAGGAGTTGGTCGAACATTTCCCGACCCTGCGGAAGCTTGCGTTCTTGAAGACGGCGTCATCGTTCCGAACGGAAATCCCCTAACAATTGAAGACCAACCGGTACATGACTTCTCATATCGATATCACGGTTTTTGTTATCTTAAGCTTACGAGAGTGTTTTGTGATGGATGTAGTGCGCTCGTTGGCAAAACGAGTACATAGTCTACAATGTGGATCAAGTTCGGATTCGATACGTCGTCCACGTCAATTTCCGGCAAGGTTGAAGAGATTTTCGTAAAATTAATACGAAGTGTCATTTCCGCTTGTATATGATCTTAAATTAATACGATAAAATTAGAATTTAATTAATAAATTTACCCATTGTTGAGGATCTAAATCACTGATCTCAAATCTCAAAAATGAAATTTTTATTGAAGAACATGAAGAGCAAAGAGACTCTCACAGCTGCAGCTGCAGCTGCAAGTCGATGAACAAATTAACACAACAAAAACTGCATAAAAATAAATAATAATCCATAAATTAATCAGCCGCCATTGTTTCAGCTCAGCTCAAACTCAAGATGAAGAAACAAGAAACTCGGGCTTGATCTTTCTTCCTCCCACATTTTCGCAATCAAACCCGCACCCACAGGTCGGACTCTCGTCGAATCTACTCACCGAAAACTCTTCCGATCCAATTCCGACGGCAAACTTAAGTTTATCGCCGACACGAGTGATCTTGTGGATCTTCAGCCAAAAAAACCAGACCTTAACCTTAATTCCACTCAAGCTCGAGAGCTTGTCGGTCGTTATAGTTCCAGTGACGGTCGACTTGTACTTAAGTCGATACTTACCGACTTTGAACGAACAAGAACTGTCCAGATAAACGGTGAATTTACCTGTCGATACGTCAAGATCATACCCTTCTACGCCTTTGGGAAGAAGACCGACCGGGAAGTTGTATTCTTCGAGAACTTCATATGCAGTTTTCTTTTCATGAGAAAATGGGATCGAGGAGAGTAAGAGGAAGAGAATTGGGAAGAAAGCAGACATTGCAGAGGTTGGAGATTTTGAGTTTTTTTGCCTGAAACATGCTGTCTTAAGTTGTCTATTTCTTGAATGTTGGATGGTGTTTGACTGTCTGGTTGGAAGAAAGGTCGAGCCTTTAATGGCCGCAGAAAACCCGTTGTCTGGCCATGTGCATTATCGTTCCATTCCATGAAAGCTAAGATCCAAAACGGGGAAGAAACAGACTATTTCACGACTCGACCACCCAGTCAATTCTGCTCCGGTAAATTCCGATTTCGTGGACACGTATTTTTCCGACTAAGGAATGCGAAATCTTTCTCTTGTTACATTGAATCGAATTTGGGTCTCGATAATGAATCAACAATTTCGAGTACTTTTCATTCTTATTCTTGATAAACCTAGGGGGTGGCAGATTCAGATCGGAACTGCAGTTTGAACCGGAACAACAAGTTTGATCTCGGTTGGTTTGGTCTCACCCCTAGAGGAACCGGACTCGGTTTTGGACGTAGTAAAACCACGAGTCACAATTTTATGTGTCAAAACCTATGAAAATTGAAGCGAACTGTGAGTCAAAAAACCCGACACAAATCCAACTCAAACCCAGTCCAAAACATGAAAAATAACCCATAATTCGGCTCCAACTCCGTAAAATCGATCCAAAATCTATCTCTCTGTCTCTCTCTCTCTCTCGTATACTACAAATATTAATTTTTGATTAATTTCATAACCAAACCGGAATTGAACTGGAACCGAAGCATTAAAACGAGTTTGGTTCCTAAACGTAACTGTTCCAGTTCCTCGAACTATGAGTCCACGGTTCGGTCTAGTTTCGGAGCAGAACCAGACAGAAACGGCTCGTGCCCAACCCTTAAATAAACCGACATTTACATAAAGACGCAGGAAGATCAGTCGAGGAGACAAATTTCGAGTAATCAAGGCCAAAAAACATAACTTAGCAATCATCGTTCAAAACTTGGAAGTATTGCATAACTCCATAAAAACAGAACAACAAGAAGCTTCCCCCTTTAACCACTCGGCTACCGATGGTTACTGAGACGAGTAAGTCCCGAGCCTACCGAATTCGCTCTCGAAACAAATGGATTAAGCATATACTTCCAGAGAAAAAAGCTTCAAAAAAGCTTAATAGTTAAGCCATTCAATTACTAAAAAAACTCAAGAATCTTAAGCTACACAAAGCTAATGCAAAGACTAACTTAGACTAAAAAGTTCAAAGATACAGTTAGAAATCACTACAGCTGCTAGTAAATATGATTATTTGAAGGTAATCAAGACTTATCCATGGGGTTTTGACTGTTTGAAGTTCAAATCTAAAGTCAATTTTATCAAATATCAGAGAATTTACCCAAGATTTCTGCAGTAGATTGATCTTCATTTCAACAGAAAAGAAAGCTAATTAAGGCAAACCCATCTCACAGATAACAAATTTGAGATTAGGCATAACAAAAAGAGAGATTCAAAGAGCCAATCTCTGCCCAACCCCATAATTTATCTTATCTAAGAAGAAGACACAAAACCAGTGAAATCATCGCAGTCAAATCCGCAGCCACACTGTGGTGACTCGTCGAAATCATCCACTTCGAAATTAGCAGAAGCAATCCCTACGGAGAATTGCAGTTCGTCTTCATCGCGAATCACTTCCACAATATTCAGCCATAGAAATAGGACCTTAACACTAACCCCCTTCAAATTCAGAATCTTATCTTTCTTTATAACTCCAGAAATGGTCGCTTTATACTCTAATTGATATGAATCGATAGAGAACTTACAAGTTCCTCCCAGACGAGCGACAAATTTTCCGCTTGAATTGTCCAATTCATAGCTCGCGATTCCTTTGGGAAGAATCCCGACGGGGAAATCGAAATCCTCAAGAGCTTCGTACGCCGAGGGAGACCCGTCGCCGGAGACAAACGCGGCCGCTAAGGAGAGGGAGACGAGGATGACAACAGTGAAAGAAGCCACCGGAGAAGTGGGTTTTGGTCGGAAAACCGAATCCATTTGATTCAGCAGCGATTCCTTTCTGGGTTCGGTTAAAAACGAGAACTTTATCAGTAACGACGAAGCTGAGAAGACTTTGAAGATTTCAAGCTGATTGATTGATAATGGCAGGGAAGAGGGTTGAATTTTGTCTCCATCCTCTTCAATGCACCTGACCAAACCTTTGGAAGTATCGTGTAATTGTATGCCACCATGTTCTAACAATATATAATATTTGTTTTAAAATTAAATATTAAAAATGTAAAAATAATAGGATTTTTATCCCGAATCCCAGAACTGTCCGCGTGAGAGACCGGGACTGGGACCGGGACCGGGACCGGGACCGGAACCAGATCCAAAATTTCTCCCACCATAATTCTGAATTTTTTAATTAAAAAACAATAAATTGTGTTTTTTTCCAATAAAATTAACATACAGATTTTGCTTCTACCCTTGATCGAAAAAATGAAAAATGAAATCAACATGTATTAATTCAACTATCTATGTTTAAAATTAAATCTAACAAACTCAATTCCAGCTATTTATGATTAACATGAAATCTGAGAAACTAAAGTCGACATTCAAAATAAATTCATCTATTTAACATACAAACTCAATCAAACTATCCAATGTTATAATGAAATTTAAGAAACTAAATTCAACATTCAAAATAAATTCAACTATCTAACGTACAAACTAAATCCAACTATCAAACATTAAAATTAAAATTTAACACGTGAATTACACATAATTTAGCACATAACAGTTTAAGTGTTTAACGACAAAAACATAATCCAACCAAGATAAAAGTTTACGTTTTGCGATATTGTTCACGATGATTTAGCTATATTGAATATGTTTTGTAGCTAATAATTAGGTATATGTAAATGACATGCTACAGAATCTAGAGTATTTGTGGTATGTGGAGAGTGATTGAGTGAGGGACCGAGGGCGAGGGTCAAGCGCCGAGCAAAGTTGGTCAGCTGAGATTGAGAGGCAGAGTAGAGCTTTAGGAGTGAGGCCTGAGACTTGAGAGCATGGCACAGGCTGATGGGAGGGGAGAGGATATTCGAGTCAGTCCTCATCAGTCATCCAACCCTAATTTTAATTGAATGTTCGGTCTGGTTCGGGTTTTTGAGAATTTTGGATCCAGACCGTGGACCAAACCGTTTCCCACCAGAAATTTATTATGAGGATTGGTCCCGGACCGAGAACTATGGAGAACCGACCGAAACCTTCTGTCCGATCTGATTCTCAGTCGTGTCCTGCCCACCCTTACTTGGCGGATCTCTAGTCTAGGATAACGGCCCCCCGATTTTCGTGGCAACCAAGAAAGGGAAATCGTTCTGGAAGTCCCGATCCACATTCTCACTTGAATAGAATGGCTCCCCGTTCTCCATTATATAAATTAAATTTAAAAAAAATCGGAGTGGTTACCTAAAAAAACATAGCAAATGATATCAAATTTGCTTTACCATATGTTTAGCATTTCATTAGAAGATAATTTGAAAATAGTTTTGGAAGACTATGTTTGCACTTAGTCTCACCAGCCAGCCCGCGAGTCTGTCTAGGCCGGGAATTCTTTTAATAAGGCATTGTCAGGGTTGCACAAACATGTGTTTCTGTAAGTAAACTAGTCTTCGGCCTTAACCAACAAGGCAATTGCAACTACATATGAAAAAAAAATTACATTAGCGTCGTGACGTTTTTCGAATTTCAAAAAAAAAATCAATACATGGACCTGACCTTTGACCATCCAAATTTGAGTTGGATCGAATCTTGGTTTACCTCAAGGTCTGTCGGACCGGGCACCGAGCTTGAAGGTCCGTCGGGACCATTTTCTTCTATTTTTGGGTCATTCTCACAAACCCCTTTCATTCTCACACCTTCCTCCACTTCAAGCAGCCTAAATAGCGATCATCAAACAATCAAAAGAAGATGAAGAAGAAGAAATGAAGCCCTTTACTTGTACCGTCTTCATCTTGGCCCTCACCATTGTATCATTTATACCTTTCAAAAAGCTTGTCAACACACAAAACACAACGAATTATGCATTTCTACCTTGCAATTTTACACGACCGATCTGGCCTTGGTGGCTCTAGAGATAGCCTGTTCAAACGCATCGGATATGTTGAGACACGTACAAATTTTGTTCAACAACTCTCGAATGGCATGGCCAGGATACCAACAAAGCCTATTTGACTGCATGGATTTATACTTGGATGCATCAAGGCTGCTTGACGGCTCTCGATTAATGCATTGCTAGAGAAGGCGTATGGTAAGGTAGGAATTTCAGTTGGTGCTGCGATTACGGATGGTCGATCTTGTGAGTTCTCTTTCGAGATTCGTCTTTTGATCTTGCTCGGGAAAATGAAGTGTTTGTTCAATTGTGTGAACAATTGAATTATTTGATTCTCTCAAATGAAATATTTCCCACAACGATGATCGATTCAACATCTGATAAAAAAAGATATATGTTGACTATAATTCACCTATTCGGTAAGTTTAGTAACATGCATGTTGTAAATCAAACGCGAAACGAAAAAAAAATATATATATGCAAAAACGAGGCACCGAGATCTACATAAAAAAACCATTTCAAGAAAAAAATCACGATCAAAGAATAAATTCATTATATAAAATCAAAATACAATTAAGTTTTGCGAGTTAAATAACAATATACAGAGTAACGTAAAATATTTAATATGGTTTCAACCCAAAACAACTAAAATTCAGGTCTCACCAAACTCTAACCAGCATAATAACCTTTATTATTTTGATGTTTTCCAAACGAATCATTTCAACTCTTACTTGTTGAAAACAAATGAGATCGCAAAATCCAAATGTACCTGCAAAACCGAGAAAAAAAACATCAATGTTTAATTATAGTCTTATATACACACTATTTTAATATTCCTATGTAATGTCCAAAACATATCTCAATCATCGTATAAACTATAATTTCAGCTTTGTCACGAAACATGCATTTGCCATCATACATGCATAAATTTCTTAATCTTACGATTATTTTAAGCCAAATGTTTTGATTGTCACTTAAAAAAAAAAAGAGAAAATTTAACGTAAAATGTCACTTACCATCAGTTAAACACCAAAATATTAAATATGGTCACACATAATCAAAATAAATAATACGAGTCGTGCGAACTTTAATCGAACTAAAAAAAAATAAAATAAAAAGCAACAAAAATTGATGAGAATATTCTTCGTTTATTTTTGGTCTTTGCCAAAATCAAATTTTACACCTAAGTTGCTTAATCATGATGATCAAGATTAAATCACCATACACATGTTTGACCAAAGTTTGACATTTGGGAATTTGTATACGTGTCGTTATATTAGTGGAGAGAATAGAAGTGTAAATCATAGACACAAATGTAGAGAATAACACGCTTTGTATATAAATACCAAAATTAAATTAGAAAAAAAAATTACAGTAATTGAAAAAACCCAAAGAAAATCTTCATCAAACGGCATTTGTGTGGCCTTCGCTTCGCCCTTTCTCTCTCTAGTTTATCTCCTGGCCTTCTTCGTTGCAATCTCTCAGTTCATTGTCTTTGAGTGGAAGGTTTCACTGTACATGCGAATTCTTAGTTGGCAGGAGCTCTGCTGATCGTTTATGGTTTTGCTTTCGGAGTTTCTGATTCAGGTCGCTTGGATTTGAGCTTTTTATTCGGGTCGATTGGATTGCTGGTGTGTTTTTTTTCCGTCGTTGTTTAATGCTCGTTGGAATCAATGAGATTGCTCTGTTCCAATAGAAATGGCATCTGCTCCTTCGATGTCAGGTGTGATATTCATTTCTGCTTTAGTGTTATTATTTTTTATTGGAAAATTATGGGAAAATGAAAGAATTCGAGATTTTTTTGTCGGGTTTTGGGAGAACAAGAGTTTAGTGTACTCTATCGCAAACTACTTCTTGTTTTTCCATCGTTGCATCTGCTAGGAATGGGAGATTTAGAGAAATTCTATTCAATTGTGTTTGAGATTTTGACTTCTGGTCTTGTTCAATTTTGTAGTTTCTTTAGAATGCGTGAATATATGTAAGTTATCAAAAGGGGATGGAAATGGTAGGTATGATTGTAATATTCTCTCGTGTGCATGGAAAGCTCCAAGGGTCTTGACGGGCTTCCTTGCCAGCACGGCTCATCCACCCCAGTGCTCGTCGTTTTCATGCTCTCAACACGGCAGGAGAAACAAAAGTAATTTTGTAAGTTTGAAAGTGCTGGACTCTTCATGACTTAGCATTTGTATTGATTGCAATAGCCATTAGAAGTGCGCTCAGAGAAAACTTTTTTTTTTGCTTTTTTTGACGTGTCAAAAGATGTATGTTAAGTGGAGCAACCATCAGGAAATGAGCGCCAATTTCTTCTACCCTCCATTGGCTAGCCCTCTTTTGACCAGACTCTAATGACCACATCAAAGATTTTTTACTTTAGTTTATGGTCATTCAACTTTTTAATCGATAAAATAATTCTTGGTCTTTTTGTTAACTTTTCACACTGTTATTTTATCGGTTGCTTGTTTATGTATGCCAGCTTATAATGATTAATGACGTTCTGCAATCTTTTGTTATTTTCAGAGATGTGAATCCATCAACATAAGAGGATGGTATCATAATCAAGTATCGGAATATGTGCATCTTGGGAGGCTCTATAAATCAAACTTGATACATGGTAATAGCAGAACGAGGCACTTGCATTGTGCTTCATTCTTATCTTCAAATACCTATGAAGAGGTTTCTCCTGAAAGGTTGTGGGAGGTATGGATCAACAAGTCACTGAATCTGACAGTGTCATTTTTCTTATAGGATGTGTATTTTTTATCTGGTCCATTTACTATGTCTTTTCCTTTCATTTTAGGACCTTAAGCCTAACATATCGTATCTTTCACCCAATGAACTAGAGTTGGTGCATAATGCTCTGAAGGTGAGATCACATATAATTTCTCTCAAACAGTCGTAACGGTAGAGAGGCTTTCATCATGATGATTGGTTTTTGTATCATTTGATTGCTGTAGCTGGCTTTTAAGGCTCACAATGGTCAAAAAAGACGTAGTGGAGAGCCTTTCATCATTCATCCAGTTGAGGTTGCACGAATTCTCGGAGAATTAGTAAGTTTTATTTTGTTAAAGAGGCAAATTTAACCAACAAGTCATAATCTTGTGGAAATTTTATCCTGCCTTTAGGAATTAGACTGGGAATCCATTGCTGCTGGATTGCTACACGATACAGTTGAGGATACAGATGTCGTTACTTTTGAAAGAATAGAAGAAGAATTCGGCTCAACAGTGCGTCACATTGTCGAGGGAGAAACCAAGGTAAATTTAATTTTTGTGATATAATTTTGAAATTTCAGACACTCATGCTTATGGCTAACTTAGGTTTTAGTAAATGATCGGATAGCTTACTCATATTTTTTTGAGTAGGTTTCTAAACTGGGAAAGTTGAAGTGTAAGAATGAGAGCAATTCAGTACAAGATGTAAAAGCTGATGATCTCCGTCAAATGTTTCTAGCCATGACAGAGGAGGTTATCTATTTATTTTTGATTAACCAAATGGCATATGTTCTTTTTCAAACTAAGTGAATCTGTCGTTTCAGGTTCGCGTCATTATTGTCAAATTAGCTGACAGATTGCATAATATGCGCACTCTTTCACACATGCCTTCACATAAGCAGGTGATGGGTTATTAGCATAATTGTGCTTCATTATGGACTGTATTAGTTTTAACATCTTTGTTTTTTGTCCAGTCCAGCATTGCAAGGGAGACCCTACAAGTCTTTGCTCCTCTAGCAAAGTTGCTGGGGATGTTCCAAATCAAGGTATTATCTCCTTTCCTTCTTGCTTCTGCTTTGCGTACATTGTTATGATAATATTTTAGTACAATAGCATGGAACATTGATCAATAGCTATCAAATTTTTCTTCCAAAGAGGTGTCTTTATTGGTATGTAATTTGACTTACCATAATATTAACTTGATAAAAAAAACTTTAAATATGCTATTTCAAGCTTGTGTTTGTATCTATTATGTGTGTCTGGGGTTGCAAACCTTCTATATGAAATTGAAATTGGTGTATTATGACTTCATCAACATTTCTTCTATAATCTGGTGCTTTCAACATATTTTCTTGCAGTCAGAACTTGAAAACTTGTCCTTCATGTACACTAATCCAGAAGATTATGCTAAGGTGAAAAGAAGAGTTTCGGATCTCTATAAAGAACACGAAAAAGAACTTCTGGAGGTAATTCATTTTATCCTATTCAATAATGCTAATTAAAGACTTGTTTAAGGTCTACTAAAATGGTCTGAATCAGTTGACAGCCTAATTTCCACTTGAATGAATATTTCTACACTTTTAAAATCTGGTTTATATGTGAAGCCTTATCTCTCTGTAGGCAGAGAGAATTCTGATGAAAAAGATCAAGGATGATCAGTTCTTGGACCTTATGGCTGTGAAAACTGAAGTTCGGTCTGTATGCAGAGAACCTTACAGGTCAATAAGTGAATCTTGCTTTTTCACGCTTCTTCTCTTTACTGCTTGGAGTGTACTTCTCCATCGTGATATTTGTCTATATTGGTTATGGAACTTTTTAATTGACAGTTTTGTTGTCTACATGCAGTATCTATAGAGCTGTACTCAAATCACAAGGTTTAATAAATGAAGTCAACCAAATTTCACAGGTTTGTTTTGCAATGTTTCTTGAACTCAACACATTTTGGGGGCGTTGGACACCTTACTGATTATTGCTCTCCACCTACTTAGCTTCGTATTATCATACAACCAAAACCATGCATTGGAGATGGGCCTTTATGCAGTCCACAACAGGTAAACCTAACCAAAATTCAATGCTATTATGTTTACTCTGTTAAAGTTGATTCATGAATTGTGATCCCCTCATTCTCATCATTTCTCGTGTGCAGATCTGCTACCATGTTCTTGGGTTAGTCCATGGTATCTGGACCCCTATTCCTCGAGCTGTGAGTATGCAGTCTCTTCTGTTGTAGTTCTGATTAAAACTGTTGATTTGTTTTTTGTTTATATGAAATATTTGTCTATTTGTAACAGATGAAAGACTATATTGCAACACCAAAACCTAATGGCTATCAAAGTCTTCATACAACTGTAATTCCGTTCTTGTATGAAAGCATGTTTCGGCTGGAAGTTCAGGTGCTTTAACATAAGAGGACTTGGTCTTTTTTTTTTTTTTTTTTTGACTTTCTGTTATTGAGAATGAACTTGCATCTTAACTGAGTTCTCAAAAGTTCTGGCTATTCCATTACGTGGTAATAAATCTTCATGATGTTGTGTTTTCAACAACTTATGATGCTTTTTCATGTAATATTTTCTTAAATATGGGTTTTATCTGTTTTTGCAGATTAGAACTGCAGAGATGGATCTGATAGCCGAGAGAGGAATAGCTGCTCATTATTCTGGAAATGGTTTAGTTGGAAATGCTATTCCTGCTAGTAGAAGTTCAAGAGGGAAGACTGGTTGTCTTAGTAATGCAAACATTGCACTCAGGGTAGTTACCCTACGGCCATCAGTACTTTCTTTAAGCAGTTATCCTTGAAAATTTCTTCTGGTTTCTTTCAGTGAACCATCTTCCTAACTTTGATGCTAATTTCATGGATGAAGTCCTTTATATTTTCCAGATTGGATGGCTTAATGCAATCAGGGAATGGCAAGAAGAGTTTGTTGGTAACATGAGCTCGAGGGAATTTGTGGACACTGTAACTAGAGATTTGTTAGGTAGTCGTGTTTTTGTATTTACGCCGAGAGGAGAGGTAGGATGTCCATTGCTTCACTTTAGGGAATTTGTAATAAATCTTATAGAATAATAATCTGTTCGACTGCCTGCTGCACTTACTTGGCAATTATATTTTTGATATCCACAGATAAAAAATCTCCCTAAAGGCGCAACTGTTATTGATTATGCATACATGATACATACTGAAATTGGTAACAAGATGGTGGCAGCCAAGGTAAGTCTTCTGAACTCTGACAGGGAAAATGTGTCTGTCAATATAATTACTCCTGATACGCAAGATATTGAACAACATTCTATGTGCAGGTCAATGGTAATCTTGCAGCACCAACGCATGTACTAGCAAATGCAGAAGTTGTTGAGATAATCACTTACAATGTCAGCACTCACCTTCCATTGTGTGGTTATATTTTTGAAATTAGGTTTCTCGTTGATTACTGGAAGTAAACTCAAGTATAAATTCTTTAGCTTAAAGGAGTGAGGAAAATGAGGAAAAAGTGACGCTGAGGATATCAAAAGTAAAGTTGCATATGTAAAAAATTGTTTTTAAATTTGTAATGATATGTCAAAGTAGTTAGAATATATAGTTTTTAAGTTAAAATCCATGAATCTAAGTTTATAATTTTTACTCTGTACTCTACCAATTCTAACAGAGCAAGCTTACTTTCTGTGGTATTTTGCTAAGAAATTAAAAGTTATAGTAGCATAGAATTTTTACCTTTATTCTTATGATGTTGTTTAGAGGGGTTTCCTTTTTCTTGTTTTACCAGTCACTTTCTGGCAAATCAGCTTATCAACGTCAAAAGCAGTGGTTGCAACATGCAAAAACTCGAAGTGCTAGACACAAGATTATGAAGGTCTGCATCCAACAAATCTGTGAGTTGTTTTTTTTAATTTATTTTTTTACTTCTAAATAAGTTATAGCACATATTGTCATCTTCTATGCAGTTTTTGAGGGAGCAAGCTTCACTATGTGCTGCTGACATAACCGCAGACTCTGTAAATGATTTCATTGATGATTCTGAAGAGGAGAGTGATGTGAAAGAGCCGCCAGATGTTGTGATTGAGAAAAAACCTATATGGAAGAATGTTCTTATGGATTTCATGGGCGTTTCATCCTCAGGGAGGGATAATAAAGATATCTTCAAAATAAATAATGGAAATGTTTGGGTTCCAAAGGTGAATGGAAAACATAGTAAACATTTGCAGCATGTAAAACTTAAGGTTGAAGGGGAGTTGTTGTCTCTAAATGGGGTTGCTGAAGAAGGTAAAAGGTGACGTTCCTATGTGTAAGGCTGTTTTGCCTGGTTTAGAAAGTTGGCAAACTAGCAAGGTTGCATCTTGGCACAACCGCGTAGGCCACTCAGTTCAATGGCTTAGTATTGTTTGTGTAGACCGCAATGGTAAGTTTTCTAGTTAATGGAAAATCATCCTGCTTATTTGAGAATAATGTGATGTTTTTGTTTAGTTTTTGTCCATGAGTGCGATTGATGTACTCTAATAAGTTTTTAGAATTTAGCTTTTCGGTTTTGTTCTCTTGAATTGAAAATAAATTGCTTTGATTTTAGTAATGTTAAGTTTACTATTTAAATTTACACTGTAACTCTTACTTCCTGATTGATATAATAAGTAAGATTAATTATAAATAATTAAAATAAGATATTAGTTGGACAAATTAATAAGTGTCACGTATATAACGTAAAATTATAGGTAATATAATATTACTTTTTTAAATCAAGTACTTGTTTTTTCTTGAGAAGAGTTATTCTTCTCTCTTCTTTTGTATTGTTTTTTTTTTCTATATACTTTGTTACTTATTAAAAAAAATTCAATGATGTTGAAAATTCGGTGCAGGCATAATGGCAGAGGTGACTGCAGCACTGGCAGCAACAGGAATCACTATATGCTCATGTGTTGTGAGTGTCTAACCAATAATCAAGTGAATATGTTGTTGAATCTCTTCTTGTCCTTAACATTGTGCCTAATTCTTGTATATGGCTTTCTTTATATATGTATGACCAGGCTGAGATTGATGGAGGAAGGGGAATGGCCGTAATGTTGTTTCACATTGATGGAGATTTGGCAAGTTTGGTAGTATTCTCTCTCTCTCTCTCCTCCTCTTCCTGTTCTCGAAAACAGAAGAAATTCTGTTTTTTGAATTATCTAATGTGATTCTTACAGAAGTGTGTGTACACTTTTTGAAGATTTATTTGACTAAATTGTGTTACATAAGTTTATAGGTCCATTTTTAGTAGATGTGGGCTAGGAAACTAGAACATGAAAAAGAATGACACGAGAAACAAATTATTTTGAAAGAAAGAAGATACAAAATAAAAAGATAAATTGTAGAAAATTCGAAGAACAAACACATTTAGCAGTAGTGAAATTAATATTGTCTTAAAGATCTGTAATTGGCTCTAATATTCAGTTTATCATTTTACTCAGGTCAGCGCATGTTCAAGCATAGATACGATACCTAGCGTATTGGGGTGGTCAACCGGCTGCAGTTGGCCCAGCGCTGCAAATCACGACTATCTCGAATGCTGATTATCCAAAAGAGAGAAATGGACCCAGCTGGTTTGCCAACAAAAAGGCAGTCATGGTTTGAAGTTTTGTTCTCAGAAGTCAGAAATTTTTGCATATTGTGTAGTAGATTTTGGTATATTTCTTTGTTTCTATCTATTTGTTGGACAACACATCCCAATAAACCAGCACTTGCCCATTAAAGCTATGTACACAGAGAAGAGTGAATATAGATTTGTAGCTGTCTACACTTTTTTGTAAAATTAATTGTGAGGAGAGAGAAGTATATTGTTATATTATACGTATTTTTGTATAATCTTATACTAATGTTTCTTCTTTGGCATGATGGAAAGACCATTGAAGCTATTAGCTAGGCGATGACTCTTGTGGAGATCCAGCCCGCGGACGCATTGCCATCAACTTAGCCAGCGGAAGTAGCCCAAGTGGTACCAATGATGGGAAATTCTTGGTCATAAGTCCTGGAGGTCAGAGTTCAAATCACTGGGAAGACAAAAATTCCTACCCTATAGATCAAGAAGATCATGAGTGAGATCCAACAGTCGATGGTAATGCGTCCGTGGGCCGGGTCGATGGCGGTGCGTACGCGGGTTTGGTCTCCACAACTCGAACTTAAATGTCACGTTAAAATATAAAATTAGAATATAGTCTTATTCCGTGTATAAATCAAAGGGGACTCAATTGTGGGCCTTGAAAGGCCCAACTAAGATTAAAAACCCTCAGATCTAGGGCTCAGACTCGAAGGCTATATAAGGATCTTCAGTTCTTCTGTATTGTTTCTGGGAAGGTGTATTGGTTGAGATGGTTTCGCTTAAGCTCCAGAAGCGGCTGGCGGCTAGTGTTCTCAACTGTGGCAAAGGAAAGGTCTGGCTCGATCCCAATGAAGTTAACGAAATCTCCACGGCGAACTCTCGTATGTGAAATCTCTACTATTCATTCTCATACACCCGCACACTGGAAGGATTTCACGATTTGCATTCGAATTTTTTTATTCTTCGATACGTTTTTTGCAGTTCCTTTTTGTTTCATGGAGTCGTGCTGTTTAGTGTAGCAATTGGAACCTGGTTAGGTGTAGAGTGGTTATATTTACTTGGTTCTGCGCGCTGCTGATCATTTTATCGGATGTGAATTGATGTTTGATGTTTGTTTAAACAGGCCAAAACGTGAGGAAGTTAGTCAAAGATGGTTTCATTATTAGGAAGCCGACCAAAATCCACTCTCGATCTCGAGCACGGCGGATGAAGGAGGCCAAAATGAAGGGGCGTCACTCTGGATACGGTAATGTTATCTTGATGTGTTGATATTTGTTCATGACTAGAAGATTTTTGGACGCTATTGAGTTTAGTTTTATCTGTAATTATATCATGTATGGAAGCTAATTTCATTTTTACGATTGTGTATATTTTTTTCTCTCCATTTAGGTAAACGTAAGGGTACAAGGGAAGCAAGGCTCCCAACCAAGATTCTTTGGATGAGGAGGATGCGAGTCCTTAGGCGATTGCTCCGTAAGTACAGAGAGGCGAAGAAGATTGACAAACACATGTACCATGATATGTACATGAAGGTTAAGGGTAATGTTTTCAAGAACAAACGAGTCCTGATGGAGAGCATCCACAAATCAAAGGCTGAGAAGGCTCGCGAGAAGACCTTGTCTGATCAGTTTGAGGCAAAGAGGGCAAAGAACAAAGCTAGCAGGGAAAGAAAACTTGCTAGGAGGGAAGAGCGGTTAGCTCAGGTATATTTAGTGATAAATGGAGTCTGATATCATTGCTTCTAAACTGAGAATTTTGGTTCATTTAATTACAATGTGAATAAATTTCATGGGACAACGCAAATTTCTTATTGCTAAATGGAGTTATAGCTCTAAGTATTTTAGGAGTTAACCTTTTAGTGTAATTTCCTCACATTAAAGAGATAATTTTCCACTAATTTCTTGGAATCATTGTAAGAGGATCTCTTTCCCTCCTGCTACTTTGTACATTCTTTTCTCAATGAATTTCATTTCTTATATACATAATAAAATAACACTGAATAATTAAATATTTGTGCCTCTGTAGGGTCCAGGAGAAAAATCTGTCGCCCCTGCCTCAGGACCTTCTGCGGCATCACAACCTGCTCAGTGAGTATATTTCATTCGTTAATCTGTTATAGGTCCTATATGGTTGATTTTAATTGAAAGTTCCCCAACCTTTTCATGCAGGATAACAAAGAAATCAAAGAAATGAAAATTTTGTGAAGAGCACTGATGTACTTGAGTATGAATTCTCAGTTTTTTGTCCTCAGTTACTGTGGTAGACTAATTTTGACAAATCAATGTGATGTTCATTTGCTTTGAGTATTGAATGAATTTTTGACAACGCTGTTATTTTACTTCATTAATGGCATTTTCTTTCAATTTATTCTTTGTCGTTGGTGTTAACCACATAGCTCCCTTCTACTTTGCTATTTGTTTTGGTTAAACTCAGTAGCACTATGGGGTGGTGCAATTGGTGAAACTTACAATAATTATAATCTGTGCCCATGAAGTTGTACCCTGAAATGGATTCATTGTGTCTACTTTGTTGCTTGCATTATTTCACTTGCATGTTGTTTTTGGTGGCCATGAGGTCCTCGTAAAGAGACTTAAAAGTCCGACCGCAGAATGCTGCCAATGGATATGTTTGGCTGGCTACCAGGAAACTGACAAGCAAAAGGTAAGGAATCCAAATTTGGAGGTATACTCAATTAATATCCTCTAGTTTAAATTTTGTTGATTTGAACCCATACTTTGAAACTGTTATTGAGTTAAACTCTCTCTTATAATTTCTATTAATCTTTTTGAAGCCGTCGTCCCTACTCCGACATCCCCTTCAATATGGAAATGGATTCGTGCCACCACTCCATTGATTCATGCAGATTGAAGCTCCATAGCTGGAGACCTTTCAAGCTTCACTCAACTCCCAAAGGTCTAGTCTCTAATTGAACCAAACCAAAGCGACCGTGCTTATCCGATCACATAACATCCTTTATGATATGGATATGTCAAGTCTGAGTTTGATTGAAGACGTCAAGTCCTCGATCGCTGCAAAGAACGGAACATTACGGCTGGCTGGCGTCTCCGAGGAAAGGGATCAAGGTCTGTCTAGACAGAGCAGCCGACGCTGCTCAGTTGGGGCTTCTGTGGTGCACAGGATGCACACAGATTTTCCAGTGGTAGTTGGGACAGAAATATGGAGTAAGAGATTTCAAATTTCCTATCTGATTTGGCAAATTTCCAGTGAGATTAGTATCCTGAAAAGGCAAATTTTTCGAACTCATTGGCCAGCTTTGGGTTGGTCAGAAGTATCAGGAAACAGCTGACGGTCAAGGTTTCTGGTTATGTTATTCGTAGAAGTGTCAAGCTCTTAAACCAGAGTTAGATTAGCTAAAGGAAGATGCAATCTAGAGTTGAAGGAATTTGTGGAACGTTCAAAAAACTGGCGTTTCGAAAGAACTCTGATGGAAGTCGCAATAGGTCCGGTCCGGGTGTTCAAGGCATGTAATTAATTGGGGCCGGATTCGAGCATAGGAGAGAGGACACTTGACGAGAATTAGGTCGAACGAAGATGGCAATGATGGCGACTGACAGAAAATGAACGTTCCGACCTCTCCCAAGGAAGACTAATAATAGAGAATGTACACGAACCTAAAATAAAAAATGACGCAAGGTTTAAATCGACAACAGTTTTAAAATCAATTACAAGATTTGAAATTGAGGGCAATTTATGAGTACAGAGCCTAAGTGGACCAGCGAAAGGGGGCAAGTCCTGTGCTGTATAAATGCGTGGCAAATTAGTGGGGCCCAAGCACGGAAAGCAAAGTTTTCGTTTTTAAGTCATTTAATTTTTGGAAATTATGAGATTATCAGGACACGACATTTCCATAAAATAATATTAGATTATTAACGTGTCTAGATGGAGCCTTTGATCTGGTACAAGCAAAATGGACAACGAACTCGTAGTTTGACTTCGTGGCAGCCAATGGTTTGCTGCCAAATGGACCTCCAAATGTTGCGTTGGAAAGCTTTGGCCGACAGCAGCTGCCACCTGGATCCTTCGGTGGGCCACGTCGAAATTATCCTCTCTTGCTGAGGGCATTTCCGTCACCCAACTTTTCCAACAGATATCACCGGACGCACTTATCATAAAGCTCCGAGGTCAAAAGCGTCACTCCACCGTCTCCGACAAAACAAGCCGTACGCAAGGGAAATGATTCGGTGGAGCACAGGGGAGAGACAAAGAGGGAGAGTGTGTGGGTCCCAGATTGAAAGGTGGCCTGTCGTACACGTGATTTTGGCAACAAAGTGACGCCACCAACTTGGGGTGTGAGACGCATGATTGATGTGGGGCCCTTTCCCTTCCTTTCCCATGCGTCCCTCACTGTAGTAGTACCCTGCACCATCATCCCCCCAGAGAATCAATTTGACTAAGTAAAGACAATTAACTATTTTCGTTGAGAAGAGTAACAGATTTGACGTTTTGTTTAATTGATTTTGTTAATGTAATTACTAATTAATTCACTAAATGTCCTTTCCTCTGTCTCTAACCGTCCACCTCATTTACTACAAGAACTTGCCAAGAAACTTTGATTCATCAACTCTGACCAAATTCTAGTCTGATTCGAGGGTTTAATCTCATACATCTGTCGGCAGAAGATCGTTAAATCTGGGTTTTCTCGTTCACTTATTTGTATTACTACTGCCCTTTCGAATTCATAGAGTATTATTTCTTTGTCTTGGAGGGGGTCTTCTTTTTTCCGTTTCTGTTCATCGGCATTGATCTTCGCTAGACTTTCTTTTGTTGTTCTGGTTTCTTTTGTTTGAGTGTGTTTTTCTGTTGTTTGATCTGGGTCGGATTTGAGGGAAGGGGAAGAGACGGATGAAGAGGCTAGTAAGTACGTTGCTTTTGATGTTTTGATTTGCTTCTTACTTCTGATTGGTCGTTTGGATTTCTTGAAATCATTCTCTTTTCTGTCTTCTGAGGTTGATTCTGATGTGTGTTAAGATTGATTCCTTAGCTGTATGTTTGATATTTTGTGCTCTGTTTATGTAAGTTATACCATTTACTTTGGCTGGATTTCAAGTGGGTATGGAAGCATTCATCTCTCTCTCTCTCTCTCTCTCTCTCTCTCTCTCTCTCTCTCTATAAGACCTTAGAATTGGGTTTAATTTAGCTTCAAGAACATCTTTGATGTTTTACTAACATAAACCTTAGCCTGCTGTCTCATTCATCGATAATCTAAAGTTTCCTCTAACTCGAAATCTGTAAATTGATTTCATCTTTACAATCACGGTTAAAAGTTGCTCAGTTTTTCATGCAAAGTTTCATCGGATCAGCGCACGGAAATTGCCAGATGGCTCGGTTTATTTTAATCACTTAAGACTATGCAATTGTAATCAATTGATTCACTTAAGAGTTTTTTGAAAGATTCATTAGTTTTACATATTCCTGTCTGGTTGCTGTCATTATTGATTTCTCAAAGGTGATGGGAGATTCTTCGTAGTTCATGATGGAGATGAGTGCTTATTGATTTTCATGGCCATTACAATATTTTTTTATTTGGTTGCTTCCCATTTCAGGTCTTTCTAGTTCTGAATCTGGTGTTAACTACTGCTTTTGGACACATAATCGAAACAAGTATCGGAAAATGCAACGACAAGATAACTCTACATCCGAGGCCTCACAGCGTTTCGATTTTGGAGTTCGGGGCCGTCGGAGATGGCAAAACTTTGAATACAGTTGCTTTTCAAAACGCCATTTTCTACCTTAAGTCCTTTGCCGACAAGGGTGGTGCTCAGCTCTATGTTCCAGCCGGCAGGTGGCTGACCGGAAGTTTCAACCTCACAAGCCATCTGACTTTGTTCCTCGAAAGAGGCGCTATCATTCTCGGATCTCAGGTTCGTATTTTTCCTCAGTTTTCATGTTCTCTAAGAGAAAATAAATGTGCAAGTCATATAAAAGAGACTAGCCATGCAGGATTTCAATCAGTGGGCTGTAGTCGAGCCCCTGCCATCGTACGGTCGAGGTATCGAATTGCCGGGTATGAGGATACAGTGGCTTAATCAACGGAAGAAATTTAAGCGATGTGGTGATAACAGGTCGGTCGAATTCTTCTTGAAAGTTTTCAAATTTAGCTGCATTTTTGGGTTTTGACTAGCTTTCGATCGTTCTTAGGTGATAATGGAACTATCGATGGACAAGGTTCGGTATGGTGGAAGCAATTCAAATCTCATTCCTTAAATCACAGCCGGCCCCATCTCGTGGAATTTATATTCTCTGATAGTGTAATTGTTTCGAATTTAACTTTGTTGAATTCCCCGGCCTGGACTATTCATCCGGTATACTGCAGGTATGGTCTTGTTCTTTCTATTTAGCTGCCGAATATTAGCAAGTAACTTCGCAATTCATTGTTTCTATGCGGTTACTTATGCAGTAATGTACGCGTTGAAAATGTAACGGCCTATTCTCCACCTGAATCTCCTTCGACCTCCGGCATAGTGCCAGGTTTGCCTTCTTTTTCATTCAATTATTTCTTCCTGCATATTTTGCAGTTGATACTTTTATCCTACGCATCAACGAAAGAAACAAACATTCAATGATTATAGAACTCAGTTATCTTATGTAGAAACTTGTATAACTGATCAAACGAAGAACCATAGTGTTATTTGCGCACGTAAGAACTATGCTTGTGACAAAGAGTCAATTATCGATTTTTGAGATAATATTAATTTCATTATTGCTAAGTGCTTCTGTTGTTTTAAGTTTTTTAAGATTTATTCTTTAATTTGGTTGTCTAATTGAAGAGAAATTGTTTCTTTCTTTCAATATATCTCGTTTGTTATTAAAAAAAAAACTATGTTTGTGTCAATTTCTTCGGTTGCGTCAAAACTATGTGAAACTCAGGTAAACTATTGGTGGGTTTTTAGATTCTTCAAATTCTATGTGCATTGAGGGCTGCAACATCAGCATGGGGGGCGACGGGATTGTGCTGAAGAGTGGATGGGATGAATACGGGATTACGTTTGGAAAACCTTCTTCTGATGTCCATATCAAAAGGGTGAAACTTCAATCATCTTCGGGATCAGGATTGGCTTTTGGTTCCGGAAATGTCGGGAGGCATATCAAACGTACATGTCGAGCAGCTTCATATAGAAGACTCATCTGTCGGGATCGAATTCAAGACGACTAGAGGAAGAGGAGGGTATATGAAACAGATCTTTATATCCGATGTACAAATGGAAAATATTCGATTAGCCATCCTGGCAACAGGTCGGTGTGGTGCCCATCCGCACGAAAGATACGATCCAAACGAACTTCCAGTCGTTAATGGCATCACATTCGAGAATATTGTTGGGAAAAACATCGAAGTCGCAGGTAAATTACGAGGAATCTATGAATCGCCTTTCTCGTCGATATGTCTTCCGGAATGTCACCTTTTCCATTTCCTCGAAATCCTCTGTGTCGTGGGTATGCTCTGATGTTTTCGGATTCTCTGATTCGGTCTATCCCAAACCTTGCGACGATCTAGCAGCTTTGTTCTCAAATTCGTCGTCGACTTGCTTCTTATTGGATCAATATGATCCTATTGCAGTTTTATGAAGAACATCAACCTATATATTTTTACATTTTCAAATTTAAGAGATTGATTGATTTCCCTGAAAAGTAGAGGCTTCATAACTTCCGGTCGTGCAACTTTCCGAGCATGCAACTTTCCGAGCATGCAGAGTCGTTTGTCTGAAAAAATGGTAATTGAGTTTTCCTGTAAAGTGTGAATCTCTTTATACAGATGTAACCAGAAGTTTTGGTAATGCAGTAGAGTATAGATTTGTTCTTCACCGTGTTTAAAAGTTTTGTAGTTCTTGTTTTGAATATATTACCTTTTATAATACTATTGATCTACCTATGGTGTGTAGAGTTTGTGAGAAAATGCAACTTCAAACATAAATTTTGTATTAAACAAAGATGATTGCCGAAAATTAAGAAATATTTCGAAGAGTTCGGGTTGTCCAAATAGAGAAATTCGAAGAAGAAGAGATACGGTGCAAGTCCGGTACGGCAAAAGTCTTGAATTTCTTACTAAACGCACTTTCTCCGCTAGGGGTAGCCAGAAGTGAACAGAAACCGACCACGGATTTAACCGTCTCGGTTTGATAAATCCACATCGTTGGGTGAACCGTGACCAATTCTTGATATAGATAAACCGTCTCCCCGAAATGAACCCATTAACGGTCCAACCCTTACTCGAACACAACAAATTCCATCCAAACTCGATCCTTAAATTTGTATATTTTGATAATGAGCTCTCATAAAGCATAATGTTTTGCATGTAAGCAAGAGGGTAATAAGGAAGAAGATCAAAGAGAAGAACAGAATTACCAAAATCTCAAAAGCTTTTTGCATTCTCTTTACAACAACAAAGTACATGAAACATGATATCAGACAACTGAGCTGTTGTGCTCTTGAAATAAAACATGCAGGCTAGCCATGTCTGATTCACTTGATAACAAACAAATTCAAGCAACTGGAATTATTGCTCAATTCAACTATAACAGAAAGTTTACAACCGAACAAATTGATTTAATAAGAAAGAAAAAGATCTTTCTCTGTCAATTATGGAGAATGAAAAAGAATCGAAAATGAGCAGAAAAAAATCTGAATCCGTGGACGTGTGTTATATACGATCATATCACTTTCTATTACCAGCTTTGCGTTTTGCATTGGCCGAAGCTGTTTGCCTCCCGTTCCTGTTCAGAGGGCCAACCCCACTTGTTGTTTTCTGTGAAGGTGAATGATTCAAAATCTTGCTGCAAAATCAAGAAAAACTTGTTATAGCCAAACAGTGTTAAGAAAGTGTATGAAAAGAAGGTAAAAGAATGTCTAAATTACCTTAATTCCAAGAAAAACTTGTTATAGCCAAACAGTGTTAAGAAAGTGTATGAAAAGAAGGTAAAAGAATGTCTAAATTACCTTAATTCTGTGCTCTTAAGAGGTTTTTTATGATGTTTCTTGGTGTTTGATCCAATTCCATTGGTCATGCTAGTAATTTTAGAATGATTGAATTGCCAAAGCAAATCTGATTCTGAAGAATCACTCGTTGCAGCATCTAGATCGTCCGTTTCGTCTGTACTAGCAATGTTGAGTTGAGTGCTTCCTAAGAACATATTGTATGCTTGTTCAGGGTAGATTTTGGAAGAGTCCTGCAGATATTTCTGGTAAAAGATATCATCGAAATTGTCGTGGTCTGTTTTGCAGCCACGTGAAGAGTTTTCGAGTCTTTTTAGATCTTGTTTGTTTACCATCACCTTATCAACCCACTCACCAGATCCCACCTCTTCCCCATTGTTTTTTGCAGGACAAATCACAGGAGGCCATGGAGGTGAATTTGCTAATAGCTCATCTGGATCAAAGCTCTTAGTCTTCTTCAATACAGAATTGTTTTGAAGCTACAAAAAATCAGGAATTTAAATTAAGGTTCAAAGACAAAACCAAAAACCAACTGAACAGTGGACTTGTGTCATTTATATCATGGAGAGAGAGAATAGACTATAGTATTTTAGGACTAAGAAGGCTACTCTTAAGCTCATATAGTCTGGCAAAGTGAAAGTAAGTCAAGTATTTCAAAAATTGTTTTCCTCAATCATGATTAGCAAACAAAAGTTACCTCCACATTTCCGACATCAACCATAGGCTGCCGACTGCCATTGTGATTTGACTGTAAATCTATGCCGTGATGATTAGAACGGAAAGGTGATATCTCACTAGCTTTTGCCCTGCACTTTTGGAGCTGCCAGAAATAGAATATTCCTGGTTCTTTGGAGCTCCGTCCTTCCTTCCTAATGCTGCCTTAAGGCTAGCAATCTATATATAAGCAAGTTTTCAATGTTACTTACTCTGAAGAACAATGCACGAAAGAAAAAAAAAAGTGAAAACCTGTTCTTTCAGCTCTTTAACATCTGCACTATCTTTGTTAACTCGAGCAGCCCCTAATTCAACAGTGGCAACTCTTTCTGCGAATTTAAGTGTACTTATTGTTTCTCCAATAGCATCTGTTTCTGGGCTTATGTGAACAAACATCAATGTTTTAGCTTGCCCTCCTGAAATTATTCATTATTATTGAAAGGTTAAGATATATATATATATATATATAGTGTGAGAGAGAGAGAGTACATTGAAGTTTGAACTTACCGAGTGAATCTTGGAGTAGTTGCGTTAGTTTGCTGTTTCTATAAGGGACATGTGGATTCTTTTGGGCAAGGGAGGCAATTACATCACCTAAAGCTGAGAGAGATTTGTTGATATGTTGTGCCTCTTTTAGTCTATCTCCAGTAACCTCTGATTTATCTACCCTCTCACTCCCTGCAAGATCAACCAAATGCATACACCCGCGAAGAATTGTTCCAGACGTCAAATCTCTTCCGTGAACATGAACGGTTAAACAACTGCAAAATGATTCAAATTGTAGGAACTTAATTCCCCATTTAATCACACATAAGTTACACAATCACTATGAATATAGACATTTGTAAGTTACCTGTGGGAGCGACTACTTCGATCATTAAGAGCCGTTGCTCCTACCACGCGATTTCTATGTCCGAGATTCATCAGATCAATGACATCAGATGTCGATGACACAGGTATTAAATTAGCATATGGGACACTTAGCCCATTTTGAGGACTACTCCGTATTTCTAATGTAATGATCCAATCAAGAAAAACTTTTTATGTTAAGAAATAATTTACAATAAATTAAAAATCTTGAAACTTGTGTACTAATCAAACGAAAGATGATTATATCTTGATGTATATTAAAATTGATGGATATTTTGAATGCTATTTACCTTTATGACTAGAAGGAACAAAAATCTACAAACTTAACGAAGGATATCTCTTGTTACTTCCATCACTCACTAGAAGATCTCTAACTTGTTCGTTGTAAATCTCAATCATTTGGACATAAACATCATAGTGGAAAGTGTCCTTTCTTTCATTTGCTATATGAAACAAATCTCCCAAGGCTCTGTAATTCACACCTTGGCTTTCTTCGGTAAGCTCTCGAGGGCCCGTCTTGATTTCATGAAAGAAGTACAAAGTTAAAACTGTATTTGATTTGAATCATTCATGTGAAATAAGTTTTATTTTTGCATATTTCCATCTTGCATAAAAATGAAAGAAATAAACAAGTGTATCATACCATAGTATATGTTTTTCCTGATCCTGTTTGGCCATATGCAAATATGCAAACATTATATCCATCAAGAACACAACGAATTAATGGCTGCATATCAGAGAAAACCTCCGCTGCAATACAAACGTAAACGAAAATTAAAATCTTCCATAGATGTAATTATGATCAACATAGGGTCAAAATCTAAATAATACAGACCTTGTGTTGCAGAAGGCCCAAATACTTTATTGAAGTTGAAGGACTTGCAACCTTTTCCATATTTAGAAGGGGCTTTAATTGTAATATTTCCCTCTTCTATGCAATCTACTGTGCTCAAGTAGTTTGATTGTGCAGATAAAAATGGTCTTACTCGACAGTAAACTCTTATACTTCCTGCTCAAATAGAATATTTCTTAAACACTGTTGTGATATAGTAAGCATAAGACTTAAACAAATTGACTATCTTATTACCCTTGAGGTCTTGCACTTGATTGTATAGCTTGCGATTCTCCTCAACAACTCTATGATATCCAGATGCAGCATGAGCTAGGCCCTGAATATGTGCTCCTATTTTTCGAAAAAAATGTAACAAGTCAGAAAAAAAAATGTTTCTCAATCTTGTCCTGAGAAGAAAATATGGATATTCATGTTCCTACCAAGGTTGTGGAACTCTTCTTGAAGTTTCATTGCATAAATTGCATTCCGGCTTTTGTAGAGTTAAGGCTATGCTTTAGAACCTTGAATATGTAAAATTCACAAAGTGTTACTTGTAAATACACGAAAAGAACTAATTTCAAGCATATTATCGTGAAATTATAATATACGATAAAAGGAGAACAGAGAAAGATGTTACAAATATTTCCTACTTGCACATCTTTTTGCTGTTGATCAAACATCATTCTATGTTTCTCGAGCTGGTTTCCGATCTCTCATCCAAGATAAATCCTTTTTGCATAATGTCTTCTTTCTTGATCATTTTGCACTTTTTTTCATCCATCTGAATTACAAAAAGAGAAGAATCAGAATGTGCATCCATTTGTTTGAGTTATTTTGCAATTATGAACTTCAAACAGAGAAGATCCACATGGCACATCTTACTTTATCACCACCTGATTTCTGTAGTACCTTGTTTCCCTGAGAAGCAACCATTTCTTAGAAGATTTTTTTTTTTTTTTGTAGGATGGGAGTAAATATAGTAATTGACTAAATACATAAATAGAAACAACAAAGAACAAAAACATCTCTCAACAAACCAGTTCGTATTGGCCTTGCAATGCGATGCTCGAACTCCTCCACTACCTTACTAAGCACAGATTCCACCACCTGTCCAGAAACAGATAAACATAGCAGCATCAGAATTCAATATCTATTTTTGCATAATGTAAATATAAAACTAGAGAACTTGACAAATTACCAATGATACCAAAAGTTTAAGATTGTTGATTGAAGAATAATTTAATTATTTAACATTTTCCCTCACATGTAGATCAATTTCGTTTTATTGGTCCATACATGTGGTTTTTAATAGATTTACTTTTTTTTAATGCCAAGAATCGAATTTGAAATCTCTGACTCTAATACTTTGATAAATTACCAACAATATCAAAATTCAAGCTCGTGGGTTGAAGAATAATTTAATCATTTAACATTTACTTAACAGAATTTGATAACTTGTTTTCAAAAAACACAAAATTGTAGTAACTTCTCTGTGGAGGATTACATTATGTTTATAAGAATCATATTAAATACTTACAGTTGTTACTTCTTCATGCTTCTTATCTAACAACATCGCATGAACGAGCATACTGATGGAGCGAGAACCAGACTGTGAATTGAATTAAAACAACATTGTATAAATCCATGGTCAATACAGAATAAAAAAGGTAAGGCATCTACAAAATTTGACCATTTTCACCCACCAAGTTGTTGGACTCAAGATCAGATGATGATGAGTTTAAACATTTCTCATTTAACAATGAGTTCCTGGACAATGAATTTGTGAATGGCTCTGAATTCTTTCTTACAAAAGGTTTCATGGTAGATGTAGTAGGCTTTACACTACCACCAAATTTCCACGATCCATTACCCCCAGCCTGCTTCCACTCACTGAAAGATTTCAGAGCAAGAACACTGCTGACAATTCTAGTTGATTTCCCTCCCTGAAAATATTATGAAAAAAGTAAAATAATAAGAGAATAATCTTTCCTAAATTTTTTTTTACATCATTTACAGTTAGCTCAGAGGACATTACACATACTTGTTCTAGATCAGATGCCTCAAAAGTAGGAATGCCCATCTCCTGAATTGCTACTAGAAAGTTCCTTACATTCTCAAAATACTGAAATGCAGATAGTGCTGCTCCATCAGGTATCAAAGCAGAATCACAAGGACTTTCCACCACCTGAATGTGAAACAGAAAATCAGTGTAGATTATTTGTAATATGGCCATCAAATTTTGATTTAGGCTTGAGAAACTAGTATATGATAATCGGGTTTACCTTTGGAACTGCTCCAGATTGAACCTTATTAAGAACATGGCAAAGGGTTATTCCACTTCTCAACCCAAGCCTAAATTCTTCTTCTGAAGGCTCAGCTGGCAAATCTTTAGCTGCAACAATCCCCGCCATCTTTCTCAGCCACCCGGCGGCTTCGCATCTTCTGGATGCTGGAAAATATACTACCTCAGTCAGCATCAAAACTTATGGATCACCAAGTTTTTTCGCAAAATTCGAATCTCTATCGAAAGATCCAAAACTCATTAGAAATGGAAAAATAGAAAATGTTGAGCTTGGGATGGAGCAACTGAAGGCTAAATCTAACGCAATCCAAAATTGATAATTCAAGCGCAAATGCGTAGGCAGAAGGGCAAAAACATTCAGGGAGAAAATGAAACTTAACGCAAAAAAAAGGATGCTCTACTTCAAAATTTATTTGTCCGAGACTGATCGGATCGATCAGGCTAACAAAATTCGAAAATAACGAGAAGGAGAAACAAAATACCAGCTTGCTCAGCTTTTCTAGACTCCAAATCGAGGTCTCTGAGGCGAGTTCCGTGCTGCTGAAGCACGTCCTCCACCACCGAGGCAATCGAAAACGACAACGTTCCTTCCATTGCCCTTCCTCACAGCAAAGAAACTTCAATATCTTCCCCCAGAAACACCAGATTCAGCAATAGAACATAATTAACAGCAGAAAATGGGAATGAACTACACGAACATGTAGACTCTGCGAATCTTTTTCTTGGGTTGTCGTCGGTGGAAGCGCTAGAGGTGATATACTACAGTTGATGTTTCTTCGCTACCAAATCAATCTCTCTGTCTCTCTCACACAACTTCTGCCTTCCTTATTCTTCCCCTACAAACCAATTGCATACAGAGGATTTTATCAGCAGAGTCTCTCTCTCTCTCTCTCTCTCTCTCCCGCTCTCTATCTCCCACCCCTTTCATACCAGTCTTTCACTCTTCCAGACTTCCAGTTTCTCTTTTTTCCGAACCTACTCCCGAGCCTAGCGGCTCGTACTCCAACTTTCTAACTGCTAAATAAAATAATTATCGTTAATTATTATTAATTAATTAACCAAAATAGAATAATCATATCACTAAGGTATACCGAAATATTATAATTTCGTTCTCAAATAATATCAAAAGTAATATGCTCGTATGGAAAATCAATAAATATACGCCACTATATGTAAAGCTTTCGTATCAACAACTGTATACTTTCTAAATTTTAAAGAATACGATATATTTAGAAATCGCACGTAGTTCAAATAACGTAAAATTGAATCATTATATACTGGATGTAATATACGTCACAAAGTTTTTGGCTCTGATACCATGACAGAGTGAGAGAAGTAGAATTCATTCCAAAAGCTAGCTCAAGGATTGAGGAAATCCCCTCTTATTATATACTGGATCTTTACCTTCTTCTCTGTCGATATGAAATTGTTAACAAAAAACAGTAGTATACTACAAAAATCAATCAAAAGTTATAAAATTAGCGTATGTAACTAAAAGTAAACTTAACATTATTTTTATCGTAAAAGTAGTATTACGAGTGACAATTTATCTAACAGTTAAAACTTATACAGCGGTATTGCTCGAAATAAAATCTGAAATGATACATGAGCGAATGAGAAAGAATACGAAGAAAGAAAAGTCAATTCCCTCCACTGAACATTCAAATCTTTTTGGAAAATAATACTAACATTAATGAGTTTCTTTAGGTTTTTGAAAACCGTTACTTTTATTTTCAGCAACCTAACTCTTAGCAAACCTTGAAATAAAGTATACCTAACTAAAGTTTCCAATTTTTTGGAAAAATAGCTACTTTTTTGGAAAATAGGTAATGTAATTTTCACTCATTATTATCTAATATAATCAAATAAATATGGTAGATTACAAATTCACATTTGCAAAGTTATGTTATATTATATTATATTCTTGAAAAATTAAATTAATTAATTCGATGATAAAAAAAAATATTATATTCCCTCGTTTTACGTTTTAGTTATTAGTTTTCCTAAAAAAACTTCAGCAGCGTAAATACTGCAAAGTTCTTATAACGATATAATTATTAAAATTCTCTCTAATGTTATTCAGCGTAATTTTATAAATTAATTATAAAATTTTTAAATAAATCCAATATCTTTTTATATTTTAAAAATAATTTCAGTTTCTTCTTTACTTTATAATGTATGATAATGTGTAAAGGGTAATGCTACATTTATCGTATAATTCTAGGTCTTAATTTTATCTTTTGACGTAACAATAATTAATTTTGTACAATTAATATGATAAATCACAAATAATTAAAATAAATTATTAATTACACTAATTAATTATTACCACGTCATATGATAAAAATTAGAAGACATTACGGGTGTGTAAATGTGTCACGTGTGAGATATTGTCTATTTTGTTTTATGAATTATTGTTATTTTGAAATAAAATCAATTAAAAAAATTATAAATTATTCAGCCGTTTCAACGTTCGAAAAATTCAAATTCTAGCTTCGTGACCGAACCAAGAGCCTAAGGTCCAGCGGTGGGCCACGTGGAGCGCCTGAGAGGGACCCACTGGCCACTACTAGCGTTAACTGAAGTTAAACAGTCTGTCACTTCCTACGTGGCCTTTTGCCTTAATTTTTGGTCTGCGTGGCGGTCTCTGATTAGTTAAAAAGGAACGCAGGACCCGCTCAAAGATATTTCAAGAACCACCGGCAACTGAAGCGCGTGGATTACCCATTCCGTTGGACAGATCCTGAAATCAGGCGAGGTTGGAAGTTGAAACGAGGATGTATTTGGAGAAATCTTTTAATTCTCTATAATTTATAATTTAATTTTAATAATTATTTATTATTTTTATAAATTAATCAGGAAAAAATTCAATTTAGCCCCAAACGTATGGGGTCAGTGATCATTTGGTCCCTAACGTTTATTTTGACTCAATCAGATCCTATCGTAAACACCGTTTGCAATTCAAACCCTCTCGTTAAATTTTTCATTAAATTTGACACGTACTCTGCACATGCGCTGCTAAAATCCCAAAATACTCTCCTTTCCTCCCGAAATCCTTAAAGTAAAAGTTAAATTCACCTTAAAAACATACACTAAACTATCTCTCATTATTCCAATTTGAATTTACGGTAGGGATTTCGAACAAATTTAACTTTTACTTTATAAATTTCGGGAAGAAATGAGGGTATTTTGAGGTTTTAGCAGCGCACGTGCAGAGCACGTGTCAAATTTAACGGAAGGATTTAAATTGCAAACGGTGTATACGATAGAGTCTGATTGAGCTAAAAATAAACGTTAGGAACCAAATGACCACTGATCTCATATATTATGGGCTAAATTGAACTTTTTCCAATTAATTAATAATTTTAAATAACTTTTCAATGAATTACTTAAACGGTTGATAACAATTTATTGAGTAACAACATTTACTATTTAATTCGTGTATTATAATCTTATCTACTTGACGTGACGTTTATTTGTCAATCATTGATTGATATAATAATCAATATACAATATAAATAGTTAAAATAAGTTATTAATTATACCAATTAATGACCGACACATCAGAAAGTAAAATTATAACGTAGAATTAAAAGGTAAACACAACATTAACGTATTAATTCATGATTGATTTTGCTAAAATATTATGTTACGATCAGGACCGTACAATATTCAATGAATTCGATACCTAAAAGAAAAAAAAAAGGAAGGAACTTTACAGCTAGAACTAAAAAAAATTCGATACATTTCCATCATGCTATACACTTTTCTTGATACATTTACACATGAGATGCTATATGTATGCATAGCAAAAGTGATAATCATAGTGCTAACCTAGTCTCAATTGTTAGTCAAAATATTGGAAAAGTAACATAATTCATTGTTCAGTAGGCTAATTTTCAAAACATGTGGATTAGAATAACCAAAATGCGAAGATTGTGTGGGATAAGACATGATCATTTTGTTTGCAATGAACATTTTCATCGAAAAGAGTCGTAGGAATTTCTTTACACGAGAGCTAAAATAAGTGACAATTATTATTCATATTTGGAAAACATATGTATCGGAATTCAATGTTTTGGATTCGTTTTTGGGTTTGGTCGAGAAACTTGAGATTTAGATATCTCGTGTAGAGTTCATGTCAATGTAGAGATTGTTAGAGTTCAGTGTAATCTGAATTCTAATTGAGTCGAGTCATATCCATATTTAATATTATAGTTTTGTAGTTTGTTTATATATCGGTGTTTGAACAGTAAAATTTATTGTAATTTGATTTTGACACAGTGGAATTCTCTTGTGCATGTGATTTTTTTCGTACGAATTTTTCACGTAAATCTCGATGTCACTATTTTCGCGTATTTTCTTTTTTTTTTTTTTTCGATTCCAATTTTCAACAATATCAAAATCAAATATTTTAAGAACCATTGCTTTTGGTTTTAAAAAAAATAACAAATGATGACTCTTTATCAGTACATGGAATAGTGACATGTCTTGGTATTATTCAAAGCAAAAATAAGAAAAGGCAGAAGCAACATCTTCCTACTTTCAACCATTAATTTTATCAAACAAAACACACAAAGCCCTAATAATTTGATCCATCAAATAATTGAGGACTTTTAAAAGTTGATTTTAACAACTCAAATTGATGATAATTTTTTACTTATAGCCCTCCATTAACAAGCTGGTAGTAGTGGTGGTTGCCAGCCAAAAACCCAGATCCCAATAAAATCAAATTGCATTGATGTTTTTGATAAACAAAACCCTAAAAAACTCATCATTACAATCATTATAAATGTTGGGTGCCAAAAGGGTTTGTTGCTAAAGCTAATTTCATTTGCTTAATCAAAAGATTCAACAGTTTTAAATTCCAAAACATCAAAAAGGGTAGTTAGTTTGGAGAATGCTTAATCTTTTTTACTTCTTTCCAAATTGGAGTTTGTTTTAAGTACCAAACTTAGAACCTCCAAGTTGGTACCTCTTGATAATCTCGAGTGCAATTTTAAAAGCCTAAAATCCCGGTACCTAAGAACTAACACGATGAAATATCGAGTTAGTAGTTTCATGTTTAATTTATTTTGAATTATTAGACTAATTAACAAGCAACGCATTTAAACGTTGGTGGGGTAACCTTGCATTCCCAAGGAATGATGAAAGCATAGCACTCCTTAGTTGTGGTGTTAATAAAACCCACCATCATCATCATGAAGGAGAGAAGAGCACTTTGTTTGCTCATTACATTACTCTCCCACACAGTCTCTTCGTTATTCTCCGAGTTATTTTTGTGGTTCGCAATCCCTATTGCCTACAAGGATTCGTGTTGTCATCAGACTCTCTCAACAAGATATCATCTGTTTTGATTCGAGACCAACATAAATTTATTTTTGGATCTTATATCAAACTGCGTTTCATTAGTCGAGAGAGAGAAATTGACTTGTCTTCATATTTCAATTGATACGAGATCTGTTTTATGATTTTGACAAAACTTGAAGTTGTTCGTTGCATTTTCCAAAGCCGATGACAAATCTCATCGCTCTACCAATGTCATGTAAGAAATTACGAGAATGCACAATCTATATATTCCCTCTAAAGGGATTAAGCTTCCTTAATCATTTTTAATTGACTCAATGAGTCATCGTTTTATAAACATTATCGCCTTTGATGATGCACGATCTTATTAAACAACTAACGGGGTGGAAAAAAGTGAAGGATGAAAATTGCATTGCATGTGGGATGACCCAAACTTTAATTCAACAAAGATATTTACTAATAAGAGCAACTTTAAAGCTAGAACTTACACCCCTTATTATCTTACAAAAATATGACATCGAGTAATCGCGAACAATAGAATCATGTGATAGGCTTCTTAAACTTGCCCAAATCATCTTGACTTTATCTCATGACATATCACTTATGAATTGGTGTAATAACTTAGTTGAAATAACACTTTAATTGCATCGATCAAGGAAAGAAACATCATGAGATAAAATTTGAGTACAGAATTAAAGAGCTACAAATAAGAAAACATAGATCTAGCTATTCAAACAATCAATCAGAAACTCAGAACTTTGTTGCACCTAAAAAATTACCATAATGAAAAAAAACATAAGATGTTTAAATAAGAGTATTAATGAACAAATCCATTTACCACCGACTTCAGGAATTGAAAAGAAAAGTTTGTAAAGTTTGTAATATCAGAATTAATTTTGACATTATCGTCGTCATCACAAGTTGGATAAATGGTTTCCCCTAAGTATAACACTCAACCTTGGTGTTAAAGGAGTTTAATCATGGAATGGAGCATCAGTTTTGCAGAGACCCTGTGACTATGAAAAATCAAAGTATACAAATAATTTATGGAGCAGGATTTACCTAATCCCTTCAGGAGCAAAAGCTGAAAAGACAAGATCCATCTTCATAGTGCATGAGAGCGTGGATCTGGAAGAAATAGAGTCATGAGAAATCGGTGGATCATCTCGAAGCTCGTAAATGTGATTACGGCTGCAGGAGTTGTCCTGAGTAGGTTGGTGGCACACCCACGATAAAATCCAGGGACGCCTTCTTGCTGAAATACTTTTTTAATGCAATCTGTTACCCCGGCATATCGTTTCTCAGAATGGTGCCCTTGCTCTTGGAGCCTTGCTCGTACTACCTACAAACATAACACCATTACTGATGTTACAGCCAACTACAAATAAGTATTATTGACTTTTCATTTTTGTTTATTATTTTCATTTATAATGCTTTCAATTAGAGTAAAGAAAAATAATTTACTTAAGTTGACTTGATCTAACCCATTCGATTCAAAATCAATGATCCAGATTAAGAGATATGTATAGAATAGAGAATAAAATGATACTTGAAATGTACTTCAATAATAGACAAAAATAAAGAGGATATTCGTCCTTCAATGATATTAGTTATTGACTTAATGCAATAATATTTGAAAATTACTGTGTTTGGTTTGACATGTTTTGACGGGAAAGAGGGTCTGAACAATCAATCACTCCTAAAACGAACGGCTCTACGAAGGATTTTATCTTCAAGGAGCATTCCATGGACTTAAAAACTCATATCCCCAGTTTATTTTTCCTATCAGTACGTTGAATAAAAATTGAGAGCCTCATGTCATCCTCCCTTTGGCCAACAGGTTTCATAAAGTCAACTTTTGATGAATTTTCTTGTCATCAATTACTACCCACTTAATATGATTTCTGCTGACCAACTCATTTACCAGAAATGCACAAATTCAATTGACAGGTTAAATGTCAAACCTCATGAGGATATGTCAAAGTGGAAGCAAATATTTTGGAGACTGATGAGGCAACAGCAACATCTTGGGCAGTCAGTTTATCCGTAGTAGTGTTACCTGTATTAAAGAGGACACATCAAAGACAAATTCCAATGAAATATTCAAAAGAGGATGGAGTAATGAGGTACTCACTTCTACTGGCCAAGTATTCTTTTATCTTCTCATATGTAGGAAACTGGATTGCAACATGACTAACACCAGCTAAAGCAGGAACAAGACCACTGTTGACCAAGCAGTATCAGTAAATGTCATAACAAGAATTTTCTCGAGAAGGAATATAAAGGTCACTCTTGATCAGTATAAGTGAAAAAGTACCTGTATAATCCACGAATGCCTTCCTCCAGAGCTATTCTCCTCAAAGCAGATAGTGTATTCTGATAAGGCACCACCCCTGGCCTCATTCCTTGCGTCTACAGAAAAAAAGAGACGGATTCTGAATCGAAAGTGCACAAATTAATTCCTATAAAAAACTGTCGTGTATAGGAAATATTACAACAAAGATCAACTCATCAAGTTTGAATAAAATTATAAATTCTATGTCATCGGTATCTTAAAGAGCAATATTGTTAATCCTCACTGGAAAACATTAATTTTTCCACAAGTTTGTGTATGTTATTATTTTAGAAGGCTACACTATTTCGACATAAACTTTTTTAATTATTTAATAAGTAGTATGCATGTACTAATAAACGATTTAAGAGATGTTGGTACCCCAAAATGTACTGATCAGGAAGAACCTGAAAGATAAAGAAAATAACAGGCAATTACAAACACACAAAAAAAAACTTTAAAGACACTATTGTGCGGCCTACTGCGACAATGACTTGATAGATACAATGATTGGTTGATAAGAACCCAGAAAATTATATAAGAACTATTCGGTAAAACATCAAAAGATAACAAATGCTAGCCATTCGAGAGACTTAACTTTCTTCCAACAAACTCTTCTTTAACTCCCCATCTTCTTTATCAAATAATACCATACCCCAGTAACAACCCTAACCAATATATTAACATCACCCAAACATGTCTAACTGGCTGCTGAGCTGGCCATAATGAACACGGGCTTATCAATAATACAAAGAATTTCGGAATAAACTTCACATACTTGAAGTCTTGTCTTCACAACCCAGAGAGGATTTGTGGCAATAGTTGTTGCAGCTCCAGCACCAGAAGCGGCTATCATGTTAGCACCAACTGAAAGGTGATGATCATCTGCAGACAATCCACATTTGGAAGCACAAATTGTCAAGAATGATAGTGAATTGATTATACACAACTAGAAAATAGAGGCTCTAATGGAGAGTTAAATTTTGATAGTCATTCTATCAAATATTTCAGGAGTCGAATAGATCATCACTAACCATCATAGCCAAGTAAACTTTTGAGTTGCTCATACATTGTAAAGTAAACCTGAAGAATTTAATTCTGATGTTATTCGACAATTTATTCACAGTTACAATCGTTAACATAAAAAAAGCCATCCAGAGAAAATGTAATAATGCACATAAACAGGCAAGATATTACTAAATCAAGAAAATGTAACTCCTCTAAAACCTATAAAGCAACTTCAGAAGAGAAGAAAGACGAAGAACAGCATGCACATCATTAAACGATGTCAGCAAAATGGAAGTAGGGATAACCAGTAAATTTGTAATAAACTGATATACATACAAATAGCAGGCGCACAGAAGTTTTTTCTTAGATTCAATAAATAGTATCATCTATCACATCTCCCAGTTGAATCTCAGCAAATATGCTACGACAGCCCTAGTATTTCACTTCCACAAATATCAAAGCTAGCAAAGGGGAAAATATGACAGTCCAAAATCCCAATAAATTCAGAGCGTAAATTTTGTCACAGTATGGGACTCACTGCCCAATTAGGAAGTAATGCTAGAACAGTGGGCGAGAGCCCACGGTACATTCCACGTAGCCCCTCCTTCTGGAATATTTGTTCCAAGCTGCCAACTATAAGACTGCCTGGCAAAATGATAGAGATAGAATAACATCATACATACGTCCTCTATGAGCACTCCTGTAGTACAAAAAATATGACATCTTGCAACCTAACACAACAACTATGACATAGTGTTTCCAGGTAAACAGCTTTTTCTACATCACAATGAGTGCACATTCATTCACATTTTAAACAAAATGCGGTAATAACACTATTTAGAATCTTTTACGCACATAATTCCACGGGATACTAAATCGTTGAAAATAGATACAATCAATAAGATTGGAAAAGAAGGGTGGGGTACCTTTAACACTTCCATTACCAATCTTTGGCAGTCCATGAACCTGAAACCGAGTCTTTATTACATCTAAAGGACACACAAAAGTAGCAGCAATGACTCCTGCAAACAAAAGTTCCAATTCAAGGAAGCATTAGCTCCATTTTTTAATCAGTAAAATGAATAAATAAATATAAAAGCTTCACAACAAGGTTGAGCTACAAAAAAACACTCAAGCACCTCCAAAAAGAACTATACAACACAACATTCTAACACCTCCCTTCCGAAAGAGAGTATTAAGAAAATTAAAATAAAAAAGACTCAACATCAAGACTCTTCTGCAAAAATCACTCTATTCCACTCGTTCCAAACACACTAAAGAGGACAGCTGGGAACATTTTCTTGGCAAACCACTAGCTCCTCTAAATCCCTAACTCCTATTAATTCCAACAAGAGATTCCTAGTCAAATTCAGAAACATCCAACACAGGCCAAGTCACTCCCAAACCCAGGACCACAAGCAGAGGCTACATATAAACTAAATGTATTTGAGAAAGCAAAAACCTCTCTTCTTCATTTTTTTCTAATGAAAGAAAGGCTTCTCTGCACGCAAGCCAGGCAAAGATAACTGCACCTGGAGGGGCATTGGACTTCTAATGTTTTCTTCCATAACGGGCTTGCGGAACTACAAGAAGCATTAGCTTTCAAACGTCTAACACTAACTAGCAGCCAAAAAAAAAAAACAACGTTGTTTCCCATCTGATTGATCAGATTACACTAAAATAAACTATTTTTGGCACGTATTAATAAATTCTCCGTTAAAAATTTCATTTTATTTCATAAAATCAACAAATTTTTCCATTGACGCTGTCATTATAAGACCAAGTGAAGGAGGTGTTTTTCCTTGACCTGTTTTCCAGTTGAGAAATAAAGGACTAGTCCTCTGCCAAACAAAACTCGTTCAGATGTGTTATGGGCGGTGCCACGAGAGTTGAAAGGGCTATGTGGCACAATAAGAGAGGCTAAGAATGTCTATTTAGTTGAGGAGGAGGAAGGAGCAGAGAAAGATATGACGTGAAAAGAAATTAGTTTCTTCCTCTTAGCTTTACTTTCTCTCTCTAGAATTAGTTTGTGTATTTCCTTTCTCTCTCATCTGTATCTTCTTCCTTCCATTTATATTCTGCAGCTGTATTTTCTTATTCTTGCTCTGTATCCCATGGTTTTATAAATAAAACTCCTTTTTTTTTCTGGTCGCCGACTGAGGTTACAGAGCTATTGTTTTGGTTTTGCTCGGCAAAACCATGACAAGATTATCATAAAAGTAGCTAACCCTACGTGGAACATCAAAAGCAAACCTACATAGAAATTATCAGATATCCGCAATTTTTGACATAAACAAACAAAACTGATTTCATGAATGAATTAAAAAAAAAAAAAACACCATATACCAGCTGCAGCACCAGCACCAGCATGGCAAAGAAGACCCTTGGGGCTAAGGCCGTGAGCGTCGGCGACCATTGCTAAACTCCGTCAAAAAACCTTTAAAACACGCAGATTGAAAATCAGAGAACGATTCAACACAGCCCTCTCTCGAGAGGTAGATTGCAGCAAACCGGAGTCGCATGGCCAGAACAGGAAAAGCCGCAACAGAGCGAGTCAAACCTCGGGCCGAAACTCCTCTCACCCGCAATCAATTTTCCAAAAAGATCAACGCAAATCGAGAAGAAACGGATGGAGATTCCGAATAGAGAAACTTGAGAATTTGATACTCTCACATTTCTCTATCGCCTACCATAGCCAAGGACGGTCAACCAAAGGAAGCCTATCTCCTCACGGCACGACGATTAGCCACATATATTTCGTCATTACGAATCCGTCGTCGCTATTTATTAACTCCATTTTTGTGTTTAAAAAAAGGGAAATTATCAATTTTGACACTGTACTATACACGTTATTTCAAGTAGACTCCTGTACTAAAAAAATCGGCAACTCCAACCTCGTACAATTATTTTGTTATCGCTTTAAACCTTTTTAAAATTTCTGTTAAAACCTTACGTTAGTGCACGTGCAGAATCCAAATTTCTTAAAAAAAACAAACTTTTATCTTTCTATTCGTTTTTTCACTTGTTACTCTAGCCCTAAATCCCCAAATCTTCACCTTGCTCCTTGCTCCCTCTCAGATTTTTCCACCCGAAATCGCGAGCTTCCCCCCTTCTACTTTTTCCATTCTCCAGAGTCTCCAGCTCGCTTCTGCTTTTTCCATTCTCCACAGTCTCCTTTGTTGCTCTGCTCAATCCTCTAGCCCTAAATCCTGAAATCTTCACCTTGCTCTCTGCTCCCTCTCAGATTTTTCGAGTGTACCAGACCCGAAATCGCGAGCTTCCCTCTTCTGATTTTTCCATTCTCCAGCTCGAAATTGCGAGCTTCCTCCCTCTCCGATTTTCCAGAGTCGCCAGCCCGTCAACTTCCTCCTTGTCTCGTCTCTTCTCGGTAAGTCTCTTCTCTGGCTGTCTTCTTGTGATTGCTTTTGGAATTAAAATAAGGGTTTCGTCTTCCTTCTCTCCGTCTTTTGCATTTCGGTTGCCGGCTTTAACTATTTACTTATCGTCACTTCTGAATCACCTCTGTGCACGGATACTGAAGCTTTTTTCCTGTAATGATATTAGTTTGATGATTAACAACTATTTGTTGGACAATTGGATGACATGCAAAATGCTTCTCCACAAAATGTTTTCTGCCACGTTCTTCTTGCTGTCAAATCTGTTTTTTGATAATTCAAAGCATATATTATTCAAACCCATTTTTTATAGATTCTAAGAACAACAAAAACTTGAGAGAAAATGTTGCCTATTTCTCTGTTTGTGTCCTCTGCTCATTGCTATCACTGGGTAATCTATTACGGTAATCTATTAAGTTGTCAAAAATAAATGCACACACTGTCCTCAAATATGTCGTAATAAATTACAGTTAGGGATGGTTTGATTACTTATGGATGTCTATTCTTTTTCTCAATGTAATTTTTAACTTGTATTTTGTCTAACAGGAAATTCCAATGGGTGAATTTTCACTAGAAATCAATTATAGTGGTAAATTTGTGGTAAGCAAGGACACACAGTATGTGGGAGGAAAAACAGAAGTTGTTGACAATTGTGATGGAGACTTATTGTCCATATTTGAGATCGAAGATATGCTGAAAGAGACAGGGATACATGCATGGAAGGAGTTACATTTTTGTGTGCCAGGGTATGGGCTGAAAAAGGGGTTGAGAAATATGAGAACCGACGAAGATGTACTTGCAATGGTAAAATCGGTAAATGATAAGAGATATATGAAATTGTATGTGGAGGACATCGACATCAGGGACCAAGTTGGTGAAGGGAGTAGTACTGTCTGTGGAGATAGGCATCTGACTTCATCTAAAACTATGGATGATGAAGTTCCTAGTAATTTAGCTTTGGTTGTTTATGATGAGTATGCTTATAATGCAGAGGATGTTGAAGATTTTGAAGATGATGAGTATGATGCTGAGGATGATGATAATGATGATGATGAGGAAGATGACGATTGGGAGGATGATAGTGTGGATGATATTCAAGATGAGGAAGACGGCGAGGAGGAGGATGTAGAGGTTGATGATGATACGGAGCAGATAGATGTTGTCAACAGTTATGAAGAAGAAGAAAGTGAAGGTACCTTGGACAATGTTGCTGATTCTAGAGATGGTAAGGTAGCTTTGGAGATTGGAATGACTTTCAGTTCATTGACAAAAATCAAAGATATTGTTAAAAAATACGCTGTGAAGTATGGTTATGGGATTCGATTTGTGAAAAGTGAGAAGACGAGAATAAGAGCAGTATGTACGGATGGTTGTAAATGGGTGTTGCATGCATCTAAAATAAATAGCGAATAAAGTTTCCAAATAAGGACGCTCAATCATATACACAATTGTGCACGGATCGTGCATAATAGGCTAGCTTCATCAAAGTGGATTGCTCATGAGTACTTACTTAGGTTCAAGAGCCAACCAGATTGGAGCATTTCTTCTATTATTGAAACTGTGTAGAGGGAATTAGGCGTAACCATTACACCGATTTTGGCTTACAGAGCTCGACGTAAAGCACGGCTGATGAATGAAGGTAATGTAGAGGAGCAATACAAGATTTTATGGTGTTATTCAGCAGAGATTCGCAGGTCCAATCCTGGGAGCACATTCGACGTTGACCTAGAGATTGTGCCTCAGTCAGAATCACGTAGATTCCGGAGAGCCTACATGTGTTTACGTGCATGTAGAGACGGATTGGTAACTGCTGGAAGACAAGTGTTATGTCTGGATGGGTGTCATTTGAAAGGACACTGTACAGGACAACTACTTACAGCAGTATCGATCGACGAGAATGATGGATTATATCCAGTTGCATTTGCCGTAGTGGAGAGCGAATGCAAAGACTCGTGGAAATGGTTTCTAGAACAATTGATGAATGATATACAAAGGTCTATCGATTTAACATGGACTTTTATTTGTGACCAACAAAAGGTATTTCAAAAATTTTATTTGTACATTTGTATTGTATTTGCAGCAGTATGTAAATTGATTATTTATGACTATTCCTTTTTCATTGTATTTTACAGGGATTGGTTCCTGCTCTTGAGGAGATAGTGCCTCAGCATGAGCATCGATTTTGCTTGAGGCACTTATACAGCAATTTCAAGATCAAGTTTCCTGGAAAGATGTATAAGGAAGTCATATGGAAAGCTTCAATGGCGACCACAGAACAGGCATTCAAACGGGAAATGAAGAAATTAGAAGTAATGGACAAGGCAGCCTACACAGCGTGGAGTAAGACAGATCCAAAGTATTGGTCGAAGCATGCCTTTAGTCCATTTTCGAAATGTGATATGAGGCTCAACAACTTAAATGAGTGTTGTAACGCTATGATATTACCTGCTCGGGACAAGCTTATTTTGACCTTATTTGAGATGATACGAAAATCTCTCATGACAAGAATACCAGAGAAACAAAAAAAAAATGGAGCAGTGTTTGGGATTACTATGTCCTCGCATAAGAAATAAGCTTAAAAAGTTGGAATATGCTTCACGAAACTGGTCTCATATAGCTGCAGGAGGGAATCGGTTCGAGGTCTCGAACGGCAATGAGCAATATACAGTGGACATGAATATTCCAAGTTGCAGTTGCTTTGCGTGGACTTTGAAGGGAATTCCTTGTGTTCATTCAATCCCTTGCATTAGGTATTTGAGACGAGAAGTGGAGGAGTATGTGCACGAACATTACCACAGACAAACCTACTTAGATATGTATTCCCACTTTATTGCTCCGGTTAATGGGATGAATATGTGGCCAGAGATTGTTTCACCTACAATCATCTCACCATTACAAAAAAAACAGCCGGGTAGACCACGAAAGAAGAGGATTAGAGACGCTGATGAGCCTGAAAGTAGTACCAATGTCTCTAAAAGAAATAGAGTGATGAGATGCTCTAAGTGCAATGGGGTGGGACATAATGTCAGGAGGTGCGAAGGCGTTAATTCGAGTACATCCACACCGACTACTCGAGGAGCTGGAAGCGGTAAAGGAAGAGACCGAGGAAGAGGCAGAGACCAAGGAAGAGGAAGAGGCAGAGACCAAGGAAGAGGCAGAGACCAAGGAAGAGGCAGAGACCAAGGAAGAGGCAGAGACCAAGGAAGAGGCAGAGACCAAGGAAGAGGCAGAGACCAAGGAAGAGGCAGAGACCAAGGAAGAGGCAGAGACCAAGGAAGAGGCAGAGACCAAGGAAGAGGCAGAGACCAAGGAAGAGGCAGAGACCAAGGAAGAGGCAGAGACCAAGGAAGAGGCAGAGACCAAGGAAGAGGCAGAGACCAAGGAAGAGGCAGAGACCAAGGAAGAGGCAGAGACCAAGGAAGAGGCAGAGACCAAGGAAGAGGCAGAGACCAAGGAAGAGGCAGAGACCAAGGAAGAGGCAGAGACCAAGGAAGAGGCAGAGACCAAGGAAGAGGCAGAGACCAAGGAAGAGGCAGAGACCAAGGAAGAGGCAGAGACCAAGGAAGAGGCAGAGACCAAGGAAGAGGCAGAGACCAAGGAAGAGGCAGAGACCAAGGAAGAGGCAGAGACCAAGGAAGAGGCAGAGACCAAGGAAGAGGCAGAGACCAAGGAAGAGGCAGAGACCAAGGAAGAGGCAGAGACCAAGGAAGAGGCAGAGACCAAGGAAGAGGCAGAGACCAAGGAAGAGGCAGAGACCAAGGAAGAGGCAGAGACCAAGGAAGAGGCAGAGACCAAGGAAGAGGCAGAGACCAAGGAAGAGGCAGAGACCAAGGAAGAGGCAGAGACCAAGGAAGAGGCAGAGACCAAGGAAGAGGCAGAGACCAAGGAAGAGGCAGAGACCAAGGAAGAGGCAGAGACCAAGGAAGAGGCAGAGACCAAGGAAGAGGCAGAGACCAAGGAAGAGGCAGAGACCAAGGAAGAGGCAGAGACCAAGGAAGAGGCAGAGACCAAGGAAGAGGCAGAGACCAAGGAAGAGGCAGAGACCAAGGAAGAGGCAGAGACCAAGGAAGAGGCAGAGACCAAGGAAGAGGCAGAGACCAAGGAAGAGGCAGAGACCAAGGAAGAGGCAGAGACCAAGGAAGAGGCAGAGACCAAGGAAGAGGCAGAGACCAAGGAAGAGGCAGAGACCAAGGAAGAGGCAGAGACCAAGGAAGAGGCAGAGACCAAGGAAGAGGCAGAGACCAAGGAAGAGGCAGAGACCAAGGAAGAGGCAGAGACCAAGGAAGAGGCAGAGACCAAGGAAGAGGCAGAGACCAAGGAAGAGGCAGAGACCAAGGAAGAGGCAGAGACCAAGGAAGAGGCAGAGACCAAGGAAGAGGCAGAGACCAAGGAAGAGGCAGAGACCAAGGAAGAGGCAGAGACCAAGGAAGAGGCAGAGACCAAGGAAGAGGCAGAGACCAAGGAAGAGGCAGAGACCAAGGAAGAGGCAGAGACCAAGGAAGAGGCAGAGACCAAGGAAGAGGCAGAGACCAAGGAAGAGGCAGAGACCAAGGAAGAGGCAGAGACCAAGGAAGAGGCAGAGACCAAGGAAGAGGCAGAGACCAAGGAAGAGGCAGAGACCAAGGAAGAGGGGAAGACCAAAGAGGAAGAGGCCAAGGGGTTTAAAGAGAAAGATGTTGTGAGGAAGAGGTCTTTGCTATTTGCACTTTTGCAGGAGAATGTTTGATGAATTGTGATTTTTTTGGTCTTTTTTTGTTTCTGCTTGGTTACTGGACATGAATTGTCATTTTGTCTTTTGCTATTTGCACTTTTGCAGGAGAATTGTGGCTGATTTGGAATGGAATTTGTGTTGTTTTGGTTTCTGCTTGGTTACCTTGGACATGAATTGTATTTGAGGTCTTTGCTATTTGCACTTTTGCAGGAGAATTGTTTGATGAATTGTGATGTTTTTTGGTCTTTTTTTGTTTCTGCTTGGTTACCTGGACATGAATTATCATTTTGTCTTTGCTATTTGCACTTTTGCAGGAGAATTGTGGCTGATTTGGAATGGAATTTGTGTTGTTTTGGTTTCTGCTTGGTTACCTTGGACATGAATTGTATTTGAGGTCTTTTCTATTTGCACTTTTGCAAGAGAATTGTGGTTGATTTGGAATGGAATTTGTGTTGTTTTGGTTTCTGCTTGGTTACCTTGGACATGAATTGTATTTGAGGTCTTTGCTATTTGCACTTTTGCAGGAGAATTGTGGATGATTTGGAATGAAATTTGTTGGTCTTTTTTGTTTCTGCTTGGTTACCTGGACATGAATTATCATTTTGTCTTTGCTATTTGCACTTTTGCAGGAGAATTGTGGTGATTTGGAATGGAATTTGTGTTGTTTGGTTTCTGCTTGGTTACCTTGGACATGAATTGTATTTGAGGTCTTTTCTATTTGCACTTTTGCTGAATTGTGGTTGATTTGGAATGGAATTTGTGTTGTTTTGGTTTCTGCTTGGTTACCTTGGACATGAATTGTATTTGAGGTCTTTGCTATTTGCACTTTTGCAGGAGAATTGTGGATGATTTGGAATGAAATTTGTGTTGTTTTGGTTTCTGCTTGGTTACTTGGACATTGAAATGTAGGAAGAGGTCTTTGCTACTTGCATGGTTACTTGGACGTTGAAATGTAGGAAGAGGTCTTTGCTACTTGCAAATGCAAAGAGTGAGATGCAGAGAGTGGGGAAGTAATTGCTGCATGTGCAAACTGAGTCAACACAATGAAACAAGAAAATGCCAATAGATAAGCAACTCGTGATAAATTACATCGTTGTAATAGAAACCACATTTAATGAGACCTTGAAGCATTAGTTCAATAAGGTGTACAGCTAGAGTCAAGCAACAACAGCATTAATTCTTGTCTGGTGATGTTTTGTCTCACTGTCGAATAAGCTAAACAAACTTACATAGTCAAATTTTTTGATGGTTTACAGGAAAATCATCAAAAATAAGCTGCATCCAACTGGAACTTAGTACTTCAGCATCCGACTTGATTGTTAAACATAAGCTACATACACTAAATTCATAAGCTACAAACTAGGGGTGGGCATGGGCCGGTTCGGTCCGGTCCCGAGCCCAGATCGAAACCGGACCGTGCCTTCGGGATTTTTTTGTTGAAGACCGGAACCGGTCCTGGGAGGGACCTGGACCGGACCAAAAATTCGGTCCGGTCCCGGTTTCTCCCGTTCTTTCTTTTCTCCTCTGGATCTGGATCTGGAGTTGGAGTCTTCCCTGGATAGAGTCGACTCCAGTGGTGATCGAGTGACTCTTCTTTTAAAACCAAAACCAGAGGAAACAAAGAACGAAAAAGAAAAATTTAAACTTTAGTGGTGGGTCTCGTAGATTCATAGACCCAATCACACAATTGAATAGTTGAGATTAAATCAAATCGTGGGTCCTCACTCCTGATTGCAGGAGGGCGATCTCATCTGAGCAGCTCTCTATCGGATAGAGAGACTTGCGTCTTCCCTGAATAGAGACCGGAGGTTTGCGTCTTGCGAATCGGAGGACTCGATCACCACTGGAGTCGGGAGCAGGACGTGTGCTGTTCGCTGGTCGCTCGGGAGTTGGGAGTTCGGGTTTCGCTCGACGCTCGACGCCAGTTTGCTTTCAATTTCGGACTCTGAACTCTGAACGTTCAGAGTTCAATTAAAAATTGATTTGAATGGTGGTTGCTGAACCGTTCAGCAAAAAAAAATAGTGAAATTTTTTTTTTAAACCTTCGGTCCGGTCCCGGTTCTTCGGGATTTCAGGCTCTGGAACCTGGACTGGACCGAAGGTCCTCGGTTCCCGTGGCTTTGGACCGAGGACCGAACCGCGGTCCATCAATTAGGGACCGAACCCGCTGATCCGGTCCGGTTCTCGGTCTGCGGTCCGGTCCTGCCCACCCCTACTACAAACAAACATACACTATTACAAAGTGATATAAACATAAGCAATAAACAATACAATTGTGAGTAGCAACAACTGTAAATACATAGAATTCTTTTTCCTCCACTTATTTAACATAGATTCTTGGATCTGCTCCATGCTTTCTATTTTTGCTCGTAACCCATTAATTATGTCTTTCTCCCTCAATCCCATGGTTGCATTGTACCATAAAAAAAAATTGCATCCTCCTGATTCCCTCTGTAACAAAGCTCACAATTTCAACTTCATACAGGTGCAATATTGTCACATTACAAAATAATGTAAGCAAGATATTATAAATTAGGGTAAAGTGCAATTTGGCCTCTACAACTAGGTGAAATAGACAATTTACACCGTAAACTTGGGTAAAGTGCAATTTGGCCCCTACAACTAGGTGAAATAGGCAATTTACACTGTAAACTTGAATAATAGGCAAAAACAACCTTAATGTATTGATAATGGGCAATATGGCCCCTACCGTCATATTTTCTATCAAAAAATAACATTTTTTCACTTATTCATTTTTTTTCCCGAAATGTCCCTCACTGGACCGAACCGGACCAGACCGGTTCAACTAATTCCACTCTTATTTATTTATTTGTTTAAATCATATTTCTCAGAAAAGAGAAGACAGATGAATAGAATTAAAATAAAAATAAAAAACCAAAGTGCAATTAGTCGAATCGATCCGGTTCGGTTCGATCCAGTGAGGGGCATTTCGAGAAAAAAAAAATGAATAAGTAAAAAAATATTACTTTTTGATGGAAAATATGACGGTAGGGGCCATATTGCTTATTATCAATATATTAAGGTTGTTCTTGCCTATTATTCAAGTTTACGGTGTAAATTGCCCATTTCACCTAGTTGTAAGGGCCAAATTGTACTTTACCTAAGTTTACGGTGTAAATTGCCCATTTCACATAGTTGTAGGGGCCAAATTGCACTTTATCCTATAAATTAACATTATATTACCGCATAATATTGACAGCCAAAAAATCTTCTACCAGGATTCTTCGGTGTCCATGATGTACAAAGATAAGCTCTTGCATTGCAAAAACATTTAACATTTGACAAAACCTCCGATTCACCCACAAAATTACACAATGAATATTGTATAAGTACAAACACTACTATTTTCAAAAATAATGGGAAATTATACCGATAGCACCTTCATTCATTTATGATGCACGCGAAGCCATTGTCAATTAGATTATCTCAACAACACCTACAACTCGATTTTGCATGTCATCGGATTGTCCAACAAATAGTTGTTAATCATCAAACTAATATCATTACAGGAAAAAAGCGGCAGTATCCGTGCACAGAGGTGATTCAGAAGTGACGATAAGTAAATAGTTAAAGCCGGCAACCGAAATGCAAAAGAAGGAGAGAAGGAAGACGAAACCCTTATTTTAATTCCAAAAGCAAGTACAGGAAGACAGCCAGAGAAGAGACTTACCGAGAAGAGACGAGACAGGGAGGAAGTTGACGGGCTGGCGACTCTGGAAAATCGGAGAGGGAGGAAGCTCGCGATTTCGAGCTGGAGAATGGAAAAATCAGAAGGGGGGAAGCTCGCGATTTCGGGTCTGGTACACTCGAACAATCTGAGAGGGAGTAGGGAGCAAGGTGAAGATTTCGAGATTTAGGGCTAGAGGATTGAGCAGAGCAACAAATGAGACTCTGGAGAATGGAAAAGGCAGAAGGGGGGAAGCTCGCGATTTCGAGTGGAAAAATCTAAGAGGGAGCAAGGAGCAAGGTGAAGATTTGGAGAGGAACAAGTGAAAAAATGAATAGAAAGATAAAAGTTTGTTTTTTTTAAGAAATTTGAATTCTGCACGTGCACTAACGGTAGGGTTTTAACAGAAATTTTAAAAAGGTTTAAAACGATAACAAAATAATTGTACAAGGTTGGAGTTGCCGGTTTTTTTAGTACAGGGGTCTACTTGAAATAACGTGTATAGTACAGGGTCAAAATTGATAATTTCCCTTAAAAAAACAACTTTTTAAATTATTTAATTTATAGATAATTATCTTAATTTTAAGATAATTAATAAAAAAAAAGTTCAATTTAGCCCCCAACTTATGGGGTCAGTGGTCATTTGGTCCATAACGTTTATTTTTGATTAAATCAGATCCTATCGTATACACCTTTTGCAATTCAAACCCTCCCGTTAAATTTTTCGTTAAATTTGACACGTGAGCTGCTAAAACCCCAAAATATCCTTATTTTCTCCCGAAATTCCTAAAATAAAAGTTAAATTCACTTTAAAAACATACACTAAACTATCTCTCATTATTCCAATTTGAATTTACTATAGGAATTTCGGACAAATTTAACTTTTACTTTAGAGATTTCAGGCGGAAACGAGGGTATTTTGGAGTTTTAGCAACGCACGTGCATAGCATGCCAAATTTAACAGAAAATTTAACGGGATGGTTTGAATTGCAAACGGTGTATACAATAGGGTCTGATTGGATCAAAAGTAAACGTTAGAGACCAAATGACCACTGACCCCATACATTAGGGGCTAAATTGAACTTTTCCAAAAAAAAAAAAAACTTTAAACTATGAGATAATTAACATATCGTTCTTAAACTATATTCATTAACAGAATCTCACTCTTACAAATGTTATCTCGAGTTGGATTCTACTATTTTTTTCTTTCTCGGAATTTAGAGTCCGTTATTTAAGAGCAAAAACTTGTTGTCTGAATTTCTGACGAAAATTTGGATAGACGAACTCTCGTTGAAGGTTGTGCTCGCACAATGGAGAGTCGACATGCAACAGCTAAGTGGGTGGTAGAACGTTATTTGTATCGATTTAGAAGCCAACCTTGGTGGAAAATATCATATATCATTGACACAGTTAGGCGAGACTTTAATGTCACCATCATCCCTAGCCTAGCAATCAGGGCAAGGAGGTGGGTTGTAAATATGGATTCAATTGTGCAATATAAACAGCTGGGGTCTTATGCGGAAGAAGTTCTGAGATCCAATCCTGGTAACTTCTTCGTTATCAATGTTGATAGGGTTGATGGTCAAACAGAGCCTATATTCAAGCGACTTTACATGTGTTTATATGCATGTAAGAGAGGCCTTTTAGCTGAATGTCGACCGATAATAAGTTTGGACGGATGTCACTTGAAGGGGGCATGTCCTGGTCAACTTCTAACCGCTATCGGTGTAGATGCAAATGACAGAATATATTCTGTGGTAGTGGCTGTTGTCGATGTTGAGTCGAAGAAGTCTTGGAAATGATTTGTCAGGTTGTTGTTGACGGATATAGGATCTGATCGTGGTGAAGGCTGGACATTCATTTTCGATTAACAAAAAGTAAGTATATGTGATCATTGTCAAGATTTATATGCTTTCACCTACTAACATATATCATATATTTTTATGTAGGGTTTGGAAGTAGTACTTAAAAAACATATACCAGATGCAGAGGTTCGATTTTGCGTACGCCATATGTACGCAAACTTCAAGAAAAAGTTTCGCAAAAAACTCTACAAAGACATTATGTGGAATGCTTCAACTGCGACAACACATGAAATGTTTGTGAAACAAATGAAGAGGCTACGAAGCTTCAATGAAGCAACATATAGATATCTTGCGGAGTATGATGCGAAGCACTGGTGTAGACATGTAATACCCAAAAATTTGTTCTTAACCTGTGTAGCCCTAAATTAGATTAGAGATGCATTAGAATTTTAGGCGTTATGCCGCTCGTTTTAGTTTTAAAATAAATAACGTCGGGTTTACTTTCTCTATTTTTTTTAGTAACCGTTTTAAGTCGATTTTTCAAGATTTTTACGGGACACGGAGTTAAGGGTGTCGGGATTGTGTGATAAAATTTTTAGAATTTTGGAGGTGTTTGGCTAGATGGAAAATGAAGAAAAGTAGAAAAACATCAAAAAGAGGCGCGCTGGCACCTGAGAGGGCGCCGAACGTGCGGCGCTGCGCGCGCTGCGCCCAGCACCATAAAAAAAAAAAAAAATTAAAATTCCTATTTCTACTTTGTTTTGACCCGACATTTTCCGACATATTTTAAACGTATTTTGGTCACGTTTTTCAACAAAAATCAAGGGTTCAAGAAACCCGAAAACCTAGTCAAAATTTTATTGAAACTTATTTTAAACGTCGTTTTAAACGCGGGATAGCTTAGCAAAGTAGCGCACCGAACTGGGTCGGGTTCGGGGGCGTTACAAGACATGCTTTCAGTCACAGATCGAAGTGTGAGCTAACGTTGAACAATCTGAGCGAGTCATTCAACGCCTTCATCTTACCAGTACGTGATAAGCCGATTGTGACCATGATAGAAATGATAAGAATGACAATAATGGCAAAAATTTATAAGAGGCATGAACAAATGGAGCTACAAAACGGACTACTATGCTCTCAGATACAAAAGAAATTGGTCAAACTACAAGATGAAGCTAAAAATTGGTGTGCAACCGGAGGTGGGGGTGAAAGATTTCAAGTTAGTGATGCCAATCAACAATTCGTCGTTGACTTAGCCAACGCTACTTGCAGTTGTAACCAGTGGCAGCTCGCAGGCATACCATGTGTTCATGTTGTACCATGCATATCATTCATGAGAAGAGACATTGAATCGTACGTTGATCGTTGCTATCATCGGCAGACATATTTGACGGTATATTCACAGTTCGTACATCCAATGAATGGCTTAGATATGTGGCCACCTTCAGCTATGAGTGAAATTCAGCCACTGATTGTGAATAGACCACCTGAGAGGCTGAAAAAGAAGAGAACGAGGGATGTTGATGAACCTCAAGGTCAGAGTAAATTGGGCAAGATGCGTAAGGTTATTAAGTGTAGTAAATGTCGGGGTCTGAACCATAATACTAAAACGTGCAAAGGAGTAACTATTGATTCAAGTATGGAAGCCAGTACCTCAACATCATGAGGAAGATCAACTTTGTTTGAGTGCTTCTCTTAGTTTATGAAAATTTTAGTTGTATGTAATCCTTGGATTTTGTGTTACTTATTTTCTTTCTAGTACTTATAATGATCGAAATACAATTTTATTTGTGTTGAATGACCGTACAATTTTTGTTTTTATAATGTCAAAAGATTTAAACACACTAATGTCGACCCCAAGTTTTAATAGAGAAAAACAGAAGCATTTCAAGTGTCGACCCGAAGCTTCAAGTGTCGACCTAAACATGTAGGTGTCGACCAGGATTGTCAAGTGTCGACCCCAAAGTGCAACAAATAAAAACAGAAGCATTTTAAGTGTCGACCAGACTTATCAAGTGTTGACCCCAAAGCGCAACAAATAAAAACAGAAGCATTTCAAGTGTCGACCTTGATTGCATTCATCTTATCAACTCTATCAACTTCAGTTAGGTTTATCGATAGCTATCATATAACACCAACGGTAACAAAGTGTCGACCGATTCTCAACTTCAGTTAGGTTCATCGACATTAATAAAACAAGAGAAAGGCTTTAGCTTTTGCTGCATAATTCAATGAAACGGGATAGAGTTTTACAGCAAGAATTCTGGAAGAGTATCACCTTTTACATAGTTATTATCATATGAGTCTAATAAAACAATTGATACAAACTGATCAACAATAATGCAGTAGTGATCCCTCTGCAGCTGCGCATTCTTTGACTTAGCTTTGTTCGAGTCTTCCTGCAGCTTGACTAAGTCTTGATTCGGCATGTGTGACTCTTGCTTCAGCTTCTTCGAGTCTAGATTGTAAAATGTTAAGCACATTCTTCTATCTCTCTCCTAATGGTTCGTCGTACCAAGAAAAGAAATTGCATCTTCTTACGCATCCCTGAAAAAGTATCAACTGTTATTTACAGTAGAAATTTATACATCAATTATGACAACGAATAAAAATTTACCTCAAACTTCGGACAAGTAAGAAACCTTCGTCCAGGATTCTTCAGTGTCCATGAGTTCGCATTCCTGCTCTTACGTTGCAATAACATCTAATTTGAAACATGCAATCTCCACTATCTATTGAAATTTCGCCTCCGGCAATTTGACTATCTAGAGTGCCCAATGTTTGTCAATTTCTACACCTCCTCATCCTTCTCTCCTATGCCTTTTGTTTTCTCAAAACAAAAGTAGAAAACAAAATAATGATAAAAAGAATTCACCACCAAAATCATTGGCAAAATCAAAGTAAATCATTTTTGAAAAAAATTAAAACAGCGAAGTACAACAACGAATTTCAGCAACGAAGTTCAGAAACCCTAACTATTCAAAAACAACTATTGGTTCAGATTTCAAACTCCAAAAACAAAGAACTTCGGCAATTACAGTACGCAAATTTCTTCATAAGCATGAGAAAGTTTTACCTTACCTTTGTTAGTCGAGCGGTGAGCAATCTGTCAACTGTTGTCTGGCGACTGGCGAGAGAGAATCGAGTGCGAGCAAGGCGGGGGTCTCAGGAAAGAGAGAGAGAGAGAGCGCGCTGGCAAAAAAGAGGGGAAAGAGTCGAGCTGGTCGTCTGCGTTTCTAGAACTCGGAAAGAAGAAGAGGGAAGACAGACCAATATGATTTCACCAAAAAAAAAAAAAAACCAGAGTGGAATTAGCCGAACTGGTCTGGTCCAGTTATGACTCCATGCAAGGGCATTTCGGGAAGAAAAAAGGAACACGTGAAGAAAACGTTACTTTTTAACTGAAAATATGACGATAGGGGTCATATTGCTCATTATCAATACATTAAGATTGTTTTTGCCCATTATCCAAGTTTACGGTGTAAATTACCCATTTCACCTAGTTGTAGGGGTCAAATTACATTTTTCCCTTAATTATTTATTGTTTAAATAAACCTTTAATAATTTTTAATCAATAAATTTAATATAAATGCGTGTTTTTTTTAATCTGCGTGATTACGTTAATGCAAACAAACACATCATTTTGACTAATTATTTTTCCCGGATGTGGTCTACAACTAATAAGGATCAAATTCAAGCAATTAAAATTTTACATGAACTTAATTGAGAAAATTAAAACCATGAATATCAAATTTGAATAAACTCTAAATACAAGGTGATAAAATAAAATAAAAATAAAATACATTTTGGGTACCGTGAATTCTTTCAATTTAATTTTCATAACAATTCTCGTAATTACATTTTGTTTCTCGCACATTATCTGTCGTTAAATTTAATAAAAAATATGATCGAACAATAGTCAATGGAAAATGTTAATATTACAACCTGCTACACACGACGTTTAAGTGTCACTTATGACACAACGTTTAAGTGTTACCTATTGATTAATATAATAATTAAGATAAATAATTACAGAGTAGATATAATGAATTTATGTTAAACACGGTGTAGCGACCCTCGCAGGCTGTCACGAAATATGACATACTAAATTTTATTTATTTATTTTTTGGTCGTTGTTTTAATTAATTTATGTTATATATTCATATAAGTAAAAATAATTAAAAATAGATTTAAATAATTAATTAAAAAGGGAAAAGAAAATAAGAAAGCTAAAAGGAGTAGGCAAGGTTTCTCTGCAAAGCATACCACAGAGGACCTCTCCAGTTTTTGCTCCAGTATTTTCCCTGCTTGAATCTCTCTTTCTTCGCCTGGAAATCTCAATCGTTTTGATGAAGAACGAGCGCTCTAATGGCTATTTCGCTTTATCCTTACGAATTATGCCCTAAAACCTTTTTTAAACCCTCCAATTTCGTTCTTCTCGGTCAATCCAGCTCCCTGAACTTCCGATTTGAGCTTCGGTTCACTCGTTTTTGGCTACTTTTTTTGTATTTGTTGATCCTTTGAAGTTTCTGGTAATTTACGATAATGTCAAACTCCGGTGGTTATGCGGTGACTCGAGTTCACGGCTCGGACAGGTTCTATAGTCCGCCGGCGGTTCGAAAACAGCAGCAATTGTTGTTGCAGCAGCAAGAGCTGCAGAGGCAGCTTGATAAACCGTTGAAAGCTGACAGTCGAATTGACTCAAGTGAGGCGGAGAACCGGACGGACTCCGATGAATCGACATTGTCGCGGCCTCATTCTGCTTCCTCGTCTTCTCCCCCGAGAAATGCTAACTTTACTAATTTGGATCGGCTAATGGAGTCCGTCACTCCGATTGTTACTGCTCAGTTCTCCGAGGTAGTTTGGAACTTAACCTCTGCTCGCAGCTGAAAATTATGAATTCACATTTTTTTTTTGCTACATTAAAAAAGAAGCTAAGAATTCGTAGCTTTTATTTCCAATTCGTTTGAGGTCTCCGCATCTGTAGTTTTTAAATTTTTGTTCCTGCTTTAGGTTCGGCTCTAGTAGAAATTGAAGAATTATGAGGGATGGATAATCTGTTTGATCATTTTTTTTTTCGAATTTGAAAATTCGTTAAAGAACGTCAAGCAGCTGAATGTTCATTTTCACATCTCTCTGAATTTTTGGAGGTTCATTTTCTTTATGGAATACAATACGTCTGCTGTTCATTTTAACTCCTAATATGTCTAGTGTTTTCCTTTTTCGGTAAATACATTGAGGAGACACTTTTAACTTAGTCACCAAATTCCGAAGGTTGGATGAGTGACATCTGGAATTTCTATGTTTTTCATTCTTAAATAAGAGGATTATAAGTTTGTGCAAGGAACTCATTCAGGGACATTTCACTGGATTTTTAAGTACTTTTTAGGTGTAACTGAAACATTTTTACTAATTAGGTATCAACGAAGAGTTCTGATTAATTGGATATAATAGTTGTTTTATATATGGAGTGGGGAATGCTGATAAGAGTTGGTTGAATGTTTGTCTCTTCACTCGATTTGCTGCTTAAAGGCATGGTAAGTAAATAGAATTGATTTTTACTGTGAAAAAGAAGGAAAATTTGGTTACTTATGTTGGTCATTCAGCGATAATTTCAGTTTTGTATTGTAGTTTTCTTTGTCATTTTTCATTGGAGTCGGGCATATTCAATTCAAAGTTTTTTGGTATCACAGATAAGAGCAAGGGGATGGAGGAATCGTGAAGCCGATATTTATCCATTTTTTTGTCTTGGGGACTTATGGGAGTCTTTCAGCGAGTGGAGTGTGTATGGATTGGGAGTGCCATTAGTATTGAATGGATGGGAATCTGTTAAACAGTATTATGTTCCATCCTTATCAGGAATACAGTTATACATAGACCCGAGTAAACTGAGGTGAGAATCTGTGTTTCATAGTTTTCACATTTATCGGTCACATAGACCCAGAGTACAGTGTGGTGAGAATCTATGTTTTTTGTAGTGTTTGCATTTATTGAATGTTGGTTCACTTCTATCACTTTGTCTGATTTTTGCTTTCATTTTTTTGTCGTTTTATGGGCAAGTGAGATTAAAATTTCCCATGAATGCTCCTTGTGAATCATTTCAGCAAAGCTCGTCCTTTCCTTGTTATTCCACAGATTGTTAGTAGCTGTTCTTGAGTGGAACTCAGCCTCTCCTTATTTATAGAAGTTCAAGGAGTTGTATACATCTCAGATAGGATCGTGAAATAATCTATTTGTATTACACTTTTTCGCTCTGATGGTGACATAGTTTTCGGTCATGTGTGTGCCTTTGAGTTTGGACCTGGCTAATCGAATGCTGGAACTCTTCAAGAATACTTGCTGCAAGCATCATTATCATTTTGTGATTTAGTTGGAAATTTCAGGAAGATAAGATTCATCTTTAACCTGAAAAAATTTGATCATTTGGATAGTCTGGCAGTAATTTAAGTAATTATATGACACAAATTCTTATGTTAATGAGATCTCCTCCAATTATTTCTCTTGAGAATTTGTGTTATATTTTGACAGGAGAGCGGTTGATGATAGTGATGCCGGGTCTTCAAGGGAGACAAGTAGTGGTGGCAGCAGTGATTGCAATGTAGAAAGAAGAGCATTGCATAATCTTGTCAACTTGAATTCTAGCAGGATGAATAATCTCATTTTAAGAGATGAAACTGAGGGTGGTAACTCATCTAGACTGCCCATATTTGAATACTTGGAACAAGAACAACCCCATCATCGACTGCCATTGTATGAAAAGGCAAGATCTTAATTAAACTTCATTTATTTGTCTTTTCTAAGGTTCATGCTTATACATCTCTTAATACCTCCATCTAATCTTTGTCGCAGGTGACAAATCTTGCGTCTCAATTTCCAGAACTAAGTAGGTATCGGAGTTGTGAACTACTGCCTTCAAGTTGGATTTCTGTAGCTTGGTATGATCTGTTCTTGCTTTTTGACTCCTTGTTATTTAGGCTGTTGGTTTTTCATTGATTGCTTTGTCCTCTTGTTCGATTTAGTGCTTTGCTTCTAATGTAATTGTACTATTCCAGGTATCCAATATATAGAATACCTGTTGGTCCAACGTTACAAAATCTTGATGCATCTTTTCTAACTTTCCATTCTTTATCAACAAACTCTAGAGGTCATCTCCCTCTCTATCTCTCACACATCTTATTAGTCTTGACTTCTTGATTTTGCTACATTGTTTGTGGCTGGCGCAGGCAGAAATCATCCACAGCTTCATTCTTCACGCGGTAGGAAGAACTATGGTGTCAATGTATCTGCAAAACTCTCTTTACCTGTTTTTGGCCTTGCCTCCTATAAGTTGAGAGGTTCAATTTTGACTCCAAATGGAGAGTTTGAATGGCAGCAAGCAAGCTCTCTATTGCAAGCAGCTGACGAATGGCTCCGTCGTTTGCAGGTTAATCTTCCCGATTTCCAGTTCTTTCTCTCCCACGACTCTCAGTGGAGATAGTTGTGGGTACGCAACGATTTCTCACTTGCCTTTTTTAAGTTAAAATTAAGTTAAAAATTTCGAGCTATTAAATCCATTTTCCTTAAAACTCTCCATTCCCCCCACCTATCCAAAATTTATACTTTTGGCATTGTCCTTATACTCGTGCAAGTTACATGTCTGAAGCCCCACGGTAGTGGACATGGGATAGGAGCATGGTAGGCACCAAAGGGGATGGTTGAAACTGAGCAATTGATGACATCTTATTGTTGTCAACATGTTATATTGAGCTTTCAATTAGACATGATGATGATGATGATAATGATGTAGTATATTATTAAATCACATACCATATGATGTTGTCTCCGCCCAGTTTATATGAACATATGGAAATTAAATGAGAAAGATGTATTAGTTATATGTTTTACAAGTTCGCCCCCTTCCACAGTTCAAGGAAAAAAAGCCATTTTCTTCTAAATTTGAAAACCTTTATGTAGTTTATATTCTTTTCTTTTTTTGGTAAATTTATGTGCTTGTTTTTGGTGGATAGGATATACTTGTGTGTTTATGCTGTGTGGGTGGGTATATTCTTTTATGCTGCTGTTTTGGTTGTAGTTGTAGATATTATAGTTGATTCCAATTATTGTAATAATTATTATTATTAACGTGTAAGTCATTGTGGTTTATGGAGCTGGTGATGATATGTTAATCAATTGTCTGCCTTTCTCACCTACCCATTTGCAACCAGTATTACAGAATAATCTTTTTTAATTTTTAATTTTTTTTGTAATCCTTAATTTAGGGATGGACGAATCCTGACTAAATTATCGGAATGATCTGATGGTCACAGTTCAATTTGATTTGATTTTGATGCATTTATGGTTCCTTTTTTCGGGTTCGGACTAGGAAGATACTGGTAGGTCATCGGTTTGGACCAAATTGGTCCGGCAAAATTTTACCTCAAATTTGAGGCCGAAATGTCAAAGAAATTGTCTTAGATTTTTTTTTTTTCGATAAATATATATATATCACTAATAAAATTCATTTGAGGAATTTAATTGAAGTATCTCTTCCAACTCACACTTATCAAGATTTTAAAATGAGAAACAGTATTAGCACTATCTAATAGTTTAAAATGTTTGAGTTTGTTGCCTAGATTTATAATTCAAATGGGATCTTTCTAGTATCTTAGCCAAATTTGTAAACATCTATCTTGTAAAGACGATGCCTATTTGAAGACGAATGAGATGTCACGTAAATTCTATCTTTCAACTTCCAAGTCAAACAATAAATTGTCTCATTAGAATTGAGTCATCTTAGGAGATCGATAATTTTTTGAAATTTCTAAGAGAATTATCTATCAAAATACATAAACCATGTAATATCGAAATCAATGATATACTGTTCATAGGTTTTTTTCGCATTAAAATCTCTTACATTGGGTCTGATATGTAGTTACTTACACATCTTCTAGAGTCGACAAACATATTTCATATTATAACGTTGCTAGGAGCCTTCAGGGGAATCAATCGTAGTTACGGATTTGTTGCAAGTACTTGAAGGATAATAGAGTGTATGGGCATTACTTTCAACCTCACTCGGCTGGGCTAGCTGAAACAAGGTCTTGGTCGAGCTCAACTGGCCTTGAGTTGTGCCCCGACCAAGCCTATCCAAATTACAAGTAAACTTGGATGATAGCCAATCCAGCCAGCTTGCCAGTTGCTTGCCCTTACATTACTCAAATGCTACTGTAGGTACACGTGAAGGAGTCGATAAAAGACTAGATTTGCTAGAATTGATAGCTTTTATCACCAAGTATGATTTCTTAAGAGCAAAATCAAAGAAAATAGATTTCACCGTGTTCTCAGTGTCTAAGTAGATTCTTATTCAAACAGAATCGAAGTATAGTGTTAACAAGTAAGTGTAACTGTTCAATTCTATGACGGTGAACGAGACAAAAAGTAGATGCACAAAAGAACATATAAAAAAATTTCACTTTAATCCACTGGTAATAATAAATAAATAAAACTTTATATTTTATGAAATTTTAAAGTACTTTTGTTATATAAAAATACAATTTTTATATAAAGATCAAATGCTATTGGATGGGAGCTCACCAAATCTATAAAGTGTTCAAAGATTTGAATCAAACGGATCTATTTTTTTAAGTTTAATTTTTTTTAATTATTTTATTCCAAAAGCTTTGAATTTTTAAATTTAATTTTTATTATAACATTTTTTGATTTGACTTCTATTGTAATGTCGGCTTAGAGAGGGGACCATAAACCAATCCGACCGTTTTGGTCAAATAGCGCCCCTACGATCATGTTGAATCTACGGTCTGTATTAGTCGACCGTTAAATTTAAATACTTTCGGTCCTTCCTTTACTCAAAAGCCAATTCGACCGTTGCTTGAACCCAACCTTCTTCATCCTCCTCCTCCTTAAACACCTTCGTTTTTCTGTGCATCTTTCATGGGTTTTTGAAATTCTCAATTTTCTCTTCGTATTTTCGTTTGCTGCTTTTGAATTCCTCTGTTTTTCTTTTCAGTAGGAAGTGTAGTTTGATAAAAATGGTGAAAACGGCTTCTTCACCGTCGTCTTCTCCGGTGAAAATAACAGTTTCATCAGGTGGGAAAGGGGGTGCCATTAGAAGCATGGGCTTAACAAGCCCGATTTCTCGAGCTTCCGTTTCGAACAACCCTAACTCGCCTCTCAGCGGCAGAGGGAACCGCCGGTCCAGCGGTGGAAAGTACGTTTCAATGTCTAAAGACGAAGCTATGGAGGAAATGAGCTCGGAATATGTGAATTATACTGTTCATATACCACCAACTCCGGACCATCAATCAGTCGCTGCTTCCCAGACCAGCGCCATGGAAGACTCGAGAAACTCTACAAAGCAAGAAAGGAGCTTCATCGCAGGTACCATTTTTACCGGAGGATTAAACTCTGTAACTCGAGGGCATGTGATTGAATGCTCAATAGATCGACCAGAACCAGTAAAATCTGGGTTGGTTTGTGGAATGAAGGGCTGTGATGAGAAAGCGATCAAAGGAAGAACAAGACTACCCTGTGATTGTGGGTTTAAGATTTGCAGAGACTGTTTCTTGGACTGCGTCGGCAATGGCGGAGGACGATGCCCTGGGTGTAAAGAGCCGTACAAGAATTGCAGTGATGAGGAAGAGGAAGAGGAAGAGGAAGAGGAAGAGGAAGAGGAAGAGGAAGAGGAAGAGGAAGAGGAAGAGGAAGAGGAAGAGGAAGAGGAAGAGGAAGAGGAAGAGGAAGAGGAAGAGGAAGAGGAAGAGGAAGAGGAAGAGGAAGAGGAAGAGGAAGAGGAAGAGGAAGAGGAAGAGGAAGAGGAAGAGGAAGAGGAAGAGGAAGAGGAAGAGGAAGAGGAAGAGGAAGAGGAAGAGGAAGAGGAAGAGGAAGAGGAAGAGGAAGAGGAAGAGGAAGAGGAAGAGGAAGAGGAAGAGGAAGAGGAAGAGGAAGAGGAAGAGGAAGAGGAAGAGGAAGAGGAAGAGGAAGAGGAAGAGGAAGAGGAAGAGGAAGAGGAAGAGGAAGAGGAAGAGGAAGAGGAAGAGGAAGAGGAAGAGGAAGAGGAAGAGGAAGAGGAAGAGGAAGAGGAAGAGGAAGAGGAAGAGGAAGAGGAAGAGGAAGAGGAAGAGGAAGAGGAAGAGGAAGAGGAAGAGGCTGGGTCTGAAGCAGACGACCAAGCTTTTCCATTGCCTTCAATGGCGGAAGCTAAACTAGATAACAGGCTATCGCTGGTGAAATCTTTTAAAGCACAGAGCCATCCTCCTGATTTTGATCATACCCGCTGGCTGTTTGAGACGAAAGGAACATATGGGTATGGAAATGCAGTTTGGCCTAAAGATGGCTATGGAGTTGGCTCTGGTGTTAATGGGTTTGAACATCCTCTTGATTTTGGTGAGAGAAGCAGGCGGCCTTTGACCCGGAAAGTCTCTGTTTCTGCTGCAATTCTAAGTCCTTACAGGTACATATCTTCCCTAATTTCTGAAATTTTCAGAGAAATTTGGATGATAATTTAGTGAAAATGGAATTCTGTTCTTACTCTGCAGATTGCTTATTATGATTCGACTGGTAGCTCTTGGTTTCTTCCTCACATGGCGGATTCGCCATCCTAACAGAGAAGCAATGTGGCTATGGGGAATGTCGATAATATGCGAGCTCTGGTTTGCATTTTCATGGCTTCTCGATCAACTACCCAAGCTCTGCCCCGTCAACAGAGTAACAGACCTCTCCGTTCTAAAAGAGCGATTCGAATCTCCGAATCTCCGCAACCCGAAAGGACGATCGGATCTCCCCGGCATCGACGTCTTCGTTTCAACTGCAGATCCCGAGAAAGAGCCACCTTTAGTGACCTCAAACACAATTCTATCAATCCTGGCTGTCGATTATCCAGTTGAAAAGCTAGCTTGCTATTTGTCCGACGATGGTGGGTCTCTTTTGACGTTCGAGGCACTTGCAGAGACGGCGAGTTTCGCCAGAACCTGGGTTCCCTTCTGCCGGAAACACGGGATCGAGCCGAGAAATCCCGAGGCGTATTTTGGGCAGAAACGTGATTTTCTGAAGAATAAAGTGAGGGTTGATTTTGTGAGAGAGAGGAGGAGGGTGAAGAGAGAGTACGATGAATTGAAGGTTAGGATAAACTCTTTGCCGGAATCTATTCGGAGGAGATCGGATGCTTACAATGCTCATGAAGAATTAAGGGCTAAGAAGAAACAGATGGAGATGGGAGGAAATCTTTCTGACAATCTGAAAGTTGCTAAGGCTACTTGGATGTCTGATAGATCTCACTGGCATGGCACTTGGGCTTCTGCTGAAACTGATCATTCCAGAGGTGATCACGCCGGAATCATTCAGGTGAGTTTTCCGGCCACTGATAATCTCACTTAAATCTGCAATTTTTTCTGTTCAGTTCATTTAAGATTCTCTGTCCTTTTGTTGCGCAGGCAATGTTAGCTCCTCCAAATGCAGAACCAGTTTATGGGTCGGAAGCAGACGGAGAAAACTTAATCGACACGACTGAAGTTGATATCAGGCTGCCATTGTTGGTCTACGTTTCTCGAGAGAAAAGGCCTGGATACGACCATAACAAGAAAGCTGGAGCGATGAATGCTTTAGTTCGAACCAGTGCAATCATGTCGAACGGCCCTTTCATTCTGAATCTTGACTGCGACCATTACATCAACAATTCCCTAGCTCTCAGAGAAGGAATGTGCTTCATGCTCGACAGAGGAGGCGACTAGAATCTGTTACGTTCAATTTCCCCAGAGATTCGAAGGAATTGATCGGAATGATCGTTACGCAAATCATAATACTGTGTTTTTCGATGTTAGTATGAGGGCTCTGGATGGATTACAGGGTCCGATGTACGTCGGAACCGGCTGCATTTTCCGACGAACGGCCATTTATGGGTTCAGTCCGCCGCGAGCCACGGAGCACCATGGGTGGTTAGGGAGGAGGAAAATCAAGCTATTCTTGAGAAAACCTAGATCGTCGAAAAAGGAGGAGGATGAGATTGTTTTTCCCGTGAATGGCGGTTATAACGAGGAAGATGACGACGGAGACATTGAATCTTTACTTTTGCCGAAGAGATTTGGGAATTCTACTTCTCTTGCTGCTTCGATTCCGGTGGCGGAATTTCAAGGGAGGCTTCTGCAAGATTTGGAAGGAAGAGGAAGAGGCGGCGGCCATGGTAGACCGGCGGGTTCTCTTGCTGTTCCTCGGGAGCCGTTGGACGCCGCGACGGTGGCGGAAGCCATTAGTGTGATTTCTTGCTTTTATGAAGATAAAACCGAGTGGGGAAAGAGGGTAGGCTGGATTTATGGGTCTGTGACGGAAGATGTTGTCACTGGCTACAGAATGCATAACAGAGGATGGAGATCGATTTATTGCGTCACCAAACGGGATGCTTTCAGAGGGACGGCGCCGATCAACCTCACCGATCGTCTTCACCAAGTTCTCCGGTGGGCAACGGGGTCGGTCGAGATTTTTTTCTCGAGAAACAACGCGTTATTTGCAACCAGAAGAATGAAATTTCTGCAGAGAGTGGCTTACTTCAACGTCGGGATGTACCCTTTCACATCCTACTTTCTGCTCGTCTACTGCTTTTTACCGGCGGTTTCTCTGTTTTCCGGCCAGTTCATAGTCCAATCTCTAAGCGCGACTTTTCTCGTTTTCTTATTAGCCATAACGATCACCCTATGCATGTTGGCAATTCTGGAAATCCGATGGTCGGGAATAACACTTCACGAATGGTGGAGAAACGAGCAGTTCTGGCTGATCGGAGGAACGAGCTCCCACCCGGCGGCGGTACTACAAGGTCTTTTAAAAGTAATCGCCGGAGTAGACATATCATTCACGCTAACCTCAAAATCGGCGACGCCAGAAGACGGGGAAGATGAATTCGCGGAGCTTTACGAGGTGAGATGGAGCTTTCTGATGGTTCCTCCAGATCACGATCATGATGGTGAACCTGATCGCCATAGCCGTCGGAGTAGCGAAAACGCTGTACAGTCCGTACCCGCAGTGGAGCAAGCTAGTGGGAGGGGTGTTCTTCAGTTTCTGGGTTCTTTGTCATCTTTATCCGTTTGCAAAAGGATTGATGGGGAGAAGAGGGAAAGTTCCGACCATAGTTTATGTCTGGTCTGGTTTGCTCTCCATCATCATATCTTTGCTCTGGGTTTATATCAACCCTCCTTCTTCCAGACAAGATTACATGAGATTCCAGTTCCCTTGACTGAAGCTTCTCATCTTCCAACGTTGTTGGTGTTTTGCTAAGGATTGCTTCATTTCTGTCCTCTTTGTTTTGCTGATGTGGTTGGAGACTTTCAATTGATTCTTCTTGAAGATTTCTTGCTGTGTTGTTATGTTCTCGTGAGACTTGCAACTTTTTGAAGAAACTCTCATCAGTAGTTCTAATCTTTTCTACCTGAAACATTAAGAAATAGAACCATCATCTAATTTGATTCGTACTTAATACCGTGTGATGAAGAGTGATCATTGAAGAATTGTATATGTGGACATAGATGGTAGAGAACTAATCATCTAATAACTTAACAATTGTATGATCCAGGAGGAGGGAGAGGTAATAAAATTTGATTGCCTGGACCCAATACTTCACGTCAGAAAATATAAAACTACAATGTAACTCTCGCCATAGCTCAGGGAACACGATGTGAATCTACAATGGTTGTTACAAGAGAGGATCGGGGCCCACGAGGAATAATACTTTTGTGTTTCTTAATTCAGTGTTGATCTAGAGCTAATAAGGAATATGAGATAGCATTAAAATAGGGAACAAAAAATGGAAGTGGGTATTGAAAGATGAAGCTAGAAAAGAGGGAGACAGGTAACCAGAGAAGTAAACAATGACCAGTACTAGTTGTGGACCTGGCGACAGTCAACTGCAGATTTTAATGGAGTTCAGTTCGGTCAGCATCTCTTCGACCCCATCGCATGTGACGACGTCCTTCTTCGCTTCTTCCTTCATTCTTGCCTTGGCAAGAGCTTCATCTATGGCGATAGAGTTTCAATTCAATTGCTTCATATTGGACTGAACTGAAGAACAGAGTTAATTCCTGCAATAACATTCAATTGGGATTCTTTCTTCTTTTTTATTTTCAAAACCAGAGAATGGTAGGTGATACAATGATTATACAAAATGCCTGGATGATTAGCCGAAGAATCCCAGAAAAAAAATGAACAAAAAAGCAGGTGAGGATGGTAAAATGAAATCGAGACGAAGCACAAAACAATGAAGAATAAGAGGGAAAACTGCGGAACAAACTGACAGTTCCGGGGGAAATTTACCGGAACTGGCGAGAGAGATGATAAGGTTCAGTCGGAATTTCCGTACAAATCGTATGGTGCCCACAGGTAGTCCAGAGGACATGGCTGCTTCGAATCCAGCCTCAGCCATGGCTTCCCACTGCCGGACCAATGCAAGAGGCTAACAGCTCCGGGATGGAGGTCTCTGCAACTTCCTCTCACGTTATCTCCGCCTAAACCGTGTTGATTCCACCGGTGCCCGATCGGAGCTATAGTGCCGGCGAAAACTAAAAGGAATGGCGGGAGAGAGCCGAGCTCGTAGATTCGATCACTCTTCTGAATCTCCATCCACCTCTCTATCCGCTTTGTGTATCCGGCTTGCCGCCACTTTTCTAGATCTACAACCATCACGCCGGTGTTGAAATAGCACGGTTTCCGGCCGGAGAATGTGCCGGAAAGCCTCCCGTCGGACCAGAAGTCGGCAGTGAAGTATTTAGTAAAGTTAGCGCGACAGTATTCTGGCGCTCCGATCGTCCGAGATCCCAAACTCGTCATCCATAGCTTCCGGATATCGTCGACGACAACTAAATCAGAATCCAAGTAAATCACTCGGTGGACACACGATTCGAGCAGGTCGGCCATATAGTTCCGAGCGTAATTTAGCGGCTGCTCGAGCGCTTGCCGGACCGACGACGAGATAAGATTCCGAACAATATCCGGATCAAACCAATAAACCTTGAATTTCAGTTGAGGGAAGGTGGATTGCACAAGAACATCAAGACTGCTATCGGAGACCAGAAAATGGAAGAAAATACTCTCCGGACATGGCGAATTCTGCAGAATCGAATAAACGGCGGCAATCGAGCCGCGGAGATACTCTAAGTCCAGAGTAATCGCTACGTGAACCAAATTCGGGTCGCAAACATTGAAATCCTCCCAAATTTCGGAGTAGTCGGAACCGCATTCCTCAGCATTGCGAAATGTCGGGGCGTTGCGGAAGGGGAAGCGATTCGGTGAACCATAGGTGGAAATGTGGGACGGTACACGAAGATAGAGGTCGAGGTTAGAGGATGGGATGGCTTCGGCCGGAGGAAACGATTGAAGAGAAGGAGCGAGCATGATCATAACCATAACGGCTGAGAAAAAGCCAGAGAGCCGCATAATCCAAAGCATTTTCGCACCATAAACGCCCTTCCTCCTCCTCTTCTTCTTGAAATCAAACCGATCTGCTAAAATCGACGATACAAAAGAACGCAGACAAGATACAGTACCCTAAGGTCCGCCAGATTTCACAAACTGGCGGCGAAATCGAAAAAATCGATTCAACACTTCCACTCCGCCTCGACAAAACTAAACAATACTCTATTCGAACCATGAGAAATAGAAACAGAATCCATTACCAAATCTCGCGCCGGAGAACGACGTCGCCGGCTTCCTTCCTCTTCTCTCTATCCCTGCTTCCCACTTCTTCAATGGCGGAGAAGGCGTAAACTGCCAAGCCCAAGGCGAGTGAAGAATGAGCAAAGAAGCACAACAGCTTACAAAAGAAGACGACCAGTTGAAATACCTAATTAAGCTCATAATTACGAAATTAATTATGATTTATAATACTAATCACGAAGACTAGGGAAAATTCTCTGTTTTAAAAGGCAGTGGCAGTGCGGCAAAAGAGCCAGCTGTCATCTCCGATAAGATGTGACACGTCATCGATTCGTTGTTTTGTTTTGTACTAACGGTACACGGTGTACGTATCTTGTTTACTCCACCCTGACCAGGTCAACCCGAACCCGTACCCGACACAAATAAACTCGTTGTATTTAATTAATTTTAAAATTATCGTTAGGTACTTCATTAGGACTTTCTTTTATTATTTATCACGGTGTGACATATTGCAACGTACCTAATCATTATTTCTATCTTTTTTTAATTCATTTAAATATATTAATTAGGGTTTGGAATCACATTCAAGTTCCACATTTATATTAATAGAATTCAATAATTGGAGTAATTATAAGTAATTAATTGATTGATTTCGTATTAATTAAGATATGTATAATAATTAATAGAATATTTTACAATTTAACTGAATTATTACCATAATTGATTAGCGACACATAAAAAGGATGGAATAGTTCGATTCTGTTCAGTTTCACTCCCAATTGAAACTGAACCAATTAGTTAGGTTTTAAATTTTTTGAAATTGAAACTGAACTGATCGGTTTTCAGAATCAAAGTCGAACTTGATCGAAATTCTTGGTTTTGCTTTCGGTTCTTGATTTTTTTTCGTTTTGAACTTGGTTTTGGCTAGATTTTGACCAATTTCAACTCAGTTTAGGCCAGTTTTGATTCGTTTAACTCTGTCATTTGTAATTTTTAATACAAAAATTTCAAAATCGGTTTGATTCAGTTTTTTCCAAAATTAAAACCTCCGCCCCTAAAACAGAAGGGTCGTGCCAAAAATTAGAATTAGAATGTTTACTATAATGTTGTTCTCCAAAGTTTTTGGAATTCATGTCTTAATGCATGCCCTTGTAACCGCTTGATTTAAACAAAATAAATATTTTTTTTACACCCACTAATTAATTTATTAATTAATTCATTACAACATATATATTCTTATATAAATTAAAAAGAAAAATAATATCATGATTTAATTAAAGAAACAAGAATAAATAATAATATTAGAGTCTTGAACGCTAGTCCTCAAGTGGGATTATTTATTAGTGAGAAATTAAGAATTTAAACTTGATCTAACTCACGTGCCTCTTCTTATCGATAATTACACTTCAGAGTTGTGATCGGATCGGGTCAAAGAAGTGGAGCCCCGATTACGAAGGCCGTCCTCAAAGGGCCCCGCGTTACATCGTTTATTTAATTAGAACACGAAGATCAAGACACTCAGAGCCCAGCTGAGATCCATGATCTACTATCATAGGCCTTCACGATCTATGAACTTAATAATCACCGATAAATGGTCGCCACGTGGACCACCGTTGTCACGTCTTCCTAGATGCGGTGCAGGCGTACGGTAGTACTGCAACTTTAGAGAATCAAAATTATTAAATTACTTCCTCGGTAGGCACCACCCTAACAGTCCGTACAACTTCCCGCAGAAAATCCAGCCTGGCCTCCACCATTGATTTTTTAGGTATGTAAAATGTTTGTATGTTTTAGTATTTTATAATTCGATTTTTCTAATATTGTTAATCATTGTATTATAATTACTATTATTTCTAACGTTACTTTGATTATTTAGGTATCATTAAATATAATTATGTTTGAAAAAATAATTAAAAATTAACGTTCTTCTTCTATATAAATAGAAGTGGGCAACCCCAAACTAGAATTAACGATTTACCCGAACTGCACGTTTCGATCCTGGTTAGGGCTATTTCTACCCACCCACGATTTTCAGTTTTGGTTTGAAACTTTCAAGAACCGTGCGATCCGTTCCCTGATTCCATACTTTCAAGAACCGTGAAAATCGAATTGGACTGTGGGTCAAATACTCGACCCGAAAATTGGTTAAATAAATAAAATTATGTTTCGATACATTTTTGTATTTTAGAAAAAAAAAAAGTGTAGCAGTTATCTTGTGTCGTTGCTTTATAATTATTACCTTATGATATGGCGGTTACCAGTGTATAGTTACTGTGACAAGTTACAAATAATTAAATATAATATCATCTTTAGAAACATTTTTTGAAATTGAAAAATTAATAAAAACTAGAGTTAAATTCATTTTTACTCTCAACATATCTGTTGAGGGTAAAACAGATATTAAAGTTTTTAACAACTTAACTTTTAAAGTACGTAAAACTTAATAAATTTATCTACGTTGACCCTTCGTTTTAGAAGAACAGGGCCCCGTTCCGCGTCCAGTGCTTAGATGCATTGGACCCTCTGGCCCGGGGCTCCTCTGTGAAAGATTGCCTATTCTCCTGAACCCCCTCTGGCCTAGGGGGCCGTTCTAAAAAAGCGCATTGTTTCCCATACAGTGCTTAGAAGCACTAGACACATCTTTGAGAACGAGGCTACGTTATATCGAACTCTCGTTAACCCTTATCATTTTTATGATTGAATAGAAAATTGGAAAAGACAGAAATACAACATCAAATCAAGCTATCTCGAGATAATTTAAAAGCAAACAAACGAAAGTTAGTACTGTCATTTTTTTTTTCATAACAACTAACGCATTGAAATTCCAATTATTGGAAAAGAAAAAGAGTCATCACAGAAAATCGGCCTTGACCAACAAGAACTACCCTCTAGGACAGAGGGGTCCAATGCTTTTTGAGCATTGGACGGGGAATGGGGCCCTGTTATTCTAGAACAGCCCTCGGGCCAGAGGGGGTTTGATGTAACGGGGCCCCGAGCCAGGGGCAGTTTTGTATACAGTTGTAAAAAAAAAAAAAAATTAAGGTCTGTTTTACTCTCAACCTATACTTTAGGGTAAAAATAAAATTTACCTTAAAAACTCTGATTAATCATTTTTTTTGTTTTATTAAATAATTTTAATGCAATTTCCAAACCATTAATTAAAAAAGAGCCGTTAACTTTGAAAAAAAGTTAACTCCATTGTTTGGTAGGTCACTGTCTCTTTTTTGGCTTGTGACCTTGTGTTGAAGAAAGAAGTTCTCTTTTGTTTAACTTTTTTTATTCTATGCCTTGTAATTATTAGAATAAGTATTTAATCATGTAATTATATACTCTAATATTATACAATGAGGTGAGTATGTCATTTTCTCATTGGTAAAAAAAATTATGGTATAAAATAAATATTTAAAATAATATATAACATAAATTAATGAGTGAATGACACATAAATGTCACGTCAATACGTGAGATTATAATGCAAAATTAGAGTTTTTATTTTCAATTTAAGAGAAGTTATTATATTTTCACTCAATCTTCAATATATAAACTACCGCTTTAGTTTAGTAACCAAAGTATGATGGCTTTATCATTAACCTATATGATATAACCTTGTCGGTCTATATATTAAATTGAGTAACATTAAACCCTATAATTTTAAGTATGATTGGTGCTTATTAATTAATGTAATTAATATATATATATGTGTGTGTGCACGCGCGTGTGATATAATTATAATTATAATAATTTAGTTATATAAATGTAGATTCATTTTAAAATAAATTTAACATTGTTTGATTTCATCAAAATATTATATAAAATAAAAAGACTTAAATAACAAGATATTAAATGATAAGACTGCATTATTATCGTGAAAAGACGAGCATACCCGCATTAGATGACGAAAAGACAAGAATACCCAAATGAATTCAACCCATAAACGAGTAGAGATGGCGGGAGAGATTCGAGAGGAATCGAGCAAATTATGTCTACTAGCGCCGTGATTGCAGATGAGGTAGTTCCTCTTCTGCTTCCTTCATCTTCGTCCAATTGTCCGAATTCTTCTGAACCGGCTCCCAATCAACGCCTCATCTCCCTTGATGACTTCCGTTGTCTCACCGTTGCGGTAAATCCCTCTTTTTACTCTTATCGAGCTGAAATCTGCGGAAAATTATCTTGATCGCGTTTCGAATTATTGATATTATCAATGTGCTGGTTTGTTTACTAGAATTTCTTATGATTCTGAAATTTCGATGTGAATTTTAAGTGCACGATGGAATTTTGTGGCATTTTACCTACTCTTGCTTTCAGAACGTTTGTTGTTAATGTTGTGTTAGGAATATATTAGGGGTAGATTAGTAAATAATATTGATAAGTGGTTAGGGTTTTGTGGGTTATATATGTGAGAAGAGGTGAGTGATGAGGGAGGAGAATATTGTGGGAGAGTGCAAGGCTCTATAATTCCTTGCAAGGGAGTGAGCAGAGGCACTATAATTCCTCTGTGGGTGGTGTGCGGTTCGTTGTGTTCTGTGTTTTCTGTCTTTGAGAAATCTGAATAGTAGGGTTCATATCAATGGTATCAGAGCAAACGACTTGGGCAATGGCTCACCGTGAATGGCGACAGAAGAGGGACTCCTTCAATGCGAGCATCTCTCGGCTGCCAGAGTTTGAGCGAACGCTGGCGATGATCACGGCGAAGCTAGACCGGCTAGTAGACGCCTTGAAAGCAGCACCTCCAAAGCAAAGGAATACTGGACAACTGAAGCTCGGCGACGGAGAGGGAAGCGACAAACCTGGAGGTCTGTCGAGCTGTCAAGGGGAGCCGGAGAAAGCGGACCATCGACGACCCAGCCCAGCGGTCACTCAGCCAGCCCCGGTCCGAGCCTTTCCGGCGAGCCCAGCACGGTCACAGCGTCGCGCTTCAGCTCTGTACGCAGCTCAGAGCGGGAAGTCAGTCCAGAACAGCTCATCCCGCCCAGCGATGCCCTTCCGGCGACCTTCCGACACCGAGCTGATGGCGAGGAGGGAGAGGGGACTATGCTATCGTTGCGACGATCGATTTTTTCTGGGCCATTGGTGCAAGGCTAACGATCTGCGAGAATTGGTTTGCCTTGACGAGGAGCTGTTGGCCGAGGTACAACACAACAGAGAGGAAGAAGCTCCGAGAGTGAATCAGAAATTTGCCCTCCTTCAACCAACCGGACCTGGGCCCGGTGTTAGGGCTACATGGGCTAACCGAATCGGGCTTAACAGCCCATCCTTCCTCTCAACCCAGCTGTCCAGCAAGCCCAGGCCAACTATGGTCTTCTTCTCCAATGTTAAACGCAGCGCTGCCACACAACCCAACTCCAGTCCAGTCCCCGTTACAATCGGCGTCTCCCTTTCGGGCTTAGCAGACCATACCCGATGCAAAACTCCATCGGAAATGAAGCAACCGCGCTGTTCGGAAACGACAGAACGGCTCTATCTTCACCGTCTTCTGTCGCAGATGGAGCTCGTCCGCCTCAACTGCAGAAACTTCACCTGTCTGCCGGAATATCTGTTGGAGTCCCAGTTCCTGACCGGCCAGAGGTCGGAGGTGCGCACCAAATTTCTTGTACTCCGACCGTCGGGACTCGACTGTTCGAAGGAAGTCACGCAGAGGGTAGAAGACAAGATTTGGATTATTCTGCAAGCTGGACCAGACTTACGCATCGAGGGCAGGGGGAGAGTAGGCCAATCTGGTGTTGGACCGGGCCCAGGAGTCAAAGAACCTGAACCTCCCAAACCTGGTTGGGCTCCCCAGCAACCTTCTCACTGGCCTAGGCCCAAAATTCTGCCAGTGAACCCAGTCCGAGTCGGGTCTTCTTCGCCAGAAGGAGATATGGTTACGATGAACGATTATCACCAAGCTCGAGTGGCCATTCCTATGCACCAGAAGCAATAACAGAGAAGGGGAAGAAAGGCGGCTCAATTTTTTTAATCCCACCTTGAGGACAAGGTGGATCTTTAAGCGGCCGGTATTGTTAGGAATATATTAGGGGTAGATTAGTAAATAATATTGATAAGTGGTTAGGGTTTTGTGGGTTATATATGTGAGGAGAGGTGAGTGATGAGGGAGGAGAATATTGTGGGAGAGTGCAAGGCTCTATAATTCCTTGCAAGGGAGTGAGCAGAGGCACTATAATTCCTCTGTGGGTGGTGTGCGGTTCGTTGTGTTCTGTGTTTTCTGTCTTTGAGAAATCTGAATAGTAGGGTTCATATCATGTTGTTTGTTTGATTAAAAGTGTTTCTAATGAGTCTGAAATCTTTTAATTCTATTTAAAGGTTCACAAGCATTTTGGAGACAGTTTTTCTACTTTCAGAGCGTCAGATGAAAGCAAAATAAGAGAAAAAGGATTTTTTGTCTTCGTGGAAAAAGTTTTTGGAAACTCATAATCGATTAGTTTTAGTGTTTTTGAATACTATAGATACCACTGTATGCCTGCTTCTGCGGTGACCGGCCCACACCCCCGGAGTCACAACCTAACATGGGCCCCCGAGTCACAGCGTGGCGTCGCACTCACAGAACTTCTCCCATGTTGGGTTGTGACTCCGGGGGTGTGGGACGGTCGCCACAGCTTCTCTGTTGGATTGTCGTTTATATTTTTTGTGATCACTTTAATCGCTTTAGTAATGGTTACTCAAATGAATTTTTATTGTTGTTACTCCTGGCTAACTAGTATGAAACTCATTGCGATTTGATGGTTATCCCACAGTTAATGATTATAGTTGATGATGCTGGAGGAGCTTCTCCATCCATAAATCACTCCCCGTGGTTTGGAGTGACACTTGCAGATTTTGTGATGCAATTCTTCCTCTTCAGTGAGAGGCAGTCTAGAACCTCCTTGCAATGCAGTTGGTTTAATTGATAGAGTCATTCTGGGTCGAAATCATCCTGTCTACAGAAGAACGAAGGTAATTCACTGAATCGTTTCATTTGGCCACTAACGGAAGCTGCCGTTTTTACTTTGTTTCAGTTGATTGCAGTATTAATTCCCCTGATTACATGCCTCTTCCTCTGAATTCCTCTGAGTGGTGCCTTGCTCCATTTGAACCAGATGGTATCCCAAGGTAAGTGCACTGTATTTATTCTAACTGCATCCTTGAATCTTTCTAACTTCCATTCTAATCTGTTGCAAACTAATCCAGTGCTTCATTGAAGATTATCATACACATTGTAAGATATTTTAGTAGCATTTCTTCATTCATTTATGGGCCCAATTCCTACAAAGCATGATTTACAGAAATCTAAGCCTCTTCCTCTTGATTACTCTTCTTTCAAATTGTCCTTTCAATATTTTATGACCATCATAACTAACATAATTTATCACTCTTATTCATCTTTTTGCGTCGACACAAGACGATTCCAACTAGTGGTTGTAAACAAGAGTGATAGAATTCCAAATGGAAATTCATGAATAAAGCCACTTTTACTTCTTTTTTTAATTATATTAAAATATTTATTGATGTGTCAAACAATAATTGTTATAATTATTATAATAAATTACAAAATTTATTATATTAATTGTATCAATCATTGTTTGACACGTCAGTAAATATTTTAATAGTATATAATAAGAGTAAAGATAGTAATGTTCAAACTTCACTCTATTTTAATTGAATAATGCTAATTTTACTGATGCAATTTACGTAATATTTTATAAATAATTAATTAATTAGGTTGATTTTACCATTCATTGACATCATTATTCATTTGAACTACTACCTAATCAATGATTTGTTATGTTAAAAATGGGAAAGTAAAGTCTAATTTTCCTTTAATCATAGATTAATTTAATAAAATCTCTATAATTACTTCTTACGTTGACCGTGGAGTCAAACTCTGAATACAGCAATGGAGAATATCGAGGAAACCAGGCCGTCTGGCCAGCCTGACTACTATTCAAACTAAACTGTATCAGCTTTCTTTAATATTTCTGAGCAGCATCGAGTTCAGAGACCACCATAGAATATAAATTCTGTCTGCCGTTTTTGCCCCTCTTTTGAACTGTACTCTCGTCTTCCACATCGTCGATATCTTTATTAAAATCAAACCCTTCACTTCTCTCCTTCCATTTCCCAAGAGCTCCCCCTCCGATGGCCGGGTCGGGCTATGGCCAATGTTCGAACGGAGGTGAACGGAGGCTCCAGATTGTGAGCGGTAAGGGATTCGGAGTCGGGTTCGACAAAAAGATCTACTCAGCGCGACCTTCTTCTCCAAAGATTCCGGCGACAGTGCACGGAGGAACTAATCATGTCGGATCCTCATGGGGCTTTGGAGACCCGGAAATCAAGAGGAAGAAGAGAGTGGCGATGTATAAGGTATACACTGTGGAAGGAAAGGTTAAGGCTTCTCTGAGAAAGGGGCTCCGTTGGATGAAGATCAAGTGCTCTCAGATCATCCATGGATGCTAAGGTTTAAAGTTACATTTTTATCTATTTTCTAAACTATATATATCGTTAGTCTATGATTGCTAAATTAAAAATTTTGTCACGTCAGTAGGGCCTCTTAACTTAAGGTTGTTGCTTAGAAGATTATAATTTTACTACATGTCATTAAATTTTGCCCTTTAAGATGATGTTTGGTTTGGTGACAACTTTATAACCGTAAATATTTCATTTTTCATCGAAATTTTGTATTATTACGTATCGATGTGAAACGATTACGCGACAATTTTTTTTTTTATAAAATAATAGGGCTAGGAGAAAGTTTAATCATTTGAACTTTCAACTATATGGAGAAATAAATAAGTAAACTACATAGAGAAAATAAACGATGTATAAATCAGAATGTCATACTTCATAGACTTAGATTTTGTTTAATTCATATGAAAAAACTAATATAAAATGAGAAGGTAAAACTCACTCCAAAAACTATCTTAAAAAGTGAGAGAATCCTTCTCATATTTATACAAGACCGTTTGTTTTGATTCTGTCGATGTAAGTTAACAAAAACTTGTACTATGACAAAAATAATTTAAGGTCATGGACTTTTTTTTAGCAGGGAACCAATTATAAATTATTGAAGATCCCCACTTATCTACGCCTAGAGGCTGTCGAACTCATAAAAATACAATAAATAAGATCAAAATTACACTATCTTTAACTACTACTTCGTTTTCTCATCTTCCTGGAAGCATTTATTATATACCAGTAACCAAATGCAGCTTTAGGCCCACAAGCTTTTACCATAAATTAGGTCGCAAAAATTATGGCTATTGCAAGAAATGATGTTTCTCTCCATTTTGCATGCATGCATGCAGAGAAACCCTAACTGGATTTTCATTCTATTGACCTTTGAATCATCCGATTGTAACGATGAATAGATTCCAATCGTTGGAGCTTCGCTTGCTTGTAGAATTGAGCTATGAACATCTCTGCCTTCGCGTCGATCATCTCGTCTCCTCCGATTTCTTGGTTCTCGTTATCACTGTGTTCGTTTCGATCCAGCTCCTGCAAATTCATGGCTGAGGCGTACCTGCGATCATTATTGTTGCGAATTTAGTTATGACTGAATTTATGATGTAATTGATATTGGATTTTCATTCGTTGGATTCGATACTCCAACCTCTCCGGTTGAATCTCACAGGATGAATTTTCAATTGCTTTACCTGCTCATGTTGTCATCGACAGTGTGAGACGACGAGCTCGAAGCTCCGGGAGAAAACGGCGACGGAAAAACGTCCTCGTAATGTTCGATCGTGGGAGTCGGAGGAACTGGGGCGCCACCTCCTCGAACGTTCGGTGGCGGCGATTGATCGTTTTGAAGGTGGAGAGGACGCATGGAACCCACAACTTGCTTCCACGACCCCTTCGAACCGACGTCAATGGCTTTCGATTTTCTGGATTGTCCGCGGAGCATAAACATTGCAACCCTAAGAAGATGCATTGCTCCCCTCTTCTTCTTCTTCTTCTGTCCCCTGGCTTCTTCATTTCCGACGTTATTCATGGTTTCGGTAAGAGGTTCTTCAATGGCAGTCTGCACAGCAACAATGGCTTCTGCATTTTTCTCCATTTCTTAGAGAGAGAAAGAGAGGGAAATGAGAGAATGGACGAAATAGAAGGAGAGAAGAAAGAGTTGTATTTATAGAGAGTTCCAATCTCTCTCTAAAGCTCTTCTCTCTCTAAAAACAAAAAGCACTGAGAATGGAAGAATGGTATATTCTATTCTTGACCAAATGCAGTTTGGCAAACCAAAACCCACTAAATAACTTGCACTTGTAAGCCGACAACTAAAACTTTCTTAACATATATTTTCCCCATGTCTAAAAACTAGAACATAACAATGCAACTAAAAACTATAATACAACAATATGACTTGTGTTTTATAATCAAATGAGAATCACGAGAATAAAAACGAAGAGCGAAAAAATGAGGTTTTCTTGGAAAATCTTAACAGATAAAAGAATCACGGGTATCTGAGAAAAATTCATTACGTCAAAAATTGAAGTACAGAATAAACTTTATGTGCATCAAATTTCTAAAACCAAGAAACATATTTAAAACTATATGATAAAAATGAGGTCGATGCCTTTGGTACCACCACGATCCTTGAAAAAGTTCGAGACTTTTTATTCTGTTGTTTTTTTTCGTAGCGTGAACTTTTCGACCTTGCTCGAATAGAGTTCGGGTTATTGAACTCTAACTTCTCATTTATAATGCCTATCTGTAGCTTTCGAGAGCAATTGTGGGAAATAAACGTAATTTCTTCGAAACGGCGTGATATACTAACAAGTTTGACTTCTCTACTTGTTCAGAAGACGTTATTTTACGCAGATTTTAAACTAAAAACTTTTCTACTCCTATCCACTAAAACACTTAAAATACCAAATTAAAAACGAGAAAATACACAACATTGTTAGATAATTATTTTATTGAATAATATTAAGTTTATCTTTGATTTTTACCTTCTAATTATTATGTCAATCATTAACTAATAAAATTAATTGCACGTACTAATGATTGACACGTCACGAGTAAGAATTAAGAGGTAAAATTAGAGAATAAACGATAACATTACCCTAGTTATTTTATGTACTTCTTTAACATTCAATTGGACCAATTAATGATTGATATGTCAGAAGTTAAAAATAAAGAGGCTGTTAGTTTCGGTGTGATCCGATTTCTGACTAGGTAAGGCCAGTTCGGCCCACGTTGTGAATCTCAATATGACTAGAGTTTTATGTTATGTATAAATATATGCTAGTGTGGCAAAATTCATTGTACCTTGATTTTACATAGTGATTTCTCTTCTGCCGGTGATTTTTTTCTCTTCTAGGGTTTCCACGTAAATCTTGGTGTCCACTTTTTCTCATTTTTCTTTTTCTATTTCAATTCGATTTTTCAACAGAGGCAAAATTAAAGAGTAAACGTAGCATTATCTTAATTATTTTACGTACTCCTTTAATATTCAAGATACTCACACTAATGGTTAATTAAAATTAATGCATTAGATCAAACAAGACAAATTTGCTGACTGTTTTAGGGAATGGCATACTTGTAATTAAGAATTTATAGGTTTGGACGGAGACAATGTAGAAAGTGGGACCGATATTTCTGTCGGGGAACGAATCCGACGGTATTGGAAGCCGTTCTTCGAGGATGATCCTACGGCTGTTCTTAATTCCAATGTCTTGCGTTTCTCCTCTGACGTCTCCTCTCTTAGTATTGGGCTTGTCAGCATGAGCTAATCTTACGTGACAATGTCTATTAACAATTAATCATTTTTTAAACGTGTTTGATATAGTTTAGAGAAATAGTTCGTAACAAATAAAAGATGTGATAGCCTTCAACCTGGACAAACGGGCAGCGACCCGACCTGAAAACTATTTTCTTGTACTAGGCCCGATCAAGATCGGGTCGGACATGAGCTTAGTTTCATGCAGTCGAACTGGATGGCCAGTTTTGTACGAAGAATTTCTGACAAATCCCGAAAGACTTCTAACTAGTTTCTAGCAAGCTCTAGCGATTTTCGACAATTTACGACGAGCCTCCTATGGTTGGGGGTCTTCAAGCCCGACTTGGGTTATCTTGTAGCGGTTAGTCCAACCTCGTGCCGACCTTGAGATAGCGGGTCAGTCCAACCTCCTACCGACCTTGAGATAGCCCAATCTTGTAAGAGCACGAGTGACAAAAACTAAGTAAATGTATCGAATCCTAAGCTTTTTAAAATTTAAGATTCATGATTTATGAGTATGATTTGATTTCTATGTAGAACAAAAATATCTGGATGACAATTCAAAAACAAAGTCGTGAGGGTCTATACTCAAACTTATCTAGCTATATCTCGAAACATGATTAACAAAACTTTTCTAGTACGAAATAAATCACTTCAAATAAGCTTACCTCTTAGTAAACACAATATTGTACAGTATGATAGAGATTGAACGTTACACGAGCACTCAAAATCATTGACACCCTATACATAAACAATTAACGATTTAAGAGCCGACCCACTAATAGAACGTGACAAAAGGAACCATGCATGCTACTAGATTGCAACCATACAAATAAAAAAGGGAAGGATAAATTCAATAGCAAGGGAGATGTAATTTCCTAATGTCTTCACCAACATTTTCCAAGAAAAGAACAAAAACTCAATGAAAAAAGCATTTAATAGATTAAACTTGTTTTGAGAGTCTTTTCAACGTTCGATAGTTACAGTAAGACTAAACAAATGGGCTTAGACAGATCATAGAAGTGAAGTCCTTGACTTACGAAACTTTCTAGAACTATACCCAGCTTGCTGGGAATTCTCCATGAATTTTCAGAGATTAAAAAAATATAAAGTTTACTGGTTGTTGGCTTTTGATAAAACCCAGGAACTTTCCTCTCCCCCCTCCCTCTCTAGCTTTCTCTCTCTAAATAAGGTTGATATTAAATAATACTACCAAGCATACTGAGATGGACTTGATGACAGAATGAAGGAAGCTTTTGTAAGTTTACCCTTCAATTTCAAGTCTCCATCTCTCTCTCTCTTTCTCTCTCTATAAATAACTGAAACCTCCGGACATTTCTCTCCACGATCGGTCGTCAAGAGCAGAAGATGACAAAGTTCGAAACCGAGCTAAAAATGGCGGTAAGAAACTGCCAATTAGGTCGGAGAACATGCAGGGTCCTCAGGGTGGCGCTTCTGTTCAACCGCCGTCTCATTAAGGAGGTTAGGCGGTCGGTCAAGAGCATCGGCCGGGAGAAACTGAGGGCTCGGTACCAGCTCGGAGAGCGGCAACTCTCCTTCGATAAATCACCCGTTGTCCACGTAAAAATGTACCGTCCGGCCTCCAAGTCCATGCGGTTCCTCCTCCCCTGCATAAACCCCGGGCCGGACTGTGACTGCAGTTTCGACGACGGCGAATGGGGAGGATATTACCTGAGCGACGATGAGATCGATTTAAGAGCGCAGAAGTTTATAGACGAGTTTTATGAGCAAATGAAGTTGCAGAGACACAATATACAGGTATATACAGAATAGAGGAGTATATTGAGCTTGGATTTTTAGACCTTCTCCTCTCTGCTTGCTTCAGTTCTGAGTATGTAAGAAAAGTATTGTGAGTTCCAGAAAGCTTCTGAAATATTAAGGTTTTAAGGTTTGTTTGATGATCCAGAAACCAAATGTTGTCTTTTTTCCATTTGTTGCTTCCCTGGTTTTAGGGTTTTTCTATGGACGTTTGTACAAGACAAGCCAAGAAGATCGAAGAAGAAAGTAGCTTAACGTGAATAAAAAAATTGGCGGATGGTTCGTACGTTCAGATTTGTTTTCAAGTCTTTTTATTGAGAATTTAAATAGAATGTAATAATCCAATTAAATATTACCAAGTGTTGTTCTTGGATGGCAATGGTAGCCCACCTTATAAAAAGTCAACTATTACTCAAAATTGTTCTATTCTCCACCCATATAAGGAAAGATTTACGGTTCCGAATTCGTTTTAGAAGAGACGAAAGTGAACTGATATATAAGTAGAGTTTTCCTGCAAACTTAATACAACGTGTTTTACGTTATACTTAAGAAAAAAACTTATGCGAGTTTCGTTTCAAATCAAATAATATTGTACTAACAGAACTGATACTCTTAAATACAATTTTTTGATCTATAAGTAGAATTTTCCTGCAAACCTACAGCGTGTTTTAAGTCATACTTAAAAAAAAATTATGCGAGTTTCGTTTCAAATCAAATAATATTGTACTAGCAAAACAGATAGTTTTAGAGTACAAGTTCTCCGAGTGACATGGGTCGAACGAGTTTAGGGTCATGAGCTCAATCTATTTTGGTTGGATGATATGGGTAGATGGGCCATAATCAATAAATGGGTCGGGTCGATTATTTTAGTTGGACCATCATTAGTTTGAAGACTAATAAAGTTAAAATTTTATTATTTATAATAAAAATATAGCAATAAATAAAATAAAATAATTAATTTTAACCTAAGACTAGATACTAGGCTATCATGAAATATACGTGTCGTATGTTGATTGGAAGGCTACAGTAAATAACATAGGGCAGAAAATAGAAGAAAAAAAGCCACTGACGTAACACAACAAACATAAAATTCTAAATCTTATAACTGCATGCTTCATCTTCATCTGACTCTCTCTCTCTCTCTCTCCTCATGCAATTTCTTCACCTCGCTCAGAGAGCTTCCTCTGCTCTCTCTGCAAAATCATTATTGCGATGATCACAAGCTCTCTTCAGTCTCTCTCTCCCCTACGTTAATGGCGGTTGTTGTTCCCTCCGTCGACGGTGAGATGCAATCTTCTCTTGCCGTCGACGGCCATGGCCTCACTTCTTACCAGGAAGACTTCGACTCCACTTGCTCGACTCCTTACGTTAGTGCGCCGTCGAGTCCTGGCCGTGATCCCGGTTTTAATGGCTACTTCTTCAGCGCTCCGGCGAGTCCAATGCATTTTGTCCTCTCCTCTGCCGCGGCTGAGTCGGTCTTCTTGACGAAGACGGCTTCATGCGAGAGCTCTACTTGCGATTTCGAGTTTTCATCTAGATTCGTTTCTAATGGTGGGGTGGCTACCGGAGCGATGAGCTCTGCCGATGAGCTGTTTCTCAATGGCCAGATCAGGCCGATGAAGCTTTCGTCGCATTTGCAGAGGCCTCAGATCTTGGCTCCGTTGCGCGATCCAAGGGCTGAAAACCAAGAGAACGACGATTTAGAGATTGTGATTGGTGGAGAGGAAGTTCGCAGAGGGAGGGATCTGAAATTACGCAGTAGATCTCAGCACAGAAAAGCTAGATCTCTTTCTCCGTTGAGAAATTCAGAGATTCAGTGGCTCGAAGTTGAAGAAGAAGAAGACGGCGATGAAACCGAGGATGGGAAAATCGAGAAGCACATTTTAGAGCTGCAAGATTTCGAACGGAAGCAGAGCGAAACGACGTCGACTGAAACAACGCCGTCTTGTTCGGCGTCGTCTTCCAGATCGTCCTCAACTGGTCGGAATTCCATGAAATGGATATTTCTGAAAGATCTTCTGTACAGAAGCAAAAGCGAAGGAAGAGGAAACGGAAAAGAAAACTTCCGATCCTCCATCTCCTTCTCTCCTTCCAAAGAGAAGCCTCTTGCTTCTCCGTCTGAACCAAACAATCCCAAGCAAAAGCTGAAAAAGAAACAACCTAAGCCAGCGTCGGCCACCAAAAAACCCACCGGAAAACCCACCAACGGAGTAGCCAAACGGCGGACACCGCCGTCGCCGCACGAGCTTCACTACACCGCGAACAGAGCTCAAGCGGAGGAGATGAAGAAGAAGACATTTTTACCCTACCGGCAAGGTTTACTCGGATGCTTGGGATTCAAGTCAAAAGGATACGGTGCCATTAGCGGGCTCACGAGAGCTCTGAACCGACCAGTTTCTTCCACATAGAACACAGTGGAATGGATCTGTCATTTCTGAAACCTCTGGTAATCTTCCATTTTTTGTTGGGTAAATTTCGTTTGCTCTAATCACAACAGTTTCAGTCATATACATCTGCACGTCAGAATGTTTCAAGCTTCCATCATCAGCATCATCATCATGTACAGTGAAGAAGATGATAATCCCTGTTTCCTATCTTCTGGTAGTATCCTCCATTTCAGCTCTGGCTGTGTTGTATAATATTAAATGGAAAATGTAAGGACTTGCCAGCTTCGACTACTGATTGTCGTGTTTTTTTCAAAGATGAATGTTTTAGAACATGAAAATTGTAACCCACATCACATCATGTCTCAATTTCTTAATAAATCAATCACAAGGAACCACTAATTTGTTTAATCCAATATAAATATGTTTTTTCATTGTGTACTTTTGAGTAAACAAACATAGTTTTCCAAGTGGGTTAGTTGACTGGTCGTTAGTAAACTTCCACGTTGTTTGTCTACAAAAGCCCAGGTTGTTTGTCTACAAAAGCCTATGCATTAACCATTCCTCATCTGCTAATTGGCTTTTGCAAACATTGCTCTATCTAGCGGAAATCAAGAGAGTAAAACTCACTCTAAAAATTATCTCAAAAAATGAAAGAATCTCTCTCATATTTATAAAGGACTGTTTGTTTTCATTCTATCGATGTAGGACAACACTATCCCTTCACCTTTATTTTTACTGAAATTTTATAACAAAATGAGATTATGTTGTCGTCGTCGATGCATACAATTCTACTGCGAGAAAAGATACTAGATAACAATCAAGTTTTATATTAAAAAATAATAAATTATTTTGGACCGATACAACGAAAATCTCATTCCAATACTGCAATATTATCTGTCTTGAATTTCACCGTAATATCTGTTTTAATAGGTTGGAAAATAACTCTATTTACACTTTAATCGTACCAATCATCATGACAATCAACAAGAGTGCATAGTTGCAACTGATGCAATTGTGGATAGAATTATTGATTGCGTCCCAGAAATATCAGGACTCAAAAAGTTTTGGGGCTTCACAATTAAAGGGCGAGACATATTGTTGTGAATTATTGGAGATAATTGCTGGCTTATATGAAGTTAATATTCTGCCACGCGAAGCCAATGTCCTGTATTATCAATAATTTGGTGTCCTCTAATTGTCACATATAATACAATTTCTATACTCTCTACCATATATTATAATATTATATATTATAGATAGATAGATATTAGACATTTCCAACCTCATTAGACCCACAAAACCTGCACATGAAGACTTGTATAACATGTTTCCATGTAGATAATGCCCCACCATTGTCTGTATTCAATCATACTGGCTCAAGTTTGCTTTTGAGTGTAGAAGAAAACCATTGACTAAACCCAAGATTCTACGTAAACAATATTATCTGTTTTGAGTTCAAAACTGCGTTATTTTGTTATCGAGTTTCATCCAAAAATTTCTTGTATATTTTTTTACTGGCAAATTACTATTTTGAGTCTGTTATCCTCACAAGAACATTTGTCGCAACTAATAAAAATGAAACATATGATTGAAATTACAATAAGTTTTTTTTTTTTTCTGATTACACGAGATATGGCGACACAAATTAAGAAATCCGAGTGTAAAAAAGAGATTTTAAGGCAATAATGAAAAACTTAACAAAACTCCAAGGATAAAATTTGGAATGTTTCGAAATATTATTAATATAGTTCGCATGATATGTATTTGTCTTATCAAGGTCTCGACATTGCACATGGACTCAAATGATTTAGATGCTTCGTTCGAACGTTGACATATTCGTTCGAATGTCTTCTACTTCAACATCTCACTAATCTAGAGCAAAAAAACTAGGTTTTTTTTTTTAATAATATTTATTAATGGTGGAATTAATTGAAATAAGTTTTATGGCTTGATTCAAGGTGAGACCGAGTTTAATTTTAATTTATTCATATGTCAATACGAGGTCTAGCCCGATCGGGTTGAGCTTTTGCCGGCTTGCTGACTTTGGGTCGGTTGCTGTGACTGATATCCATCAACGTGCGCTAATTAATTATTTTATGTTATCTTCTTGATTAGCATAACTTAACAAGTAATTGAAGAAAATTTTAATTTCTTTCTTTGTCCCTAATGGTAACATAGGGATCGTACTAACCTCGATCGACTTTACTTGTATTTTTAGGTTTTTACATTATCGATGAATATTTAAACTCTCGTTCGTACTATAATGTTGAAATAGTTAATTTCTCTATTATGTTCGTAATTTTTTACTCGTAAATTTTGATAATTATTTTTATTTTTATTTTTTAATCACTAGTTCCATGGTTATAGCAACCACCCTAATGGGTTAAGTTTGATCATTGAAATCTTCAAAGGCCCAATAATAATGGGTTGGATGATCTTTTCAATTGGTTTCATATGTGAATCAAGCAATGAACATACACTTTTTATGTTCTACCTGTATTACCCCTAGGGATTTCTTCTTCATAACACCACAACTTAGACATTGAATCCCTATTTTAGTCATTTCTCGTCTGATTTTAAAATTTTAACTTGTTCGTCGTGACCTGAATTCTAGTTTGACCTAGTCTGAAAAATCCATTGTACGAGTATTTCGTATGAGTTTATAGTGCCAATGAATGGATCAAGCTGATAGGCAAGAGATTTTTAAATGTATTTTAACCTTAGTCTCTCGTCAACACTGTCAATTTGGAACTTTTTACACGAGTTGTTTGAATTTAATACCAGATAAGAGCAATCATAATATATGTCGCTTCGGCATAAACACCAACATGTGAGAGTGAATCTTCAAAGACGCATAGTGCGTAAATCAAACTCTTGCTCCACCATTGAAAATTTTCGAAAAAATTCGTAATTTTGTTTCATTAGTAATAATATTACATAATTAATCCACTTATTTGTTCATCGGAAATTCCAATGTTGTCTATCCAACTAATTGTTCGACAACATTATCTCCTAAGCTTTAATCAACGTTTTCTTTTAAAGCCAATTAATTATGACTGTTTAAGTCTTAATTCGAGATCACGATGTTCATTCTATTTTATTCATAATTAAAAAATATTGCATTAATTTTGCAAATATTATCAAAGACTAGTTTCAATAAGTGGCAAATACTTTGAAAAAATGTTGTTAAATTTAGAATTTTCTCTCCAAAAAGTCAACATTTCATCTTCAAATATTCATTTGAGAACGAGTTATGAAAATCGGTATTTATGACTTTGATTCTTTGATCATCGTATTAATTTTACCAATCAAAAATATCGTTCTTTGTATTTTATAACGGATTATTCCTATGATAACGATGGTTTGATACGTATATATTGATGTTGTCAGATAAATCATGGTTGAATCAAGAATATGAACCCTAAAACATTTTTAGCCAACACAATAAATCGAGACCGGATGAATCTGAGTAGCAACCGAGAGTCTCGAAGCCGCTATGATATCGTTATAGCTTTCTTAATAATCTTTGTTAGTTGTCCCGTAACTTTTTCGTAAATTAAATACTTTAACAAATTATAATATTTAATTATTAAATTACATAAAAATACATTAAAATTGAAAGAAAGAAACAAAAATTAAAAAGAAACTACATTTATTTTGTAATTTTTTTGCTAGGGAAAATTGGATGATTGTGACGCGATGAGTACGTACTTTACCAAATGATGAACTTTGAAGTACATTGAAAGTATAATTGGACCGTTATTGCCAATCTCAATTGTTGGCTAATGATTTAAAGTACGTAACCTAAATCTTAAGTGTCACATGACCTCTACTGTACATAAGTGTCCTGTCTCCGTGAGATACTTGTATTAAGGTTTCTTTACCAAAAGTGTAAGTTAAGAAGGTTCATACTTTGAGGCTATAAAAGTACTTATCTTAAATCATGATTGTAACGTAACATTAATTGGACAATCATGAGATATTGTTAAGTATAATCTAACTATTTTTATTATATTCTATATATCATAATCATCATTATATAAGTTCGATAAAAATAATTAAATATTAGTTTTAAAAATGATATGAATCCGAATATTAGAGTCAAAAGAGTGATTGAGAGTTACGGTGGAACAACTCAAGCTCTGCCGAACAGTACGATATTGTCAGTTATAAGCCGAGATCAGTCTCTCCACCAAGTCAGGCCAGACTATGCTGGCTCACGGTTGAGTGACTCAAGTCAGGCTCGACATGGGTGGGACCAAGGTCGAGCCTGGCCAGTGGTTGGGGCCCATAGGCCTCTGTTCGCCAAACTTCGGCGAGTCTCACTTGATTTTTGGGTTTAAACAAGTCCGCCCAAAAATAGGTCATCCCATATGATTCTCTGTTTATTAATAACTTATTGAATTAATTTTTGTCTTTTGACATCTAAAATTAAACATAGAGATTCCGATTTTGAAGAGAAGATTTTTAGAGAAGAAAAAACCTAAAACTCGAGTACTTGTCGACTTATTCCTATAAGTGTCTATCAGTAGGTCGACACTGTAGACCTCCGGTTCAAACGAAAGTAAACAAGAGTCGACCTTTGCTATGAAGAGTCGACCCCTGTAGTATCTGAATGCCACGTAGGGTTATATTTAGGGGAAAATTTTGTCGACTCGTGCGTGAATACATCTTCAATGAATCATGGTTAGGTTAATTTGAAGTTGTAATAGATGTTGTCTAATTTGCCACCACAGGTTGCGATGTCATCCACCTCTCTTTATCTCTCCTAAGTTATCTTTTTCCATGAAAACCAAGTATTGGCCTTGATTATGAGTCTTCAAAGCAGGAATCTAAGCAATGACATTGGAGCTGAAAACAAACAATACATCATACCAACCATTTGATTGAACGTTTCATCCACATTTGTTGTCTTCATTTGGATAGCAATTATTAGTTTTTGAAAATCATTTCGTCCTCTTCTTCTTCGCATATTCATGCATCTTCTTGTTTTTCCTCATTTTTATCATTTCCTCTTCTTCGCATATTCATGAATCTTCTTGTTTTTTCCTCTTTTCCAGGACAGGAGTGACAACGACATCTGCTTTTTATTTACTCACTGTCTACTTTCTAACTAGAAGTAGGGTTGCTGTGTGTCGTGGTTATTATTCAGGTTTGGACATGTTTTTTGAGAATTTCTAAGAAATAATAGTTATGTTAGGGTAACTTAACTCGATAGCGGAGATCATTTTGGCTCGATTCGGTTTCAAATCTACGTAGAACTTAACTTATCTATTCGGTTTTAGAATTTTAGAAATCGAAATGGAAACGAATTGGTATCATAACTGAATCCAAACGAAATTGGATTTTTCAGGTATGACCCGTGTTTATTTTTTTTGTTTATGTTAGATTTAGGGTTGTTTTTTTGTTAGGTTTGGGCTTCTTTTTCCAGTTTTGACTTGATTTTTGTAATTTTTTCAAAATAAGAAAGAAACACGTATCAATATTTAGTTACTGTTTGTTTCAACTCTGACTGAACTTTTTAAATGAAACTACGAATCGAACTGAAAAACCATTTGTAATCACTTTTTAGTCGATTTTTTGAAGGTTGTAATTGAACTGAATAAGATGAAAGTTCTCGATATTTCTCCACATCATTATTCTTCTACGAATACCAAAAATAACATTACCCGTGCATTTATCTTTAATTATTTTGCATAATATTTATCAAATAATGAATTTGTGTTCATTTTAGAGGGTGTAACCTAAGTATATTCATCAAATAATGTAACCTAAGTGACACTAACAAGACAGTTCATATAGTCCCTTAAACTATCTGAAAAAAACTGAGAATAAAAGAATGTTCATATGGGATCTAGAAAATAAATGTAGGGACAAAATAAGTATGACCCATTGGAGGAGTCTAGATGCTTTATATGGAAAGGGAAACATACCCTACTTGCCAATTGGACCACTATTTTCTATGAAAACCTTACTATTAAACATAATTAAACTAATCTTAAGCTTCAATCCCTAACCAAAAAAATATACTTTGAGGTTCGACCGTGACGGAAAAAGGAAAAAATTCTATGATTTTTTAGTCGTACCAACCATATTTTACGTGTCATTTGCGTGTTTTTGATGTGTTGTTAGTGGATTGATATACTTGTGTCACGGTTGTCGGTAGCTTGCTTTCTTATTCCAGACAAACGTGAATTTTTGTTTGTGGATGTCTAATTCGACTGATAAGATATTTTTTTTTCCTCGGATAATAAGTTTCCACGTGATTTTTTGCAAACAGTAAGAGACTGTGGCTTAATAAAATTTATATATGCAGATACTCTTATCTTCGGAGAACAAGTTTCCACGTGATTCTTTGTAAATGATATGAGATTGTGTCTTGATATAGCTTATATATGCAAATATTCTTACTCTCGTAGAGCAAGTTTCCACGTAGATTTCGTCGAGAGAATTGAAGGAAATACGAAAAAGAAAACATTATTCTAGAAGGAAAATGAAAGATATCTTACTTGCAATTGGACCACCCTTTCTTTTTTTTGTCAAATGAGCATTAAAACCTTGATTATGGCCCAAAATCTAGCAAAGAAGAAGAGATCTTTGCAAATTATAATTTAGAAACTCAAATTAATTTCTCCAACCTTTCACTCCCCAATAATTTGGATGGCTTCAAACTGTCTTTTCAGAACATTTAGGGAGGAGAGAGAGAGCTGGTCATTCACATTAACCCTACTTTGATTTCTACACAGTAGAGAGTTTTTCAAGAGAAAAGCCAAGAAACTAGGTTTTTCTGTTCTACGTTTTCGCAGCCTTGTAATTTCCAGTCATCTTCTTCCCACAAAGACGGCAACGTCGTTTCTTCTTCGTTCCATTGTGCTTCTCCCTGCACTAAGCTTTCCCATCCCCATGTTTCCAGATCTTCAAAACTGGAGGCTACAGAGAAGAGAGATTGCCAATCGCCATTGTTTTCTTCTTCTTCACTCACAGCAACTTTGTTGTTACAGGAGTCGCCATTTTCGTTATCATCCTCCGCTATTGTCAAAAACCATTCAACGTCCATCGACCCACTCTCCAGTGAGTCATTGAAAGCCAGCAAACCGCCATTAATGCTGCTCTCAAGTTGTCCTTTCACTGTTTCAGTCTCTTTCTGCATTGAACTCTCAGATTCTCTTTCATCACTATTGTAGCTCCCAGTAAAAGGTTCTCCACAGCTGTCTTTCTCACCACTACTCTCTCTCTCATCAATGTCTGCTAAAGTTTCTTGTTCCAGCTCCGGCGTAGACGGTAATAGAACGTCTCCGTTTGCTGGTTCAGAGGTTGATGATAACGGAGATTTTTTCGAATTAGAGCTTTTGCTTGTTCCCTTTGCTCGTCGACCAGTTCTGCCTCCTCTGCGCTTGGAAATAATTCCGTCGTCAACTACAATGGGGAGGGTGACGGAGCTTGCAACTCTCCGGAAAACATGGATTTGCCGGCATAAATGAGAGTTCCAATAGTTTTTTATTTCGTTGTCTGTTCTTCCCGGCAGGTGACTGGCGATCAAGGACCATCTGCAAATCAAATTTCCATTGAATAATCACAACATAAACACAACACTAAAAAAAGCCAACATTGCACAATAACATTTTAATTATCGATTTTATTTTATTTTTTTAATTTTCATCACGTTATTTTAAAGTTATAACATATAGTTTTTGATTAATATAAAAATTATACTGTTACATAATTGGATTATTATAACGTTAAACGTGTCACGGTCATAGTTTGAATGTATCATCTTTGATTCTGAACAGTTGTCCTATACTCGATACTGCTTCAGGTTGAATATTAAAAAATATAAGACGTATTGTCAAGTGTCAAATATTAGTTCAAGTGTCAAGTATTAGTTCAAGTGTCAGCTCGAGTGTCACGTCTTATAATTTAAAGAGAATATATAGTATCAAAATTATATTATGCTTCTCGTATTTTCTCTCCCTGCCCCAACAACATATAATGTAATACTTAATTTTGTACATACATGATATTTTTTCAAAAGGTAAATAGCAATATTCTCTTACGCTATTCTTTCAAGCAAGATGACATTTGTTGTATGTTCATTAACAAGCAATTTCTACTATGATAAAACACCCTAAATATTTTAGGGTTTTCACGCGTCATTACAAAATATCGAGTGTGATAAAATTGAGTGTGATATCGAGTGTGCAGTTATATTAGGTTAAAAAGAATATTACAATCAATAAACGTGGAGTATTTGACGAAATTTACGAGAGCAATGGTGATTAAGAAAAAAAAAATGCTACTATTACTCTCTTGTTTTACTCTATTAAACTATTAGTGGACGTGTTAAATAATGATCAGTGCAATTGATGTAATAAGTTAACGACTTTTAATTAATTGCATCTTAATTATATCAATTATAGAAAGTAGAATGATATGATATCGGGTCCTTATTCTTCCCAAAAGCGTGCTTAAGAGTGGAAGTTTGGACCCAATATATATATTGTCCCAGACAACTTTATGTTTTCGATGTGTTATCACACTATTCCTTCACTCTTTAAGAGTGACTGCCTTAATCGGCAATCTGACCGGGACACCCAGTAGGATGGCTGCCTCAATCGGCGGTCAGTCTGATGTGCTGTCTAACCCGTCCACAAAAGTGAGACTTTGATACTAAATAATATGATATCGGGTCCCTCCAAAAAAAAAAAACCCATATCATAAAATAATAGAGTAAAGTTTGGCAGATAATTTGAGTGCTTATTTTAATTAAACGAAGTAAAATAAAAGAGTGGGGAGGGTGGGAGAACGTAGAACACAAACCTATTCCCAAGAGACGCATGCAGCTTGACGATAACGTCTTCTTCGTCGGCAGAAATGTTACCTCTCTTCAAATCTGATCTGAGATAGTTTATCCATCTCAATCTGCAGCTCTTCCCACACCTCAACAACCCTTCAGTTTAACCACACAGATTAAATCGACAAACGACATAAAAACTGCGAGTATAAATGCTTTCTCTACCTGCATTCTCCGGCAACGACCGCCATGACCCTTCGCCGTTATCCTGAATGTACTTGCTCAGAATCTCGTCTTCCTCAGCCGTCCACCGCCCCTTCTTCAGCCCAACTTTCTCGCAGCAGGGCCTCCTCCCCATTTTGGAGTATAAAGTAATACCGAGTTGACCTGCAAGAACAAACAAAGCTCCAGCTTTCAGCTCAGTCGCGTGTCCGCTAGCCAGGCTCTGTCTGGTGGGTGACTCTGGAAAAATGAAGAAATCGTAATAAATAGAGAGAAGCAGTGGATGATGTAAACGGAGCTGGGGCTAGAGATGGGTGTGTGGTGCGAGATGGAGCCACGATGGCGGCGCATTAAGCTCGCACTCGTGGCCTTTTGTCGGTCGTTAAGAGTCTTGACGGGGCTCGCAATTCCCACGTTGACGCTCTCTCATTAAGCCAATTTTTGTCCCTAACTCTTAATGTTTTCCTCCACTTTTATTGTTTTTTTCAAAGCCAAGACACCATTTTTTTAAGCACCCTTTTCAAATCTCACGAACACCAATAAAACCCACTTGCCATTTTCTCCCTCGATGTCATTTCTACGATGTAATGTGTACAAACAGTGGGGCTACATCTGTACGTACAGAATAAACAATCTTTCTTCACCTTCGATTGCCTTAATAGTTGGTTCTTGCTAATAATGAACGTCTTCTTTAATTTTGGCATTCATAACGTTCAGCTACTCAGGCCTACTAGGTCTTCTGCGTAAAAACTCCACTACTACAGGCATGGGTCTCAAAGTTCTACCGTTAAAATGACAAATATAGTTATACGTGTCTTGGCCCAGATGATGCCACGATGAAAATCAAATGAAATATCTGCAAAAAATGCAAGACAAAGTAGGAATGAAGCAGTACAAATGTTTGCAAGTTTCTCATTTCGGATCAAACGGTTGAATATCCCACATTGGAAAAATAAAAATGAAAGGGTCTGTATAAATATTGAAGAGATTCCCTCAATCCTTGAGCTAGCTTTTGGAATGAGTTATACCTCTCGTATTCTATCATGGTATCAGAGCCAATACGATGTGAGGACCCCACACGACCTAACACGCTAGACATGAAGGAAAAACCTACCACGCTAGACGTGTGGGCGGATGTTGAATATTCCACATTGGAAAAATGAAAAATGAAATGGCCTGTATAAATATTGAGGGGATTCCCTCAATCATTGAGTTAACTTTTGGAATGAGTTCTACCCCTCGTATTCTATCACAAACAAAGTATTTGTTTCTGCAAATCGGAGCTGTATCGGAAAAATGATGGTCATTTTGATCGAAGATCATCGACCAATTTCGTTACACGAGCAACGCTTTTCATAGAATTAGATGTGGTAGTAGTATAAACGATTATTATTTGTCTAACTATAACGTGACATTTGTACGTAACTAAATCATGTGCTTCACGTGGTTGCTTTATTGTGCACCATTTTTTTGTTTAATTCCAAGTTTCAAATTAATTTTTATTTTTTTCCCAAAAAAAGATAGCAATTATGAAGTCTTGAGTTAAGAAATTGATAGGCCCAATGGGTCAAGGTCTACTGAGACTGACTCAAGCAGGGCTATTTGACCCGATTTATGGTCCGAAACTCACGCTGGAGAAGTGATCACGTGTTACTGTTTCATTGGTTGAAAGAATAACAAGGCTTTTTTTTCATTGGCCAGTTTTCTCAAGAACACGTCGCCCTGCCAATCGGTACGGCGAGTCTTGATTCTTGAAGTGATCAGCGGTTCAACGTCGGGAGAGAGAGAGAGAGAGAGAGAGGAGAGAGATGTGCTTTTCTGAAGCCTAATTTCGTCGATTTTCCACCTGAGAGTGGATCATTGGCGGCACTTGATTTTTACGTAAGGAGCTATTTGAGTTTTAACTGATTCGTTATTCCTGGCCCGATCCATGGCGCGGAGGAGAGCGGTGCTGCTTTTCATTTCTTGTGCTCTCTGCTACGTTCTCACTGGCACTGCTGCGTACGCCTCTCTCTCTCTCTCCCTCTCTCTTTCCCTCTCTCTTGTTGCCATTTTCTTTAAAAAGAGATCGAAATTTGTTGACAGGAAGAGCTACTACGATATATTGCAAGTGTCGCGAGGCGCTTCGGATGAGCAAATAAAACGGGCGTATAGGAAGCTTGCTTTGAAGTATCATCCAGATAAGAATCGGGACAATGAGGAGGCTCAAAAGCTATTTACTGAGATTAGCAATGGTATTATTCCTGCTGCTTTCTTTTTTTTTTTTTTTTTTTTTTTTTTTTTTTTTTTTTTTTTTTTTTTTTTTTTTTTTTTTTTTTTTTTTTTTTTTTTTTTTTTCCCAAAAAAAGATAGCAATTATGAAGTCTTGAGTTAAGAAATTGATAGGCCCAATGGGTCAAGGTCTACTGAGACTGACTCAAGCAGGGCTATTTGACCCGATTTATGGTCCGAAACTCACGCTGGAGAAGTGATCACGTGTTACTGTTTCATTGGTTGAAAGAATAACAAGGCTTTTTTTTCATTGGCCAGTTTTCTCAAGAACACGTCGCCCTGCCAATCGGTACGGCGAGTCTTGATTCTTGAAGTGATCACGTGTTACTGTTTCATTGGTTGAAAGAATAACAAGGCTTTTTTTTTTTTTTTTTTTTTTTTTTTTTTTTTTTTTTTTTTTTTTTTTTTTTTTTTTTTTTTTTTTTTTTTTTTTTTTTTTTTTTTTTTTTTTTTCCCAAAAAAAGATAGCAATTATGAAGTCTTGAGTTAAGAAATTGATAGGCCCAATGGGTCAAGGTCTACTGAGACTGACTCAAGCAGGGCTATTTGACCCGATTTTCCACCTGAGAGTGGATCATTGGCGGCACTTGATTTTTACGTAAGGAGCTATTGAGTTTTAACTGATTCGTTATTCCTGGCCCGATCCATGGCGCGGAGGAGAGCGGTGCTGCTTTTCATTTCTTGTGCTCTCTGCTACGTTCTCACTGGCACTGCTGCGTACGCCTCTCTCTCTCTCTCTCTCTCTCTCTCTCTCTCTCTCTCTCTCTCTCTCTCTCTCTCTCTCTCTCTCTCTCTCTCTCTCTCTCTCTCTCTCTCTCTCTCTCTCTCTCTCTCTCTCTCTCTCTCTCTCTCTCTCTCTCTCTCTCTCTCTCTCTCTCTCTCTCTCTCTCTCTCTCTCTCTCTCTCTCTCTCTCTCTCTCTCTCTCTCTCTCTCTCTCTCTCTCTCTCTCTCTCTCTCTCTCTCTCTCTCTCTCTCTCTCTCTCTCTCTCTCTCTCTCTCTCTCTCTCTCTCTCTCTCTCTCTCTCTCTCTCTCTCTCTCTCTCTCTCTCTCTCTCTCTCTCTCTCTCTCTCTCTCTCTCTCTCTCTCTCTCTCTCTCTCTCTCTCTCTCTCTCTCTCTCTCTCTCTCTCTCTCTCTCTCTCTCTCTCTCTCTCTCTCTCTCTCTCTCTCTCTCTCTCTCTCTCTCTCTCTCTCTCTCTCTCTCTCTCTCTCTCTCTCTCTCTCTCTCTCTCTCTCTCTCTCTCTCTCTCTCTCTCTCTCTCTCTCTCTCTCTCTCTCTCTCTCTCTCTCTCTCTCTCTCTCTCTCTCTCTCTCTCTCTCTCTCTCTCTCTCTCTCTCTCTCTCTCTCTCTCTCTCTCTCTCTCTCTCTCTCTCTCTCTCTCTCTCTCTCTCTCTCTCTCTCTCTCTCTCTCTCTCTCTCTCTCTCTCTCTCTCTCTCTCTCTCTCTCTCTCTCTCTCTCTCTCTCTCTCTCTCTCTCTCTCTCTCTCTCTCTCTCTCTCTCTCTCTCTCTCTCTCTCTCTCTCTCTCTCTCTCTCTCTCTCTCTCTCTCTCTCTCTCTCTCTCTCTCTCTCTCTCTCTCTCTCTCTCTCTCTCTCTCTCTCTCTCTCTCTCTCTCTCTCTCTCTCTCTCTCTCTCTCTCTCTCTCTCTCTCTCTCTCTCTCTCTCTCTCTCTCTCTCTCTCTCTCTCTCTCTCTCTCTCTCTCTCTCTCTCTCTCTCTCTCTCTCTCTCTCTCTCTCTCTCTCTCTCTCTCTCTCTCTCTCTCTCTCTCTCTCTCTCTCTCTCTCTCTCTCTCTCTCTCTCTCTCTCTCTCTCTCTCTCTCTCTCTCTCTCTCTCTCTCTCTCTCTCTCTCTCTCTCTCTCTCTCTCTCTCTCTCTCTCTCTCTCTCTCTCTCTCTCTCTCTCTCTCTCTCTCTCTCTCTCTCTCTCTCTCTCTCTCTCTCTCTCTCTCTCTCTCTCTCTCTCTCTCTCTCTCTCTCTCTCTCTCTCTCTCTCTCTCTCTCTCTCTCTCTCTCTCTCTCTCTCTCTCTCTCTCTCTCTCTCTCTCTCTCTCTCTCTCTCTCTCTCTCTCTCTCTCTCTCTCTCTCTCTCTCTCTCTCTCTCTCTCTCTCTCTCTCTCTCTCTCTCTCTCTCTCTCTCTCTCTCTCTCTCTCTCTCTCTCTCTCTCTCTCTCTCTCTCTCTCTCTCTCTCTCTCTCTCTCTCTCTCTCTCTCTCTCTCTCTCTCTCTCTCTCTCTCTCTCTCTCTCTCTCTCTCTCTCTCTCTCTCTCTCTCTCTCTCTCTCTCTCTCTCTCTCTCTCTCTCTCTCTCTCTCTCTCTCTCTCTCTCTCTCTCTCTCTCTCTCTCTCTCAGCGTATTAAATATTATAGTGAACTATAGCAAAATGAATTGTTTATTTACTTCAATACCATTAGCTAGATTTTATGTATTGGTGGAGGAATAGCGAAGCGTGCTAAACTTATACCTCCCTTCATCTTTTAGAAAGTATGGACCAAGCAGAACACGTTGAATATGAGGTTCTTTATATTGCCAAGTCTTCATTTTGATATTACAATCTAGTGCTCATTATCAAGATGTCATAGGATAAGTTTGATGATTCTACAATATGTATATGTAATCATATGACTATGCTTAGGTTTTTCGGTGGAGGAGGTTCAATGGAAGAGGAAGAGAAAATTGTCAAAGGTGATGATGTGATTGTAGACTTGGATGCGACATTGGAAGATTTATACATGGGGGGTTCATTGAAGGTAAAAATTGTACTCGGATTATTCAACCATATTTGCCTTCTAGAAGATGAAGATTTGTTTGCTTTGGCATTCATAGGAAAGATGGACATGATAACTAGGTTACCTACCTTACAGCTGCATTTCATGGAAATTAGCTAGTTTATTTACAAGATATCTTAGTGCTGAGGGTATATGAATACTTATCTTTCTCACATTCCTATTTTAGTAGAAAACTGAAAACAAGTGCATTATTTTTTGTTTGAAATCAAAGTTAGTTTTTATTTTCTAACTCATCATATAGTCTGTTAAATGGGTATATCTAATTAAGATTTTTTATTATAGTTCGGAATTTAAAGTGTAAGAAGTAGTATTACTGTTTCAGCAGGGATAGTTCATGGTCTTTATTTATTAAGTTGTCTGCATAAAATGACTCGATTGCATTTCTTTCTTTCTTCTTGCTGGAACTCTCTTTCCTTTCTCCATATAGATGAATTGAAATTTTCGTTGTCACCTAACTTTGATCCAGTGGAATTATAAATAACATTACATCCTATTACGTAGATATTGTGTAAGTTGAGGATTATCTTGTTGTTTATGAATCGTTGAGATTGCCTTCTGTTATTCCTGTAAATATTATCTTTGTTCAATGTAGTCTTCACTTTGTCATTGTTGCTTTTTCGTAATCCAGAAGAACATACTCCTACCAAATAACAATGTATATTGCCAATAGTTTTACCTGTGCATTTAAGTGCTTTTACAAACTGGAACTTCTAATGAATTGTCATTTTCTTTAAAATATTAATCTCCGTCCTTTTCAAGATTTCATTTTACTCTTCAATGGGTTCTTTGACTTGGAATCTACAGAAGGTTGAGTATGTTAGCAACCTTTTTTGTCTTGCCTATGGATTTGTTAGGTCTGGAGGGAGAAAAACATTATAAAGCCAGCACCTGGGAAGAGGCGTTGCAACTGTAGAAATGAAGTATATCACAGACAAATTGGTCCAGGAATGTTCCAGCAGATGACAGAAGAGGTACATAATATCTCTGACCTTGTAAAATTGTGCAATTCATTTTATCTCATTCTATCTTTTGAGTATTTTTGTCTGATTCTTAATTTGGTTCGTGTGATTCTCACTATATTACATATTTTTATTACTGCATCCTTTTGCTATTTCAGGTCTGCGAGCAATGCCAAAATGTCAAATATGAAAGGGAAGGATATTTTATTACTGTTGATATTGAGAAAGGAATGCAAGATGGTCATGTAAGGATCACAAAAATTTTCAATGATGTTATCTTTATAGTTTTAATTCCAATGTGTTCCGATTCATTTCCTTTGGTCTTGTCATGGTTTGGAAAATATGTATCAACATGTTATTTCAGCTTTTGTGATCCTATTAGACAACCTTTGGCTCCTGTCTTATTGAAAGTGGAGTGACTTGTAGAAATATTGTGTGATTTAATATTTATGTCTATAGGGTTTATGATGTTTGAAGTTTGTATGTTTTGTAAAATAGAAAACATTGACAATGAGATCCTTAAATTGATAATTTTGCTTTCAGGATGTGGTCTTCTATGAAGATGGTGAGCCTAAAATTGATGGAGAAGCTGGAGATTTGAGAGTTAGTTTTCTTGATCTTGTCATCCAAAACTTCGTTGCTATTTACAGCTTGCTGAAAAGGCAAAGTTCATTCTCTTTGCAGTTCCGGATTCACACTGCACCACATGATCTTTTTACAAGAGAAGGCAATGACTTGCATACCACTGTCACTATAACTTTGGTAAGGGACTGCTTTCTTTGTGATAAAATTCTATTGCATATATAATTATTTTTGTTTGATTTAATATGCCACTAACTCATAATGTACATGAAAATTCTTTATAATTATAGAGTTGGCACATGTATGTCTATTGTTCCAAGTTATTTTCAATGATAAATGATAGGGTTAGATCCCTTTTCCAAATCTTGATGTTTATACATCGCTCCTGTAGATTCTTGGTGTTAGTAGGATTTGTTAGAATAACCATGCTAAAGCTTATGCGCATTTTGTGATGGTTTAATGTCGAATCCCTATCCTCTTACACAATTTCAGGTCCAAGCTCTGGTAGGCTTTGAAAAGACTATCAAACATCTAGACGAACATTTGGTGGATGTAGGCACAAAGGTAAGCATTTATCCAAAACTCTCCTTGTTTTCTCTGATTGATAAGTTTCAAGTAGAGGAGAATATTTAGACAGAAGATTATATTTTGCTTATCATGTTCTGGCTTCCTTGACTGGTTAGGGAGTAACTAAACCCAAGGAAGTGAGGAAATTCAAAGGGGAAGGAATGCCCTTGCATTTTAGCAATAAGAAAGGAGATCTTTATGTGAAGTTTGAGGTTCGCTTCCCCACATCACTAACAGAGGATCAAAAAACAAAGATAAAGGCTGTTTTTGCTTAGCTTATACTCTACCACTCTGGGCTCAAAAGAGGATCCCATTTTAACAATGTGAGTTCATCATCAAAGATTATTATTGTTTTTGTTGTTGTTTAACGTCTAGATGATCATACGGCCTGCCGTTTCGTATCGAGCCTGTCTGTCTTGTACGGAATCGCTTTTTCTTATACTCTTCTCCTGTATTTTTAGGCCCCCTATTTGGATTAGATTCTGAATATGGTGTTGTTTTAAGAAAATAGATGTTATATAGCACTCCTCTTCCGTCCCTCTTCACTTCATTTTTCATTGTACTAAGAACCCTTAAAAGAGTTCTAAGACAAGTCCTTTTATTGGTATAAAAATCATATTTTTATATACAAGGTCTCCATATATTTTTGTTTCCGGTGAAATGCTATTTAAACTTTTAGGAGTCGAGTCCTTTACAGATAAGACTTAAACTTTCATCTTTTAGTTGTCAGTTATTGCACAATCTAGGTAGTTCGAAATCGCGAGGTAAGAGATCTACAGTATTCGAAAATCAAATTAAATTATACCAGAAAGAATTAGACAGCAGTTAAAACACTCGTTAAATAGAAACATTGTGGATATGTATTGGATTTAATGAATAAATCAACATCAATTCTCGAAACGTGAACAAGTGAAAGATGGAGATTTTGTTCTAAAACAAAATAATCGAACGGCTATTATTAAATCATTGTATATATTATGGTTTAAATTATATTTTATCGTTTTTTTTTTTTTTTTTTATGGATTAATGTTACAAGATCGATTTAATTTTTCCGATATTTAGTGTTAGACAGGTGTCATTCAGTTATGAATTTTAATTAAATCGCATATTATTTTATTTATTAAATCCCGAAATTTGAAGCGTTTGTCTTAAAAGAGAAAATTTAAGGGTGTAGTGGCAGGTGGCTACCTTATCTTCGCGAGGATTAACTTGTACTCGCAGCACGTTGGAAGAGTGGGGGACATTCGGAAGATCAAGAAGAAGAAGAAGAAGAAGACGACGACGTTGAATTCGATCGAAGCTCATTCTCAAGGCTTCTTCGAAGGGCATCGTTGGCCGAAGCCAGGTGTATGCTCGAATGTCGTATTGGGGAAATTGGCTTATACTATTCCTAAAATTAAGGTACAGATTTCTATTGTCGGCCATGTTTGAATTCGTTAAGATTTGATGTTTTTTTGCATTGTTTGACGATGATTTTCCATTGAAAATCGATTGAACATAGACGTTCCCAGGTTTTGTCACTTGCTTATGTAAGTTTTCTGCTAATTCAGCCTGAAAATCTTCTGGAGAACTTGGGTTTACGATTCATAAAAAAAAAAAAAAAAAAAAAAAAAAAAAAAAAAAAAAAAAAAAAAAAAAAAAAAAAAAAAAAAAAAAAAAAAAAAAAAAAAAAAAAAAAAAAAAAAAAAAAAAAAAAAAAAAAAAAAAAAAAAAAAAAAAAAAAAAAAAAAAAAAAAAAAAAAAAAAAAAAAAAAAAAAAAAAAAAAAAAAAAAAAAAAAAAAAAAAAAAAAAAAAAAAAAAAAAAAAAAAAAAAAAAAAAAAAAAAAAAAAAAAAAAAAAAAAAAAAAAAAAAAAAAAAAAAAAAAAAAAAAAAAAAAAAAAAAAAAAAAAAAAAAAAAAAAAAAAAAAAAAAAAAAAAAAAAAAAAAAAAAAAAAAAAAAAAAAAAAAAAAAAAAAAAAAAAAAAAAAAAAAAAAAAAAAAAAAAAAAAAAAAAAAAAAAAAAAAAAAAAAAAAAAAAAAAAAAAAAAAAAAAAAAAAAAAAAAAAAAAAAAAAAAAAAAAAAAAAAAAAAAAAAAAAAAAAAAAAAAAAAAAAAAAAAAAAAAAAAAAAAAAAAAAAAAAAAAAAAAAAAAAAAAAAAAAAAAAAAAAAAAAAAAAAAAAAAAAAAAAAAAAAAAAAAAAAAAAAAAAAAAAAAAAAAAAAAAAAAAAAAAAAAAAAAAAAAAAAAAAAAAAAAAAAAAAAAAAAAAAAAAATTAATGTTCATGCTATATTTTTTTAGATCTCAATAATTATAATTCGGGCTACAAAATCTAGTTTGAGATGTAAATTATTATTAGTTCAGGGTTGGCTGATGTTTAGGATGGAAGGAAGTTGAAGGAAATTGGGAGAGGGAGGACGAAAGCGAGAAAGTTGGTGACCTGTTCTTGCCAACGAAGGGCGTCTCCGTGTTTGGCTCCATATTTAAATTCTTCTCAGATTGAACACCCATCTTTTACTTGTTTTCCTTCTGTTTGTTCAGATTCGGTGCAAAGTTACAGAGCTATTGAAGAAGAAGAAGAAGAAGAGGAAGAAGAAGAAGAGGAAGAGCAGAAGAGATGGGCGGCCTGTGTTTGAAAACAGGGATTCACGGAGTAGCTCCGTCGATATTGGTAAATGGGTCGCCTGAGTTTCGGTCAAATGTATCGCAGGTTAATGCGGTGGGAAGGTCTTGCTATGCCGATAGACCTCCTAAGAAAACATCGTTAGCCTTTTATCGTTTCTCGTTTAAGCACCCTTTCAAATCTCTCTGGCCAGGCCACGGTGGAAATAACCGGTACAACGGGATGGCTTTAAATGACGCTGTTTCGATTGACAATAAAGAGGAAACGGAAGTAATCTCCCCGGAAGAGGAGTCGGCGGGGACGGATTCCGACGGGAGAAACGGGAGCTGGGTTTTGAAGATCATGGACGTCAGGTCTCTGTGGAGCGAGGGAGAGCAGAAAAATGGAGATAGCGAAGAGGAGGAGGGAAATGCTGGAGAAAATAATGGATGTGAGGTTGAAGAGAATAGCGACGATGAAAAGGACTGCGAAAATTGCAGAGTTTTTGACGAAGAAGAAGACGACGACGTTGAATTCGATCGAAGCTCATTCTCAAGGCTTCTTCGAAGGGCATCGTTGGCCGAAGCCAGGTTGTATGCTCGAATGTCGTATTTGGGGAAATTGGCTTATACTATTCCTAAAATTAAGGTACAGATTTCTATTGTCGGCCATGTTTGAATTCGTTAAGATTTGATGTTTTTTTGCATTGTTTGACGATGATTTTCCATTGAAAATCGATTGAACATAGACGTTCCCAGGTTTTGTCACTTGCTTATGTAAGTTTTCTGCTAATTCAGCCTGAAAATCTTCTGGAGAACTTGGGTTTACGATTCATAACTTCTTCATTGGAGAAAAGGGAAATGGGCGAAGAATCTCGAGGAGGAGAAATCAAATCAGACTGCGAAGAAAAACCCGAAAACGCGAAGAACGATTCGATCCAGAAATCTTTATCCACTGCTTATGATGTTACAGCCTCAGCTGCTTCATATTTACATTCACATACAAAAAGCTTACTTCCATACAAATTCACAAAAGATGCGACCACTGAAGATTCTTCAGCCGGAGAAAGGCGAGGAAATGAAGATTTGATGAGTTCTGATATGGCTTCTTTAATGGCGACAACAGAGTCAGTCACTGCCGTAGTTGGGGGGGGGGGGGGGGGGGGGGGGGGGGGGGGGGGGGGGGGGGGGGGGGGGGGGGGGGGGGGGGGGGGGGGGGGGGGGGGGGGGGGGGGGGGGGGGGGGGGGGGGGGGGGGGGGGGGGGGGGGGGGGGGGGGGGGGGGGGGGGGGGGGGGGGGGGGGGGGGGGGGGGGGGGGGGGGGGGGGGGGGGGGGGGGGGGGGGGGGGGGGGGGGGGGGGGGGGGGGGGGGGGGGGGGGGGGGGGGGGGGGGGGGGGGGGGGGGGGGGGGGGGGGGGGGGGGGGGGGGGGGGGGGGGGGGGGGGGGGGGGGGGGGGGGGGGGGGGGGGGGGGGGGGGGGGGGGGGGGGGGGGGGGGGGGGGGGGGGGGGGGGGGGGGGGGGGGGGGGGGGGGGGGGGGGGGGGGGGGGGGGGGGGGGGGGGGGGGGGGGGGGGGGGGGGGGGGGGGGGGGGGGGGGGGGGGGGGGGGGGGGGGGGGGGGGGGGGGGGGGGGGGGGGGGGGGGGGGGGGGGGGGGGGGGGGGGGGGGGGGGGGGGGGGGGGGGGGGGGGGGGGGGGGGGGGGGGGGGGGGGGGGGGGGGGGGGGGGGGGGGGGGGGGGGGGGGGGGGGGGGGGGGGGGGGGGGGGGGGGGGGGGGGGGGGGGGGGGGGGGGGGGGGGGGGGGGGGGGGGGGGGGGGGGGGGGGGGGGGGGGGGGGGGGGGGGGGGGGGGGGGGGGGGGGGGGGGGGGGGGGGGGGGGGGGGGGGGGGGGGGGGGGGGGGGGGGGGGGGGGGGGGGGGGGGGGGGGGGGGGGGGGGGGGGGGGGGGGGGGGGGGGGGGGGGGGGGGGGGGGGGGGGGGGGGGGGGGGGGGGGGGGGGGGGGGGGGGGGGGGGGGGGGGGGGGGGGGGGGGGGGGGGGGGGGGGGGGGGGGGGGGGGGGGGGGGGGGGGGGGGGGGGGGGGGGGGGGGGGGGGGGGGGGGGGGGGGGGGGGGGGGGGGGGGGGGGGGGGGGGGGGGGGGGGGGGGGGGGGAGGGATATACGAGCAAATGCTGTCGGAGGTTCATGCCCACTTGAAATCTCGGGGAACTCAAGCAACCTTTCGATTTACCGGACATTCTCTAGGTGGAAGCTTGGCTCTTCTCATAAATCTCATGCTATTAATACGTCTCGAAGCTCCGATTTCTTCGTTGCTTCCGGTGATAACGTTTGGCGCGCCCTCCATCATGTGTGGAGGTGATGTTTTGCTTCGTAAGCTTGGATTGCCCCGTAGCCACGTTCAAGCCGTCGCTCTGCATCGAGACATCGTCCCTCGTGCCTTCTCTTGCAAGTATCCTTCTCACGTTGCCAAGCTTCTCAAGGCTCTAAACGGAAACTTCCGAAATCATCCTTGTCTAAATAGCCAGGTAAATTTCACTAAATTCTCACTCACTATAATCAAGGACTTTTGAATTAGTATTAACTTCGCTATTTTTAGAATTATTCTTTGTTATTTCTTTACTTTTCTGTTTCGATATCGAAACAAGTATTCAACTGAACTGGTAGATTTCGTCAAAATAGAGGGAAACACTCGTCGTAAGGAGAAAGAACGTGCCATAGTGGCTCACTCTTGATACGACTTATGTGGCAATAGTTCATCGATAATCTAAGTTGCTTAGTTTGTTTTTGTTTTTCTTTCGTTGTAGAAACTACTATACGTGCCGATGGGCGAGCTATTGATCTTACAACCCAACGAAAATTTCTCTCCCAACCATCATCTTCTTCCTCCAGGCAGTGGTTTATATCTACTGGACTGTCCTTTGAGTGAAACCAGTAATGCAGAGAAGTTGCTTCAGGCTGCTCAAATGGTATTCTTAAACTCACCCCATCCGCTTGAAATCTTGAGCGATAGGTCTGCATACGGCTCTGAAGGAACCATTCAAAGAGACCACGATATGAGATTGTATTCAAAATCCATTCGAGAAGTGATCCGACAAGAGCTCCACCGAATAAAAAAGGCCAAAAGAGAGCACCGGCTTCGGGTTTTCCGGCAGCCTCTCGCCGGTCGAAGCAACACAAAGTCAATTATCAACGCCGGAATCAAAGAGAAGTTTAACTTATCCGGCATAGTACAAAGCGGGAGAGAGTCCTTAAAAAGGTTCTCTAGGCTTGTTGCATCTCAGCATATGCATCTTTTTGTGGTGCTTCTATTCCCAGCCAGATTGCTTCTCTTGGGTGAATTCAGCCCCAGTGTCTAGTGTATAGGGCTAGGTAATGGGTAGGAAGATGATAGATCAATCTTTATTTCATTAATTCAAAGTAAATATTACTGCTCAGTGCATACATAAATAAAACTACGGCTTACATACAGAAAATTGACTTAGCAAATTGTGTAAATGTGATGAAAAAAGACTCTAAATAATTTAAACTAACAAATAAATGACGTCTTATAAAAGCACTTTAGACTTGGTCTTTTAAAATATCGTTAAATTGAGTCACAGGATAGATGATAGTTCAAAGCCTGAATCATAGTCTCTATCATTGTCAGGTCATGTTCATAGAAGCTGAAGTTTAAAGATTAGATGGATATCGCTTTCAATGTAAAGCTTTCAAAGTAGAGAAGGGTGTTAAAGTTGCTAAATAGTTGCGTGTAGAACATTATACAAAATGCCAAAAATCAAGGAAAACGACAATGAAGAATGATAGAATGAATTACCAATTCATAAGGGTTTTCAAATAATTAAAAACAAAATCACAGCATTGTCTGTAACAATAGATAGTATGGTCGATTCAAAAATAGAAACTATTGAGTGACATGGTTTGATTTGCATTTACAAGATCTTCGGATCCAATCGAACCTCTAAGAATCTAAATTTCAAAAAAAAAAGAACATGGACACTTGTGGAGTTCTATGTTACAATTGTTCTTTAAAAGCTAATTCATATTAGCAAAGGCAATTCAAGTGAAAATTTGGGAATGTTTGATGAGAACAGTGAATTATGCAACAAAGGAATAGACAAGTTCTTAGTGTTCTCATTTTATTTCTCCAGGTAAAAAAAATAGGTCTTCAGTTGAATACATAGGAGTTATCAGCTCTATAGTAATACATTCAATCATCTTCTCCTAAGAAGGGGAATGAAAGATGAAGTTACAGATCAATCTTACCAGCCAAGTACCATGAGTGCATAGCAAGACATCCAAACGCCAAGATATTTGCAAGGGAAGATAACCCATGAATCATGCCAAATTTTTTGTTCATGCTAGCAAGTTTTGGACTCACCTTTGCGACTTCTTCGTTCTTGGACCCTCCAATTTCTTGACCAATGTCACTTTCTTTTTCCAACTTGTGCCTTTGTTTCATCATCTGTCCACCAGTGAGCCATACAACAAATTAAATAATTTTGTTAGAATACCAATGAAGTTGAGATCCCAAAGATGATACTTGCAAATGTAAACATTGTGAGAAGCCATGAATTTCCGGTGACTGGGAATAGAGGAAATGATAACTATTCACCAGAAATGCATTTATCTAGCGACAAAAGAAAGAAAAGGAGACATTAGGGAAGCACGACAGAGACCAGAATTGATAATATTATATACCAGGTAGGAGAGACACAAGAGTTATGCACGTCTGGACATTAGTCTTTTGCTTGGATTTAAAGTTTCAATTTTATACCAGGTACACTAAGAAGTTTTTATTAGGGTAAAATGCATTTTTAATCCCTAAGCTTAGGGTTCTGGGACAACTTAATACACTAAATTATTTTTTTGAGCAAAAGTAATCTTGTACTTCAGGTTCTTAGTAAAACGACCACTGACTTTTCGTCAAATATCTCGCATTTTTTGTTTGTAACGGACATTTTAACTTACTTTGATTATCTTGATTCAGTCAATTTTCCGTAAATACTTGACATTACAATTGATTTCAAAAACTAGAAAACATTTTAAATGAGCTCTATATTCAAAATCAAATATGAAATTGAGTCAGTTAAGATAACTAAGGTGGGTTCAAATGACCATTGCAAGAGAAAAACGTGAGACATTAGCAAATTTTATCAAAACATTGGTCGTTTTAAAGTTAATAACCAAAAATACAAAGACAATTTTGCTCAAAAAAATAATTTGTGGTATCAATTGTCCATGACCCTTAAATTCAAAGACTAAATTGGACTTTATTTTTTTTACAATGCCACAGACAATTTCCCATTAGCAATCAATCATCTTGAGCAACAATAGTAAAAAATCTAAGAGCCCCCTCGCTGAGTTTTTTAGAAAACGGATTCTATCACTTAGAAATGTCATTTCTCATCTCTATATTACACATTAAAAAAAAATATTTAAAAGTAAAACTTCACCTCTATAGTCATGGGTGTGAAGACAAACAAATTTGTCAGACTAAAAACAAACGCTGCCACCAAAAATCCAAGCTGGTATTTTCAACAATGGAGGAAGATTTCCATGGATGAAGATACCCAAACGATGCAACAGAAGTTGCGCAGCAGATTCCAACCATTTTAAAATATGCAGGAAACATCTTGCCCTGCAGATTACCAAACTGGTGCCTCGGTAGATTCCTGATACACAGGTAAAAATGTCTCATCAAATTAACCATCACTTTATCATATGTATAATTTATACCAGAATAATCCAGTTGAAGAAAATTGAAGTCCAAAAGACTTCTAATCAAAATTTACTTCCATCAAAAAAAGAAATTGATAGATAAGTTCATGAAGCGCAGCGTCCTGAACTCATTCACTTCCTAAAATTCACATTGAAGGGGAAAATGGTATCAATGCAGCTGGGAATTTCCACTCTCTATTTTCCCAAAGGCTCAAAGAATCCTGCATCTCCTAATGGAAAAACTTCAATCTCAACTGTTATCACATATTTCGATTGAAGAACATTTGCGAGAGAAACTAGGATTCACAGCCATCGGAAAATGCTACTAATTCCAAAAATTTCTTTCGTTATCCTACATTCTTACGACGATAAACGAATCCTGATTGAAAAACTCAAAACAACAATCGGTCAACTGTCAGCATTCGCTAGGTTTATGTTTTCAATTTTCTAATTTAAATACCGAATACGAACTGAAGGTACACGACAATAACTAAAGAACGCAATTAGAGTTCCGATCAGTCCAATTTCTCAGTAATCAACAAATGGAGAAGAATTAAGGAGAAAAATAGAGTGGGGAGGCTCACTTGAACATAATAATGCCTCCGATGAAGGTTACCCATAGAGAAGCGCCCCAAGCGGTGGAAAAGCAGAGAAGATGAGCGAGAGTGAGAAAGATGAGGAGGTTTCCACCATGCGGATCAGCTTGGGATTTGGACCCAAAGGTTTCTGGTGAAAATATCACTCCGATTGCTAAGAACGCCAAGGCGGCTACAAATCTTGTTAGCCAAGCCATCTCTCTCTCTCTCTTTGTGACTGAGAATGAGACAAACAGAGAATGAGAAGATGAAGAGACCGAGAGTTGGTAGGAATTGTGGTTTTGGTTTGACTCTTGCCCTCTGCGTTGCCGCCATTAATCCTGCTCTCGAGAATCACGTTTTTCCACAACCATTGTTTGGGCTCGAGTTTTGTAAATCGGTTTTGTTCAATCGGTTTTAAACCGATTTATACTTTAGTTGGTTTGAGTCGGTTTTTACTTGTAATTCTTGCCTTCTAATATCAGTGAGGTTTAGTTCCGACTAATTTTTCAAAATTAAAACTGCAAATTTTTAATTCTATAAAGTTTGATTTTAGATTAAGTTTCTTTAGTTTGGAAACAAATTGTCCGAAATCTCCAACTCAACACGAATGACGTGGTTGAAAAACGCACGCAATGAAATAACAGGTTTACTCGAAAAGTTTGTTTTAAGAAAGTTTAAAACTCCAGCCAACAATATTAAGGGTGTGCAAACCGAACCGAAACAGATGAATCGAACCGAAACCGGTGAAATAGGTTCGGTTTGGACCATTTGGAAACCGATCTTCGGTTTCATTTTGTAGAAACCGCTTAATTAGGTTCGGTTTTTGGTTTGAATCGGTCAAAACTGATACAAACCGAACCGAACCGGACATGGAATTGAAAACCAAAAAATCTTCGGATATTGAAGAGTGAAGCCCTAAATCGTTGGTTCTTCACTCTTCACTCTTCATTTAAGAACCACTCCTCCAGAGACGACACACGCAGTTGCAGACGAAAAAGATCAGGCGAGGCGACGACTAGAGACCCGGCAGACGACGACAGACACAGGTGAAGACGACAGCTCACAGCAGCACTGACAACAGTAGCACCGAGCAGGCAACTGAATAACCGGGTATGTTCTATTCTTTCATTCGTTGCTTGTTTTTGTGTTTGATAGAGAGCAAAATCATTGATTTTGCTCTCTATAAAGAAACAACAGAGAGCAAAACTTGTTGATTTTGCTCTCTGTCATTTTTTTACAGAGAGTGTGAACAAACGACAGAGAGCCAAACTTGTTGATTTTGCTCTCTGTCAACAAATGACAGAGAGCAAAATGTGTTGAATTTGCTTTCTGTCATTTGTTCACAGAGAGCAAAATTTGTTTTTGCTCTCTGTAAAAACACGACAGAGAGCAAAATCAAAAAGTTTTACTCTCTGTCGTTTGTTCACACTTCACAGAGAGCAAAATCACATTCCCAATACTCATTTCTCAAGTTCTCTTCTGTTTTTTGACTGAGAGCTGTATTGTTTAACATGTTTGTTTTATTAATCTTTAGATTTTCCATTGTATAGTTAGTTAGTTACATAATGTTTATGTTTTGGGAAACTCTTTGGGCGTGACCGAGAGCAATTTATGTATTTTATTCGTTTGTTATGTGCTGTTTTATTAATGTTTTTGTTTTGGGAGACTCTTCGGGCGTGACCGAGAGCAATTTATGTGTTTTATTTGTTTGTTTTTTTTATGTTCAATCATGCTGAAAGCATTAGATTAGAGCAACATGTGTAGTATTTTTGATGCAGTCGTTGATTTTGATTGATTAAATTTGTTTTAGGATGGAAAGCATTAATGATAGTGTAGAGGGTCCTGCACTTAGTCAAACGAAAAGAAAAAAATCAGAAGTTTGGAATCATTTTACGAATATTGACAGTTCTGATAGTAGCAATCCTAGAGCAAAATGTAATAATTGCTCACGGTCATATGCATGTCATCCATCGAAGAATGGGACAACAAACTTGAAAAAACACATTCTTAATTGCAACAAATTATTGGCAAGTGTTGATAGGAAGCAAAAGACATTAAGCTATATATATGGGAGGGGGATCGAGTGTAACTTGTTTTAGTCTTGAAACTTGTCGAGAATTGCTTGCAAAAATGATTATTGTTGATGAATTGCCTTTGAAATTTGTTGAAGGAGAGAGTTTTAGAACAAATTCGCAATATGTTCAACCTAAGTTTGTCATACTTTCTAGAACTACCATTGGACGAGATATTATGAGTATTTATGAGAAAGAAAAATTAAAATTGAAAGATTATTTTAGAAATACATCTCAACGAGTATGCTTGACTACAGATACATGGACTTCTGTTGTAACACCCCTAATACTGTACCCATTTACCCGTATAAATTTTTCATTTTATTTTACACTTTAAGCGGAAACTGAATCGGAATTGAAGTCGTTAGTGTTGTTTGGAAAACCATTTAAAACAAACATAAAATGGTTAATAAAACAATTAAAACTATTTAATTAAAAACTAATTTCGATTAAAACAATCGGAAGGGCAAAACTGTCTGGCCCTAAAAACACAGGGGTAGCGACCAGTCGCTGCATATGCTGCAGCTTGCAGCGATCGATCTCTGCATGCTGCAGAGATCGATCGCTGCACACTCTGTGCAGCGATCATGCAGCATGCAGCGATCCATGTTCCTTCGATTGCTTTCCTTCATCACTTCTCTTATGCCATTTTTCCAAGTGCTCTCTGGAAACTCCAGAGAGCAAAACCACAATCTAATCTGCTCTCTGGAATCCGATTCCAGAGAGCAACAATTCCTCAAATAACACAATATTTTAAACGCGATAAAACTTCTTAAAAACAAACGGCGTGGATAGCTCTAAAACTCGAGCATATCCGTACCAATCCTAAAACATTTCAAAACATTTTTAACAAAACATTTTACATACCGTTTACCAAAACATTTAAAATATCAAACGTAAATCTATCACCTGTCCAGATTTCCCAAACATCCTATTAAGTTCGATCTATACATTTTATGCTCAAAACATCCCAAAATACCTACTTACGTCCCCACGGGTCAAAACGCACCGACTGCACAACACGCTCCCGCAGGCATTCTCCATCAACAGCATCAGACATCGGGAGGAGGAACGTCGTCCTCACCTGGTTCAATGTCACCTAACACGTCACCTACACCATACAGACATCTATGAGATAATTAAATCTCAGTAACCTTCGTAAATGCAGATGCATGCGTGCGTATGCCATTCAGAAAACATGCTCAGATTCAGATACAGAAACAGATACAGATTAATTACGTCGCAGACAGATTGTCACCGATATCGCAACCCACTAACCGGAGAGAGCCCATCCTGCGGTCGGACTACTCTTTCCAGCTAGAGGAGGGGGGTACACGCTTACAACACGTACAGCCGTGCCTGAGCCCCACCTCGCATGACCAGATACAGATTACGTTTATTCATTACAGAGGTTCGTTCTTTTTCTTTAAAACACATGCAGAAACTCATTTTCATGACATTTGAAATACGTGATGCATGAACAGATATGAGCATAAAGTAAACAACCAACATGCATACCATCAAGACCGAATAGCATAACCTAAAACAATTATAAAACTATCTACCCAACCAAAGCAATAACAAACGATCCACTAAGATCCTCGACGCTAAATCGAAGTACGGTGTAGACCAATTGGCCAAAGTAAGTCACGAGAACTTACCTTGAGCGCGCTGAATCTCAAGCTTCGTCCACGGGAGTCGTGTGTCTGAGGCAAAACACGATATTTGTCGTTAAAACCAATTTAAGCTATTGACGTCCAAATTACAATCTTAACTAAAGAATTTTTCTAAATCCTTAACTTAGCTAATCGAAGCGTTTATAAAGTCAATTAACGCTCGATAATCCAAAACCTCAATTGACGAGTTTTTCCTTAAAAACCCAAAAATCTACCCATTTTAACTTTTTCACAAATTGATTTAACTTCGTCCAATAACGTCAAATACGTGCAATATAAACTTAATCACAGCTAACCTATTAATTACGAACCCTAATTCGTATTTTTGACGAAACCCTAACGGAAACCCTAACGTGAAATTGGTCCGAAAATTGAAAACTAACGCTATAGAGTCATAGATTCATACCTAGGATTGCGATTGGAGGAAGAATCATGAAGAACGGAGGAAGAACGGAGGAGAATGGAGGTCGGAATCGTCGAGGGAATCGCGCGGGCAGAGAGGAGGCCGAGAAAAAATCGAAGGAAGAAGCTTCAGGCGTGAAAAATGGCTAAGGAAGAGGAGCTGTGATGTTTTTAATAAAAATTAACTTTTCAAATTACCATTTTGCCCTTCGCACTTAATTCTATTTGTTTCGTCCTTCGTTTCGTTAATCGGCTAAGGATTCGGGTTCTCAAAAACTCCATATTTTGCCAATAACTCCTATTCATTGTCAGGGCTTCATTAAAACTGTCTGTTCTCAATTTGGACCTCGTTTACTATTTTTACCAAAACGTTCTTCATATTACGATAGAGGTAATTACTCGGAATATAGTGTTATTACTCCGAAAATTCCCATAATTTCCTTAAAATTCCTATTAATCGTTAGGATCGTGATGACGCTTTCCGTTTGCGAAATTGATTTGATTTGACATATTTATGAAAAATGCTACATATATATAAAATATGAATATAATATCTTAAATCCAAAATCCGTACAAGCCGGGTATTACATCTGTTCAAAATTTGAATTACATGGTATTAACTGCTCATTACATTGATAGTGAGTGGATATTGGGTAAGAGAATTATCAATTTTTGTTTGATTTCGAATCATAAAGGCGAAACGATTGGTAAAGAAATAGAAAGATGTTTGTTTGAATGGGGAATTGAAAATGTTTTGACGATTACAGTTGACAATGCTTCATCGAATGATGTTGCAATTTCGTATTTGGTCAAAAGTATTAGAAATTGGAATGAGTTAGTTTTGAATGGAGAACACATGCATGTGAGGTGTTTTAGCACATATTTTGAATTTGATTGTGTGTGATGGTTTAAAAGATCATCAAGAGTCTATTGCAAGAGTTGTAGAATGATGAAATATGTTCGATCTTCTCCTGCAAGGCTACAATAATTTAGAAATTGTGTTGAAAATGTAAAGATCACTTGCAAAAGTAATGTTTGTCTTGACGTACCTACTAGATGTGTGATAACCCGAATGTGAACGTATGTGTACGACTGCGGGGCAAACCTCGGGACCTAAGCCGAGTGTATGCGAATCCCGGATTCGAGTATAGGCGAATCCCGAGTCGTAAAGAGCGGGTTGTCACAATCCCACATCGCTTGGGAAAGTACATGGAAATGAAACATATGTAAGAGATCCCTCCCAAGATAGCAAGACGCGTTTTGGAGCACGATTGACAATGGATCCCATAAGAACTCCAAAGTTAAAAGTGCTTCGGCGAGAGCAATCCCAGGTTGGGTGACCTTCTGGGAAGTTCTCGCCAAACAAAGCCGTGAGGGGAGGATATTGGGCTACGACTTAATCCCCAGAGCGGACAATATCTTGTTGGGAAATGGGGTCGTTACAAATGGTATCAGAGCCTGTACCCAACCGGAAATGTGGCCAACGAGGACGTTGGGCCCCCGAGGGGGGGTGATTGTGATAACCCGAATGTGAACGTATGTGCACGACTGCGGGGTAAACCTTGGGTTGCGGGGCAAACCTCGGGACCTAAGCCGAGTGTAGGCGAATCTCGGACTCGAGTATAGGCGAATCCCGAGTCGTAAAGAGGGGGTTGTCACAATCCCACAACGCTTGGGGAAGTACATGGAAATGAAACATATGTAAGAGATCCCTCCTAAGATAGCAAGACGCGTTTTGGAGCTCGATTGGCAATGGATCCCATAAGAACTCCAAAGTTAAAAGTGCTTTGGCGAGAGCAATTCCAGGTTGAGTGACCTTCTTGGAAGTTCTCGCCAAACAAAGCCGTGAGGGGAGGATATTGGGCTACGACCCAATCACCAGAGCGGACAATATCTTGCTGGGAAATGAGGTCGTTACAAGATGGAATTCTACATATTTAATGTTAGAAAGCGCCGAAAAATATGAAAGAGCTTTTGCAAAGTTAATTGAAAGTGATGGTCATTATTTTCTTGATTTGGGTGGGGAGAGTGAAAGACCAATCACAATAGAAGACTAGGCTAATATTGGAGAGCTTGTCAAGTTTTTGAAGATATTTTACGATACAACTGTTTCCGTTTCGGCCTCCTCACATGTCACCTCCAATATTTATATTAGTGAAGTGTGTAATTTGAAAATAATTATCCATGAGCACTCTCAGTGTGATAATCCATTGTTGAGAAGAATGACTATTGACATGCAAAGAAAGTTTGACAAATATTGGGGGAGTTGTGATAAATTCAATATGTTGATGTGTGTAGCAATTGTACTAGACCCTAGATATAAAATGAAGTTTTTGAAACATTGTCTCACCATGTTGTTTGATAGTGACAAGACAAATGATTTAGTGAGACAAGTAGAAATTGTGATTGAAAGATTATATCTCAATTATAAATCTTATTTTGATACTTTAGAAGAAAATTCTAGTATGATGGTTAGAACGACTCTGTTGACTTAACTCATGTTTAAATCTAACGATGTTTTTTTGATGATATGTTTTTCAAGTGTGTGTAATTTGATTGAGTTAATTATATGAGATTAATAAATTGAATAATAAGTTAAATATTGTCCCTCATATATTTGTCTCGAAATCTTCAGTGGAAATGCCCTTTGAAAATGATTTTTAGTTGGTTAACAATTCTGTTAAGTGTTCAGGGTATGATAACAAAACATAGCAGAAAATGATAAAAAGGCCACATCCACCGCTGACTTTCAAAGGCCACATCCACCGCCAGCTAAACAACAAAATCCACATCCACCGCTGGCATTCTAAGGCTACATCCACCGCTAGCAGAAAATAGTGTACGTCCACCGCTGGCATTCAAAGTTTACATCGACCGCCAGCTACACGAAAAAATTGCACATCCACCGCAGTAATGTAAAAAAGACATACACCGCTAACTAAACGACAAAGGTCATATCCACCGCTAGCTAAACGATAAATTTCTAAAGACATCCACCGCCGAAATTTTTGATGACATCCACCGCTGAAATTTCAAAGGAGAACTCATCCGCTGAATAGTAACCTTTGAAGACTTCCACCGGTGAACTGTACCGGTTCAAGAATTATAAAGTCACATCTACCTATGGCGGTTCAGCTTTCTAAAGATACATCTACCTATGGCGGTTCAGCTTTTTAAAGATACATCTACCTATGGCGGTTCAGGCATTGTAAAGAACAGTATCTTCCGCTAGATTTTAAAAATACCGCGAAGCTACAGTCATAGTCGCCCAGAGCTTTAACTCCAGACTATTAATGGCGAAGCACGAAAGCAACTTCAGAACGCAACGGCTAGCTGTCTAAGTACGGATGCTTCTCCAACGGTAATATTTTTCCATATCCAGAAAGAAGCATTAAAGTTTTGAAGCCGATTACAGACAGAGTATAAAAGAGAAGAAAGAAGCTCAGGAAAAGAACTTTTGCGGAAATTCATCTTCGAACCCTAACGAGCGATTTTAATTGCAATACTCTGAATTTCTGTACATCTTCTATTCTAAACTTGAGATCTATCTTGGCGGTTCAGCTTTCTAAAGATACATCTACCTATGGCGGTTCAGCTTTCTAAAGATACATCTACCTATGGCGGTTCAGCTTTCTAAAGATACATCTACCTATGGCGGTTCAGCTTTCTAAAGATACATCTACCTATGGCGGTTCAGCTTTCTAAAGATACATCTACCTATGGCGGTTCAGCTTTCTAAAGATACATCTACCTATGGCGGTTCAGCTTTCTAAAGATACATCTACCTATGGCGGTTCAGCTTTCTAAAGATACATCTACCTATGGCGGTTCAGCTTTCTAAAGATACATCTACCTATGGCGGTTCAGCTTTCTAAAGATACATCTACCTATGGCGGTTCAGCTTTCTAAAGATACATCTACCTATGGCGGTTCAGCTTTCTAAAGATACATCTACCTATGGCGGTTCAGCTTTCTAAAGATACATCTACCTATGGCGGTTCAGCTTTCTAAAGATACATCTACCTATGGCGGTTCAGCTTTCTAAAGATACATCTACCTATGGCGGTTCAGCTTTCTAAAGATACATCTACCTATGGCGGTTCAGCTTTCTAAAGATACATCTACCTATGGCGGTTCAGCTTTCTAAAGATACATCTACCTATGGCGGTTCAGCTTTCTAAAGATACATCTACCTATGGCGGTTCAGCTTTCTAAAGATACATCTACCTATGGCGGTTCAGCTTTCTAAAGATACATCTACCTATGGCGGTTCAGCTTTCTAAAGATACATCTACCTATGGCGGTTCAGCTTTCTAAAGATACATCTACCTATGGCGGTTCAGCTTTCTAAAGATACATCTACCTATGGCGGTTCAGCTTTCTAAAGATACATCTACCTATGGCGGTTCAGCTTTCTAAAGATACATCTACCTATGGCGGTTCAGCTTTCTAAAGATACATCTACCTATGGCGGTTCAGCTTTCTAAAGATACATCTACCTATGGCGGTTCAGCTTTCTAAAGATACATCTACCTATGGCGGTTCAGCTTTCTAAAGATACATCTACCTATGGCGGTTCAGCTTTCTAAAGATACATCTACCTATGGCGGTTCAGCTTTCTAAAGATACATCTACCTATGGCGGTTCAGCTTTCTAAAGATACATCTACCTATGGCGGTTCAGCTTTCTAAAGATACATCTACCTATGGCGGTTCAGCTTTCTAAAGATACATCTACCTATGGCGGTTCAGCTTTCTAAAGATACATCTACCTATGGCGGTTCAGCTTTCTAAAGATACATCTACCTATGGCGGTTCAGCTTTCTAAAGATACATCTACCTATGGCGGTTCAGCTTTCTAAAGATACATCTACCTATGGCGGTTCAGCTTTCTAAAGATACATCTACCTATGGCGGTTCAGCTTTCTAAAGATACATCTACCTATGGCGGTTCAGCTTTCTAAAGATACATCTACCTATGGCGGTTCAGCTTTCTAAAGATACATCTACCTATGGCGGTTCAGCTTTCTAAAGATACATCTACCTATGGCGAGCGTGGACGTAGGCAAGCTTAGCCGAACCACGTTAAAAACTGTGGTGTCAATTTCTCTCTGTCATTTTTATTGTTTGATTATTTGTTGTTTTCTTATCAGTTGAACATAAGAGAGAAATTGATTAGATTAACAAATTAAGTTTAAAAAGTCTAATTCACCCCCCTCTTAGACAAATACTATCTTACAACTTCTACCGTAATGAGACAAAGTAGTACTTCAACTCGCAATAAGGTGCATGAGATATTTTTTAATGATCAAGATGAGGATGACGATTCAATTAATCAGACTGAAGTTCATCAATATTTATCTGAAAGATTAACAAAGTTTTAAGATAAAATTGATAGTCTAGCATGGTGGAAAGTGAATTCCTTGAAATTTCTACTATTGAGTAAAATAGCAAGGGATGTATTAGTTATCCTCATTTTAACAGCTGCTTCGGAATCAGTCTTTAGTAACGGAGGACGTGTGCTCGATTCATTTCGTAGTTCTTTGTCCCCAAAGACTGTCGAAGGCTTATTTGCACTCAAAGTTGGATTCGGACGGCAAAACATCAATCTACCAACTTTAATTATTCAGTGGCAAATATTGATGAAATTGAACAAGGTATGTACTGTTTTATTTTATATCTTTGTTTTCTTTTCGTTTCATACTTCTAATTCATTTTATCTAATTGGTTTATCAACTATATTTTGTAAATTTCACATCAACTAATGAAAAAGAAAATATTCTTCCAATATTGATAGAATAGTTGAAGGCTTGGAGCGAATATTCTGTTTGATATTCTATTTGTTTCTCTGTCGTGGACGTTGATAACTTGATATTATTACTTTTGTTATGATATTACTTTTATTTCCTAAAAGGATTTATTGTAATTTTGACTTTATTTTTCGTTTTTTATTCTTCTAATACATTTTTTTTTATATTTGACTATATATCTATTTTTTTTATCTCCTCCAATTTAAATTTACATTATTTAAATTTTTGGAAAATAAGTTGTAGAACCGAAACCGAACCGAAACTTTCGGTTCGGTTTCGGTATGTTAAAAGACCAGTTTCGGTTTGGTAAATCCGAAACCGAAATCGATCGGTTCGGTTCCTCCCCAAAATCGAACCGAAACTAATTTTGCACACACCTAAACAATATTAGGTCAGGTGGATCTGTCCAAACTCGATTGAGCCCAAAACCAGGACGACGATTGCTGATTTATTTACAAAATGGGTCAGTGTCCTATCACGTAACACTCGAGTAGTGCACGTTTTTTCATCATATATCATCGATAGATGGAATGGTTTTTGTGATTTAACGATTTTTTAGAGAGAATCCAAAATCGTCAAAAGTTGTCTTATCGAGAGTTATTTCTCTTTAAAACCCAGCATGTAAGATATTTGTTATAAAAACATAATTTCTTTAACAACAATACAAATAGCATAGACTTATTCCCAACACTCTTAAAATTCAAGGGGTTATTTGCCTAAAAATATACAAATATTTACTTAATCTTTACCATTAAATTTAAAAATTATAAACTACGTGCTATGGTTTGTTAAATTTAAGCGTTATTACTATTATTAACAAGTCTTCTCTACTAATCACTTAAAATGCTCGTAGTGAGTACTTAGTTATCTCTTACTAAAAGTAAACAATGGAGTAATAGAGCAAATACGGCCATTAAAATATAATCAACCGTGTTTTCTTGATATAAATAACTTGTGAGCTTTTGTGCTCAATGCCTACAATTCTAGACGTAGATGCCTTCAAAGCAAATGTTGAGAGACGAGAAAAAAAAAAAGAACACTAATATCTAAAAAGTATGGAAACTGATCGGTCTACGTTTGATCAAAATATAGAAACTGAACTATCTCAAGCGTTGTCTGTTAGTCAGTGTAATTAATATTTTATTTTAAATATTTAATTCTTAAAAATTAGAATAATAATTTAAAAAAAAAAAAAAAAAAAAAAAAAAAAAAAAAAAAAAAAAAAAAAAAAAAAAAAAAAAAAAAAAAAAAAAAAAAAAAAAAAAAAAAAAAAAAAAAAAAAAAAAAAAAAAAAAAAAAAAAAAAAAAAAAAAAAAAAAAAAAAAAAAAAAAAAAAAAAAAAAAAAAAAAAAAAAAAAAAAAAAAAAAAAAAAAAAAAAAAAAAAAAAAAAAAAAAAAAAAAAAAAAAAAAAAAAAAAAAAAAAAAAAAAAAAAAAAAAAAAAAAAAAAAAAAAAAAAAAAAAAAAAAAAAAAAAAAAAAAAAAAAAAAAAAAAAAAAAAAAAAAAAAAAAAAAAAAAAAAAAAAAAAAAAAAAAAAAAAAAAAAAAAAAAAAAAAAAAAAAAAAAAAAAAAAAAAAAAAAAAAAAAAAAAAAAAAAAAAAAAAAAAAAAAAAAAAAAAAAAAAAAAAAAAAAAAAAAAAAAAAAAAAAAAAAAAAAAAAAAAAAAAAAAAAAAAAAAAAAAAAAAACATTATTAAAACAATAAGAACAAGAAGACAAGGCCACGTGGCAGAATGTGATAATCCCACTTAATAAATCAAATTACCATATACTTAATCTAATCATCTCGCTTAATCATTGATATTAGTGGGTGGTGTATAAAGCGTTGTGGTGTTTTTGATTTAATTACTAAGCTGATTAATTAGGGGGGCCCACTTTTTTTGAATTCGGAGAATTTGAATAATTTCTGACCGTTGATGATGCATCAGAGGCTCCACATTTAAATGGGATACAGAGGATTATGTACCTTCTTCCACTTATTGCCCATGACGAGTTTACCCTCGTAGCTCTTTTCTGTAATCTATTTATTAATTTTTTTTTTATATTCGCAAATAAATATTTTCATTTTTTCAAACATATAAATATATTTGTTTTTGAATATTGAATTTGAAAAATAGACATACCCACGAAATTTTTTTTAAATCAACATAATCTAATTAACAATAAAAAAGACTATTGAATACTAAATTTGAAAAATATATCTTTTTCATCCAATATTATCACGTACATAGTACATACCCATGAAAGAATAATTAAATAAAAATAATATAATTAAAAATAAAAAAGAATAGAGAAAGTGCAACATAAATCACATTAGTCGAGTAAGTGACAATTTAAAACCTAACCCACTTTTTCGACAAAACAATACTTAATGTATCCACAATAGCGATCAGACTCAAATCCGAGGCAATTAGTTGGGGTCCTTGACGATTTGAAACTTATCCTACTTAATGTTTTCGTTCAAAAATTGTCGCAGGTACTTGCAGAACACAGATCCGAGATAATGTTCTTCGACAACTTGAAATTTAACCTACTTAATGTTTTCGTTAAAAATTTATCGCAAGTACTTGTAGAACACAGATTTGAGGTAATGTTCTTCAAATTTAACTTGTGAATGACGGGATCTAAAGAGCTACGCGAGGAACTTGCGGAAGCACTTTCCTCACAAATCCTTATCGGAACCTTCTTTGACCACAAGAAAGTTCCAAGTCCATACGTAGTTATTGCGCTCAAGAGACTTTTCATTCTTCTCCTCTCAAAACGCGTCGATTCACTTCATTTAAAAATATAACATTATTTTAAAATAAAATAGAGAAGGCTAGTTTGGACATTTCACTTCCTTCGCTTTTTGTTTAAAGTTCAGAGTAGCCAAATAACAGAGGGTCGGACGGAGAAGAAGAAGCAGAAGTTCTTGAGAGAGAGAGAGAGAGAGAGAGATTATGGGAGATTTTGCGTTGTTCTTGGATGATTACGAGTCGAGTTCAGCGATTTTATACTGTAGAATTTGTCACGAGGCGGAGTTCGAGAGCGCCAGGAGCTTGGAATCTCCATGTGCTTGTTCGGGAACTGTGAAGGTGATTTGAAATTTCCGTCTGGTTCTTCTGGTTTTTTCTGTTTCCTTCTTGATTTCGTCTGATTTTTGCAGTTCGCTCATAGGGATTGTATCCAGAGATGGTGCGATGAAAAGGGGAATACCATTTGCGAAATTTGCCTTCAGGTTTGACGCTTTCCTCCCAAAATCTCTCTCTCTCTCTCTCTCTCTCTCTCTCTCTGTAAAGAAGTATGAAATTTTGCAGAAATATGAACCTGGATATACAGCGCCATGTAAAAAGCTTCAGCAACGTGAAACGGCATTGACCATCAGGTATTTCTTCCCTTCCATTTTTTTCATATTTTTTAAATCAAACGCCATTGTTATTGTCGCCCATTCTCTCTCTCTCTCTCTCTCTAGATTTCATTTAGTAGCAAGAAATGGAAGATATTCATAAATCTTAACTTCATCAACAGGCCATGTCGTTTAGACCCTTTAAGCTAGAATTTCGTTTAGACCCTTCTGCCATTTTTCTATCTTACTGATTACCCCGCAGAGATAGCCTCCAATTTCCACGCACAGAGGAAGACCCACAGAGCCCAAGCGCATTAGCCCCATCTCAAGGCTCACCCATCGGCCCGGAGTACAGCCGATGCTCATCTCCGGCCAATGGAAACGCTTCGCGCTGTCGATCTCTCGCTCTCACTGTAAGGATTCTACCCTAAATTTAACTTCATTTCTTCATCAATGGCTGCCTAGAAATCGTACGGAATATCTAGGATTTCCCCCATTTGAATTTTCATAAATTTCTGCAGTTTATGATACTTTTGCTCGTGAGACATCTCTTTGAGATTCTAGTGTTTGGCACTCAAGATTACCCATTTACTCTCTTCACTGTAAGTAAACGAATAACTCTTTTTCAACTTCTTCATCTCGGAAGACCGCCATTGACATACATTTTTCTTCCTCTGGTTTGCTTTTCAGGTGCTTCTTCTAAGAGCTACTGGAATCATTTTCCCCATGTTTATCCTCGCTAGATTAATCGCAACCCTTAAAAACAACATCTCTGTTCATCGTCAATATCAGGCAAGTTCAGGCAAATTCAATTTCCGCCATGTTTGTAAGCCATTTCTTCTGGTATTACAGCTGATCTAGTCTCTACTTTTTGTTCTATTGGATCAGGATTCTGAGGAAGATGAAAGGCAGCACACAGCAGTTTAAACAGAGCTTCCATTGTCCGCCTACCACCATTGCACTACCCATAATCAAAATTTTTTTCTTTTTAATTCCCCCAAAAAAATAAAAATTTATGAGTTTATTTTTATCTGCTCATTTGCGGTGTCAGATGAACTAATTTGTTTATTGATAATTTATTGAATATAATCACCCATGCAGGCCTCTTCAATTTTACTTCTTTATTTTCGTTAATGTCTCCATAATTTCAGCTTGTCTAAGCTATCTCTTCTTGGCCATCGTCGTTGCAGAGCATTGTCGCGATGGTACAAAAGCTCAAAATTCTCATATCACTGGTACAAATAATGCGCATATTAACACTGTAAAATCATTAACCAAAAAAAAACTCACCTACAATGGCCAAGAAGAGATAGTGTTAACACATGTGAGAGGGTAGAACTCATCCTCAAAAGTTAGTTCGAAATGAGAGAAAATCTCTCTCACATATATACAAAATGCAGACTCATCCAATAGGCGATGTGGGACGAACACAATTATCAATACCCGTCCTCATGCATAACGTGCCTGGGCCGGATCTAATTCTCACTATCGTCTAGCTCTGATACCATGTTAACGCATATGAGAAGGTATAACTCATTCTAAAAATTAGCTTGAGAGGAGAGAAAATCTCCCTCATATATGTACAAAGCGCAGACTCATCCAATAAACAATGTGGGACAAACACAATTATCAATAAAAAATACAGGACAGCGAATAGCAAGGAGCGAGAGCAGTTAAGAGAAGAGGGAGCAGCAGGAGAAGCGAGAAGAAAAAGAGAGGAGAAGAAAGAGGGAATAGGGCACAACGATGAGCAGTGCAAAATAATTGAGGGTAAAATCGGAAGCAAAAATAAAATTGTGGCTGCTGGGATTCGAGCCCAGGTCTCCACGGCCACAACGTGGAATTCTAACCACTAAACTACAGCCACTTACTGCTACGATTGTATCAACATTACACTATTATCCTCAGTATGTTCACAAAATTCACGTGAATTGTTTTTATAAGTTCACGTGATTAATTTTAAAATTAATAGGTTAGTTTTTAAAACATTCACTAGGGGTGAGCAAAAAACCCAATGAACCAAAGAACCGGACCAGAACCAACAATTGATCCGGTTCTGGTCAATTCTTCAGATAAAATAAATTAATTTTGGTTTTTATTTATCAAGACCGAAATGTTTGGTTCGGTTTTCGGGTCTAATGATACAAAATCGAGAAAATCGAACCGGACCAATTGTCGGTTCTGGTCCGGTTCTTCAGTTCTTCTGTCTCTGTTTTGCAAGAGACCGTCCGTTCTACGATAAAATTCAACAGAGGACGGTCATAAGACGTCTGCCGAGGTTTGTTTTGTAACTTTTTTCATACTTCAAGGTTTGGATCGTGAAAAATTTTATTTTAAGGTTTGAATCGAAAAAACTAGTTAGTTTGAGGTCTAAACAGTTAATTTCCCAACTTAAAATCCTATTCAGCAGATCTAACGCCCGCACGCAGCTCTTCTCACTTCGTAGTTCTTTCTCGCCCTTCGCAGTCGCCGCGCCCGCCCTCGCTCTTCGCAGTTCTCTCTCAAAATCGCCACGCTGCCGCCCGCACTCTCTCTTCGTCAGTCTGTGAAGGACGAATCGATTCTCTGAGGAGGGTAAGCTCTCTTGTTCGCCTCTTTCAGTTTCTTTTCTCTTAATTTAGATCAGAAAACGCCTTTCGTTGTATCCCCTTCGTCGATGCCGACTTTCGACTAGAAGGAACTTTGCGATACAGAGGGTTGCTCTTCCTTTTTAATTTGCTAATCGCTAACCTTATCGATTTTTGAATCTGTTTCGAAAAATTTGGGAATAAAGAAACGACGTTATGAAATCTATTAGTTATAAAATTCAAAAGCGAAAACGAAACAGAACTGAAGCAGAAATTGCAGTTCTAGTCCGAATACCAGCCAGTTTGGTTTCAGTCCTAGTAAAAAATGTTCTTTTGGTGAGTTCAGCTCTGTTAGAGAGCAAAATCTCACCGGACTGACTTCTGCCCATTATTGCCTTTTCATTTCTTTGTGGGCTTTTATTTTTCGCTCTTCTTTCTTTGGTAATCTCAAACAATAACATTCACAAAAAAAAAAAAAAAAAAAACAGTATATACAATCGTATACGGCCATTGAGTGAAAATTTCCATTTTTCCTTTGATTTTTTTTTTTTTTGAGAAATCTTTGCACTTCGTATGCATGGATTTCTAAATTACTGTATTCTTTGTTTTTATGCTTCTTCAATACTTTAAATGTTGGGATTAATACATTATGTAATTTGCAGTATTTATTGTTGGAATTATCAGTGCGTTTTCTAAACCTGGCATTGGAAAGACAGAGAACTCCTGTCGAACAGCATGGCTCGATTTCGTAATGTAAGTATTTTGAAGCCTCTGTTGTGTCCTCGGTGTGCAGGGTGGGAAAAGTAAATTTCTGTTGTGTTACTTCATATTTTGATTGTTTTTTTTTTTTTCCTGATGAAATGTTGGTTCCAGTGTTAAAGTTGGGGGAAGTGTCTGATTGTGTATTTTCAATTGGAACAGAAAAAGAGGAAGCCCTTTGTGAAGCCGATTACCTTAAAAAAACAGGCTAATGTTGATCATGTTACGGGGGATAAAATCCCCAAGAGCTTTGTGTTTTCAAGAGGGAATTTGCCTGGTCCTTTAAGGCAATTACGGATGGATCTAAGGAAGTTAATGCTTCCTTTTACTGCCCTTGAACTTAAGGTAAGATGACCATACCTCATATCTTTATTATGATTTCATTAAGCTGAAGTTTTGTTATATGACATGTCCTATAAATGCAAATGTTAATGTTTGATGTAGTTATGGTTTGGTAAAATAGTTTTGACTTTGTTAATTGGCTTGGGGGCGAGTATCAAGATTGTGAAGACGAGGAAGAAGCAAAAAAATAATATGAGAGTAATTAGAGTATTATTTTCGTGGGTTGACATATAAGATGAAAAGAAGTCTAACTTTTAATGCTTATTTTTACTCGTCCGAAGGCCTGGTTGTCCCCTTTCTTCAGAATTTATTTAGACTGGCTAAATCTTAAAAATGGTTGGTACTTTGGCTTGAGTTACTCTCACAATGGTGGAGTAGCATTGCTGTTCTACGAAATTAGTTCGGGAATTGTCAATCCATTACAAAGAAATATGGTCTTCACTCTGGTATAATATGTAATTGATTAGTGTTAGTTAATAATTTTTGGAATACACTAATATGGATCAAAACATTATAATTCATGGAGTTAGTTTTGAATACTCTCGATCATACTTAAATTGATTTAACTTGCCCTGTTTGAAATTCAAAAGCGAAAACGAACCAGAACTGAAGCAGAAATTGCAGTTCTGGTCAGAATACCAGCCAGTTTGGTTTCAGTCCTAGTAAAAAATGTTCTTTTGGTGAGTTCAGATCTGTTAGAGAGCAAAATTGCACCGGACTGACTTCTGTCCACTATTGCCTTTTGATTTCTTTGTGGGCTTTTATTTTTTGCTCTTCTCTCTTTGGTAATCTCAAACAATAACATTCACAAAAAAAAAAAAACCATTATATACAATCGTATACGGCCATTGAGTGAAAATTTCCATTTTTCCTTTGATTTTTTTTTTTTCTTTTGAGAAATCTTTGCACTTTGTATGCATGGATTTCTACATTACTGTTTTCTTTGTTTTATGCTTCTTCAATACTTTTAATGTTGGGATTAATACATTATGTAATTTGCAGTATTTATTGTTGGAATTATCAGTGCATTTTCTGAACTTGGCATTGGAAAGACAGAGAACTCCTGTCAAACAGCATGGCTCGATTTCGTAATGTAAGTATTTTGAAGCCTCTGTTGTGTCCTCGGTGTCCAGGGTGGGAAAAGTAAATTTCTGTTGTGTTACTTCATATTTGATTGTTTTTTTTTTTTTTCCTGATGAAATGTTGGTTCCAGTGTTAAAGTTGGGGGAAGTGTCTGATTGTGTATTTCAATTGGAACAGAAAAGAGGAAGCCCTTTGTGAAGCCGATTACCTTAAAAAAACAGGCTAATGTTGATCATGTTACGGGGGATAAATCCCCAAGAGCTTTGTGTTTTCAAGAGGGAATTTGCCTGGTCCTTTAAGGCAATTACGAATGGATCTAAGGAAGTTAATGCTTCCTTTTACTGCCCTTGAACTTAAGGTAAGATGACCATACCTCATATCTTTATTATGATTTCATTAAGCCGAAGTTTTTGTTATATGACATGCCTATAAATGCAATATGTCTAAATGTTAATGGTTGATGTTAGTTTGGTTTGGTAAAAATAGTTTTGGACTTTGTTAATTGGCTTGGGAGCGAGTATCAAGATTGTGAAGACGAGGAAGAAGCAAAAAACATATTATGAGCGTAATTCGAGTATTATTTTCGTGGGTTGACATATAAGATAAAAAGAAGTCTAACTTTTAATGCTTATTTTTACTCGTCCGAAGGACTGGTTGTCCCCTTTCTTCAGAATTTATTTAGACTGGCTAAATCTTAAAAATGGTTGGTACTTTGGCTTGAGTTACTCTCACAATGGTGGAGTAGCATTGCGGTTCTACGAAATTAGTTCGGGAATTGTCATTCCATCACAAAGAAAAACGACTATTACTTTTAAACGAGTTATTTCAATGAGCTTGTATTTATTTGTTTAACCTTCTTATAGGAGAAGAAGCGGAATAATTTGAAGGACTTCTTAAATGTTGCTGGACCTATGGGCGTTACTCATTTCCTCATATTGTCTAAAACTCAATCTGCTCCTTATCTGAGGGTTGCGAGGACCCCTCAGGGACCAACTCTTACATTCAAAATTAATGAGTACTCGTTGGCAGTTGATATTGCTCAATCCCAATTACGGCCAAGATGTCCTAAAGACCTTTTCAAAAATGCACCCTTGGTAACCTCTTTCTCTCTCTATCACACGCACCGACACAATTGAATGAGAATACTTTCTCAAAAGATTAGTTTCTATCAGCTGATTGATTTATTGGGAATTTAAATTAGGTAATATATCAAGATCAAAACATTACAACTGACTATTCATATTGCTCGGTGCTTACCCTGTTGTGAACCTGACATATAATGTTTCGCATCGGCTGTTTACCCTGATTGCATGTGCTAAAATATATCTTTACAAACTTATAATATTTGTATTTGTCAATAACAAGAATGGTGGATTTAAATTGTTCTGTGTATGGTATGATGAGTGCACGATTCTGACTTGATATAATGCTGGCAGATTGTACTCTCTGGTTTTGGAAGTGGAGATCAACATCTAAAGCTTACAACTATAATGTTTCAGAACATCTTTCCGGCCATTGATATCAATACAGTGAGTTCCTTTTACTGCATATGTTTTATATATCACCAAAAGTACCGAGTTCTTAATTCTTTAATAATTTCATTTTTCTGTTCTAGATTAAGCTTTCATCTTGCCAGAGGATTGTGTTACTAAATTACAACAAAGACACAAAGCTTATCGACTTCCGGCATTACTCCATAAGATTGCAGCCAGTTGGTGTCTCACGTAGGCTTAGAAAATTTGTGCAGAATCACCAAGTTCCTGATTTGAGGAACCTTCAAGACGTGAGTGACTTTATGACAAAGTAAGCAGACCTTTTGAATGTCTTTCACTTTGTGCATGTTATCTTTTTTGTTCAGATATAGCTCAAGTTTTGGTTGTCCTAAAGTTTTTGCAATTGGGTATTGTATATTTGGCGATAGAACAGGATATCTATGACCGCAAATGATAGTCATAGATAGAGCTTAAACAATGGATTTATACATTCATTTAAGATTAATGCTACGTTTATCTTCTTATTTATGATTTATTGCATTAATCATTGTTTGATACGTCAGCGTGTATTTTAAGAAGTTAAATGTAGCATTACTCTTCTTTTAATGTAAATATTATAAATTATAACCCGAGTCACTTTTTCCACCATTAGTTTTTAAAGAAATGTTCAAGTCAAAAGGAAGAAAACAAGGCAAAAGAATTTGATGGTCTCTTGTCTATTGCAGTTTTCTTTCTCTTATTATTGAGCAGAAAAGATAATATTTCTAATCTCTCTTGTTTCATTTGTTTTTCAAAGAGCTGGTTATGCATCTGAAAGTGAAGCAGATGAGGAAGCAGCGACAGTTACACTTGCTAGTGATCTTGGTAGAGTTAATAGAGCTTCTACAAAAAGTGCTGTGAAACTTCAAGAGCTTGGACCAAGAATGACACTTGAACTAGTCAAGATCGAGGAAGGATTGTGTGGCGGTGGTGTTATTTTCAGTGAATACGGTATAATTTTTTTATATCTCCTTCCTAATACTTGTTATGCTTTCATCTTCCTTGTCAAGATTCATTTTTTCTGCTCCCGGTTTTGATATTATGGATGATGTTCTTTATAGACATTTAATTTCTTCTTATTTGCATTCATCTCAATCTACAATTTTTATCGTCAAAATCTAAAGCCCTATATCCTTTATTCTTTAAAAATTCTTCATTTTTTCCCCAGGAAATGTCGATAGCAAAAAAGAGAACGACGACAAAGATGGTCACAAAGATCATGACGATAACGAGGATCAGGAAGAGGAAGATTTTAACGAAGTTGAAGAATTTGAAGAAGATGAGGATCAGGAAGATATCTGAGAGTGCAATTTTTTTGTTTTATCCCAGCCAAGGAGATGGCTTCTATTTGGAAAGCACTGATACTACTTCTGCTTGTTCATCTGCTTGCATTAAATATGAATGAAGTTTTTCCTTTTTCAATTAAGATGAGTAATGGAGAGGTGAGTACATCTTATTATTTGATGTTCTTAAAAACTGTTTTTGTTGTAACATCACAACAGAAATTACAGTACTACATTGGAAGAGACAAAAATCATGGGAACTGTGTTTCAAAATTTGGACAAAAAATGTCCAGTCAGTTTGCAACAAAGAACAACGAAAATCTGAGCGCGGGACGTCTGAAGATTCAGGTGTTTGATCTGAGCAAATTGAGCTTGAATTGAATGAGTAAGAGATTTCATACCGATTTCCGCAGAATTTCTTCGGATGGAATTTCAAATGTCGCCCCCGCATGATCTTTTTCCGGCTTCATTTCTGCAGAGAGTTCAGTAATGTCACTTATAGTTAGGATCTTAAGTACAAATATAGGCATAACAAAATGGATTAGCTAGGGTTCTGAGTTCTCCAAAATTGGTAAACGATTTCTCAAATCGCCAAAGAAAGAAGGAATGATTATGTCGGGTGAAATCTGCCGTCTCCAGTGGAATTCAAATGAAAATCAATTATGATGAATCTGTATGAGGCAAAACCTACCGTAGCCGCCGCGGGAATTGAGCTTGGCCTGTACGATCATGTTGGATATGAAATGGGAGGCTTCGCGAGCCTCTTCAACCAGCTTCTGAATTTCCGGCTCCGACGTGACAAGGCGATTCTCTTCGAATTTCCGGCGAACCTCAGCCGCAGATTCCTTTAACATCAACGAATCTCCTGCGAACGTTCTCTTCGTCGCCTTCAGCAGTGCTCTGTAAACGCTCAGAGCTTCCCCGCCCGCTCCCCCCATCTCTCCCTCTCTTCCCCAACTCTTCCTTCCTTGTCCAGAATATATCACCCGACGGTCGTTTCATCCTTAGTTTAATTATTATTAAAAACAATTTTTATTAATTTACAAAATATATCTACATTTATTTTTAATTCCTTGCACTACAACTTACACGTTTTTAATTTATTAGCTACTAATTTACAATTTTTTTTAGTAAAGTGTTTTAACCCAATTTCGAACAATATCGTGTGATTGAAAAAATTCGAAATCGGTTTAAAAATTTAGCTAGGACACTTTATCCAGTGAGAATATGGTATACACTTGTTAAATTTAATAATAAATTTTCGATTAGGTTTAATTTGCTTATAATTAAAAGTCGAGAGATTAATTTGTTAATAAATAAATAAATTTAAGATCTAATTTATATAAATGATCTCAAACCTTAATGGCTAAATTAAATTGGGTAATTATCGATTTGTACTATGTACTATGCACTTTATTTCGGTTAGCCCCCTGTACTAAAAAAACGGACAAACCAAATCCTATACTTTGATTCTGTTATCAGTTTTGATCTTTTATCAACAATTTCGTTAAATCCTCATTTAAAAAATTACTAAATTTAATTTTAAAAAAATATCGTTAGGTAATTTTTTAAATGAGGATTTAACGAAATTGTTGATAAAAGATCAAAACTGATAACAGAATCAAAGTACAGAGTTTGGTTTGAAAGTTTTTTTTAATATAAAGGGCAAATTGAAATAAAGTGCATAATACAGAATTCAAATCGATAATTACCCAATATAATTTTAGTATATGGGGCAAATTGAAATAAAGTGCATAATACAGGGTTCAAATCGATAATTACCCAATTAAATTTTACTTTTTTCATTATTTATAACAAACTCTAATCATTTAATCAATAAATGAATAAAACATTATAGTACAAGATCAAAATGTAAAATTGCATTCTTATTTTATGAAGGCTAATGAAAATTTGGCAATGGCAGGATGCAACTTTGAAACTTGATAAATCTCAAACATGGATGGAATTAACACCAAAAATGGTGAGTGGGTGTGTAGACAAACTTGAGTTTATGTAATTTCAATGAATCTCTGAAGCTGCAAACTTCTAGAGAGGAGAGAGAACAAGATTATACGAGGGAATCAACCATTCTACAATCATGCTTCTTCCTCCGGCATCTGTGGTGCGACTTCTGATCCGAAAATGTGTTCCGGCCGACCATCTCTGCCGAATCTTTACCTGCTGGAAAACAAGATGGCACAGTAGTTAATCTTAAGCTGAGATTTAAAATGCAAACGATAGGGGCAAATGCAGTAAAGCCATAACCAAAAAAAGGCAAAAAGGAAATGCAGTAAAAACAGCATTTATCAAAGAGAAGCCAAATGTCTTCATCCAAAGAGATGCTTTTATAAGTCTTATGTCTTATAAACTCTGAAAGGATTCCTGTTTCTTGAGTCCTTGAACTCCATCTATTCTTATTACCCCATGTTCATCCTCAAGCATTAATCAACTCCTACCTAACGAGAGACTCGCCTAAATGCATCTCATCAACTTGTGAAGATGGTTAGAAATCCAGCGATAAACGAAAAAGAAAAATACGAAACTGGGATACCGCATGCAAACAAGAAAAATCACGAGCAAAGGCAGAAAATCAAGTCGACCCAACCCAAAATATTTTGAGTCACCAAACTCAAATGAAAACCATGAAATTCTTCCTAGATATTTCAAAGCTTTTTGTAGACATATCATTCTCCGATGGTATACGGTGCATGCGATGTTTTTATGCTCGCTCAGTACTAAGTTTCACACATCTGTTTTGACCCAACATCAAGAAGGCAATAAAGAGTAAGAAGGAAAGGCCTCTGAAACTTAGTAGGCGATGAACCAAAAAGTTTAATAAGCACAAAAGTAGATGGTAATAAAAAATGTAGCATGCCAAATATAGATTTCAATCTTTCCATTAAAAGAAACATTTCGACTTCCTCAGATTTGTAACAGAAGTAAAACTCGGTATGATTCGCCGCTCTTTCTCGTCGAATAGAATTCATTTTCAACATAAAACATATGTACCAGAAATACTCCACCCTGAATATGTATGTCTATATTCATGTCATCTACTTGGTCTTTCCCTATACTTGAACAAAGATTGAAATAATGATCATTGAGAAATTTTTCAGAAACTGAATGCTCCAATGTAGTTTGCAGATAAAAGATCTAACTTTGGTTTGGAGGAATGAAATTGATGAAGCAAAATTCTTATTGAAATGAAATTCTACAAAGAGTGTACCTCCCAGATGCTTCCCCCAAAACATCAGTCTAGCATCGTCCTCCTCCTCATCGAGCTCATCGCCATATCCAAATTCTGCATCTCCGCGATAACCTGGTTCGCTCCCGTATCCAGACTCGTTAGCATGAACATCGAATCCTCCTGACAACCCCAATGCAACTCCTAAAGTCTCCTTCTCCTCTCTTTCCTTCCTGGAATTCCTCGCCTCACTCACGTCGGACGCCCAATTACTGTCCCCATTCATAAACAACTCTCCGCTAGAATCCGTCCCAACGGCCACCGGAAAATCTGAGCAAGTCCCGTGCGCCCCCGAAGCCCCAACGGAGCAACACCTCCGGGTCCCACTCCGATCGCTACTCCGCCCAGACACAGACCTCGATCCCTTTCGTCGCCTCTTTCCCGCAGACACGAGTCTTAAGGTTCCTTTCTGGTAGTTTTTTGCAGCGATCGAAGACTTGTCGTCTTCAATCAAGCTCAGTCTCGACATGTCAATTTCGATATTAAAGGATGTAGCCCGATCGGATAAGCACGGTCGCTTCGGATTGGTTCCGTTGGAGTCCAGGGCTTTGGGAGTAGAGTGAAGCTTGAAAGGTCTCCAGCTATGTAGCTTCAACGCGCAGGAATCAATGGTGTGGCGCGAATCTAGGGTTCTGTGTGCCATTTGGGATATGATTACCTATTTTTCTCTGATCTTCTTCACAGAGTAAACGAAAAACACAAAGTTTTCAATCTTCAAACAATATAAACGAAGATCAACAGAAAGAAAGAAATTTCACAAGTTCCGTCGGTTCAAAGAATAGTTGCAGAGAGAGAGAGAGAGAGAGACGAAAGAGACGAGCTGACTCCAGAAGCAATGACTAAGCTGGGGAAACGGGAGACAGAAAGGGGCGAGAGAATCTTTGATTCGTACAAATGTTTCTGCCAATCATCTTCTCCCACGTGGATATTCAGATTTTCTATTTTCCACCATTTTCTCCATTAATAAGAAAACCAAGAATTCATTTTACCAATTTATTTTTTAATTAATTTTCTATTTTTTTTTAACTCAATTTCTAACTATGCTTCCAACCCAATTTCAAATTCAATCAATTTCAAACTCTATCGAGATCTATCCCGAGACTAAAAAAGTTTACTAACAAAAAAAATAAAAGTTCTATTTTTTAAAAAAATAATTTATAATTGATTCTAAACGTTAGAGACTAAACTGCACCTTATTTTTTAAGGAGGCAAGCTTGTATGCTGCAGAGACAATTTCGGAACGAAAATTGTTGAACTCTCCACGTTCAGAGGACATGACGACATGAGCGGGTAAGCCGAACATCTCGGACTCGATGATTGTCTTCTTTTTCATATAATCTTAAAAATTATGCATACAGATTTATTTATCAAACATGGCATATTGAATGACCCAAAAAATAGGACGTCAATCTATTGCATAAAATTTGTTAGGGTAAGAATATATATCTTCAAATATTTCAAGAGAAACTTGCACAGATCACAGATGCAGCACTTCATAGGTCAGAAGTTTCCTCAAAAGGTTGCATTACTGCATTTCTTTACAAACTGCCTAATGAAAACCTAAGAACAACTAAGAAGGGCTCGAGTTTCGGTATATAACAAAACGTAAAAAGCAAGAGAAGAGTGGCAGAAAAATTACCAGTTTTGAACTTCGGGTTAGTACCTTCATCGCGAGTCTAAGCTCCATCGAGATTCTGTAAGTATGTGTAGCGGAAGACGCTGACGAATCAATCAATTAGAAATGCTCTATCATGATCAATATTATGGAGGCATCGACTAAGTGCAGCTACATAATTGCCACACTGTTCTCCACTTGGTGGTAGAAGCTTAAAAACATATGAAACAGGCTTTGATACCATCATAGGCTTCTTAGTGGTCGATTTGTCCGGCAACACTCCAAATTTTGCTTCGTCAAACGGAAATGATGACGACAGAAAGAAGAAACTGTCCCTGGCCAGCTTTTCCACCTGAAACAATGACAAAGACATTCCATGAATTCAGTCATTACAATCAAAAAGTGATCGTACGCATCAAAATCTCATTAGATGCCATTAATTATTACCTGAAGAAGTGAAAATATCAAGTTATTCATAGTGAGAATAACTTGAATCCCGTGAAATTCATCACCCAACATGCGAAGGGCCAGACAATTGAAAAAGTTCTCCAGAATAAGTCTGCGTTCGCTTAGATCTTCGCCACAGCTCTGAAAATTAGGAAACCACAACAGATATTTTACGTCGGACCAGGGAACTGGGTTCTCCACTGATTTGGAAAGAATGGTTTGATAAGGGTGTTTGAGGCCCCACAATATTCTAACGCCTGTCAATGATTCGTCACAAACGGATGAATATGACAAGGATGTTGTGCATATTATTTTTGACGAATCAAAGTGGGCAGTTAGATTTGACGAGAAATGAAAATCTGTGTCGTCTATCACAAGAATGCATCCTCGTGAAGTACGGATTATGCTTTCAAATGATTTAGCATATCCGTCAGCATTTTCTGGCAAGCATGAAGTTGGCTTAGACAAAGGGGTTATTGCACTCGAGTCGTGAGAAAAATGGCATGAGTTTCCATTTCGACAACCCTGCAATTGAAATAATTTAGGATTTATTAGCAATCTAACAATAGGATATAAGCTGATGAGAGAGTGAAATAAACCTTGGGAATATGAGGTTATTTCCCTTTTCAAAACCGTCAAAGGTGTCTATACATCAACTACTTACAGATAATGAAGTAATTTCAAGCTAGCCATCAGATCTAATACCTTTGAAATATAACTAGTAAAGATGTACTAAAATCGAAAAAATTTATTTAAACAAATATAATCCCAAAGAAATGGATTATAAGCAAGAAACTTTGAATTGAGAAAGAAAATAAAATCTAAAAGTTTTAAACTTGTGACCAGGTGATGTTGTGATCCTAACTCCAATGGTCAAGGTGATATCGAGATCGTATATTCATTTCTCGAAAAAAGGTGATCGGGTATATGGAAGTAAGTTTCAGGGAACGCCAAGTGCATACCTGAAGAGAGAAAAAAAATCTGCATGCAGGTCCCTTCGCCTTAAGAAAGTGAGAAAAAAGGCATTGGCTGCCTTTGTTGCAAGATCCTTTGACAAAGAAAGTGCAAAGAGAGTTCTTGTTGTGGACTGAAGTATTTTGATCGTGAGAATTAAGAAGCTGATTAGCCATATCTTCTGTATACTGAACTCTAATCTGTGGACAAGGAAAGTCAGTTAAAAGATCACTCTACGGCAAATAAAATGAACATAGCAATGAAAGGATTTACCTCTTTAATGATAGTTGCAAACTCCTTAGCTATTACATCTGCTTGAAAGTGATTTGAAGCAACAAATGGTACAGCTGTACAGTTTCTTCCTTCCCTAGATAGCTCAATGTCATCATTACCAAGAGCAATTGATTCTGCGTTTTCATTTTCTTGACAGTTGAAAAGGCATGTGTGTTCAAATTCGCAAGGATAATAATGCAATGGTAGGCCATCGCATGTACCCAAAAATTTAGGACGGAATCGGTGTACTGAGTGTAGAACATCTTCAACTGAGAAGTAAATACAGATTCATGAAATATGCGTTGATTAGAAGAAAATGCTAAAGCTTGCAGAAAAAAGATCAATACATATATCAGAAACATGATTTACTGATGACTGCACAATAAGATGGAAAGAACACCAGTCTTCTTCAATCTTTGGAAGCAATAGTGGAATCACTTCTTTGTCATCAAACTTTAGCAGTAATTGTAAGAGTCGTTGCTTGTCCTTTAACAAGAAGTTAAAGATTGTGTAAAACACTTGATTATTGAGCAAAATCTCTTGAGTTCCAAAAATCAGACGTTACCTTAAAAACTCGTTGCCAGAATTGATATGCACATAAATTTCCCATGAATAACATTTCCTTCCGGCCTAGGAGAAAATTGTTGTCCCCATCTTCATTGTAGAAGCATTCTATGTACCGCGCATGCTAAGTACATTAAAGCAAATTATATCAGCACAAAAGCATGATTACAGGCAATTTCGTGAAACCATAACAACCATAATATTAATTATTCAATAAATATACCATACCAAATCCTCCTCCCCAAAAGGATGAAGAATCGGTAGAGGCTGGGTATCCATCAAGACACCGAGCAAAATGCCTTCGCGAAGCATTCCAATATCTCCAAACTTGAGTATTAGCACAGAAGCATCAAATGATAGTGAAAAACTGGAAAGCAATCTTCCATAAAATGTAGGCTCATAATGCCCTCTTAATGTTTTTTCTAAGGCACCCATGTGAACAAGAAGATTCAATGCGTCTTCAACAACTTCGGGTTCTGGAGGATCAAGAGACTTCTGAAATAAAACTGCCAGAAAATTTCATAAGTTGATGCATCCAGTAATAGATGGATAAACAGTAAAATTAAACCATACCATTGGGGTCGTTAATGGATTTAGCTTCTGCGCAGCAAATCAAAAGCACTTGCTGCCTCAATGATAACCTCAATATAGATGGGTACTCATAACTCTCAAATTCATTAAAAAACGACTGTGTGACCAACCGATAAACTTCCCCATCACAAGTTCGACCAGTCCTTCCTCGTCGCTGGTCAGCCTATACCACATGAAATAAGTGACACTAGTTTTTCAAGATAAATACTAATTAATAATAAATTTTCACTACCTGAGATTTAGAAACCCAGACAAGCTTTGCAGAGTCCTTTTTTTTTCCACTGTCCCAAAAAACTTGCAAAGACCTGCACGAATCAATTACATAGGCCACTTTTGGAATCGTGACCGATGATTCTGCAATATTTGTAGCCAATATCACCTGCGTTTCGGATAAAATAACAAATATTTCCAGTTTACTCTAAAGCAAAGTCTATTTTAAGTTTTTCTCTCCCTATCTCCAGATCATTTTACAGATCTAAAGCAGGAGCATAAAGCAAAGTCATACCTTTCGATGGGACTTCCAGATCTTCATAGCCATAAGAGCTTGTTCAGTATCAATGCTGCTATGCAAAATGTGAACTTTAAAAGAACTAAGAGGCCTCAGGAGCTTCCATTGCTTCTCCAGCGAAGAGTATGTAGGAAGGAAAACCAATATGCTCTTTTCAATGTCCGACTCTTTCTCATGGATACGTAAAACAAGAGAGTGAATAAGCTTGTGAACCTCAGGTTTCATATCCGCATCAGCTAGTGAAGCACTGGTACCAGGGCAACATCTCAAAGACAGTACATCTAGCTCTACTCCAATAAATTTACTTATCTGCAGATGAAAAAAATGGCACACTCAGCAAATATGTCAATAAACAGACGCACTGCAAGACTGTTACAATAAAATTCAAGCTTGCCATTATACATTTTGTGTAATTTCGTCTAGTATCAGACTGCATTCATAAAAAAGAACTTAAAAGTATTAAATTGACAAATAAAATCGACAAAGAGACAAAGGATGCGACACTTTCCATTACTAAAAAGCAAACGCTCTCAAAATAAATTTGAAAATGTTTGGGTGAAAGTATGAGCTGTTACCTGATCAAGATATAAAACTTGTCGCTGATATATAATTTTCTGTTGGGAGTTTGGGATTGCAAGCACTTCAACTCGTTCGTCTCTGCCAAGATCATTGAAGTAATTCTTATATCTTCCAATATCTGCAGTTGCAGACATCAATACCAACCTGAAGAATTTCCATCTTTTCACAGTAAACAATAGTAGTTGCCAAGCGCAAAATATTTAAATATAAGAAATTCATTAACTGAAACTCTATGGATCAAAAAGATATAGCTGACAACAAAAAGTTTCAATAAAAAATCAATATAAAATTTTAAGCCTGACCAATTTTAAGCCTAACACAATAAACTTTGTCAAGTCTACCGTGGAGAAAGGTAAAACTATAAACCAAAAGAGACCTAAGATCACGGTTCTTCATCAGAAACTGCTTCACACAAACAAGAACAAGATCAGACTCAACAGATCTTTCATGGACTTCATCAAGCACGATAACCTTGTAATTCAGAGCATTCAAACCCTTGTCTCGCATTTCATCCAGCAAAACTCCAGCAGTTTTGAAAAAAATCTTTGATCTGTAAAAAATATAAAATATAATTTGAAAGCAAACAAATGAGCCACAAATTTCGATACAGAAAAATAATTGATTGATACAAATGATTACAACCTCATGATATAAATATACATGCTTTAAGATTGATCAATATGAGGGTGCATTTGAACATCATAAGAAATATTCTGAACAAATTTAATCCATGAATGTTTCTTTTTATGACTAATTGAATAACTGCCCAAAGCAGGATTTTGTTATATCATCGTCCAATAACAGTTCTTGTATTTTTTTTCCTCATAAATGAAAATGTCAGACACAGTTATCACATATTCTGTCTTGCTCAATCCCAGTCAAAACGAAGAGACTTATTTTTTCTTTAATCATGGAGAGCACTTCTGGCCTCTACATTATGTTGGTGAAATAAAAGGAAACCCCTCCATTTGCTTCATAATAATGATTGAAATTGGTTTTCCTACAAAATGAATCCTTGTATACTACACTCTAATTGTCTGTAAGTTTCCCTTTTTTCCTTTGATAAGAAACCAGTTTTAGTAGAAAAAATTAGAATGTACAAAGGGAGTATAAGGAAATCTCTCCTATAAACATAGAAACATTATTGTCAACGTCTTATCCCAATCATGTCCAATCATACCAAAGTTGACTCTTGTAGTAACACCTTAAATAACCCAAATAATTTCTTAGTTGAATGGCGAGAGCAGAATCCAATCATGTATTTCCGTAACTAATGGTTATCCCCCCAAAAAAAAAATCAAAATCAAAATCAAGGGACTGTCTTTAAGAGATTCACTGAACAGAAATACCTAGTCGAGAAGTGCTTTGCTCGACCAATGTGATAGCCGATCTCCCCGCCCAATTCAGAGTTACGAGCTTTTGCAACCATTTTGGCAACAGCTACGACAGCAAATCTCCTTGGTTGCGTGCATAAAATTGGTTCCATCTTTGCGTCCAGAAGGAATTGAGGCACTTGCGAGCTCTTTCCTAAATTAGGTTAAACAGATAATTACTCTAATAACAATGTGTTTTCTAGGGAAAGTAGAAAATATCAATATTCGGCTATCCAATAAGTAAATAGTGGACAGTTCATTTTCCCTAAGTTCAACATTCCGATCATCGAGTTCGAAGCCAGTAGATAATGTTGAAAGACTATGATCAATACACAAATGAGTACAAAATGAGGGTGCTAAAACTCCGAAGAATTTTTTTGATCGCTAAGAGAACAACGAGACAGTGAAACAAATCTTGCCTAATAAACTTTTCAACTTCCAAGATCAAACAGATATATCCGCGCATCACTACATCAAACAAAAAAGTTAGAAACGATACCACATCCAGTCTCCCCGACGATTAGCGTGACGCGATTTTCTCGGACTTTCTCGACGATCCTCTCCCTGAGCGACATTACAGAAAGAGAAGCGAACTTGGACGCGAGAAATTCAGAGGAGAAGGACGAGGTAGAGGAAGCAGAAGGAGAGGAGGGGGAGGCCATAGTAGAGAACCACGCAGTCTTCGGAAGCTCTTACGAGTGGAAGCAAGTAGGTTTTTGCTCTCTGCGTGAGAGCCGAGCAGGAGTCGAGACGCTGAATTTTGCTTGACCAGGTTTCTTAAGTAGCAAGTTGTAGTGTCTGTGTACGTGGAAAGTTTGTCCTTTATATATTAATTTTTTTGTCAAGAATAATATTTAATTTTTATATAAAAAATAATAATATTTAGTTGGCTAAATGCTCTTTTAAATAGGGATTAGCCACAACTTGTTACATAAATAATTATTTTCGGTGCACTATATTCGATAAACTTCGAGTCGTCGGCCGAAACAACTCTTGTCGTGATAAAATTCGTTAAGAGTCAGACGTTTTTTATTTGTAATAGTTATTTTAATTTATCATAATTATCTCGACTAACTTGATTTCGCAAACACGTGATTTTAAAAATTACAAAACGAACTTATTATTTTTCGTCGCATTGAGAAGTGTCTTCGGTGAATGTTGAAAGAAATTTAGATAAGTGACGTTGATTGTCTACGAGATCTTGAAAACAAGATCAATCGGAACTCAGAGGAACAAGTGATTGTCTCATAACGAACAAATGATTGACATACATGCAATTTTGTGAATAATTTAATTGTCTAAAAACGAATGAAAAAACTTTCAAAACCTAGACCTACAGCGGATCTCTCGTGGTCTCTTAGACCCCGATGAAATGACTCCACCATGCTTTAGCCGTTGCATGTAATGTCCTAATTGTTTGTGCAAGATGATCATCAATGTTATATAGTTATGAATGCGAATGATGAAATATAAGACTATACATAAAAATTACTTTAGTGGGTCAATTACATTTCATTTTTCATTAATATTTCAAGAAAGTATTGCATCGAGGTAGAATTGATTCGGGTCGAGCTGGCTAAACTGAATCGAATTGATGAGTTAGATCCAACTTGGTATATGAGTTTTAAAAACGAAATTTGGAGCCTAACAAAGCAAAATTGAAATTCTTGATTCTTTTTTCAAAAACCGATCAGAATTGAATTAGACCAAACTGGTATAATAATATTTATATTTTTTAAGAGTAATGTCATGTGTACTATCTTATTTTACTATCTTAAAAAATTTACTGACGTGTCAAATATCTATTGGTGTAATTAATGTAATAAATTATAAAAAATAATTTATTGTACTTTAATTATACAAATAATTGTATATCTCGTCAGTTAGTTTTTTTAAGAGAGTGAAATAAAATAGTACACCTATAATTATTTATTTTTAATTCTAATTTTAAAAATTACAATAAGTCAAATTAAACCGACAAAACCTACCCAGAATCAAGCTTAACCGACCCAAAACAGTCTAAATTGAAGAAAAAAAAATCTCAAACGAAACCAAACTAGAACTAAATTGAGCAAAATCGAAAAAGTTGGTTGAGTTCAAATTCAAGTCCAAAACCGAATTAGTTCAATTCCGGCTTCAAAAAAATAAAAATCGAACTGATAGTTTCAATCAGAGGTGGAACCAAACCAAACCAAACCGAACCAGATCGAGCCCTCCCTGCTCTGCAATACGATCACAACAACTCATCAATCGTATGATTATGATAAGAATTTCGAAAGATCGTGAATTTAAGAGACGCGTACAACCGATACCCAACTGAGAAAAATTCCAAACTTTCAACTCAAAAGAGTAGATTATCAATGTTTAGGATTTAAAAATAGACACACAATCGTAGAGGGTTTGCAGCCATCCAATGTGTAAAGCGCAGACAATCCACCGAGCAGCAATTAGGAGAAGTTGTGGGTAAGGCTGGTGCGGTCCTTCTACTCTTTTATTATTTTAATTTTAATAAAATAATCTCAAAAATTGGACCACCACACATTAACTAATATGTCACGTTTCTAACCATATATTATATTTCACTTTAGTTTTTATTATTTTGTTGAATCTCCTTCTGGTTCACGTTCTATATTAAAATTTGCACGGCTACCAAAATTACGTTTATCATCTAATTTTACATTTTAATTATTACGTGACAATCATTGATACGTGTAATCAGGAAAAAAAAAATTAGAAGATAAATATAATATTACTCATGATTATTAAGAAAATAAATTTAATTAAGATTAATTATTAAAATATTGAAGTAATTTAGCCCCTAACATACGGGGTCAGTGGTCATTTGGTTCCTAACGTTTATTTTTGACCCAATCAGACCCTATCGTATACACCGTTTGCAATTCAAACCCTCCCGTTAAATTTTCTATTAAATTTGACACGTGCTCTGCACGTACGCTGCTAAAATCTCAAAATACCCTCATTTCCTCCCGAAACTCCTAAAGTAAATGTTAAATTTGTCTTAAATTCCTACCGTAAATTCAAATTGGAATAATGAAAGATAGTTTAGTGTATGTTTTTAAGGTGAATTTAACTTTTATTTTAGGGATTTTGGGAGGAAATGAGGGTATTTTGCGGTTTTAGCAGCGCACGTGCAGAACACGTGTCAAATTTAACGGGAGGGTTTGAATTGCAAACAGTGTATACGATAGGGTCTGATTGGATAAAAAATAAACGTTAAGGACCAAATGACCATTGACCCCATACGTTAAGGACTAAATTAAACTTTTCATTTTATTTTATCGTTGAAGATTATTTATAGTTTATTACAAGTGTCTAAGCAATAAATTACTTATAAATATAATAATAAATATTAATATTATAAAAATAATAAAAACAATATTATAAATAGAAAAGCAGATTCCGGTTGGAACAAAACGTATTACTTCCCACCTCTTCAGCTCCGCTCAATCGTCCCCCTTCCATCTTTTATCGCCGGCTCTCTCGCTTCTCTCTCTCTCTCTCTCTCTACTGTCGACCTTCGGTGGTGCTGCCATGGAAATCCACCAAAAATATTTCGGAGATATTCACGAGTTTCTTTGAATGCATCTGGAAAGAGGAGAAAACGGGGGAAAAAGACGTTCTGTTTTGTCGCCTGAGAAATGTTGGGTAGGTTGCCGGAAGATGTTGTTCTGAACATTTTGTTTAAGTTGGAGGATGACCCTCGTAATTGGGGGAGACTCGCATGCGTTTCGATGAAATTCTCGTCTCTGATCCGTGATATCTGCTGGAAAGACAAGTGCTCCAAGACGATTCCTTCCATTGTCGCTGATCTTCTTTTTTCGACATCGGATCCTCCTGGTGGTTGGGCTTCTCTATATAAGTTATCCGTGTGCTGCCCTGGACTCCTTCACGCTGGTGTTCTGTTGGAGAACTCGGATTTCGGCCTTGAGCGCGAGCTTGGTCCTGATGAGAATTACCTGAAATTCGGATCAACCGAAGCGTCCGATGCAACATCGAAGCCTTCTGAAAACTTTGAGCCTTCGGCTTTGGCTGCTTCTGATTCCTCTTGGTCTTTCTACGACGACCTTTATTTGGATACAGTTTATAATGAACTTGAAGAGAAAAATGTTATCAAAATTGGAGAAAGAATTGAGAATAGCCTCCCGAGGGTTAGTCAGGAAGCCCCTATTCCCAAGAGGAGGAAGATTTGTAGGTCTTTGAGGTCGCATTTAGCTTCTGGGGTTTGGAATTTGAGCAGGGAACAAGGAAACAAGCTTCTTCATAGTCGGTTTCGAGGTGATTGTTTGTATATCTGCGATTGGCCAGGATGTGTGCATATTGAGGAGAAGCGAAATTACATGCTGTTCAGAGGCATTTTCAAAAATTTTAAAGGTTCTCATGTGTGGAGGACGATCAAGGATGGAAATAGGAGCAAGATTGATCTCAATTGTTCGTTTTGCTCCTGCAAGGAAACCTGGGATTTGCACTCTGCCTTCTGTCTGAGGCGAGTTTTCGGGTACCATGATGATGGAGAACCTGTTGTTCGAGCTTATGTCTGTGAAAATGGGCATGTCTCAGGGGCATGGACAGACTTTCCATTGTACACTTAATGGAACTTCTATTATGGGTGGTAATTTCTACATTTGTCTGCTTCTTTCATTTTCCATTTGTATCTCTAATTGGTAGAGAGGGATATAGGAATTGAAATGAACATGTTTAGCTTCATGTATTCTGGGATGTAGTATTGGTACTCGGGTTTCTGGTTTTTTTATGATAAAGTAGTAGCGAAGACAACCGGAGATACTTCTATTAATGGGTTTTTCTTAACTTAAATTTGAGTTTATTAAATGATATGTATGATTTCGATTTGGTATTTCTATATTTCTTTTTATGATGTCAAACTTTTATTTGCTTAGTCTCATGTGTGAATGGGTATGAGAGTAAGAGAGTTGAAAGAGGGGCTCTTTAATTTGTGATATTGTTGACTGCATGATTTCTTGACAAAGGAATTAGACATTTAGTTGGTTCAACCGTTCAAGGTTGGTTTCTCTTTTTGAAGTTTAGATTTCAGGCTCTATGATATGAACTTTGAAGTACATGTCTTTAACTCCATGTTTGCGAACAGTTCATCGCCTGAGTGTTGATGAATCATAAAGTGAATCACCAATTAAATTTGATATTATTTCAATTTCGAGAAGAAACACGGCTTTTTGTGGCAAAACTAGGGCTTTACAGATTATAGTGCATGGATATTTAAAGCATTTTCTTTTTATGAATAGATGAGTAGAAATATAGAGACATTAGAACTCTCATTTCTTATATGAACTCCGTGTTTAGTTAGTCAGTCATCAATTGAACAGCTGTAAACCAAATTAATGAAGATTAGATTCATTATATCTCATTCCTTTTGCTGTTTGATTTGGCCAGTTGAAAGGTTTATGCAATTGGTTTTTGAATCTCTTTGAATTTTGGGAGGCATATAATGTAAGTTGTGTCTACAAATTTTGTATCCTAGGTCAGAATCACTTGTGCTTTTAACCATGGACTGTTAGTTATTGGCTACCCTTCCACTGTACTTGATTGATAATGAAAATGGTCTGAGAAAACAAGTTAGGATGATGTTTTGTGAAGTCAATTTAATGTGTTGTTTGTTTCTTTTGCACTGATTCTTGTGCTCTTTGAAGTTAAATGTAACCATACGATCTCTAACTAACAGTATAATATTGTCTGTTTTATGTGTATATCTAACAGTATAATATTGTCTGTTTTATGTGTATATTGGCACTTTTTAGTCTCATTTTGTACAAATTGGAGATTAAATGCTTAATTATACACCATTATTTTTCACATTTCTACACAACTTTACCCGGTTTTGAGTTTCTTTTTCTTGAATTTATTTCGATTCGTCTCTCGGCTACAAAATATTTATAGTTCTCGAGCTTCTTACTCTCACAAGATTCAAAAGCCACTGGTTTGTTTGACTCATTTTATAATGTTGTCATTGTGTTTCAGTAGAGTTTGATAATGGAGAACATTGGAGTGTGGGGGTCAGAGGCAGCTTCTCTGTCCGGGTCTAGTCCGCTCGGCTCTCGTTGGTTCATTCGGACTTTCAAAATTCTCTATTCTCGAATCTTTTCCGATAGATAACATCGGAAACTAGTGTCTTTATTATTGTAATTGTTGTACTTATATACAAGTTACAAACAAAATCAGCTTTAGGCTAATGAATTGAGCAGAAAACAAAAATCAAAGCCTAACAGCATTATTTCCCCAAGCATCATTAGTACTAATCTCTGTTTTTATCTACTAAACTTACAATCATAGGTATCTCCTCCATTGAATTAAGATGTAACAAATTCCAATGCACCGAGTAGAGCTTTTTTCGTACACCGAAATGGGTCATTCCGAAACGCTTCGGAATTGAAAATTGAAAGTGGGGTTCTCGTGGATAGAACTAGTGGGGTTCTCGTGGATAGAACTCCCCATCGTCTAGGTATTGGAGTAAGCAGCATTAGGAAAGTTCATGTACGATTCCTCAGAGTCCCGAAGAGCGATTTGCATATTCCTGGACCAGCGCTGCAAACAATGACGGCCTCTCGAGCAATTTGGACGGCTTGTCAAACTCCTTCCGCCAACCTAGAGAGAGAGAGATAGAGAGTTAAAGTTTATGCAACTTACGGATAAATCGCCGAGACACACTCGTACAATCTGATCGTATAAGTATCGAAAGTCGGTATCATTTGTAGGTGAAAATATGGACCGAGAAGAGAGAATTGAACTCACCAGCATCTATGACTAAAACTCTATCACAATCCATGACAGTGGGAATTCTGTGAGCGATGCTAATGATAGTACATTCTGCAAAATCCTCTCGAATAATCTTCTGAATCACGGCATCTGTCTGCGAGTCGACAGAAGAGAGAGAGAGAGAGAGAGAGAGAGAGAGAGAGAGAGAGAGAGAGAGAGAGAGAGAGAGAGAGAGAGAGAGAGAGAGAGAGAGAGAGAGAGAGAGAGAGAGAGAGAGAGAGAGAGAGAGAGAGAGAGAGAGAGAGAGAGAGAGAGAGAGAGAGAGAGAGAGAGAGAGAGAGAGAGAGAGAGAGAGAGAGAGAGAGAGAGAGAGAGAGAGAGAGAGAGAGAGAGAGAGAGAGAGAGAGAGAGAGAGAGAGAGAGAGAGAGAGAGAGAGAGAGAGAGAGAGAGAGAGAGAGAGAGAGAGAGAGAGAGAGAGAGAGAGAGAGAGAGAGAGAGAGAGAGAGAGAGAGAGAGAGAGAGAGAGAGAGAGAGAGAGAGAGAGAGAGAGAGAGAGAGAGAGAGAGAGAGAGAGAGAGAGAGAGAGAGAGAGAGAGAGAGAGAGAGAGAGAGAGAGAGAGAGAGAGAGAGAGAGAGAGAGAGAGAGAGAGAGAGAGAGAGAGAGAGAGGAAGCAGTTGCCTCGTCCATAAACAAGAGCCGACTACGCTTCAGCATAACCCGACCCAAACAAAGAAGCTGCCTCTGCCCAACACTCCAGTTTTCTCCATTATCGACCACTATTCGAAGATCACAACAACATTATCGAGCAAATGAAGCATTATCTCAATCGATATAACATGAAATTTATCGACTTTACACACCTGAAGACTCGAGTTTATCGGGTTTTGAAGCCACGACTTCTTTAAGTTGGCATCGATCGAGACTCTACGGAAAAAAGATGGTAACTTTTCGTAAAAGCATGCACAGTCTAAATAAGCTGTGACAGATAGAAATGAATATATTTTTACCTTCCATATATCTTCATCAGAATACTGTCCAACTGGGTCAATATTGCTTCTGACAGTTCCTTCAAAAAGAACTGGTTCTTGAGGAATGATTCCGAACCGTGATCTAAGATCGTGAAGACCGAGCATAGTGATATCGATCCCATCGATGATTATTCTTCCTCCAGACGGCTCTACCAGCCTGAAGAAAACTTGAATTAGAGTCGATTTTCCGCTCCCGGTCCGGCCAACGACTCCTATTTTCTCTCCTCCGAGAATGCTCAACGTGAGACCCTTGAGAACCAGAGGAGTGCTTGGCCGATATCGGACCTGTTCGACGAAAGTAGATGAGAAAATGCGATTTTTTTTCAAGAGTTGATGAAAATTTTGAATCTATCTACAGTTTGAGAAGACAAGTGAATCATTGCCTGCAAGTCTTTGAGATCTATATTGCCTTGAGTCGGCCAGTTCGGAGGAGGAAGACGATCTTCAATCTTCCATTCGGCTTCGGATGGAATGGTAGTAAACTGCTTTATTCTTTCTACAGATACCATTCTATTTTCAACGAAACAGCTCATATATATAGCCCAGAACAACACTGAATTAAGCGATAATCCGTACGACAGTGACAACCCGACGTTTTCTGCATTGTTCGAAACAACCAGATAAGTCTAGAGAGAGAGAGAGAGTGAGAGAGAGAGAGTTTGATACCTGGCTTTATAATGCTGCTAGGCAACAAGATCATAAACATGGTTGAAATGCAGAGGACTAAACTCCCTAGAAGTTCCAACCGGAAACCCAACCACTCGTTCGATCCGTTGTTATGAAAATCCATGCACAAATTGGCGTTAACTCGTCGAACATTTTCTAGACAAAAACTTTTCCGTCTCCCGAAAGCGCGAATTGTCATAACGCCCGATATGCTTTCCGAGAAATGGTGAATAACGGGGGCCTTCGTGATCGAGTCAAGCCGAGTCAGTTCGCGAGACGAAGCAAGATAGTACCCCTGCCAATCGAACAAATATATTCATATAACTAGAAAAACTACCAATTATGCTGCATAAAAGATGTTTGAATCATAGCAATGAAAAAAAAAAATATCATACCCTATACCATATGTTAAGCCAAGCAAGCGGAACGAGTAAGAAAACTGTCGGCCAAGCGTATTGACACGTGATTATGAAAATGCTGAGGACCATGATGTACATGGCGATAGTAATCCCCATGATAAACGGGATGAACACGTCAATATTCGTTTGATCACTCGATGCCTGAATTCGAACAGAACAACTTTACACTGTCAGATGGAGGAAAATAATTTAGAGCAACTCCAATGGCAGAGAGAAACCTACTTACCCGACTCAGAATTCTTCCCGAAGGAGTGGTGTCGAAAAACGACATCAGTGCATGCAAAATGCTGCGAAGAATTTGCGTAAAGAAAATCTGAGCCGTCTTAAGTCCAAAAATGGTGACGAAAAAGCTTCTGAACCCGACCAATATGAACGAAAAAACAGCAATTATTGCATAAACCAATATAAAGATTGAAGGGTTGAACGACATAGCTCGCTCTTTTGAAGTTTCATACGCCAGCCAATAATCACCGGCCATAAGCGATCCTTGCCAGGCGAAGGATAATATCAGTACTAACGTCACCCCCCACCATCCAAAAGCCTCGGTGCAATATAGTTTATAAACCCGAAGACTGACTTTTCCGGTTTCTCTTTCCTCGTCTTTGATCAGCTTAGAAGAGCCTTTATCGGATTTTGGCTGATCGGCCAAATTGTTCTGACAATTTGACTCTTTATTGGTCGAAGGAGATGGTGGCTGTTTGATTGAATTATCGTCGGCAATCATTGAGCTCTTTTCGACTATTTCCATAGAGGAATCATGGGCTGCAACTAAAGCTCCAAAGTCCAATCCGGCATGTAATAATTGATTGTATTTCCCAGATTGCACAATCACCCCGTCTCTCATGACCAAAATGAGATCAACATTGTGTAAGAAATCGACTTGATGTGTCACGAGAGTAATGGTCTTGTTCTTGAGCACTCCTCTTACGCATTCCTGCAAAAACAACAATCGTAAACTGTTTACAATTAAGCATGAAAGGTGTTAGAACTCGAAAAATGAAATCTTCGTACTGAATAACAATCCACCCAACTCAAATGGAAATCAAACGGGCAAACAATGTATGATAGTTGAAAAATCTAAATAATTATGTATGCACCTTGAATATTTCCGATCCTGTATGAGCATCGACTGCGCTAAATACGTCGTCGAGAAAATAGATATCGCAATCTTGATATACAGCCCTAGCTAGTTGTATCCTTTGCTTTTGGCCACCGCTCATATTGATGCCTCTCTCCCCGATCTCCGTCTGATCTCCATATTCCATCATCTCTAAGTCCTTCTCCAAACAGCAAACTCGGATCACTTTCTTGTATTTCTCTCTGTCCATTGGCATACCGAACAGAATATTCTCTTCTATCGTACCACTTTGGATCCATGATGTTTGCGCTACGTATGCTGTCTTTCCGCAAACTCGAACCTGTATCAAAGAATCCCATTTAGTGCCCAAACTAGAAAAGGGTGTTTAATCTGCGATAATCTATCAAAAAATTTGATCTTTTGATTGTTCATTAACAAGTTCTTCGGAATCTTCATGAAATCGATCAGATAATGGGATCTATAATCATACCCTTCCTGATTTTTTGTGCATTTCGCCGAGAATCGACGCGAGGAGGGAAGATTTTCCCGACCCTACCATGCCGACAATGGCCGTAAGCTCTCCTTTTCGAATTTCCAAATTTATGTTCTTTAAAACCTCCTCTCCACTTTCATCATCCCAGCTAAACGCTCCATCTTCAACCTTCACTGCAATTCCGTCGATGCATACTTCCTCTCTCAAAACCGAATCCTCCACCAGCTCTCGGCTCATCATGTACTTATCCAACCTTCCAAGCGATATCATTGCCTGCGAGAGCGAGATGAGCGATTGAGGAAACATCCAGATCGGCTCCTGCAAGATTTTGAAGATGGTAGTCGTCGTGAAGACAGTGGCAGCGTCTAACTGGACGCCCAACAAAAGTGCAGTCCCGAAAGTGCAAGTTGATATGAGCAAAGGTGTACTCCAAATAACGAAGAGATTGCGGGCGATCGAATACATGAATTTTGAGAGCCATCCATACTCCGATTCGCGAAAGGCTTGAATTCTTTTGTTGAAATGCTCCTCCCAAGCCTGAAACTTAATCACTCGCATATAATTGAGCATCTCATTTGTCGCCTTCATTCTAGAATCACGATTCGTCATCAAATCACGTTGATATTTGTTCCTCTGCCTGTTACTCAACACGACAAAAACAAGAATACCCGAGATTCCGATAAAGGCTGTGAAGACGGCTGTGCCAAGGTAGATGTATAAAAGCACCAATGCGAAGCTGACTTGCAATGGCATCAGCCAAACTGCGTGTAATTGAAGCATCATGTCAGACAACTGTTGAGCATCGACAGCCATATAGTTAACTATCTGTCCGACCCCGTGATCTTGTCGACCGGAAGATGATAATTTCAGACCCTTCCGATACAAGTTTGTAATAAGAGTACATCGAATGACCATTCCGAGCTTCTGAGAGTTGAAATTGAACTGATGGGTCGTTAAAACTTCGACGAATTTTGCGACTAGGAGAATCAACACGAGATAGTATCCTTCATAGAGGGAGCTCCTTTTTCCGGCCGTGTAATTGACGAAACTTTGGATGAGAACCGGCCCAACATAGGTGACGCATAGGCGAATGATGGCAAGAAAAGCCGTAAAAGCAACTTCCTTCCAGAAACACCGGAGTAATGTCGTTCGAACTGGATGAGAACATTTCTCATGAGGTTTAGGCCATTTCGATTCGAAGAGAACAGACATTTTCTCAGCTCTGTGTTCCGGCGATAGCAATGGAACCTGTTCTAAAGTTAGAGGTGATTTATACCCTTCTTGGAGCAATGGATTCATCCACACCCAAAAAGCCTTCGATATAATCGAAGCCGAAGCAAAACCAGACACCTTCGATTCACTTTCGACATTCGTCTCAAGTTCATCTTCGCTCAGAACTAAAATTCTGGTTGATCCTTTAATGGCAATGCAGAAAAGAATAGCTGAAAAAGGAAATGAAGCAATGAAGACAGTATCATCCAATTTCAGATTGTATTCTTCGACTTCTACAGCCAAGACAAATCGAACTATTGCCGAGACTGTAAACAAGAAAATGGTGACGAAATTTGCCACCCAATAAACTCGGAGCGATATTGGATGTTTCAAAGCCCTGAAATTTTCTTGCGTGGATTAACAAAATCGCGATCGTTGACTGTGTGATAGCTTGAACCAACCAAAAAACTCCATCTATAATTGCCCATGGAAATTCTGAACTTGTTCTAAATCTGAAAACACAGATAACAGCATAACCAAATGCAGATATAAAAGTGATAATCAGAGAGAGCTTAAACAAAAATGTCGTTTCGATCTGAACTCCATTGTTTGGGATAAGAAGTTTGTTCAGTTCAGAGCTTGAATCTCCATTGGAGGGGAATAATTTAGAGTAAAGCTTTCGAGCTGCAAATGCTAGAAGGATGAGCAAGAAAAGAAGATCAATGGAGGACAATAAAGCTCTCTGAGGGCAAGGTGAGAGGAAAATGAATCTCAGCCATTGGAGAAGAGGAGAGAGAGACGTGTTATCAGAGGATTGGATGACAGAACAGGAGAGAGAAGTCAACCACAATGGAGAAGACATGGTTGAAAGCTTCATGAGAATTACTGTAAATTCAACGTTGTGTATGCATACTTGATAGGCACTGAGTTTCTCTCTCTAAAACCCTGAAAAAAAAATGGAAGAAACAGACATATATTAGATAGATTACAGTGAGATCATAAGTCAAGCAGCTAAAAGAAACAAACTAGAGTTAAGTTCTACAGTATCCATTGATAAATTACCACCACCGACGGAAAATGGGTAAAAGTTTAGCGGGATGAATCGAGATCCCAGGAGGAGAGAGAGAGAGAACTGTTTAAGCTTCACAGTCATCCACGGAGAAAAGGAAAACCCAGAAAAGCTATAAAGTTATTAAGCAGATTTAGCAATGGCTTTTGATTGATGTTCGAAAAAAGTTGATGTTCGAAAAAAGGAGATTGGATAAAAATAGAAGATCAGACATCGTCGTGGAAACCCAAGAACACAGCAAAAAGATAAAAATAGAAAAAAATTATTATTAATTAATCCTGCTAAAAATAAGGAAATTATGATTTGTAAAATGCATTTAGTTAGGCTTCCAAAGCGCAGCCCAGAAAAAGAAAACGAAACCCATCTGCAGAAGAACGGAGAAAACAACAGAAACCCCTTTTCCGGCCATAAAACAAACCTTCTCCGACGACCCACCAAGGGTAAGTCTCCGGTTCAACAGTTCAGAAACTACTTCGAACCAGACAAAACGAAGAAGAAGAAATGCAGAAGCAAGAGAGAATATTAAAAACAGCACCATGCAGAAATAAACCAAAACGAACGATCAATCACCAAAACCAAGTAAGCTTTCTCAGAGCTCCATTTTCAACCCCCATCAACTAAAACCAGACAGCGTCATCGACTTCCATCCCAGATCACCTCGAACCAGAAAAACCAGACCTTTAAACATAACTAGAGAGAGAGAGAGAGATGATTCGGGATTTTACCAACAACATAGATATCCCAGAAGAAACACGAGAAGCTTGAATCCCAGTTCCTGGCTGCCGGACAAAAGTCCAGCAGATGAGCAGGGAAATCAGAAAGAAGTAAGAACCTTCGAGCTGGGAAGAAAGTTGGAGGGAACTGACAGATGAAAAGACGTGGAAGAGTTGGAATCCAGTGCGTCGATCAGTGTTGAGAGCGAAGGTCACGACTTTGTCCTCTTCCAAATTAATATAATGTACAAAGTTTTAACCTTTTTTTTTTAATTTTGTTTCTGCAGTCATCAATTTTTGACTGACTGATAAAATCATTACGCGCCTAGAATCGACGTGACAACACGCTCTCCAAACCCTAATCACCTTCTTCAATCATCCTATTCTATGGGACTAATCTACTACTTTCGCTTATTTGAAAAAAAAAATTGCAACATCTTTTAATAATTCTACGTTTATTTTTTTTAAATATTCGTTGACGTATTAAATAATTATTAATATATTTAATTTAATAAGTTAATTATTTATAATTTATTATATCAATTACACTAATAATTATTTGACACTTTAACGAGTATTTTAAAAGAATAATTTAATAGAGTAAACGTAACATTACTCATATAGTTCTCGTCACGAGAGAATTAGTACCTTAAATAATAAATTTTTAATAAAATTATTCTTGTATTTTGGACTCTAATGTGATAAAATTAGTTAAATATCTCGTATTTTTTTATTGTAACGATCATTTTAATATATTTTAATTATCTTAATTTACTAAATTTTTCGCACACATCACACTCGATTTCGAAGATTACAAGACAATTTAACTGTTCGAAATCGATGTGAAATTGTGTGTGTGTGCAAAATCGATGCAAAATTATAAATAGTTAATTTATTATATTAATTGTACAAATCATTACTTGACACACGTCAGCAATTATTTTAAAATGATAGAATAAGAAGGTAAACATAACGTTACTTATTATTAAAATACGTTAAAATTAATATCACACTGACAAATGTCTGATTTGCTCACAATCTAAAGAATAAAGGTTATTTGTTAAAAAATTTATTGAAAAATATTTCCTTATTTGATAGTTGTAATATTTATAAATTGCATCTAATACTTAAAAATCTGAATAACACAGCGTTTACTTTCTAATTTCTTACGGTTGACGCGTTACTCATTAAATGGTGTAATTTATGACTTATTTTAATTATTTATAATTTATTATATTAATTATGTAATTAATGTTTGTGATGTATGAAGTTAAGAATGAGATGATAAAAATAGAGAATAATGGTAGCAAACATTAACCATACTTTTTGACTTTAGGGTTTGGATTTTCGTCAATAATTGAAAGAGGGTACACCTACACCCTCAAACCCTAATGATCCAAATGTTTTGATTTTTCTTAACATTCCACGTCGTGTGATGGCTTTTTCTTTCTCGATATCAATCATCTTCTCGATTTAATTATTGGAGAACTCAATTATGTATGTATATATATATAAACTCTACGTTTACTCTCTTTAAAAAAAATTGTAACTTGTTGATAGAATTAATATAACTAATTATAAATCAGTAGTTTATTATATTAATTATACCGATAATTATTTTGACATGTCAATTAATTTTTTAAGAGAGTTGAATAAAATAATAAACGTAACATTATTGTGTGTGTGTTTTTTAGATTATGAAAGACTTAGAGTAAAAAATTCATCTTACTAACTTTGAGCTGAACATTTCACACTTATTTAACAATTTAATTATACGGTAATTATTATTGCCGAAATAACACATACCTTGTAATATAATAATTAAGAAAAAATTGTTGGAGGCCATTGAAATATTTCCTATAAGTGGTTCAAATATCATATCGTTCCTTCTTGCATCCATGATAGGTCCTTTTCCAGGTTGTGACAAATGAAGTTGATATTTCTATACATTATTGAGATGAGTTTTTTTACGTGCTTTTTAACTCATGCTCACTCTAAATCTTATTTATTTGATAATTATTGTTGTATAAATGACGCTCGAATGCGATCTAGTAAGTTTTTCGGTGCAGACTACTCAAAACTCTTCGAGAATCAGGTTGTATCTCCGTGTATATTTGTTGGGGTCCGTGGTAACTTTCTAAGCTGTAACATGTAAGGTAAATATTTTTGTACGTCACGAAGATGAGTTTCCAACATGCGTTTCTAAATTCATGCACGTTGATAGATTTACAACACGTGTCACGTTGGAGACAGTTAATATGCATGTTCCATGCCTCCAAAATTATTTTTATTTTTTTGATAATTTGTTTTCTTTAGGAGGTAGCCTTGAGGTGAGAGGCTGAGTAGACAGTCGCTAATTACTGAATTTTTGAGATATTTTATAATATAATATGGGACCACATATTCGTTTAATGAAGTGACAATGATCACTTCTAAATTATTCGACGGATAACATTATTATGTTACATTACTCTCTTAAAATAGTCCATTGGTAAAATTAATATTATAAATTAACTATTTATAATTTATAATAGGGTTAAAATTAATTTGGACCTTAAAGTATGAATTTAATTTGAGACACTTTCTAAACTAAAAACTCTAACAACTAAAATTTTAAACTATAACAAATGTAATAGATCAAACTCTAACAGGTAACCAATCACCCCTCGTTCTCAATTTATACCTAGAACGGGGGATCGATCACCCCCACTCTGAATTAACGCCGAGAACAAGGGGTCGATCACTCTCGTTCTATCTAGTACTTACGTGACACTAGACGTATTGGGTCGGGGAGTCAATGTGGGGGGCAGGGACCCCCCATCCAACGTGCACCGTACGTAATTGGAGAACGAGGGGGTTCTCGTATGATGACCCGAATGGACACGTATGAGGAGGAACCACTCAGTGCTCCGCGAATCCCAAGTGGGACTTGGGCCGGAGAGTGACGTGCTGGGTTAAAACTCCGCGGATCCTGAGTTGGACTTGGGCCAAAGGGTTCGGTAGTAGAAAGAGGGGTCGTCACAATCTCATATCGCTTGAGAAAGTACGTGGAAATGAAACATATGTAAAGAAACCCTCCCAAGATAGTAAGACGCGTTTTGGAGCACAATTGACAACGGATCCTATAAGAACTCCGAAGTTAAAAGTGCTTCGGCGAGAGCAGTACCAGGTTGGGTGACCGGCTGGGAAGTTCTCGCCAAACAAAGCCGTGAGGGGAAGATATTGGACTACGGCCCAATCCCTAGAGCGGACAATATCTTGCTGGGAAAATGGGTCGTTACAAATGGTATTAAAGCCTGTACCCAACCAGAAATGTGGCCAACGAGGACGTTTGGCCCCCGAGGGGGGGTGATTGTGATGACTCAAATTGACACGTATAAGGAGGAACCACCCAGTGCTCCCCGAATCTCAAGTGGGACTTGGGCCGGAGGGTGACGTTCTGGGTTAAAAATCTGCGGGTCCCGGGTTGGACTTGGGCCGGAGGGTTTGGTAGTAGAAAAGGGGGTCGTCACAATCCCACATCGCTTGGGGAAATATATGGAAATGAAACATATGTAAAGAAACCCTCCCAAGATAGTAAGACGCATTTTGGAGAACAATTGACAACGGATCCCATAAGAACTCTGAAGTTAAAAGTATTTCGACGAGAGTAGTACCAGGTTGGGTGACCGACTGAGAAATCCTCGCCAAACAAAGCCGTGAGGAGAGGATATTGGGCTACTGCCCAATTCCCAAAGCAGACAATATCTTGCTGAAAAAAATAGTCGTTACATCTCGCCCCCCAACGACCCCCATTCATGCCTCCCCATTTTAGAGATATTCGAGAACGGGAGGTCACCGCTCCGAAACGACCTTTTGTTTCTTGCCTCCCCATTTTAGAGAGTGTTCGGGAACGAGGGGTCACCGCCTTGAAATGGCCCCTCGTTGTTGGCCATATTTTTTTGTAAGATTGAGAACGGGGGTTGCCGCCCTGAAACAGCCCCCTGATCTCAATTATTTTGCTTGAGAATGAGGGGCCGTTCTCAGGAACGGGGGGACGATCTCCGACACTATATAAGGAAACGGCTCTCCATTCTCATCCCCCGGCTGGCGAAAACCCTAAAACCTCTCCACCATTTTCTTGTTCAGACGAATTTTCTCCGTATTAGCGACGTCAATGGATTCTGATTCGAGTAGATTAGTTGATTTAGACGAGACAACAATTTGATATGCCAATATGGACTGATATTCGTACTCTATGCTCATATATGGTGATCTTTGGGCATTCGATCACCTAGAAAGTAATGAAGAAATAGAGGTGCAATCAACATCGAAAACTCTAGATGATGTGCTTCAAACACCGGTCGACTTGGAGGATAATGCGGTAGAAAGCATTTCGAAAAGGGAAGAAATTTTGATGAGATTTTATCTGGAGAAAAATATAGTTCTTTAAAGGCAATTAGAGAAAAAATAGTAGAATATGCTTTGAATAATGGTTATGGGATCAAATTCATTAAAAGTGAATCTCAGCGACTGATGGCTGTGTGTGAAGATGGATGTGATTGGCGACTGCATGGTTCAAAGATGCAAAAGGAGCTTACGTTTCAAATAAAGAGTTTCAACGATTCTCACAATTGTTCAAGAAAAATTGAGAATCAACACGCTACTGTAAAATGGGTAACAAATCATTATTTGGATAGGTTTAAAAGTCAACCTACGTGGAAAATTTCTTCCATTATCAAAACAGTGAGGAATGATTTGAATGTCAACATTACACCAAGTTTGGCTAGAAGAGCAAGAAGTGAATCGCGAAAACCTAATGAAGGGAAGAGCGATAAACAATACAAGCTATTGTGGTCGTACGCAGAAGAAATACGTATATCAAATCTGGGTAGCATATTGGGCCTACAGACTTACTTGGTGGGCTCTGCCGATAATGAGTCATGTGCATTCGAAAGAATGTATATGTGTATGGTTGCTTGCGATACAAGTTTGCTGTAGTATGATAGACCTATTATCTGTTTGGATGATTGTCATTTAAATGGCTCGTGTCCTGGCCAATTACTGACAGCCATCAGTATTGATGGCAACGATGAAATATATCTGGTTGTTGTTGCTAATGTGGAATTAGAGTGTATGGACTCATGAAGTAGATTTTGAAATTATTGAATGAAGACTTACAGACTTAATTTGGATACAGATGGACATTTGTTTCGGATCGACAAAAGGTATAGTGCATTTCTAATTGTTCTTTCAAATATTGGGGCGTTGTGGTAGTTTTATTATTTTATGTTGACTCTCTTGTTCTTTCAAATACCAGGGTTTGTTGCCTGCTGTGCAATAGGAATACAGTCAGCCGACTACCGTTACTGTCTTTGGCATATGTACGCAAATTTCAAAATCGAATTTTGTGGCAGAGTATACAAAGATGCAAGGTGGAATGCGGCCAGGACAACCACAACTTTTCATTTCGAGATAGAAATGATGGACTTACCTCAGATTAACCCGGATGCTCATGCATATCTTTGAGCACAGACCCTAGATATTGGGCTAGTCATGCATTTTCTTCGATTTCCAAGTGTGAATTGGGATTAAACAATTTATGTGAGTCATTCAATGTAGTTCTATTACCTGTCATGGACAAACTGATTCTAACCATGTTTGAGAAGATTTAAAAGTGATTGATGACTAGGATTGTCAAAAAATATGAAAAGTTGGCATCGTCAATAGATGTCTTGTGTCCCAATATAAGAAAAAAACTTGTAAAGGTAGAACGTGCAACTCGAAATTAGAGTGGTATGTTTGCAGGAGCTGCACGATTTGAGGTCAGCAACGACAACGAACAATATGTTATCAACATGAATACGTGTGTGTGCAACTGTTACAAGTAGGAGCTTACTAGAATCTCGTGTGTCCATTTCATTCCCTGTATTCATTTCATGAGACTAGCACTGAAAAATTACGTTCATCAATATTAACATTGGGAAACTTATCTCCAGACGTACTCACACTTCATTCATCCTATTAGTGGCTAACACATGTGGCCGCCCGTACAAAATATGAAGCAAATCCTTCCGCCAATAAAAAAACGTCAACCTGGTATGCCAAAGAAGAAAAGAATGCGAGATGTCGATGTGCCGCCAAGTTCGACAATTACTATGAAGAATTCAATGATGTCGTATGCTATTTGTCAGCGTTAGGAACATAATAGTCGCACTTGTTATGGCTTGGGATCCACTTTATCCGCTATTTCTGCTTCTGATTCGCATGACACATTTATGAGTTTCCACATATTTGACGGGACACATGTACATTTCAACACATTTAGCTCATAAACACACTTTCATTATTGTCTAATATAGTTTTCATTATGTGCAGAAATCTTCTACGCGCGACAAAAGTAGTAATGTATGACTATTTAGGCTATAATTTATATATTTATTATACTGTGTAATATGTATATTTATTATAATGTGTAATTTAGTGAGATAAAATTGTAAAAATGAGCAAAGTTTCCTTTATTTTATGACTATCTCATAGAAAGTTTCAAACAATTCATGCATATTCAAATCACAATTTTATACCCAACAGCTAGTTCTAGATAATTAAGTACCACTCAAGTACAGGCGTAAAGTAAAGTACAATTATACACCACATAACATAAACTAAATGACAAACATAAATTAAAATACAATCATAATACTCATAGCATAAAGCAAAGTACAAACATAAAGTAAAATACATAAAATGAAATACAAAACATAAACTAAATTACAGTAGGACATCGTCGTCATCTTGCTCCATCAAATCATGAGAGTTTTTGTCAGCTCTCTCTAGGACTTAGCTAGCTCTCTTTGTGTGACGGTGAGCTCATCGACTATGCCTACGAGGAACTCTAGTCTCTACTTCATCTTGTTCATCTATTAGCCGTTTGGGGGACAATGGCTACGCAATGATCTCCTCAATAGGAACATTTGTAGGATATTTTGGGGGAGAACGGGGGTCACCGCCCCAAAACCACTCCCCATTCTTAACATTATTCTTGAAAACGAAGGTCATTTCGGGGCGGTGACCCTCTGTTTCCGAATATCTCTAAAATGTAGAGGCAGGAATGTAGGGCCGTTAGGGGGCGGGGACTCCCCATTATCCAATCACGTGCGGTGCAAATTGGACTGGGTCTCTGCCTTCCACATCGACCCTCGACCTAATATGTTCAGTATCATGTAAACACGAGACAGAACAGGGGGTGTTCGGCCCCCCTTTCGCGACGTTAGTTCAGAATGGGAGGCGATCGATCCCCCGTTCTAGGCGTAAATTGAGAATGGGGGGTTATCGGTTACTCGCCATGATTTGATTTTTTATATTTTTTATAGTTTAAGATTTTAGTTGTTAAGGTTTTTAATTTAGGAGGTGTTTCAAATTACACTCAATCTTTGGGTTTCAAATTGATTTTAATCCTTTATTATATTAATTGTATCTTAATTACATATATCATTCTTTGACACGTCAACAGATATTTTAAGAGAATGAAATAAAAAATTAAACATAACATTTTCTCGTTCAACTTGCAAGAAAAATATACTAATGGGCATGTGTCCTCTCCTCAGGCGAAATTTTGGCTTTTTAATATCATCTAATTTTCTAAAGTCCGACAATTCATTCTAATTATTTTTTATCGAATATTTAATCACTTTTTTCTCCTTTCCACGCAAAATTTGCTTGGACTAGATTCGTGCATGATTGCAACTTTTCCCTACGAATGCAAATTTTATTTCTTCCACTTACTTTGGAAGCAAGCCAATCTTTGTCATCTTCTTCCTCTTTTTGGTTATTTTCCATGGAATTGAGTCACTGAATTATTAAAATCTATGCCTATTTTATTGTCATGGGTCATAGATGGCAACTTCTCTTTATTGACCTTGGAGGGTCACATGCTTTTTATCTTGATGTCATGATATGATGTTTGGATTCTTGTGTTTGTGGGTTTGTTGAATTTTGATTATTATCATCTCTGATCATTTTGCGATTCGTGATTTGTTTCTGATTTAAGATTACACGGTTTTGCATTATAGTTATCACTATATTAAAACTCGTTAAAGATGAATTATATTATCAACATTAGAGTACATAAGATAATATGAGTTATAACCACAAACCCGAATGTATAGATGCAATAATGTAATTTCTATATATCACTGATTAGAAGATTGTATATCCGATGATTGATTCATAAAGTTGCTTAAATGAATTTGGGTATGTCTATTCTTTTAATAACTCAAATTGAAAATAACTCTCACGATTAAGTACAAAATTCGAAGATTGACAACTTAGAGAAATCATTAAACTGACAAAAGCCACTGCAACACAATGAAACTTTAGGGTTTAGAGTTAAAAGTTTCAGGCGAAGAACTCCGTGTTATAAATTCGATTTAAAATACGATGTTGAATTGATTTTTTTTTTTCTGTACACAAATGTTAATAATGCTTTATTTGAAAAATATGATAATATTTGTGGATTTAAACACATGATAGATATTGTGACCATTTGATTCGTGTGGTCCAAGACAAAGAAGAGACAACCTAAAAGGACACAACATCTACAAATGGACAAGAAGAGTATTTTAAGTTGAAAGCCCTTCTCGGTTGAATTTACTTGATAGAAGATTTTGACAACTTCTGTTAGGCCCAAAAAGCTACCTACTTTTTTCTCATCACCGTCTGATTATGACAACTTCTGTTATCAACCGTTAAAATCACTTGATAGAAGAACCTTCGTGATAAAAAAAAGGGAAAAGTACCATTTAGACCCCAACGTATAGGGTCAGTGACCATTTGGTACCTAACGTTTTTTTTGTACCCAATCAAACCCTAACATATAAAACGTTTGTAATTTAAACTCTACCGTCAATTTTTAAGTTAAATTTAACAGATTCTTTTCAAAATACCTAAACTACCCCCTCTCTCTCTCTCTCTCAACGCCCCTCCTTGGCTCCTTCCTCTTTTCTTCTTTCTCCCTCTCTGCTTCTTTCTCCCTCTCTGCGTGTTCTCTCCAGGCGACAAAGAACTTGGTTAGAAATTCGATTAGATAGACAGAACATTTCATAAACCTCGTATAAATTTGGTATTTTTAGTTGTATTCTGCAAGGACCCATGAGCGTTGCCGCGACGGCAGCGAAGTTAGAGTTGATGCATCGAAGGAAGTGATATTCCGAAGAGTTTGAATCACGAAAAACGCAGAGGCGCTGTCCAGGCCGCTCGTCGGCTCATCGAGGAACAGAAGGCGAGGGCGGGTCAGGATTTCAAGAGCAATGCTCAGTCTTTTCTTCTCGCCGCCGCTTATTCCTCTCAGATGCCAGTTTCCGATCAGCCTGACTACACAGTCTTGAAGACCCAGTTCAGTGATTGTTGCTTCTACGACGCTGTTTCTTTCTTCGTTCGTCAAATTGCTTGGAAGTCTCAGGCGAGCTGAGAAATTTATCGTCTCCCTCACACTGAGTGTTCCTAAAAGTACGTCTTCTTGACTCACGTATGCCTGCAATTTCAGATGGTAAAAATGGTGATTAATTGTTAATGATTTAAATATAGATAACCCACTTACCACAACACCATAGTGATTAATGATTTAATTCGAAGACCCAGAAATTGAATTGATCTACTGATCTCTGCTACTGGCCAATGGAACAACCTCCGCTAGAGGAGTCGAAAGTGGCGTCGGATACGGCGATGTTCTACAGAGTGGACAAGATGGATTAAGCCTCAGCCACGGATCAACACATTTCAGGTGGAAAAAATGGCGACAATCCGGCACTGCGAGCTGTCCAGACACGGTTGAAATCCTTCGAGGAAGAAGAATCACGGCCTCAATCGACTCAATCTTCCACCGAAGAAAAGTCCCTCTCTCTGTCGAATCCCATATCAGGTTAACAGAGGCTCCTCTCCGACCACACCTTCAGGCCACTCTCAGTCGACCATTTCTAACGGAGTTGCAACGTGATTTTTCTCGGCCTTCTGTCGAAATGAAGAACGTCGCTTGTGCTCCTGTGGTGCTGCCGAGGCCGAGGCACGAGAGAGAGAGAGAGAGAGAGAGAGAGAGAGAGAGAGAGAGAGAGAGAGGCAGAGGGGGTAGTTTAGGTATTTTGAAAAGAATATGTTAAATTTAACTTAAAAATTGACGGTAGAGTTTAAATTGCAAACGTTTTAGACGGTAGGGTTTGATTGGGTACAAAAAAAACGTTAGGTACCAAATGGTCACTGACCCCATACGTTGGGGTCTAAATGGTACTTTTCCCTAAAAAAAAACAATAATTATGAATTTACTTCTCTTAATATTTTAATTTAATTAATATATAATTAAAAAATAGTTCTTGAGCTTTGTGCTAATCTTTCCTTGTTCACATTTCTACACAACTTTACCCGGTTTTGAGTTTTTCTTGAATTTATTTCGTTTCATTTCTCTTGGCTACAAAATATATAGTTCTTGAGCTTCTTACTCTTAATAAGATTCAAAAGCCACTGGTTTGTTTGACTCGTTTTATAATGTTGTCATTGTGTTTCAGTAGAGTTTGATAATGGAGAACAATGGGGTGCTGTTCGGGTCTAGTCCGCTCGGCTCTCGTTGGTTCATTCGGACTTTCAAAATTCTCTATTCTCGAATCTTTTCCGATGGATAACACCGGAAACTAGTGTCTTTATTATTGTAATTGTTGGACTTATTTAGAAGTTACAAACAAAATCAGCTTTAGGCTTATGAATTGAGCAGAAAACAAAAATCAAAGCTTGACAGCATTATTTCCCAATCATCATTAGTACTAATCTTACAATCATAGGTATCTCCTCCATTGAATTAAGATGTAACATATTCGAATGCATCGAGTAGAGCTTTTTTCATACACCGAAATGGGTCATTCTGGGTCGCTTCCCACTCTCAATCGTGGTTAGAACTCCCCATCGTCTAGATATTGGAGTAAGCAGCATTAGAAAGTTCGTATACGGTTCCTCAGAGTCCCGAAGAGCGATTTGCATATTCCTGGACCAGCGCTGCAAACAATGACGGCCTCTCGAGCAATTTGGACGGCTTGTCAAACTCCTTCCGCCAACCTAGAGCGAGAGGAAGTGAGTTAAAGTTTATGCAACTTACGGATAAATCGGTGTAAGTATCGAAAGTCGGTATCATTTCTAGGTGAAAATATGGACCGAGAAGAGAGAATTGAACTCACCAGCATCTATGACTAAAACTCTATCACAATCCATGACAGTGGGAATTCTGTGAGCAATGCTAATGATAGTACATTCTGCAAAATCCTCTCGAATAATCTTCTGAATCACGGCATCTGTCTGCGAGTCGACAGAAGCAGTTGCCTCGTCCATAAACAAGAGCCGACTACGCTTCAGCATAACCCGACCCAAACAAAGAAGCTGCCTCTGCCCAACACTCCAGTTTTCTCCATTATCGACCACTATTCGAAGATCAAGACAACATTATCGAGCAAATGAAGCATTATCTCAATCGATATAACATGAAATTTATCGACTTTACACACCTGAAGACTCGAGTTTATCGGGTTTTGAAGCCACGACTTCTTTAAGTTGGCATCGATCGAGACTCTACGGAAAAAAGATGGTAACTTTTCGTAAAAGCATGCACAGTCTAGATAAGCTGTGACAGATAGAAATGAATATATTTTTACCTTCCATATATCTTCATCAGAATACTGTCCAACTGGGTCAATATTGCTTCTGACAGTTCCTTCAAAAAGAACTGGTTCTTGAGGAATGATTCCGAACCGTGATCTAAGATCGTGAAGACCGAGCGTAGTGATATCGATCCCATCGATGATTATTCTTCCTCCAGACGGCTCTACCAGCCTGAAGAAAACCTGAATTAGAGTCGATTTTCCGCTTCCGGTTCGGCCAACGACACCTATTTTCTCTCCTCCGAGAATGCTCAACGTGAGACCCTTGAGAACCAGAGGAGTGCTTGGCCGATATCGGACCTGTTCGACGAAAGTAGATGAGAAAATGCAATTTTTTTTCAAGAGTTGATGAAAATTTTGAATCTATCTACAGTTTGAGAAGACAAGTGAATCATTGCCTGCAAGTCTTTGAGATCTATATTGCCTTGAGTCGGCCAGTTCGGAGGAGGAAGACGATCTTCATTCTTCCATTCGGCTTCGGATGGAATGGTAGTAAACTGCTTTATTCTTTCCACAGATACCATTCTATTTTCAACGAAACAGCTCATATATATAGCCCAGAACAACACTGAATTAAGTGATAATCCGTACGACAGTGACAACCCGACATTTTCTGCATTGTTCGAAACAACCGGATAAGTCTAGAGAGAGAGAGAGAGAGAGAGAGAGAGAGTTTGATACCTGGCTTTATAATGCTGCTAGGCAACAAGATCATAAACATGGTTGAAATGCAGAGGACTAAACTCCCTAGCAGTTCCAACCGGAAACCCAACCACTCGTTCGATCCATTGTTATGAAAATCCATGCACAAATTGGCGTTAACTCGTCGAACATTTTCTAGACAAAAACTTTTCCGTCTCCCGAAAGCGCGAATTGTCATAACGCCCGATATACTTTCTGAGAAATGGTGAATAACGGGGGCCTTCGTGATCGAGTCAAGCCGAGTCAGTTCGCGAGACGAAGCAAGATAGTACCCCTGCCAATTGAACAAATATATTCGTATAACTAGAAAAACTACCAATTATGCTGCATAAAAGATGTTTGAATCATAGCAATGAAAAAAAAATATCATACCCTATACCATATGTTAAGCCAAGCAAGCGGAACGAGTAAGAAAATTGTCGGCCAAGCGTATTGACACGTGATTATGAAAATGCTGAGGACCGTGATGTACATGGCAATAGTAACCCCCATAATAAACGGGATGAACACGTCAATATTCGTTTGATCACTCGATGCCTGAATTCGAACAGAACGACTTTACACTGTCAGATGGCGGAAAATAATTTAAAGCAACACCAATGGCAGAGAGAAACCTACTTCTTACCCGACTCAGAATTCTGCCCGAAGGAGTGGTGTCGAAAAACGACATCGGTGCATGCAAAATGCTGCGAAGAATTTGCGCAAAGAAAATCTGAGCTGTCTTAAGTCCAAAAATGGTGACGAAAAAGCTTCTGAACCCGACCAATACGAATGAAAAAGCAGCGATTATTGCATAAACCAATATAAAGATTGAAGGGTTGAACGACATAGCTCGCTCTTTTGAAGTTTCATACGCCAGCCAATAATCACCGGCCATAAGCGATCCTTGCCAGGCGAAGGATAATATCAGTACTATCGCCACCCCCCACCATCCAAAAGCCTCAGTGCAATATAGTTTATAAACCCGAAGACTGACTTTTCCGGTTTCTCTTTCCTCCTCTTTGATCAGCTTAGAAGAGCCTTTATCGGATTTTGGCTGATCGGCCGAATTGTTCTGACAATTTGATTCTTTATTGGTCGAAGGAGATGGTGGCTGTTTGATTGAATTATCGTCGGCAATCATTGAGCTCTTTTCGACTATTTCCATAGAGGAATCATGGGCTGCAACTAAAGCTCCAAAGTCCAATCCGGCATGTAATAATTGATTGTATTTCCCAGATTGCACAATCATCCCGTCTCTCATGACCAAAATGAGATCAACATTGTGTAAGAAATCGACTTGATGTGTCACGAGAGTAATGGTCTTGTTCTTGAGCGCTCCTCTTACGCATTCCTGCAAAAACAACAATCGCAAACTGTTTACAATTAAGCATGAAAGGTGTTAGAACTCGAAAAATGAAATCTTCATACTGAATAACAATCCACCCAACTCAAATGGAAATCAAACGGGCAAACGATGTATAATAGTTGAAAAATCTAAATAATTATGTATGCACCTTGAATATTTCCGATCCTGTATGTGCATCGACTGCACTAAATACGTCGTCGAGAAAATAGATATCGCAATCTTGATATACAGCCCTAGCTAGTTGTATCCTCTGCTTTTGGCCACCGCTCATGTTGATGCCTCTCTCCCCGATCTCCGTCTGATCTCCGTATTCCATCATCTCTAAGTCCTTCTCCAAACAGCAAACTCGGATCACTTCCTTGTATTTCTCTCTGTCCATTGGCATACCGAACAGAATATTTTCTTCTATCGTACCGTTTTGGATCCATGATGTTTGCGCTACGTATGCCGTCTTTCCGCAAACTCGAACCTGTATCAAAGAATCCCATTTAGTGCCAAAACTAGAAAAGGGTGTTTAATCTGCCATAATCTATCGAAAAATTCGATCTTTTGATTGTTCATTAACAAGTTCTTTGGGGGATCTATAATCATACCTTTCCTGATTTTTTGTGCATTTCGCCGAGAATCGATGCGAGGAGGGAAGATTTTCCCGACCCCACCATGCCGACAATGGCCGTAAGCTCTCCTTTTCGAATTTCCAAATTTATGTTCTTCAAAACCTCCTCTCCACTTTCATCATCCCAGCTAAATGCTCCATCTTCAACCTTCACTGCAATTCCGTCGTTGCATACTTCCTCTCTCGAAACCGAATCCTCCACCAGCTCTCGGCTCAACATGTACTTATCCAACCTTCCGAGCGATATCATTGCCTGCGAGAGTGAGATGAGCGATTGAGGAAACGTCCTGATCGGCTCCTGCAAGATTTTGAAAATGGTAGTCGTCGTGAAGACAGTGGCAGCGTCTAACTGGACGCCCAACAAAAGTGCAGTCCCGAAAGTGCAAGTTGATATGAGCAAAGGTGTACTCCACATAACGACGAGATTGCCGGCGATCGAATACATGAATTTTGAGAGCCATCCATACTCCGATTCACGAAAGGCTTGAATTCTTTTGTTGAAATGCTCCTCCCAAGCCTGAAACTTAATCACTCGCATATAATTGAGCATCTCATTCGTCGCCTTCATTCTAGAATCACGATTCGTCATCAAATCACGTTGATATTTGTTCCTCTGCCTGTTACTCAACACGACAAAAACAAGAATACCCGAGATTCCGATAAAAGCCGTGAAGACGGCTGCGCCAAGGTAGATGTATAAAAGCACCAATGCAAAGCTGACTTGCAATGGCATCAGCCAAACTGCGTGTAATTGAAGCATCATGTCAGACAACTGTTGAGCATCGACAGCCATATAGTTAACTATCTGTCCGACCCCGTGATCTTGTCGACCGGAAGATGATAATTTCAGACCCTTCCGATACAAGTTTGTAATAAGAGTACATCGAATGAGCATTCCGAGCTTCTGAGAGTTGAAATTGAACTGATGGGTCGTTAAAACTTCGACGAATTTTGAGACTAGGAGAATCAACACGAGATAGTATCCTTCATAGGGGGAGCTCCTTTTTCCAGCCGTGTAATTGACGAAACTTTGGATGAGAACCGGCCCAACATAGGTGACACATAGGCGAATGATAGCGAGAAAAGCCGTAAAAGCAACTTCCTTCCAGAAACACCGGAGTAATGTCGTTCGAACTGGATGAGAACATTTCTCATGAGATTTAGGCCATTTCGATTCGAAGAGAACAGACATTTTCTCAGCTCTGTGTTCCGGCGATAGCAATGGAACCTGTTCTAAAGTTAGAGGTGATTTATACCCTTCTTGGAGCAATGGATTCATCCACACCCAAAAAGCCTTCGATATAATCGAAGCCGAAGCAAAACCAGACACCTTCGATTTGCTTTCGACATTCGTATCAAGTTCATCTTCGCTCGGAACTAAAATTCTGGTTGATCCTTTAATGGCAATGCAGAAAAGAATAGCTGAAAAAGGAAATGAAGCAATGAAGACAGTATCATCCAATTTCAGATTGTATTCTTCGACTTCTACAGCCAAGACAAATCGAACTATTGCCGAGACTGTAAACAAGAAAATGGTGACGAAACTTGCCACCCAATAAACTCGGAGCGATATTGGATGTTTCGAAGCCTGAAATTTTCTTGCGTGGATCAACAAAATCGCGATCGTTGACTGTGTGATAGCTTGAACCAACCAAAAAACTCCATCTATAATTGCCCATGGAAATTCTGAACTTGTTCTAAATCTGAAAACACAGATAACAGCATAACCAAATGCAGATAAAAAAGTGATAATCAGAGAGAGCTTAAACAAAAATGTCGTTTCGATCTGAACTCCATTGTTTGGGATAAGAAGTTTGGTCAGTTCAGAGCTTGAATCTCCATTGGAGGGGAATAATTTAGAGTAAAGCTTTCGAGCTGCAAATGCTAGAAGGATGAGCAAGAAAAGAAGATCAATGGAGGACAATAAAGCTCTCTGAGGGCAAGGTGAGAGGAAAATGAATCTCAGCCATTGGAGAAGAGGAGAGAGAGACGTGTTATCAGAGGATTGGATGACAGAACAGGAGAGAGAAGTCAACCACAATGGAGAAGACATGGTTGAAAGCTTCATGAGAATTACTGTAAATTCAACGTTGTGTATGCATACTTGATAGGCACTGAGTTTCTCTCTCTAAAACCCTGAAAAAAAAATGGAAGAAACAGACATATTAGATAGATTACAGTGAGATCATAAGTCAAGCAGCTAAAAGAATCAAACTAGAGTTAAGTTCTACAGTATCCATTGATAAATTACCACCACCGACGGAAAATGGGTAAAAGTTTAGTGGGATGAATCGAGATCCCAGGAGAAGAGAGAGAGAGAGAGAGAACTGTTTAAGCGTCACAGTCATCCACGGAGAAAACGAAAACCCAGAAAAGCTATAAAGTTATTAAGCAAAGCAGATTTAGCAATGGCTTTGGTGATGTTCGAAAAAAGTTGATGTTCGAAAATGTTCGAAAAAAGTTGATGTTCGAAAAAAGTTGATGTTCGAAAAAAGTTGATGTTCGAAAAAAGTTGATGTTCGAAAAAAGTTGATGTTCGAAAAAAGTTGATGTTCGAAAAAAGTTGATGTTCGAAAAAAGTTGATGTTCGAAAAAAGTTGATGTTCGAAAAAAGTTGATGTTCGAAAAAAGTTGATGTTCGAAAAAAGTTGATGTTCGAAAAAAGTTGATGTTCGAAAAAAGTTGATGTTCGAAAAAAGTTGATGTTCGAAAAAAGTTGATGTTCGAAAAAAGTTGATGTTCGAAAAAAGTTGATGTTCGAAAAAAGTTGATGTTCGAAAAAAGTTGATGTTCGAAAAAAGTTGATGTTCGAAAAAAGTTGATGTTCGAAAAAAGTTGATGTTCGAAAAAAGTTGATGTTCGAAAAAAGTTGATGTTCGAAAAAAGTTGATGTTCGAAAAAAGTTGATGTTCGAAAAAAGTTGATGTTCGAAAAAAGTTGATGTTCGAAAAAAGTTGATGTTCGAAAAAAGTTGATGTTCGAAAAAAGTTGATGTTCGAAAAAAGTTGATGTTCGAAAAAAGTTGATGTTCGAAAAAAGTTGATGTTCGAAAAAAGTTGATGTTCGAAAAAAGTTGATGTTCGAAAAAAGTTGATGTTCGAAAAAAGTTGATGTTCGAAAAAAGTTGATGTTCGAAAAAAGTTGATGTTCGAAAAAAGTTGATGTTCGAAAAAAGTTGATGTTCGAAAAAAGTTGATGTTCGAAAAAAGTTGATGTTCGAAAAAAGTTGATGTTCGAAAAAAGTTGATGTTCGAAAAAAGTTGATGTTCGAAAAAAGTTGATGTTCGAAAAAAGTTGATGTTCGAAAAAAGTTGATGTTCGAAAAAAGTTGATGTTCGAAAAAAGTTGATGTTCGAAAAAAGTTGATGTTCGAAAAAAGTTGATGTTCGAAAAAAGTTGATGTTCGAAAAAAGTTGATGTTCGAAAAAAGTTGATGTTCGAAAAAAGTTGATGTTCGAAAAAAGTTGATGTTCGAAAAAAGTTGATGTTCGAAAAAAGTTGATGTTCGAAAAAAGTTGATGTTCGAAAAAAGTTGATGTTCGAAAAAAGTTGATGTTCGAAAAAAGTTGATGTTCGAAAAAAGTTGATGTTCGAAAAAAGTTGATGTTCGAAAAAAGTTGATGTTCGAAAAAAGTTGATGTTCGAAAAAAGTTGATGTTCGAAAAAAGTTGATGTTCGAAAAAAGTTGATGTTCGAAAAAAGTTGATGTTCGAAAAAAGTTGATGTTCGAAAAAAGTTGATGTTCGAAAAAAGTTGATGTTCGAAAAAAGTTGATGTTCGAAAAAAGTTGATGTTCGAAAAAAGTTGATGTTCGAAAAAAGTTGATGTTCGAAAAAAGTTGATGTTCGAAAAAAGTTGATGTTCGAAAAAAGTTGATGTTCGAAAAAACGCACCATGCAGAATAAACCAAAAAAGAACAATCAATCACCAAAACCAAGTAAGCTTTTAGAGCTCATTTTCACCCCCCAATCAAACTAAAACCAGACAGCGTCATCGACTTCCATCCCAGATCACCTCGAACCAGAAAACCAGACCTTTAAACATAACTAGAGAGAGAGAGAGAGAGAGAGAGAGAGAGAGAGAGAGAGAGAGAGAGAGAGAGAGAGAGAGAGAGAGAGAGAGAGAGAGAGAGAGAGAGAGAGAGAGAGAGAGAGAGAGAGAGAGAGAGAGAGAGAGAGAGAGAGAGAGAGAGAGAGAGAGAGAGAGAGAGAGAGAGAGAGAGAGAGAGAGAGAGAGAGAGAGAGAGAGAGAGAGAGAGAGAGAGAGAGAGAGAGAGAGAGAGAGAGAGAGAGAGAGAGAGAGAGAGAGAGAGAGAGAGAGAGAGAGAGAGAGAGAGAGAGAGAGAGAGAGAGAGAGAGAGAGAGAGAGAGAGAGAGAGAGAGAGAGAGAGAGAGAGAGAGAGAGAGAGAGAGAGAGAGAGAGAGAGAGAGAGAGAGAGAGAGAGAGAGAGAGAGAGAGAGAGAGAGAGAGAGAGAGAGAGAGAGAGAGAGAGAGAGAGAGAGAGAGAGAGAGAGAGAGAGAGAGAGAGAGAGAGAGAGAGAGAGAGAGAGAGAGAGAGAGAGAGAGAGAGAGAGAGAGAGAGAGAGAGAGAGAGAGAGAGAGAGAGAGAGAGAGAGAGAGAGAGAGAGAGAGAGAGAGAGAGAGAGAGAGAGAGAGAGAGAGAGAGAGAGAGAGAGAGAGAGAGAGAGAGAGAGAGAGAGAGAGAGAGAGAGAGAGAGAGAGAGAGAGAGAGAGAGAGAGAGAGAGAGAGAGAGAGAGAGAGAGAGAGAGAGAGAGAGAGAGAGAGAGAGAGAGAGAGAGAGAGAGAGAGAGAGAGAGAGAGAGAGAGAGAGAGAGAGAGAGAGAGAGAGAGAGAGAGAGAGAGAGAGAGAGAGAGAGAGAGAGAGAGAGAGAGAGAGAGAGAGAGAGAGAGAGAGAGAGAGAGAGAGAGAGAGAGAGAGAGAGAGAGAGAGAGAGAGAGAGAGAGAGAGAGAGAGAGAGAGAGAGAGAGAGAGAGAGAGAGAGAGAGAGAGAGAGAGAGAGAGAGAGAGAGAGAGAGAGAGAGAGAGAGAGAGAGAGAGAGAGAGAGAGAGAGAGAGAGAGAGAGAGAGAGAGAGAGAGAGAGAGAGAGAGAGAGAGAGAGAGAGAGAGAGAGAGAGAGAGAGAGAGAGAGAGAGAGAGAGAGAGAGAGAGAGAGAGAGAGAGAGAGAGAGAGAGAGAGAGAGAGAGAGAGAGAGAGAGAGAGAGAGAGAGAGAGAGAGAGAGAGAGAGAGAGAGAGAGAGAGAGAGAGAGAGAGAGAGAGAGAGAGAGAGAGAGAGAGAGAGAGAGAGAGAGAGAGAGAGAGAGAGAGAGAGAGAGAGAGAGAGAGAGAGAGAGAGAGAGAGAGAGAGAGAGAGAGAGAGAGAGAGAGAGAGAGAGAGAGAGAGAGAGAGAGAGAGAGAGAGAGAGAGAGAGAGAGAGAGAGAGAGAGAGAGAGAGAGAGAGAGAGAGAGAGAGAGAGAGAGAGAGAGAGAGAGAGAGAGAGAGAGAGAGAGAGAGAGAGAGAGAGAGAGAGAGAGAGAGAGAGAGAGAGAGAGAGAGAGAGAGAGAGAGAGAGAGAGAGAGAGAGAGAGAGAGAGAGAGAGAGAGAGAGAGAGAGAGAGAGAGAGAGAGAGAGAGAGAGAGAGAGAGAGAGAGAGAGAGAGAGAGAGAGAGAGAGAGAGAGAGAGAGAGAGAGAGAGAGAGAGAGAGAGAGAGAGAGAGAGAGAGAGAGAGAGAGAGAGAGAGAGAGAGATTCGAACGATTACAGAGACAATTTAACTGTTCGAAATCGATGCAATGAGTGGCGCACAAAAAAAAACTGTGCGAATTATAAAAGTTAATTTATTATATTAATTGTATAAATTATTATTTGACATGTCAGCTATAACGATCCATTTTCCCAGCAAGATATTGTTCGCTCTGGAGATTGGGCTGTAGTCCAATATCCTCCCCTCACAGTTTTGTTTGATGAGAATTTCCCAGTTGAACACCCAACATGGTACTGCTCTCGCCGGAGCACTTTTAACTTCAGAGTTCTTATGGGATCTGCTGTCAATTGTCCTCTAAAACACGTCTTACTATCTTGTGAGAGTTTCTTTACGTCACGAGTCGTAAAGAAACTCTCACAAGATAGTAAAACGTGTTTTATAGCACTTTTAATTTCATGTTCTTCTTCAAGCAATTTGCAATCGTGACGACTCCCTCTTTACGACTCGGGATTTGCCTATACTCAAGTCCGAGATTTGCCTACACTCAGCTTAGGTCCCGAAATTTGTCCCGCAACCCGAAGTTTTTCTCACAATCGTACTCATACGTACATATTCGGATCATCACATCAGCAAGTATTTTAAAAGAGTATACATAATGTTACTCATTATTAAAATATGTTAAAATTAATATCACACGGACAGATGTCTGATTTGCTCACAATCCAAAGAATAAAGATTAGTTGTTCAAAAATTTATTGAAGGTATTAGTTGTCATTAACTTCCAAGTTGAGTAGATGGATTGCACTTTATCTCTTTTTTTTAATAATGAAAAATAAAACATTTTTGGGTTGTAGTGATTGTTGACGGCCGACAAATAAATAGAATTAAAAAAAAATTGAAATACTATTTAATGAGTAATTTTAGATTTTTTCTCAAGTTTTATTACGAAAATTAATATTTTATTTTAATTATTGCACTAGTTAATACATACAAGTAAAATTAGAGTACAAAATTACATGGTAATTCATAATTGCTCGTAATTAATTAAAAATTATGTCAAAAAATAATGCAAGAAATAAGATAATCGTAAAATAAAAATACTATGGGTAATTATCGTGTCTTTTTTTTATTTACTTTTATCTTTTAATTCTTACAAATTATCGTGTCACTTATTAATTAATGCAATACAGATAGTTAAAATAAATCGATAATTACACCTGTAATTATGCACCACATCACATGACAATTAATTAAAATATAAAATTAGAAGATAGACCTAACATTACTCAAATATTAATATAAATGTTCACTCAATATTTTAAACTTCAATGGTTATGATCAAATCATAACGTTACGTATATTAATATTTATAAAAGAAATATGATTTTCCTTATTTAGCATAAAAATCAAATTATATTTAAAATAATAGATTTTTCGTTGTTTCTTTCCTAAAAAAATTATTTCTTTAGTTGTTAATTAAAATTTTCCTTAAGAAGAATATTTCCTTATTTGATAGTTGTAATATTTATAAATTGCATCTCATACATCAAAAATCCAAATAATACAGCGTTTACTTTCTAATTTCTTACATCTGATGCGTTACTCGTTAAATGATACAATTTATGATTTATTTTAATTATTTATAATTTATTATATTAATTATATAATAAATATTTGTCATGTATGAAGTTAAGAATGAGACGATAAAAATAGAGAATAATCGTATCGAATATTAACCATACTTTTTGACTTTAAGGCTTGGATTTTCATCAATAATTGAAAGAGGGTCCACCTCCACCCTCAAACCCAATCACCAGCCACTCATCTCATCCAAATTTTTTTTTTCTCCAAATTAATCATCTGCTTGATTTAATTATTGAAGGACTCAATTATGTATGGATGTGTATATATATAAACTCTATATTTTCTTTCGTAAAAAAAATTAAAACTAGTTGATGTTTCAAATATAATTGATGGAATTAATGTAACTAATTATAAATCAGTAGTTTATTATATTAATTATATCGATCATTATTTTAACATATCAATTAATTTTTTAAGAAAATTGAATAAAAAAATAAACATAACATTATTATTATATATATGTGTGTGTGCGCGCGCGACGTGTGTGTTATAGATTATGAAAGACTTGGAGTGAAAAATTCAACTTACTAACTTTGAGTTGAACATTTCAAATATCATTTCGTTCCTTCTTCCATTCATGATATGGTCCTCCTCTAGGTAGGGACATATGAAGTCGATATTACTATGCATTATTGAGATGAGTTTTTCAGGTGCTTTCTTCTACGTCTTATTTATTTGCTGCTTTAATTATTTAAAAATCATCGTTGTATAAATTACGCTCGAATGCGATCTAGTAAGATTTTGGGGGCAGGCCACTCAAAACTTTTCGAGAATCAGATCGTATCTCAGTGTATGTTTGATATTTGTGGGGATCGAGGGTAACTTTCTAAGTTGTAACATGTAAGGTCAATATTTCTGTACGTCACGAAGATGAGTTTCCAACATGCTTTTCTAAATTCATCCACGTTGATAGATTTACAACACGTTCGCTTCTCATCGGAGATAGTTAATATGCATGTTCTATGCCTCCAAAATTATTTTTATTTTTTTGATAATGTGTTTTCTTTAGGAGTAGACTTGAGGTGAGAGGTCTGGGTAGACATTCTCCAATTACTGATTTTTTGAGATATCTTATAATATAATATGGGACCATACATTCGTTTAATGAAGTGACAATTATCAGTTCTAAATTATTCGACGAATAATATTATATTTATTATGTTATTTTATTTTTTTAAAATATTTAATTGATAAAATTAATATTATAAATTAATTATTTATAATTTATAATAGGGTTAAAATCAATTTAAACCTCAAAGTATAAGTTTAATTTGAAACACCTCCTAAATTAAAAACTCTAATAATTAAAACTTTAAACTATAAAAAAATGTAACAGATCAAACTTTGACAGGTGACCGATCACCCCCGTTTTCGATTTACGCCTAGAACGGGAGACCAATCACGCCACATTCTAAATTAACGCCGATAGTGGGGGTCAATCACTCCGTTCTGTCTAGTGCTTACGTGACACTAGACGAATTAGGTCGGTGGTTGATGTGGGGGGCAGGGACCTCCCGTTCACGGGAGTTGCAAGATTTGAGGTCAGCCACGACAACGAATAATATGTTGTCGACATGAATACGCGTGTGTGCAACTGTTACAGGTGAGCGCTTACTAGAATCTCGTGTGTCCATTCCATTCCATGTATTCATTTCATGAGACTAGTACCGAAAAATTACGTTCATCAATATTATCACCAGGAAACTTATCTCTAGATGTACTCATACTTCATTCATCTTATTAGTGACCAATATATGTAGACGCCCGTATAAAATATTAAGCAAATCCTTATGCGCATAAAAAAACGTCAACCTGGTAGACCAAAGAAAAAAAGAGTGCAAGATGTCGATGAGCCGTCAAGTTCGACTATTATTAGGAAGAACTCAACAATGTTGTTTGCTATTTGTCGGCGGTAGGGGCATAATAGTTGTACTTGTTCTGACTAGGGATCCACTTCATCCGCTATTTCCGCTTCTGCTTCGCAAGACACATTTATGAGTTTCCACACATTTGACGGGACATATGTACATTTCAACACATTTCGCTTATAAACATGCTTTCATTATTGTCTAATATAATTTTCATTATGTGTAGAAATATTCTACACACGGCAAAAACATAAATGTATGGCTATTTGGGCTGTAATTTAGGTATTTATTATATTATGTAATATATGTATTTATTATAATGTGTAATTTAATGAGATAAAGTTGTAAAAATTGGCAGAGTTTTCTTTGTTTTATGTCTCCCCCATAGCTAGTTTCAAACAATTTTTGTATATTTAAATCATAATTTTATAACCAACAACCGGTTCTAGATAATTAAGTATCACTCAAGAACAGTAATAAAATAAAGTATAATCATACACCACATAGCATAAACTAAAATATAATCATAATACTCATAGCATAAACTAAAATACAAATATAAAGTAAAGTACATAAAATGAAATATAAAATATAAACTAAACTACAGTGAGACATCGTCGTCATCTTGTTCCATCTAATCCATGAGGGTTTTCGTCAGCTCTTTTTAAGACTCAATTAGCTCTCTTTGTGTGACAGTGAACTCATCGACTCTGCTTACGAGAAATTATAGTCTCTGCTCCATCCTGTCCCACTTACTAGCCGTCTGGGGAGACAATGGCTACGTGGTGGCCTTCTTTATAGAAATATTTGCATAATATTTTGGGGGAGAACGGGGGTTCACTGCCCCAAAACCACCCCCTGTTCTTAAACATTGTTCTTGAAAACAGAGAGTCGTTTCGGGGCGGTGAATCCCTGTTCCGGAATATCTCTAAAATATGGATGCAGGAACGGGGGGGACTCCCCGTTGTCTAATCACGTGTGGTGCACATTGGACGAGGGATTTCCGCCCTGCACATCAACTTCCCGACTAAATATGTCTAGTGTCATGTAAGCACTAGATAGAACAGGGGTGATCAGCCCCCTGTTCGCGGCGTTAATTCATAACGGGGGGCGATCAGCTCCCAGTTCTAGGCGTAAATTGAGAATGAGGGGGATCGACCACCCATTAGGGTTTGATCTGTTATATTTTTTTATAGTTTAAAGTTTTAGTTGTCATGATTTTTAATTTAAGAATTATTTCAAATTAAACTCAAACTTTAGGGTTCAAATTAGTTTTAACCATTTATTATATTAATTATATCTTAATTATATATATTATTGTTTGACCCGTCAACAGATATTTTAAGAGAGTAAAATAAAAAATTAAACGTAACATACAGAAACATATACTAATGGGCAAGTGTCCTCTCCTCAGTCAAAATTTTGGCTTTTTAATATCATCTAATTTTCTAAAAGTCCGACAATTCATTCTAATTATTTTTTTTCGAATATTTAATCACTATTTTCTCCTTTCCACGCAACATGTGTCGTACGTTTCATGACATGTGTTTTAATTCACTTCCATGACGTATGTTTAATCAATTTAACCTATAGTTTTATTATTATATTCAAAAAAAATATAACGTGTCTCGTCGTAACAGTTATTCCATCGAGAAATTAAAAATCAGCATCTTATTTGAATCGAACCACGTGGATCAAGTCAGATCAATAAAATCATTTTAATTTAATAATTGATAATTAGCACTAATTAAATATAATTACGTTAATTTATTTATATTTAAAAAACATTAAATTATTTAATAAGATATCTTATCAGCGTGGTGCTCTAGTCAAATTATTTTTATTATCGCACGTGTCAGAAAATTAATTATATTAAGTTTTTTATTTTTTATTTTAATTAATATTTAATAATAATAATTGAAGGTCCAAGATGTTGGTACATGTACAATTAAATCGTCACACATGATCTCATATGATAGGTATTTTCTTTTCATCACGGACCACCTTTAATTTATTTATTAAATGAAATATTAATTGCATTATTTAATTTATTTTATACAAAAATTTATTTAATTTTTTTTAGAAGTTTGATTGATATACACATCACAAATATAAGTTTTTTTTTTTATTATTATGATCAGATTCAGTTAATCTAAATTAATCGATATCGAGAGTACGTGATTATTTAGAAAATATTTCGAAAGTTATCGTAAAACATTCACTAATAGATTAACATCTTCGACAATTACATAAATATACTGAGTTTTGAAATCCGTTCAACTTAAAATATTATTATTTTTAATAAAATGAATTTCAACTTTGTATCGTGAACAAATTAGAGTATTGGATTTGCTTAAATCGAATCGATACTGAGTTCGAGATCTTCATCTATTTCTTTTTTGGTGATCTAAGTAATTTCACCAATAATAAGTAGCTTTCCAATTTTGACGTTATTCGATCTTTTTTTTTTTACTGCAAAAATATTTAGTACTTAATTAAAAATAAGATTCAATTAAATTTCGGCTTTTAGAAACATTTTAGGATATTTCAAAACAATAATTACTTTCACGTTTCTTTGTACTATGACATATTTATAGAGATTATCTTGACTTCACTAGACTACGAACCCATCATCAATTCCATTTTTAGGAACAAAAAATTAATATACGAACATTTCACTGAAACGACAGATCATAAGCTCAATAATTAATCTTGAAATTTCTTGTATTACTTTGAAAATACAATTTCATCTATTTATTAAGTACTAACGCGATTAGTCGTTAACGTGACCAAATAGGACACTAGCCTTGTATATTCGGTATCAAATTATGAAGATATGGCCTAAAATTTCTCATGAATTAATGTACAAAAATTTGAAATCCACGTCAAGTTTGGTTCACTTGGCTGTCACATTTGGACTGGATTCGTGCATGATTGCAACTTTTCCCTACAAATGCAAATTTTATTTCTTCCACTTACTTTGGAAGCAAGCAAATCTTTGTCATCTTCTTCCTCTTTTTGGTTATTTTCCATGGACTTTATAAGACTTTTGGCGAGTCACTAAATTATTAAAATCTATGCCTATTTTATTGTCATGGGTCATAGATGGCAACTTGTCTTTATTGACCTTGGAGGGTCACATGCTTTTTATCTTGATGTCATGATATGATGTTTGGATTCTTGTGTTTGCGTGTTTCTTGAATTTTGATTATTCTTATCGATCATCATTTCGCGATTCGTGATTTGTTTCTGATTTAAAATTACACGGTTTTGTTTTTGAATTATTCAGTAATTTCTATATATCACTGATTATAAGATTGTATACCCGATAATTGATTTATAAAGTTATTTTAATGAATTCGAGTATGTTTGTTCTTTTAATAATTCAAATTGAAAATAACTTTCACACGCTTAGTTACAAAATTCGAAGATTGACAACTTAAAGAAATCATTAAGCAGACAAACACTACTGCAACGCAATGAGATTTTAGGGTTTAGAGATTCAGGCGAAGAACTTTGTGTTATACATTCGATTTAAAATACGATGTTAGATTGATTTTTTTTTTTTTTGTCCACAAATGTTAATAATGCTTTATTTGAAAAATATGATAATATTTGTGGATTTAAACACATGATAGATATTGTGACCATTTGATTCGTGTGGTCCAAGGCAAAGAAGAGACAACCTAAAAGGACACAACATCTACAAATGGACAAGAAGAGTATTTTAAGTTGAAAGCCTTTCTTTGTTGACCTGTCATTCCACGTCAATTTCCATGGAAGAGTGGAAGACTTCATTTTTGTTCCTGTTACGTGCTTTTCTTTCCAATCTCTTCGACTCTATCCTCGCTGTCGATTTGTTCAAAATCGCATTTATTGATGCTCGACTCGTTTAATTTATGACAGTCTGTTATGCTCGACTCTTCAGAGTCGAACAAAAACGAGCTCGCTCGAAAGTAAAATGTTTTGCAGCATGCAATTCGCTTCGATTGCATGATTCATGACTTTTGAATTCGATTACAAAACATCAAAATAAGACTATATAACTAACTATTTGTATTTTGGCTCAATTTACGAACTCCACGATCATTTTTTCTACGTCTTCGAGCATTAAGAACAATTAATATTTGTCGCGATCAATCTTTCGGAGATTGTAAATTATAACACGAAACTCACATGCGTGTTGTCCAAAATTGTTCAACCCTTTTAGAATTAGGGTTTGGCTTGAAATCTATGAATTTAAAAAAAAGCAATACAAATCTTTTTACAAAAACCCACAATAGATTTAATCAACTTGGGCTCAGGCCCAAAAAGCTACCTACTTTTTTCTCATCACCGTCTGATTATGACAACTTCTCTTATCAACCGTTAAAATCACTTGACAGAAGAACCTTCATGATAAAAAAGTGGAACTATTAGAGTAGGAGAGGGTTTAATTGATAAAATGTGAAAATATAAAGACTAAGTTAACAAAATTGAAAAATATAGGGGTTGAATTGATAATAACGACAAAACTTCTCGGCTACGTTTTCAGGGTTTTCGGTGCTACTTTAGGGTTTTTGCAGTTTCTCCTTTTTCATTCACGAACTTATGGCGATGAGGTAAGCATCTGACTTCTGTGCTTTCCTTATTTGGGTCGATTGTGATCTGCGACTGCCTGGATTCTTGTTTTGATTAGTCTAGTTGAGCGGAAATTCTGGATTCGTTGATTTAAGTAGCTGTGAGAGGTTTGATTTGTCATCATGTGTTTGCGTTATTGATTTTATTTTTTGGTTTTATAGTCGTCATCCTGAGGTGAAATGGGCTCAGAGGGAGGACAAGGTTTATATTACGGTTTTGCTTCCGGATTCAAAAAATGCTAAGGTTGATGTTGAACCGGATGGTGTATTCACTTTCTCTGCCAGTGGCGGAGCGGAAAATCACCTGTATGAGTTGAAATTGGAGCTGTTTGGTAAGATCAACGTGGAGGTAAAATGCTGTAATTTTTATCGTTCAGGCCTTTGTGCTAATTGGATTTAATCCATTTCCGCTAATTCGATTGTGTTTTTGGGTCAGAGTACACGTGTGTAGTGAAGAAATTAAAAAAAAGGCCAAAATAGCAAAACTGATTGTTTATATTGATTGACTATCAATGTAAGAGTCAAATCCACTTTTTTTGCTGATTTCTTTGTGATTTACAAACTCGTTTGGGGAAAGAGAAGCGTTCATCATTAAACCCTAGCCTGTTTCGGTTATTGCATGCCAGGGCTATCGTTAATTAAACTCCACACATTCAGTATTTGTAGTATGGCAAAATTTTGTCCATCCTCTAGGGTTTTTTGGACTTTGAAGTTGTTGACAGTTATTATGTTAGTGCTTTTGATTCGGTTAAGATTGGATAATCAATTTTCATTTTATGAGGTACTCATGGGGTTGCGTAAATTTATTTTGTTTTATGCCGCAGGAAAGCAAAATTAATGTTGGAGTACGCAGTATATTCTGTATATTGGAGAAGGCAGAGAAGGGATGGTGGAAGAAGCTGTTGCGCATGGATGGTAAGCCACCACATTACATCAAAGTGGATTGGGACAAGTGGGTGGACGAGGATGATGATAAGGGTATGCAGAATTGTTTTCTTAGCCTTTTTGCTCTGTTTAGATTGACTGATTTTTTATTCTCTTTGGTTTTGTGGAACTTGACATTTGTTGACTTGACTAATTGAGTAATGGTATAATCAGGCCCTGGCGACTTAGATTTCGGAGGGATGGACTTCTCGGTAAGCATAATTGGCCAAAAGAGTGTTATTAACGATCACTTCTCTATGCTTCTTTTACAATTTTTATGCTCTATTCTGTAGAAATTGGGCGGCGGCATGGGAGGCATGGGAGGCATGGGAGGCATGGGCGGCATGGGCGGCATGGGGGCAATGGGAGGCATGGGGGGCATGGGGGGCATGGGAGATGATCCCGACTTTGATGACGACGACGACGACGACGAGGAGGGAGGTACACACAAGCCTTAATACTAAATGCATAAATGTGCAATACTTATTTAATTGAAAACTGAAAAAGCACAAATCTAATTGTGTATCATGTGTCTCTAGTTTGTCTTATGGTGTTAGCTGGTGGGGGGACTAATACAATCAGCTAATCTTGTACAAGTTTATTCATTCTTTGAAACCAGTTTATACAAATGCTAACTGTTACCAATCTATACAACTATTATTTTGTCTCATCCAATACATTGTTGTACGTGGGATATATTCTTGCACCATCTAAGGAATTTCTGTCAGTAGTCAAAATAGGAATATGTCATAAAGAATTTTTACCCAAACATTATGGGTCCGGTTTTAGCAAATGATATATTTAGGTGTGCAATGTATTGACATTCAAAACCAAGTTATTGGCATTGGACTTACAACTTTTCAAACACCACTAATATCTATACAGACTCCTTTTGCTTGTAAGTCCTGGATCAGTGGATCTGCCAAGTTACGTTCGCAATTGCAAGATGGGAGACATAAGATAGAATGATGAATTGCTTCATTTCGTAATGAATTTCAATTTTAGGAGTAGAGGCACCACTAAAAGGAAAGCAAATTCCAATAATTTATATAGCTAATGTTCTTATTCATTTTAGATTAACATTTTCACAGACTTTGGTGAAAATATAATTGTTTTCTCTTGTTGAATGTTCTTGTAGATGAAGTGACAAAGCCCTGAAGTACAAGACAGTGACAAGCCAGGAGAGGCCGAGAAGAGAGAGGGATGGACCTTAAAAGAGAAGACAAAGGCGCACAAGCACATGGTGTTTAAAAAGTCGATGGAGTCAAGTGTTATGTTTGTAGTATGTGGACGTTAAACATGTTTAACTGGATCAGATGCTGGATTTTGCTGTCAATTATATGTATGAGATAGAGAATGAGTGGAGAGAGAGAGAGAGAGAGAGAGAGAGAGAGAGAGAGAGAGAGAGAGAGAGAGAGAGAGAGAGAGAGAGAGAGAGAGAGAGAGAGAGAGAGAGAGAGAGAGAGAGAGAGAGAGAGAGAGAGAGAGAGAGAGAGAGAGAGAGAGAGAGAGAGAGAGAGAGAGAGAGAGAGAGAGAGAGAGAGAGAGAGAGAGAGAGAGAGAGAGAGAGAGAGAGAGAGAGAGAGAGAGAGAGAGAGAGAGAGAGAGAGAGAGAGAGAGAGAGAGAGAGAGAGAGAGAGAGAGAGAGAGAGAGAGAGAGAGAGAGAGAGAGAGAGAGAGAGAGAGAGAGAGAGAGAGAGAGAGAGAGAGAGAGAGAGAGAGAGAGAGAGAGAGAGAGAGAGAGAGAGAGAGAGAGAGAGAGAGAGAGAGAGAGAGAGAGAGAGAGAGAGAGAGAGAGAGAGAGAGAGAGAGAGAGAGAGAGAGAGAGAGAGAGAGAGAGAGAGAGAGAGAGAGAGAGAGAGAGAGAGAGAGAGAGAGAGAGAGAGAGAGAGAGAGAGAGAGAGAGAGAGAGAGAGAGAGAGAGAGAGAGAGAGAGAGAGAGAGAGAGAGAGAGAGAGAGAGAGAGAGAGAGAGAGAGAGAGAGAGAGAGAGAGAGAGAGAGAGAGAGAGAGAGAGAGAGAGAGAGAGAGAGAGAGAGAGAGAGAGAGAGAGAGAGAGAGAGAGAGAGAGAGAGAGAGAGAGAGAGAGAGAGAGAGAGAGAGAGAGAGAGAGAGAGAGAGAGAGAGAGAGAGAGAGAGAGAGAGAGAGAGAGAGAGAGAGAGAGAGAGAGAGAGAGAGAGAGAGAGAGAGAGAGAGAGAGAGAGAGAGAGAGAGAGAGAGAGAGAGAGAGAGAGAGAGAGAGAGAGAGAGAGAGAGAGAGAGAGAGAGAGAGAGAGAGAGAGAGAGAGAGAGAGAGAGAGAGAGAGAGAGAGAGAGAGAGAGAGAGAGAGAGAGAGAGAGAGAGAGAGAGAGAGAGAGAGAGAGAATGAGGGATGACCTTTAAAAGAGAAGACAAAGGCGCACAAGCACCATGGTGTTTAAAAGTCGATGGAAGTCAAGGTTATGTTTGTAGTATGTGGACGTTAAACATGTTTAACTGGATCAGATGCTGGATTTTGCTGTCAATTATATGTATGAGATAGAGAATGATGGAGAGTCTTGTTCTGTGTTTTGGGTTTGGCTTGTAACAAACAACAATCTGATCCGTGATGCGAACGATCGGTAAATGAACGTCGGAAAATGTACGCTTTTTTATGACGAGAGATTGAATCGAATAATGGATCTTCCAAAGCGTTTGACGGATTTGTCTGATAACCAAGCTACACGTAAATTAATTAGTGATACGTAACGTTAAGTAAATTAATTAGTGATACGTAACGTTAAGGCGTAAAATTAAAATGATAAATTTTTTTATTAAAAAAAAGATTGTAATTTGATTGAAGATTGAATGAAGGCAATCATGTTCATGTAATTTATGGTAAAGAAATCCAAACCCTAAATCTAGTGTTCTGTGTTCACATAAATTGATGAAGAATTATTGATTTGATATTTGATAGCTGTCTACAGAGAGCTCTAGACATGGATACCATGGACATGGAGGTTGAAGATCATTCCTCCATGGTTACGAATTCAATTTCGTCAAAGCGGTTTGGACTCAAGAACTCTATTCAAACTAACTTCGGGGATGATTACGTTTTTCAGATCGTTCCCAAGTAAGTAATTGGCTGGCGGGTTTTTTTTTTTTCCCTCCTTCTGTTTGATTGGTTGCTGTTAACGAAAAAGACGTGGGAAAATTCGAGGTTTGGAATCGAATTTTGGGTGTTCTTGCGCTACCGTTGTATTTTATTGTGGAAAACGGGTTTTCAATTTGAGGGGTTTTTTTCTTTTCATGGAAAAGGAGCGACTGGACTTCAATGGCTGTGTCGTTGTCGACGAACGCTGTGAAGTTCTACTCCCCTGTGACAGGCCAGTACTATGGAGAATGCAAAGGTCACTCTGCAACTATCAATCAGATTTCTTTTTTTGGACCTTCAATGCCTCATCTTTTGTACTCTTGCTCTGCTGATAATACAATTCGAGGCTGGGATGTGCGAACTTTCCAGGAGGTTGGTTTTACTCTGCTCTGAATTGGTCTATGATCATGTCAGCTAGGAATTTATAGCTTCCTTTGTGAAAAGAAAAACTTGTTTCTTTTGATTTTCAAAACCACCTTAAATAAAAAGATGTTTCAGTTACCATGGTGCGGGTTCATTCAGCTACAAGAATAGTGAATCATTGGAGTGAAATTTTGAAGTAACCATGACTGAAATATGTAAAGTTGGCTGTCCGAAAAGATATATCTGGAATAAGTTGGCAGTAGTTTGGACACTCTGATAGGTATCCAAACAAGAACATACAAACTTTCTAAAGAGAATTTTCCACCCCACAATATTTTTCTAATGAATAAAACTATTTCCTATCCCTTTCCCTTGCATAATCCACACATCAACCCATTAACTACCAAAACAAAACTGCATAATCTATTTTTAACAAATGAAACACAACTGCACAATCTATTTTTGGTTTGAATGTTTGAAGATGTTTTATAGCCAATTTTTTTATTATTTATTTTGAGGTAGTTCATTAAGAACAAGATTCCGCCCTTTGTTATTGCAGGTATCATGTATAAGAGCTGGTTCTTCTCGAGAGATTTTCACCTTTTCCTTTGGAGGATCGACAGATAATCTTCTTGCGGCAGGATGTTCATCTCAAGTGGGTCTTGTTAGGGACGCTAATTTTTCTCTTCTTAGAATTCTTTTTACTTTTGTGGGTAGATGAAGTATATAAGAAATTCTTTCTTTTCATTACAACTATAGGTCTTAGACAGGACAATTTTTTGCTTACACACTTATTATCGATGTATTATATATACGCTTATTGTCTAATTTGGCTTAGATTCTATTTTGGGATTGGAGGAACGATAAACAAGTTGCTTGCTTAGAGGACTCTCATGTGGACGATGTTACTCAGGTGTGTCTTGATGCATTAAAACTGTCTTTTGTATAACATAGAATGGGATTATATTTTTGGCTACATGGTTTTCTGTAGAAATATTACTATTCTTCACTAATTGTTTTGACAAGAACTATGCATCCTTCTCTTCTGCCAGGTTCAGTTTATCCCTGGCCAGTCCAACAAACTTGTTTCTGCTTCCGAGGATGGGTTGATTTGCATTTTTGATACAAATGGAGATCTGAACGACGATGACAACTTGGAATCGGTTAGTTATGTGAATCAGTTTTAGCATCACTAAAAGGATGAAAAATATCTAGCTCCCTGTCCCTCTTCTTCTACACTGTCATGATGTGTGACTGTATGGCTGTCTTGTGCAGTCCCAAGTCCACTCTTTTCTCAGCAGTCCACATTTTTTCTAATGCAGTCATCTATCAGGGATGAAATTGGATGGTCCAATATCAATATAGAGCCATCTGATCTAGAGATTGGAAAAAACATACACTTTCTTATTTAAAAGAATAGTTTCTCAAATATTGCATCGGTCTTCTTAAGAAGTTTTATTTGGTGTACTTTCTGATCATGTAGGTGATAAATGTGGGAACTTCGATAGGGAAAGTGGGGTTTCTTGAAGAGACATATGAAAAGCTGTGGTGTTTGACTCATATTGAGACCTTGAGGTACAGTTGCTGCATTATTGTTGGGAAATAAATTAATGAATATTTTGAAAAATAAGATTAAGGAGATCATCATAAATAGAAGGGAGGGGTAGTGAGATTAGATTATTATGATTATGCTTATTGATGCGTGTGCTCCCATCCATAGAATGGCCTTAGTATGTAGTTCAATATAATAAAATAGTTCATTGAGTTGATCAAAATCCTTTCATTCTGCTTATCTTTCACGTTGTTATGAATTCTAACTTGCAATGCTCCTCATAGTATTTGGGATTGGAGAGATGCAAGAAATCTAGCAAATTTCCAGGATGCTCGTCAGTTAGCTTCTAAAAAATGGACAATGAACGATGTAAGTTTCCATTAGATATCGTCATTACCATTAATTTGTAAGTGTTGAAGTTTACCTGTGCGCAAGGATGACAAAACATTCTTGATTATTACTGTTTCTACTTAGTGTTAGATTTTGAAACTCACATTTAAGCATTGCCTTCCAATCAATAATTGGAGGTGATAATGATTGTAACATAGATGTGTTAAGCTTCTGTAAAATGATTGGTATCTCTACCAACTCTTTAAGGTTAGATAAAAACTAAATCATATAAATCTGAAAACTTCAAACTGAACAGAAGAAGTTTCGGATGATTGTGATCTTAAACAATCTGTACGTGTAAACATTAATGTTGATTATTATGTTTCTTCGCATGTTCTTTCATATTGAAGAACAGTCTTAAGTTGATGGTTTTACCCTTTGAATCTTTACATGAAATATAGGAGAAGTTTTATTTCAAGACTAAATAGAGATGACCCTTAATAGTAGAAGTTGTTTTGCAGGTTGACTATTTTGTTGACTGTCACTATTCAGTAGAAGATGATAGATTGTGGGCGATCGGCGGAACAAATGGTGGGACTCTAGGCTACTTTCCTGTGAATTACAGATCAAAGCAAGCTCTAGACTCTCCTGAAGTAGTTCTCGAGGGCGGTCACAATGGTGTTATAAGGAGTGTTCTGCCCATGTCAACTCTGCTGGGAGGGCTGACTCAAACCCAAGGCGTTTTCGGCTGGTCAGGCGGTGAAGATGGCCGGCTATGTTGCTGGTCCTCTGACAATTCTCAGCCAGGTAACCGATCGTGGATTTCAAGCTCATTAGCTATTAAGTCGACCAATTCCCGCAGGAAGAACAGGCATAGCCCTTATTAAGAATAAGTTATGGATGGATTGGAGGTCCCTAATCTTAAATTTTGTTTACTTTGTCTTGTTTGCCTCTTGAGATTGAGAAAAATATATATAAGATTTGTTAGTTTTCTGTATAAACTTTGATTTATGGACATGCCCTTCGATAAACAATCTAAACACACATACCAAGGCCTGCTGTTTCTCATTCCAGACAAGATCTTAGCTGTGCAAGATCTCATCCAATTTCCTTGAAAATTCCACAAAATTTGGAGAGGAAACACTTTTCCAAGAAGCAACAATCTTCTTAAACCAACAAAGAAATTACATCATTTGCACAGGAAAACCGATCAAGAGGTCGAATTCTAACGGGGAGGTTGAAACTTATGAAGATTAAAAAAACTTTGAATCTGATAAAGATCAAAGTCTAGAAAAAGAAATCCAGATCTCTCTGATGATGAAACTCATGTCATGTATATATATACTTTCCTTTAGATACCAAAGAACATGTGTCAAACTCATTGCACATAGTAAGAAGAATAAAGGAAGACACTAAAGAAACTGGTCATTCCTTTCCTTCTAAACGGGCAGCTAACTCGAATGAAGCTTGCTTGATACAACTAGTTTTTGATTTAAGCACGGCCTCTTCCTCCTCCGCCTGACACGAAAAAGAAAATCAGTCAAACTTCAGTTTTAATCATGGTTATGATGCAATAGGAGTAGCATTAGTATACTTTGAAAGGCATCATTATTATCCTATGCCTTTGAGAGAATTTAGAATACCAATAAAATCAGAATTATTTTGAGGATAAAGTGTCATGCTTTGTGGGTGAGCATAAAATTCCACAATGCTTCCAGGATTCTCTCTGTTTTGGTTATTTCCAGTTGGAAAGACATAGCATTTGCCTAATTCGTAATTTCGTTTCTCGAATGGGAAATCATTTATCTTCTCTTTCGGTACATGAAGAACATAACTTTATCACGACTGACATAAGATTCAAATAGAAATTTTCAAAATATCAATTGTAATGGTTCGACACTTCTTCAAAATATAATGAGGTTACCTCTACTTCCGCCAGCCCTTCCGCCAGGTCCACTCCTGCCTCGGCCTCCACCTGGACCCTTAGCACCTCCGTCGTCTAAACCCCGACCAACACCTTTTGGTTGTCGCCCACCAGGACCATCCTCCCTTCCTCTTCCTCTTCCTCGGCCTACCCCAGGTGGTTTCCGGTCTGACAAAGCCATTGCCAAAGAAAAACCACATCAGCTGAAAATCTTACTTCGTGTAATCCAATATTACATTAAAAATAAACAAACTCGAAAGATTATTTGCAAAAAAAACTTCTTGCACAGTTGAACAAGTACAATATGCGTTCATAAAGACGTACCTGTACGACTCTTGGTTTCTTCCTGAACTTTATCAATAACCTAAGAAATAAACATTTGTAAATAAGTGGAAACGATAGTGAAATATATATAATCTGAGAAGAAATCAAAATAAGTCAAAAAATTTAGTTGAATCACAAAAGAACATTTTGAAAAAACTAAAATATCTACTTCAAGCATGCATTTTTCTTCTTGGGTGATTAAATTTAGTCTTTTGAAGGGAACTCTTGACTCGAAACATCAATCGATATTACTTCATGCAGCAAAACATGAGTGCTTGCCTAGCATAAAAATATTATTTCACCAAGCTTTTAAAAGTACCTCATCTGGAACACGAAGATACTTGATTGTATTTCCGCGGATGTAGCATTCAGGCATTCGCCAAAACCTATCTCCATCCTATATTTAATTCACCAAAACCAAGTCATAAAAAGAATTTAAATGAAAAGGAAAAAAATAGAAAACCAAGTAAAGGAGCATAAATTACTTTGGAGGTGCAGATGACCTCCCGGAGATGGATGTTCATCCATGTATCACAATTCACCAAATGTCCATTGTAGGTCTCCCCATTCTTAAGTTCTACCAACTGGCAAAGAACAATGATTACAAATAACACTATCCAGTTAGTAAAATATATTCCAAGACTAACTTTAAATGTCAAGGACTCCTATGAATAGGTGTAGCTTAACTTAGCTAATTTCAACGTTAAGCTCTTACCATTGGATGCCCTTGAGCAGTCTTTAAAAGCGAAAGAGGAAGCTACAAAAAAACAAAAAGGGAATTGATTAAAGGTGGCAGTCGAAAAAGCTAAATGAACATGAACATACGAAACCAGTCATAGAAACTAGAGAAAACATTCCAGTCAAACGCATAGCTCGTAAGACTTGAATCTCAGTTCCACAACGAGAGATAAAGTCATTATCGTTTTCACGGTTTTATCAGCTTTAGAAAAGAAGCCATACCATCTTCAGTATTCAAAGAGAAGTTCTTCAAACGCAAGCAACCTGCGAAAAACATTATGCAGCAGTAAATAAGATGAAAAACACGAGACAGAGAGAGATTACATAAGGTATATGAACTTCAAATACAACGAAAACAAAAACCGCAACAAATTCAGAAAAATTATAACAAATAGATGCTTGCAGAAGCATAGACAACCGCACAGAAAAAAACCCAGATGGATTAGAACCCTAAAAGTTATAAAAAAGAAGAAAACAACCAGAAAAGATCAACCTTTCTCAAGTACAAGAACACAACTTGCCAACCGCTCCAACTTTCTCAAATTTTACGCTCCGAGCGTGCGGAAGAGGAGGGATCAAGCAGGTTTCAGTCGGCTCGTCACAACTCACAGAAGCATGAATTTGTTACAGCTTAAGAAGTAGCTTCTATATCAAACCTATATATATATATAAATATAAAAAAAAAATTGAAAAGAAAGAAAGAGCAGGTTCTTCAGATCAGCTGAGGACGAAAGCAAACCAGTTGGTCCTGGGCCTGGGCCTGCGATACAATCCATAGTGCTCAGTAAAGCCTAGGCCCAATTGATATTAAATTCGTGTTTATCAGAAATAAAAAAAAAATTACTTTTAATAAATTGAGAAATAATTTCTAATTTTTTGTTTTTTAGTACTTGAATTAAAAATATTAATTTTTTAAAACTTAAAAATATAAGAAAAATTAAGACTTTTTAAGCTAAAAAGCAGTAAAAATAAATTAAATAATAATATAAATTAAATTATGGTCTAATAAACAAATATAATATTTGTTTATTTAAAGTTTAGAATTAAACCTAATTTATTTGGGTTACATAATTATTATATAAATAAGAAAAATTGAAATTTATCAACCAAAGAACAGAGTTGGATAGAGAAGTACAAAATAGGAGCAAGGATACAGTAAACCCTGTAACCAAACACCCACCATGCATGAAACAAAAAAGATACATTTGACAATGTTGGAAAGTTACCATTTTTGGTCAATCTATCCATTCTAGTAATACAGGGCATAAAGGTCATTTCCCTTAAAAAACAAACCTTTTTGCTTAAACCCACAAAATCCCTGCAAAAATTAGCTCCTCAAGGAATTAGAGGAGCTGATACAATATATTTATATATATATATATACACACACACAGTAGAGCTCCTAACTTTCATGCATCCCCTGCTTCAGCTCATAAACTCTTGACAGAAAAAGTGAGAAAAATCAAGTGAGCTTTTCTTCCAATCTAAAAAAATAAGTTACCAAAATCAAGCAAAGGAAGCCGCATTAAACTTTGTTGTCGTTTGCTTCGGTGCGTTTATATAAAGCCGTCATGTCTACCAAATGACGCATCGTAGGTCTGCCGTGCGGGCAATTCCATGGAGATTTGAGGTCTGCCAAGCGCTCTAGTATCTGAAATAACATCCACCCCACATGAAAAAACCGTGGCAATCTTCCAAGCAGTGGAATTAATTCGAGATGTTCTAAAACGACATACAAGATCTTTTAACAAGTTAAAAAAGTCTAAAAAAAGGAAGCTAGTACTGAAATTAGAAAGTTGGACAGAGAAGTACAAATAGGATTAAGGATACAGTAAACCCTGTAACCAAAACACCCACCATGCATGAAACAAAAAGATACATTTGACAATGTTGAAAGTTACATTTTGGTCAATCTATCCATTCTAGTGATACAGGGCATAAAGGTCATTTCCCTTAAAAACAAACCTTTTTGCTTAAACCCACAAATCCCTGCAAAATTAGCTCCTCAAGGAATTAGAGGAGCTGATACAATATATTTATATATATATATATACACACACAGTAGAGCTCCTAACTTTCATGCATCCCCTGCTTCAGCTCATAAACTCTTGACAGAAAAGTGAGAAAAATCAAGTGAGCTTTTCTTCCAATCTAAAAAATAAGTTACCAAAATCAAGCAAAGGAAGCCGCATTAAACTTTGTTGTCGTTTGCTTCGGTGCGTTTATATAAAGCCGTCATGTCTACCAAATGACGCATCGTAGGTCTGCCGTGCGGGCAATTCCATGGAGATTTGAGGTCTGCCAAGCGCTCTAAAGAGCTAGTACTGAGATTAGACGATTTGACAATTTTTATACTATCTGACTACATCCAATGCTAATACTTTCAACGGCAAAGAACCATTATTAATTTTTAAGACAATATGAATTGAACTTATACTAAGTGGGTATCTTGTTCTAAGTTTTTTAGAATTTATATATTTTTTAGTTTAGTTATCTCCGATAAGAGAGAAATTGCATTGACTAAGTATTTGTTATTTGTTAAAAATGATTCTTCATTTCTTCTTTCGTATTTTTCTTTTTATCAATATACTTCATTTTTTATCAAAAAAAAAAGAAAGATAATTTTAGGAGATTCAATTCGATTGATCACAAGAAAGAAAAGACTTTAACAGTACCTTCTCCATTTCCAGTCTTCCAAGCGGATCACCGATCATAATTGATGATCTACAAGCACGTGATGCCAGCATGGCTCGAACTCGAGAAGGGCAAATGGAATCAGTGGAATCCATCTTGTAGCTGCCAATCATGGAGCATTCTCCCGTACTGTCAGCAAGGGTAGATATCAGGTCCTTCACATCTGCTTAATAAAACTGAAGAGAATTAGTTCATCTCAGCACAGAAACAGCCAATAAATTCCATAATTACCATTGAAACAACAAACTAACGTTGTTCGAGTTGACATAAGGATACGAGTAGGACATTTTAAACATCAAATTTCAAGATTAGAAAAGAAATATTAGTCTTGTTCTTCAATCCATTTCTTCCTTTTCTTTTTTATTGGAAGTAACACTTGAAAATTTAGATTTCTTAAGAGTAAAAATAACCAATCACCATCAATGAGTGATGTGAATCTCTATGTTTAGAATTACCTTCCACTCCAAAAGTGATATTTTTACTAAAAGGGACTGCTGTGAGTTTAAAGCGGAGACCAGGTGGAGCATGTAGATCCTCTTCAAGAGTAAACCCATTTTTCCTGATTTTAAAAAAAAAAAAATGATAATACAATCAGAAAATATAATTTAACAAAAATACGGGTTCGGATAAATAAAAGTCGTTGAGACGATATCAAACCTTAAAATGTCCATGTGCATTGAAGCCACTATTTCTTCTTCAGCTGATAACTCCAACCTCAATGGCCTGCAATACAAACAATTGTAACGAACTCGCAAAAGTACATCAATGAGAACTTAATATCCAACTTCCAATTATGGAAACTTGAGAAAATAATTTATCAATATAAAATTCCTTAAAATAGTAATTTTCACATGGCTCGAAACAGCATTACTTGATTGACTGCTATCAGTCCATCGCTGAGGAAATACACTTAAAAAATGAAATAATTGATTAGGCCATTATGGACATAGTTTTGTTCATGCTTCATTCTAAAATAGAGAACGTCATGGTTTGAAATTCCAGAAATTAATGCCTAACCTCACGCTCTGAATAGCACAATAAAAGTAAGTAGAAATAACTTGACTAGTTAATAATCATCATAACCTCCTCACCTGAGCAGAGGCTGTTGATTCAAGATAGTTGACTGTGACAATCTCTCAAAATTGTATTTCTCGTCGGCAGCATGCTGAAATCAGAGATAAGGTCAAGCAACAAATTTTACGTGAAAATTATCAGCTGGGATTCTGGAATATCCAATTTGTTGTATAAATCTCAGGCCAAAAGGTGCCAAAACAAAAAATGATGCTAAGATCGTAGAAACTCAAATCTACAAATTATAAATCACCTGATCAACTATGAATAAATCTTGATCTAACTTCCCAATGATAAATCCAAGATTAAATTGGCCAATCACCTAAAGAAATAAGCTGCCATTAGTCATCTCCAGCTGAATGAAATCAGTGAGTTCAAAATTTAACCACAAATTGGCACGGTTTGTAGCATGTTTTCAGTTTGACGCGTCTAGCAAAACCCAGTCTGATTTTGATCTACTAATGCCAGAAATTATGGCCAAAATACCTAATTGACAAAACTTGCCAAGTTTTATGTATGTAATCAAGAGCCTAGATTCGGCGCCGTCTGTTCATGATATGACTACTATGCATCTGGCATATAGAGCAAAATTTAAGGCAAGACAATGTTTATTACATCTTATGACAGAAGTACATCTGATGCTTAACATAAGATTGATATAACAAGCTAAACAAAAATGCCACCAACCTTCATTCTAGCGAAGTCTTCCTTTCTAAAAAGTCTTTCTAACTCATTAGTCGCTGCAGCCAACCATCTTTCTTTTCGCTCATCATTATTTGGCTGAGAAAGCTCCAGAGAAGCAGCATTATAGTACCTACAAATGCATGAAATTATAATCAACAAGAAAATTTTAATGTATTAATTTCATACTTCAAATGAATTAAGTATTTGGCCAACTTCTTTGTCACATTTCCACTTTTATAACCCGTGCGATCCATTATAGCAAGCCTCTGTAGCCTCCGCCTCCTTAGATCTTGCAAACTAAAATGCAATGTGGAACCCATGCTTAGACCAGAAGAAAGCTTAGGAACATCAGTAATGATAGTCTCAGATTTTTGAGTGGCATCTAAAAGATTTTTTGACAAGTTGTTGAGATCATTGTCAGGTTTTGTAGTTGATACAACTTCTGTCCACGACATCTTTTTTCTTTGATCTCCTGATTCCTGTAAAAGAAGTATTTTAGCACAAAGGCATTGGAGGCAGAAGAAAAACCAATACATTCATAATCTTCATTCCCAAATAACTACCTTCAAGGAATTAACAAAAGGCACATAGGAAAAAAACTTCCAAACATCAACTTCAGATAGACAACACAAAATTTAATTCAAACATACTTGGTATGATCTTTTTATCGGCAAAAAGTATACTAATCAGCATAATGGACACAAGAAGAGTGAACAAAAAATTGCACAACTTAACAAAACCAATAATTATTCCCAAGAAAGATTATTTTGGACACCATAGATACTACACTCTACGTCTGTTACCTCATACCCACTCAATATATGGAAAGGGTATTCATCAATTTGGATGATTCATCAAAAATAGATTTTGTTTTGTTCAATGTTTGTTGCAGGTAATCCTCTCTATGTTTTTTACTACCAATATCTTATATTTTAGCTAAAGTTTTTCAATCCCTGTTGGGATTTTTTAATATGCAATTATATGTTAAGAGATTTTTGTGAGCATACTTCTTGATTAAGAAAATGGTTTTTAGTGTAAAAAGAAATTATAGCTTATGGTCAGAGTTAACTGCCCACATGAAACTCACGTCGAATACATGAATGATCCATAATTCATTTTCAATATACATTTTTCTCAAACTTCTCGAACCATTTCAAGAAAAGATCAAATATCTAATTTTCCTTACCTGGCTGATTTCTTGATTGTCGGTGTCGCTGATTTTAATAACCCTGTCTGCCTGAAAACTTTCCGTCCTAACAGAATGAACCTGAAGATTGTTAGGAGAGGGTCTTCCTAGGACAGCGGGCATTTCAGAATTATTTTTATCCCTTTGGGCATAAGAAAATTGATTCCTTAGGATAGGCACCTCAGACAACGGAGCACAGGAGATACTTTCATGCTTTCTCTTATTTACAGTGACAAATTTGTTGAGTGAAGATTGAGCATAGCTCGTGCTGAGTCCACTCTTAATTGATTCTAGAGAGGGAGGATTTTTCTTATTGCCCCCAAAAGGACTTGCTGTACTCTCACTTTGACCCTTTGAAATAGCACTAGGCAATTTATTGCTGTGGACTCTGAGAGTAAAGTCCTTCCTCATTGAAATTTCCTCAGCATCTTTGACTGATTCCTCCACAGAATGCAAATGCTTTTCTTCACTCTCAGCTGTTCTCCGAGAATTACTGCCATGTGCAGGGCTTTTGACGCCAATGAATTCTTTAGGATCACTGGTCTTGAAAGTTTCCCTTTCCATTGACAGATCTGATTTTTCATGGGGAGAACACAGCATGAAGATGTCTGCGTCAGACTCCTCAGCTTTATTGACAGAATAACAAGCATTACTTGGGGAATAAATCTGCTGTAAACCCTCCCTTAAGGCTTGCAATATGGAGCTTTCATCAGAAAGAAATATTTTCCTCTTATCAGGAGTGACATTAACATCAAATGAATGACTTGGGACTGTAATATTCATAATTGCAATGGGATATTGCCGAGAATTGGCACCTTTATATAACTCATTAATTAGCTTGCTAACTTTAGGTATATCTACTGGCCGGCCATTCACAAAGAAGAACTGTCTATCTCCTAAATTCCTTCCACTACCCTGTCCTGGCTTGGATAGGAAACCATCAACTAAGCATTCACCTTTTACGCGGACAATTACAGGTTCCAAGCAGCTGAAGATATTCATGCCGAAAACTGATATAATATTATCTTTTAGCGAACCCCCACCTTGTGTTTTAAGTACTACTGACTTCACATTCTTTGCGGTTGTGTTGCTACATAATAATCGAACGTCTTTTGCTATAAGAGCATAAGCCTAAGATGCCAAATTGGGTTCTCTCAGAAAACAAGAAAAAAAAAAGGATTTGCACAAGCCAAATCATAGTCGAACGAAAGAAAATACATACCCATTTAAACACAAGCTGGACAAAAACAATGGTTAGCTAGTAATGATAATCAAGTCAATTAGAGAAACTTACATTCAATAAAGATACAAGCTTTCCATATTCCTTGCGGATGTTTCGACTAAATTCTTTACTTCGCACAGGTAAATTAGAGAAGAGTTTTTTGACAGTGACAGTAGTACCAATTTGACGAGCTATTTTCTTTTCTGCCACCAATAATCCAGAATGATCAAATGTGAGATGTGTTCCAACTGCCTCATTTTTTGTCCTCGTTTCGATAGTCAAATTACCCAGAAAGCAGAGGGAACTTATCGCCTCTCCTCTGAAACCAAAAGTAGTCAAAGACTGAAGATCTGAAAAATCTGCCAACTTTGAAGTGTGATGCTTACGAGCAAGCACCTGTTTACAACAAATAAACATAATATAAAACAAGCTGTCATGCCAAATGACATGAAAATGGTCACGAAATTTCAGAAAAGAGAACAAAAAAATACTGCTTCCGCCCATTTGGCTCAACGCTTGAGCATTGCTGCTTATAACTTCAAGTGGTAGCTTAAATAAGTTCAGCTTTAATCTTTGAACTAAAAATATATATGGCAGAACCTACAAGCTCGTTCAAGTTAATAATTGCGTGATCCGCTGTTATGTTAGGACGATGGGGACGATAGAGAGTCCTCTTTAAGCTATCTTCTGTAAATTACAAAATTAATGTATCAACATCAAAGAGGTTGAATGAAATTCAATGTTGTTTCAACTTAATTAACAAAGTTTCTTCAAAAAATGGAGTTAAACAAATTTAAATGTTTTAATCGCACGGTAAGTAAGTGAACAATTTCTGCCGAGCCAAACAGACGCAACTGCATTGAGGATTAGCATTAGAATAAACCCAATTCACTATAATCTACGCACCTTGAAATTAGTGGGAGAGATTCCACAGCCATTGTCAATGACCTGGAACCATTCTTCGCCGTACTCTTTCAACGCAATTTCAATACTCGTTGCTCCAGCATCCAAGCTGTTCTCGACCAATTCTTTCACCGCAGAGGACAGGTCTAAAATCACTTGGCCAGAGCAGATTCTGTGTGCAACACCCTTGTTTATAGGCTTGATTATTGCCGAATCAACTGAAGTTTCATATTCCATCAAAGCCTCAACAAAAATATCTCCGAGTAAAAATGTCTCAAATTCACGCAGTTAGACAATGCATTACACACAACATAACCACCAAAAGAACCCAACCCTTGATTCACACCCTTTCTCGAATAGATTTTACGCAAGAGAGACAATCACATAAGACCACTGTAAGAGAGAGAGAGAGAGAGAGAGAGAGAGAGAGAGAGACAGAGGTCGGGGCAAGAAGATGGGGCGCGCGCCGGCGGGAAAGAGCTGAGAGGGAGGTGAAAAGTTGGTAAATTTTGATATTTGTTTGTTGGATGGAGGTTAGTTTAGACTTTAGCCGTGAAAAAGTGCTAAAATATAAAGATTAAAAAAGGTGACATTTTCGAAAAATTTAGGATTTTCTTCAAAAAAGTTACAATTTTTGTGAAGATTTTCTGAAATGGATAACGAAGAGAGGGCTTTTATGAAGCAAGTCTTTGGCGACTCATCGGAGTCGGATTGCGAGAGGGATGATGACGATGAAGAAGAAGAACGCGTACAATCTCAAAAACTGCCGCTTCGCAATTTCAACTGGGAAGAGATCAAGGAAATCAAAGGATTATGGGTATGCACGGACTTTCTTACTCCTCAACAACAATCCTCATTACTCTCGTCCGTCCTAAATGGTGATTTTCGTTCATCGTTCCCTTCCCACCTTGTTTTACCATTCCATTTATTTGGTCGGTGGGGAATTTTTAGATAATTTGAACAAGAAGGATTTTCTGCGGAATTTTTGGTGTTTTGCTTCTGAATTAAAGTCAGTTTATGTTAAAATCTCACTTAATTCTCAAAAAATTTTATGCAGAAGGGTGGTTTACGGAAGCATCTCATAACCAGGTGCATAGCATTCTAAATCCTCTCTTTTTTATTCATATTTTCGTTTATGTGGGGATTTGTATTGTCATATCAGTACCTCTACTGGAAATTTTGGTTGTGTTCATGGTGGATGTGTAGTCAATAATCCCGAACCAGTTTATAATCTCCTTTCATGCTATGGGAGGAAAACATGCCTTAATCTACATTCGTCGGTGTCGAGTTTGCTTGGTTACATTGTTGAAATACTATGCAACCACCTCTCAAGTCTACTCTTTAGAGTGTTGTTAATGAAATGGTTAGATGGATGCCAAGAATTTAGTTCTTGAGTCATGATTTCTATGGATGTAATCTAAGTGTTTCCATGTGTTTCTTTTCGCGATGGATTCTTCTCCTCTCTTCTTTTGTAATTTTTAAAAAAATGAATGAATTTATAGGCCTTGACGAAGGAATTCATCAACTGAGAGATCTAAAACGATTCGTTCGCTTCGTAATAAGCACCCCATATCATCCAAGAATCTTGCATGAACCTACTTCTAACTGTGGTCGGTTGCTTGCCCGTGCTTGCTAAATTTGTTCATATTTTGTCGGGTTAATGTTACTCGATAGGGGGTTCATCACTAAGACGCTTGAATTTTGAGTTTTTGTATCGTTTTTGTGCAGGCTATGAGATTCGGGGATCTACCCACATGGGCCACTGAACTATCACGTTCTATTTTTGAAGGACTTCTCATGATTAATAAACATATTATCGATCCCGTAAATTCAAAATCTTACGACGAAGATAAACTGGAGTCGGTGTTTCCGTCAAATTTGCTTTGGAGGGATCCTCTCTTTGACCAACTTATCGTAAACGTGTATCAACCGGGCGAGGTGCGTTTTGATCTCAACACCCTGTCCTTGATAAATGCTTGAGAAGTGTTAGTCCTATTAGTTTGACATGGAGTTTTTTATCTGAAGAAACTTTCTAATGCGTGGAACTACAAAAGAAGCTTCCGGATGTTATTTTTTCCTCCTAACGTGACATTATCTTTTATGAAATTCGTGATGTAAATCAATAAATCGTGACTTGGGACATTTGTTTGGTGTAGGGTATTTGTGCCCACGTCGATCTCATGCGATTTGAAGATGGAATTGCTATCGTCTCACTCGAGTCTCCGTGCATAATGCACTTCACCCGAGCCGATCCAGCCACTACGAAGAAAATGGAATCTCAGGCTGGACGAGAAGTTCCGACCACAGCAGAATCGAAGGTTAGTGTTTATTTGAACCCGGGTTCGTTAGTACTGATGTGGGGAGAAGCTCGTTATCGTTGGAAACACGAGATAAATCGAAAGCCTGGGTTTCAAGTCTGGGATGGACAAGAACTCATGCAAGCCAAGAGAAGCTCCATTACACTCAGGAAGCTCTGTGATTCCTAAATGACCATTTCTTTTTCTTCTTCTTCTTCTTCTTCTGGAATTGACTGCGTTTTTCTTCTTTGATATTAATGGTTTAAATGTAAGCAGAAGTAGACAACTCAATAGAATATTTATTGCATTTACATGAAAATTGAACTAAGTTTGATACAGAAGAAAGCAGATCAAATAAAAAGTAGCTTCAGATTGACTACTGCCATTAAAGCTGCCCACGCCAAACAAGGCTTAACCAGACCACCAGCAATGGGATTATCTTCCTTAAAGATCCGATAACACTTCATAACTGCTCCGAACTCACCCAACCCGGACAATAATCCGAGCCTTGTGAGCCCCCATCCGAACACAAGAGGATACCAAAGAAGACTCAACCCGAGAGACAGCAAGTAGAGATAGAGAGCCGTTGGTTTCTTGTGGAAGCCGCCGTCTGCCCAAAGGAGCCAGGCCGCGAGGCTCATGAAGACGGTGGAGGCCATCCGGGTCAAATGCAACGCCCAGACGGGAGGGAACCAAGATGGTTTTGGTGAAGATACGTACCCGTGACTCGACCCTATGTAAATGGAGAAGATGGTGAGAGAAAGAGGAAGTAAAACGGCCATGGATAGTGATCTAAGGCCGCGTTTGGCCATCGCCGCTTTCCCCTGTCGCCTGGTTTTGTCGCCGGCTCTGTTGTTTCTGACCGCTGGTTCGTCCATTCTGACGCGCTGTTTCAGTTCTTTCGAAGCCATTGCAGAGAGAGAGAGAGAGGATGGTAATGGCGGGGAGGAGGAAGATGAGGAGAAGGCTTTATAGAGAGAGGAGAGAGCGTGGATTTCTGAAGGGTTTGTTTGGGATGAGAGAGGAAGAGAGACGCGTGGGGAGAGAGAAGAGATATATATTGGATGGGAAGTTTTATACGTGGGTAGAGAAGGAAAGGCTATGGCGAATAGAAAAACATTGATTGCGTTGAAGAAGAAGTGCAGAGGGCTGATTCATCAGCCATGGCTTTCTGCAACAACACACGTGGCTTTTACGACAACAGAAGATGACAATGTTTAATCCCAAAACAAAGCCCCTCTCTCTCTCTCTCTCTCTCTCTCTCTCTCTCTCAATATGGGCTCTTGGCTTTTTGGCTCAAGGATTGCACAGCCTAGGCCTGCTTAGCAATGGGCCTTATGGGCCTAAATTTAGATTAAGAAAAACCGACTAAAACCAACTCAAAACCGAGACAAACTAACGTATCCAAAACCGTAACTAAACCTAAACTCAACCGAACAAAAACGATAAAAAGGAGTTCGATTCCAATTAAGAGGGAACCCAAACTAGACCAGACTGATCTCATTCGCGATTCTAGTTAGGTTCTCGTCCACTTTACAAATTGCACATTTAGAAAAAAAAAAAAAAAAACACGATCACAAAGTTGTTTTCTACAAGTATACATAAGAGCGGGGCCGGGTTCCCAAACAGGTCGGTTCAACCTTAAAAAAATTGAATTGAAAAACAACAAAGTTGTTTATTTTGCAAAATTGGCTAGAAATGAATCAAAGATTATTAAAATTTTCTCGCATTTGTTTGAAAAATTATTGATCAACAAAACATACTAAACCCCTCCAAAGCGGAATCGAAATCAAATCAAACAAATCTAAGTTTCGGTTGTTTCTAAATCTAGCCCGGTTTTGATTTCAATGCCTAAAATTAAGAATCGAACCAGACTGAATCGAACTGTGTGATCATATCCGTTAAACATATATGTTTACCAAGAACAACTTCTCAAATTATCAAACAATATAGTCCAATCCACACAAAATCAAACATCTAAAAATCAAATTAAGTATAATTATTCTTCAGAGTTCAGACCATTCATTGGACAATGAAAAAAAAAAAAAAAAAAACCAAGCTAGCTTCTGCAACGAGCAATGTCGCTACAGCCACGGTCGTAGGGGTTAGCCTCGGCGCCTGGCTGACAATTATAGTAAGAAGCGCCGGTCAACGAGCAAGGTATGCTGTTAGCGTTCAGTGCATCATAGCTTATATACTCCGTCGTGGCTAAAATGCGCCGGTTCGTTTCCGACTCCATTTCGAACTCAACCTCCTCCCTCATGCACTCCGCTATGGATCCCCTGCACCGTCCCTTCGCCGGAACCCAATTGAGGCCGTCGACGGAGCTCTCGACCATGCCGAAATAGTGGGCCAGCATGGCCAGGAGGAACAAGTTAGAGAAAAGGAGGAGAGTGGAGGAGTTTGCCATGGCTATGCGTTGAAGCTGTTCTTGTTCAGCTCCATTCTCAAACTCACGTTTTAAAGTGATTACGGAAATTGTTAGATTAAAAATAGAAGTCAAATTAGATATTCATTTCATTGAAAATGTCAAATTATTGAAATAATTAATTGATCAAAATTGGAGTAGATTAGCATAATTGTGTATAATAAGCTGGAAAAAGCTCATCAATTTTGTGTTTGGTGATGCTTTTTTTATTCTTTTTTTTTTTTTGTATTATGACTTTTTAAGAGATTTAAACCTACCCCTTTTGAACTATTCAAAACCTACCTTGCATGGATAAAACGAGAGAAACGCGCGTAAATTTGACGGATTGAACTCCGTCGTCCTCTGCGTCAAGATTTCGAAATAAAATTATAAAATTCTCCTAGCGATTTGCGGTAGAAATACACGAATCAAGATAAATGACTACACGTTATGATACAGAGAGTCACATTTGTGTAACTTCCACTATATAGACCTTCGTTTTCTCGTAGTGAATTTCTCTTACTTATCTGTAATTTTTTACGTATTTGAGTTTGACGCGCGAGTTTGAGTCTTTATTCTTCGACCCACCACGATTCGCGTTGGATTATCAGAGGAGTTGTTGCAACGTGCAAGAGTCTCTTGGAAATTAAGTGGCAATTAATATTATAATTAACCACTTTTTATTGAAAAATAATTAAGCATATGACCAAGTCTAGTTCAGCGTTGATTTATCATGATTCTAAATTTTACGAGTAGATAGCCTCAAAATCTATACTTTCGGTTTAATCGCGTTGATATCTCTACTTGATTGAAGTATCATTTTAGTATCGTTTTTCTTACTTCATTTTACTCGATATGAGAAGCTATAGCGGTTGATGACCCGAGTAATGACGACAGTTGTTATGATTTAATTGTTCTACACTTGTTAATCGGGGCGACATGTTTCATCGATAATCAGCCCAAATTGTACCTGCGAGTGCCGTTTTCTCGATGTACTCGAGTCTTCTAATGAAATGATCTTCTATAAATCTCTCGAACTTTCAACTTAACGATTGCATTTCGGGCGATTCCAACATCTTTACACAATCATTTCACGTGTTAAGTGCGTGCATTTCGTGTGTTTTGTGACTCTATTTAGTCCCGAGAATTAGCTAAAAGAAATCGATCCGATTAAAAGTATGTTCTTAAATTCATCGAATATCATCCCCTTTTTTTTCCATTTTTGAAAAGAAATGGAAGTTAATTCATAAAGCAAAATCCATTCCAAATAAAATACTAAACATAAAGAATTGTGCTTGTGTTGAAGAACAAGAGAAGAAGAGATAGTAAAGAGAGGCCATGGTTGAAGACAAGAAAAGAACAGTTCTTACCTTTCTAGCTTACTCATAAGATCTTCCATTGCAGGCAGCTCCTGCACTATTTGTTGCCAATCAGGCATTCCCTGCAATTCCAACACATGAAATAATCACACAAACTTTATGCATTTCATTTTTTGTTTTTGAAATTGCTACACTAGTTTATGTTCTTGCATGAGAGAAGTTCCTCATAGACATCGACCACCATAAGTTAAGCCTCATCGGCAGGCTACGCCGGGAAACAAGACCTTGGGGTGGACCGAGGCTATATCCACCCAGATTTGGGTGGTCCGAAATCAGGCCAGGCCGACCCTCTATTTTTCTTTGTGTTGCAGAGTTGAAAAAAATTCAGTGCTGACTTCTTTAAAAGTCGATTACCTGATTAAAGTCTACTAGCCAATCCACCTGTAAAGAAACAAGTCTAGGCCGGATCTGAGATCAGACTTGGGACACCCGGAAAAAAAAAAAAAAAAAAAAAAAAGAACACTTGGCCTGGCCCCACGTACCATTTGATGACCTCACCATGTAATATTTTCTACTTTTTTTTTTGAAAAAATTAGAAAAAAAATATTTTCGATTTATATTTTTCGACCATAATGTTCCGGGTCAGTGGTTTCTAGAAATCGGCTAATCTGGTTGCTAGTGAAAGGAGAGGGAAGTGGACAAAAATCAGAGGAAATATCAAGGATTGAAATAAACAATTTGACTTGTAAAATGCTTTGAATTCTCTTCTTAGTTGATGAGCTAGCCAATCTCAGTATATAAACTTACTTTCCCAGATCTTCGAACTCGACCATCCAGTCGCAATATAATGTACACATCTTCACCTGGCATAACTCCTTCTGCAGCTTGTTGATCTCTTATCCACCTAATAAGAAATTCATAATTAATAGAAGAATTAATTGCAAGAAATTAAAGGATGGCAGGATAAGCATTTGAAAAATAGAGTTTCATGTAACCTTTCCCATTCCGAAGGCGATATAACCTCTGCCCGGAATCGAATTTCTGCTTTCAGCTTTGATTTTGCAGTTATTGACTGAGTTCGTTGATCAAAATCTTCCTATTATAACACATAAAAGGCTTCGATTAGATAATTTAGTCACAAACATTTATATCAAACTCATTTTTGGCAATAATGGAACTGAAAAAGGTAAAGACTAAAATGATTTATCTTACACCAATAGATGGCAAAGTAGCAGGTGACTTTGAAGGGACGCCAAAGCCTTTCTTCTCCATCTTTTGCTCCTTACCTTCACCCCATATGACTGGAACTAAGAGAACACCTCGTCTAAGGAGCTCAGTTCGAAACCTTTCGGCCTTCTGGATGGCCAGAGAAACAGACTCCTTCTCTCCAGCTAAGATGACCTACATTTTAAGACTCAATGAATTGTTTCTCATATTCCAAATATAGAAGAGTATTGTTACGTTTACACACTAATTTTACATTCTGACATGACGTGTACGTATCATTTACTCATTAAGTCATATAATCTATTATTTTAAATATTTGTATTATCTCATAATCTGTTAGGAATATTTTAGGAGAGAATAATATTATAGTTATCTAGTAGTTATAGGGGTAGTTATCTAGTAGTTATAAGGGTAGTTATCTAGTAGTTATAGGGATAAATAAGGTATTAGACTTATAATTCAGTTATGATTTTGTGGGTTTTATAAGTGTGAAGAATGAGGGAAGTTAGGTGTGTGGGAAAAATAGTGGGAAAACTGGGAGAGGGGTAGAGGCTCTCGAAATCCTCTACAAATCGGGAGAGAGAAGGGCTCTCGAATTCCCTTCAATATTGTGATTTTGGTTACGTTATATTGATATTTTCTTTGTGGATTCGTTCTGTGAGTGATGTGGAAAACAAAGAATAACAGAGTACCAAACAATGGTATCAAAGCTAGCGATCCTCCAGAATGGCAGGAAAGAAACAATTACCGGGAGGAGTAAGCAAGCAAGCCATGGGTGATGATCCGATAGCTTGGAGTGACTTACGGCAGAAGCTGGATTCCATCAAGGAAAATATCGGTAGGTTGTCAGAGATGAAGTGGATGATAGCGATGATCATGGAAAAACTAGACTCACTAGCCAACGCCGTGCATTCAGCACCTCAGAGGCAGTGGGATACAGGAAAGCAGAAACTCGGCGACGAACCTGTAGGACTGTCGAGCTGTCAAGGGGAGATTGTCGAAATGTTTTAATCCCACCTTGAGGACAAGGTAGAACTTTAGGTGGCCGGTATTGTTAGGAATATTTTAGGAGAGAATAATATTATAGTTATCTAGTAGTTATAGGGGTAGTTATCTAGTAGTTATAAGGGTAGTTATCTAGTAGTTATAGGGATAAATAGGGTATTAGACTTATAATTCAGTTATGATTTTGTGGGTTTTATAAGTGTGAAGAATGAGGGAAGTTAGGTGTGTGGGAAAAATAGTGGGAAAACTGGGAGAGGGGTAGATGCTCTCGAAATCCTCTACAAATCGGGAGAGAGAAGGGCTCTCGAATTCCCTTCAATATTGTGATTTTGGTTACGTTATATTGATATTTTCTTTGTGGATTCGTTCTGTGAGTGATGTGGAAAACAAAGAATAACAGAGTACCTAACATAATCATCCTATCGTTAAGTGAATGACACGTAAGCGCCACGTCAGGATGTGATATAACAGTATAAAATTATAGTGTAAATGCAACATTACCCAATATAGAAATGGGCAAACGCTATATTAGTGCTCCAAACATTCCTCAAATGGTGTGGAATCGATCCAAAAATGAAATGTCATAGGTTTATTTCAGCCCAAAATAATGAATTCTTTATATACTACTCTATTTTGTCAAAAGTCACATAAAAGACGTTCATAAAGGTGACAACTTCATATGAGAAAAGAATTTGCAATTATAAAGCGGAAAAAAAAAAATTGTTATAACTTCAAGCCATAAAAAGAAGAAAATTGATACTTACCGGTCTAGCGGTGTCTCGAAGCTGAACAAGCTCTACAACACGATTGGTGGAAAGGCGGAGGGGTAATCTTGATAGAGTTTCATTTCGAGATATTTGAGCAAGTTGTTCCTCCTCTTTCTTGTTTTCCCAAAAGAATAATGCCCCCCAGAATAACAATACCTAACGAAAATTGATGGAAGAAATTAGTCATTTCAAGAAGCAATCTTACTCAATTCACTTGGCGTTCAGGTAAACTCACCAGAGATGAAGATATAATTCATCTTGTATATCCATGTTATAGTAAAAGTAATAATATCTTTCAAAAAGTTGAATTTTTATTATATGTTTATATTAGAATGTATATCTATTTTGTTAGGGTTTTTTCATGAAAATCCTTCGATTATAAATCCTTCTCTTCATTAATACGCGACAATTCTATGGGTAGGTTAATTATAAAGTGAAGAATACCCGTCTTAAGCAAAAGTCTACGTACTAAGGACTTGAGATGAATGATGTTTTATGCGTTGACCCGTCGGTCTGTATCACAAAGTGCTAGGTTAAATAGTTTTCGTTATGATAAGATTTCGAGGGTTTGTTTGTTAGTACGTTACGACATTAATGACTCGAGGATTTGTTATAGTAAAGACTTTTAATTGTGATTTATGATTATATTACTAGATACTATGATTATGTTAACGATGATGTTGCTCAAGAATTTGTTTATAGTATAGACTTTTGATTGTGATATATTGTTAGATGATATAATTATATTGACAATGATGTCACTCGAAGATATGCTTAGTTTGATAGTTGATAGAGGTAGAAATATTGATACTTTTATGATACGTTGTAGGCTATGATTGAATAGAAAGAACATATGAATTATTTCGAGGATATATTATGTTTTGCATCGTATAGTTATGTATGACTCATGTATCATGAAAAAAAATTTATATTAAGAAAGAATTAAAGAAAATAAAGAAAGCAAGAAAGAAAAAAAGAAAGACATACAGAAAGACGAAAATATGAGAGAATAACTTAATACACGTAACTTTTGTTGTGATGCGGATTACTAGTCGGTTGTCCCATAAGACAAGATAATGAGGTGTCTTCTCGCTTTTCTAAACTGAACTACCCCCAACAAATACATTGTATATCGAAACTAAAGCAAGAATAAAAGACCAATGAGAAAGAACCGTGATAAGACTGTTTTCACAAATATTGCATCTGCATACATGTTCGTGGTAATTTATGCATCTCTTACTGAGCGTTAGACTCATAGTTTGAACTTTGTGACGTAGGTGAGAAACTTTATGATGTAGTTAATGAAAGAAACAAATAAAAGATGCAAGTGAAGATGTGCTCGCATGGCATGGTTATGCGGTATTAATGCAAATAGCGATTCAGAGGTTATGAAGAAGAAAACTTACGTTTTTGAGTTAAAAAGAGTTTTTATTTCATTTATTATTTCGTCATGTTTATAGATAAATTTATTAAGTACTGTTTTCAAACGACTAGGTTATTGTTTAAATAAAAGTAAAGTAGAAACGGTGCGCTACATAGTGTTATAGAGACTATGAAAGACTTTTGAGCCAAAAGAAACCCTAGAGTGATAACAAAAAGAAAATGGAAAGAAGGAGAAGTCAACCGTTGGATGATATTGAAACTTTGACAATGGGTTTACGACATACAAGCTACATTCTAAATGGTGGAGATCGTATTTTGTGCTTTCTAGGATTGTCGGGTGGAGTAAAAACGGGATTGTGGCTTTGTAGCCTATATTTATCATCTCTTACTTTTTTGTTATCTTCCAAGATTATTGTTTGGTCTTGATGAATTGTCGTATGCCTCTAGTTTGATGATCTAGAGAGAACTTTGGTTGTACCCATTATTTGTGATATAGTGAAAAGTTGATTAAGTGGCTTACGGGTCATGTGATTTTTTACTATCTATTTTGAAGATTTTCCACGCTAAAATTATTGTTGCAAATCTCGTTACTTTTGGGTGATATTTTATCGCTTGTTGCTATTAGTTAATTTGTTTTGCCTATTTGATTACACAAAGAGAGAAAAATGTATTTTATTTCGCTGTGCATTCTCGATGCGAGAGTTGATATTGGTCTTTTTAAGTTTTTCCGCTGTCTAAAGAAAATAAAATATTTGTTTATTGAAAATTAATTTCTTTACTCTACTTGTAGTAATGTCCGCTTAACAAAGGAAGGCGTTACAGCTTTGCTAAAGATTACCTCCAATATTAATGGCAGCATTTCCAGCAGTTGCCCAGAGATCAGGAGCATCATCACCGCCTTTTATTGCAAGAAAAAGCCTCGGTATAGTAAAAAGCAAAGAAATTCCCGCTGCTGCGGAGAATGCCAAGTAGAAAAACTTCCTAACTCCACGAAAGGGTGCTTGGACTTCACTAATGAGTTTAAGATCTCTACGGAAACCGTAGCCTATATCTTCCCCTCCCAACCTAGCCTGGATGTATATAAGAACAATAATCAAATATAAGTTCCGTGAAAATAATTTTCGGAAAGATAGACCACAAGTGATTCTTTCGAGCTGCAACTTTCTAGAAAAATGTTGCTTTGAGATGGCCATACATTTTGAAACGAAGACCATAACATAAACATTATTGATAGTAGAATGAACCTCTTCCTGCAATTCTTTGAATTCTGGAAGGGCTCTAAACGAGGCCAAGTCGGGATCATTGAGAATTGTGCTAAATTTCAGGTTATATTCTTTCAATGCAATCCGAAGACAATCAGCAGCTTTCTTTCCTTCCCCTCTTCCTCCAAATTTCAACAAAGATAAGCCCATTAGCTGAATTTAATTTCATCAATATATTCTCAAAGACAAATAAAAGCCCAAACTTTGTTTAATCAATGAGTCACTTCAATTTTAAAGACCAACATTAAAACAATATCAGGAATAACAAAACAAAAACATTCCAAATTATAAACTAAGAATGACGTAAAAAGTACTACCTGTAGGCATGGCAACATGCTTTGTTATACAATGCTGCCTGAGCCTCCATGGGGTTGGGATCTAATCCAAGTGCGGTTTCAAACTGATCTAAAGCATCTTTGACCTGAAAAACGTATTGTATCCGACCCATTATACTGTCATCCACTCTCCAAAAAGCCAAAAAAATTGATATACATTGCTGATGTCAACTTAACTGGAACCACGAGCGGCTAAATAAACCTCGAGTAATTCTACATTCAATTTTAAAGGTAACTTCAGGAAACACAAGTAATTCATTCGTTTATTAGAAAATTATTACCATTGTTTGATAGATAAAAAATTTAGAGCTCATCTTCTCTTATTGGACAAGAGGCATGGAGTGTATATGTACTGAGTCAGTTCTTATATTGGCAGTGACACTCGTTGCTCTCAATATTATTTCCACTCCCGCCACATGCGTAAATATAAGTATATCTATCACTGTAATTGTGACAACCAATTAAAATGAACTACCAAGAAAGATTTGAGCTCGAATGTAAATTTCGATGCAACTATCAGTGCTATTATTGGAACTGTAATTAGTTTCATATGTGGAACAATCATAGTCAGAATAATGCTAGTGAAACTACTGAAATACCAAACTAAAATGATGTAAACTTCAAGTCCTATAAACTACTAGAACTAGAATTTTATTTTTCTTGTCAGCAGGCATCCAATTTGGGGCAATTGAAGACAAGATTTCACAGAAGCACATATTCAGAGCAACAACACGAAAAGAAAATTTGAACCCGTTAATATAAAAAGAAGATATACCCGTCCTTTGGCGAAGAGCTGGAGACCCAAATTGACACAAGACTCGGCAGTTTCTGTATTCGAATCGGGGGCCTGAGAAGTAGAAGAAGAGCAGTAGATTGTAGAAACACGGGTTTTCACGTGAGAACCCAGAAGGGTCGTCGCCTTTCCTCGAGGTACGGCATGGCAATGGAGACCTTCTTTGTTTTGGGTCTGAGAAGCTCAGCAATTGACGGTGCACAGCAAGAGTAGAAACAGCCATGGATAGCTGGCTTCAAAGTTCTAAGTCTTGGTTCACTATCTAGCTGAGCCGCTACGGTTTGTTCACATCTCAACCGTCTAAGTTTCAAAAGCCGGTCAATATCTAAAACTAACGGTTCAGATCATCTTCGTTCCCCATAATAAAAAGTGAAACGTCGACGTTTCAATATTTGTGATCCTACCTCACTATTTCAATATTTCTATTATTGAATTAGAGTGATTAAATTTAGAATATTAATTTATATAATAATTAATAAAAATTATAAATAATTAAAATATAATATTAATTATACTAATTAACGAGTGTCATGTGAATACATAAAGTTAACGTAAAGAATTAATAAACTTAACGTTACCCTTAAATTTAATTAAACCTGTTGTTATGGAGTTCGTTCTCACAATTTACATTGTGGAATACGTTTTCGATGACAAAAAACGATGCATGAATTTATCGTACATAATATATAGCCATCGTAAATGAGATTTCAATCGAGTGTCACACATACGAATAATCAAGCTAACGAATATATGTAGCCATCGTGTGTCACACATACGAATCACGAACCCAACGAACCGTGAACAATGCATATAGCCTCTAAGTGTATAGTCAATTAGTGTCACGATTCACAAGCCAATCATTGTGAAAAATGTTGGGTCTTCTTTATTATGTCTATTATTTGAAATTGCTTTTTGTGAAAGATGTGGTTGGTAGGTTTCATATAGATGGTGCAAAGCCCATTACAACTCCTATAGCCTTTGTTTTTTACACAACTACGTGGAGTTGAGATATTGTTTATATATATATATATGGAAATTATGAGTATACTTTTAAAGCATTTTGTAATCAAAATAGTTTTTAGTGTAAATATTTGGAAATTAGGGTTCGGTTATGGTTTGATTTGATCCTCGTCTCAATAGAAAATATAATCGAGATTACTGTTCGGTTCACGATTTTAAATGAAAAAAGAATCATTAGAACTGAACTGTATATAGTGGATCTCAATTCAAATCCAGTTCAAATATGAGACAAACTTAAAAATAATCTAAGATCTAGTCCAAATCAGACGCAAACTAGATTCAAACTCGAAAAATTAGTCCAAAGTCAAGGTTTTAGTTATATTTTTGTGATATTAATTTTTATTTTTTATTTTAAATCGAACTCGAATAGTCATTTAGGTTCAACTAATCAACAATTCCGGTTCTAACTCCGTTGTCGAACCATGCGAACTCTTAGTTTCCGGTTCATTTTGTTTAGCATAGAAACTAAATGCACCCACATGTAGTTCCACTTGTTCATCAAGAAATAGTTGTCCAATGGAGCAAGAATACTTAGATTTCACGTGTGCTTTTTGTTGCCAACATGTGTTGTCTCTTCAAAAAAAAAAAAAAAATTAAATCTTTACATTATGTGTGAATTATCATAATGTTATTCAATATATATTTAAGAATAATGAGCAAATTACCTTTCCAAACCTTTAGTTTATTTGTTTTATGTCAAGTGAAGAGGGTTAGAAATGTAATTTCATTGAATATAAGTTTATTTTTGCAAGAGACGAGTACAAATTATTTATGCTAAACCCGTGTCAAACATTATTATTTGACGTCACGACTTCGAAAAAAATAACATTACGATGGAGCCAATTATTGCAAACATATTCTAAGAAAATAATTTTCTAAGGAAATTTTTGTTCTTTGGTTCTTAATTTTCCCACAAAAGAATGATTGATAACATCATGACGCATGAATTCCCTCGAGTACAAAATAATTTAGTAAAATTAACTCTTTACATGTTAAAACATCCATAAACCAAAGTTCAAGACTATGATTTAGTCAATAATATAAGTAAATGAACTATTTTCACTGTATATGATCGATTAACAAAGTGAAACGTGACAAAAAAAAATATCATTTCAAGCTCGAGGGTATAAAACTAGATTGGTATCGAGAAAAAATACGAGAAAAAGGCAGCTGGACGAAGCGAAAATCCGTCGCAGGCACACTGATCATTCATGTGCTGGTTTCAAGATCAAAATGAGTAGTCAAGCTTTATTAAAAGTTAGAGACAACTACTTCAGCATGAGAATGAAATCCACTATCTAGATTGAAAAAAAGATGAAAAGCAGACCTGAAATGAGGAAGCAATTGAAATTTGCAGACATACATAAATATCAATGTCTACCCAATTTATGATATATATCATTCATGTTCTTCGAAAATGACTCAGCAATTTGGCAGTGACAATTCACATCAGTGATATTGCTATACCAGAGACATGAATTGAGAGAAACTCCATTTTTACCTATCATTGTTATCTCCAAAAACCCTTGTCTTTTTTTTTTTTTTAACTATCATGGACCCTTTTTTCTGTGAGGATCCATGAAATTAAAAACTCAATCCGTTGGTACGATGTTGTCTATCTGTTGGTATGATGTTGTCTACTTTGAACCAAAGTTTGCACGATTTGATTACTGGTTTTATTCAAAGAAACATTGTATTAGTTTAGAGAGAGATTTTGCTTATGAATCACTAATTTCAAACGATGTGAGATTTGACAATTTCTTGGTACGAGTTAAAGTCTCATTGATTATATTAATGTTGGTTCATTTTGGCTTTCACAATCACCCTCTTAGAGAACCCGATGTTTTTGTCAACCACACATTGGGTTGAGTCTTATCTCTAATACCATTAATAAAAACTCAACCTGCAATATTGTCAACTTCTGACCAAAACCCACCCAGTCTTATTATTAGGTTTTACTCCTAATCTCATTGTACTAGTGTAACACTCTAATCTCTACTGAGTAGTACAATATTGTTTGTTTTGAACTGAGATCTACATAGATTTGTTCTTGAGTTAGAGCATAAAACGTGTTTTAATAGTTGAAGACGACATGCTACATATATGGAGGAGCCTCAATACGACAATTTTTTTAATGTGAATTGTGGTCACATCACTTGGTGTTGAACCTCAACATGCCCTCACAAATATGAGAGCTACACCGAAACAATATAGGATTTGACACCCTCCTGGTATGAGTTCGGCCCTTGAGAGATTATCATGATCTCAGGTCATTCTATCTTTCACATCGAAACTTGTTTATTGAATAATTATCAGAATTAATTTAGAGAGTTTAATCCATTTGTCTAGTAATTTGGATTGTGACTAAATATAGACGTCATGAGAGCCACACTTTGGAAAGGAAAAGCAAGCAGCTTTTTGGGTTAAAGCTGATTTTCTTGTCACACATTTTGTTTTTTGTTGAAATAACTTTCTGATTCACAGTGAGCTTGCCTCCATTATGTCTATGGCAACAGACAATTAACCATGTTCTTCTGTATGTTCTTCGGCAAACCCTTCTTTTCCTCTTCTTTTTTTTTCTTTTTCATTTTTGGACACTGCACTGTGCTTTTCTCGTGTGTTTTACTGAAAAAATAAAGTAGGGTTTGTTTAGAATGTGGAGTCATGTTAGACCCCATCCGCAGAGAAACTTGGATGAAGAAGATGGATCCTCCATTTCTGAAAATCATTCTTTGTTTTCTTGTTTTTGCCTCTTCTTTTTAGGCCTTCTCTTTCGATCCATTTTCATCTGAAAATTTCATGTATTTTTGACATTTTCTTCCATGGATGTTTAACCTAATCAAGCTTTTCGTACTGTTAAAAACCACGATCCCTAAAACCTAAACTTTAAAATCCAGGAATTTGCAGCTATATAACATTTTCTTCCATGGAAATGCAAGCCAAGTTATGGATTTTGCAGCTTTTCCAGTCTGGTTTGATCTAAACCTTCATAATTACTTGATCTTGATGAGCCGTTCTTGTTTTCATCTAAACCCAGAGGCTTAAAAACGAAACCCTAAAAACCCTAGAGCACCCTAAAAACCTAGAAAGTAGATGATGTAGAAAGCACAGAAAGAGATGGAAATGATGACGAATAAAGAGAAATATCCCAGAATTCGGATAAGATGAGGGATTGGTAGTGTTTGAAGTACGTGATTATAAAGCCGGTGAAGATCTGAAGAAGAAATTGTTCTGTTTTGTACGGACAGAATACTTCCAAGGAGATATTGGGGGACACCATGACTTGAGTTCTTGCACGCCATGGGCTCCACCTTGTCATCATTTCTTAAAATAGTTTTGATCGTTCCCGGACCGATTTGACTTGAACAGTACTAAGTTTGTCGATACAAGCCAAGAAAAGACCGGGAAAAGAAAACAAGAAGGACTTGTAGACTTTGTACTAATCTTAGTACAATATTGTCCGTTTTAGGCTGAGACCTCACAATTTTGTTCTCGGAATCAGTCTAAAATGTATGGTAATAAGTAGAGATGAAAACCCTCCAAATAAACTATTCATTTTTCACTCTACCAAGCGATGTAAGAATGTGCAATTCCATTGGTATAGATTGGGGTTTATGCATATCACGTATTATTGTTTATCGATTTGTGTAATAAAGTTCCATATTATTGTTGGTATCATAGAAAACAATTTACAACCAAGACTTATGATCGACTGCTGAACACCCGAGAGTTTAATGGCCGGCCGACAGATTTTGGAGAGGTCGACCCGGTCTAAAACCGAACAAGTTTTGAACCGTTGGAACGATGCTTTGATGCATGTTTCTTAATATTTGAAAGGATCAACACTACAATGAATTATTTTTTGCAATGTCCCTTCATATTTAGTCTTTCTCTTGTGCTTTTATTCTGTGTCGATTCACTTTCATCGTACTATCACCATCTTCAACTTGACATTTGATTCTCACTCTCATAGATATAGCCATAGCCTGTAGGAATGATGCTTGTTTTGAAGATGCTGATCAAGACGTTGGTTGATCTCCATTTTTAAGACTGTTCTTGAGTGATCATAGAAATTGGATGGCTCAGATAATCTTTCCCTTTTCTCAATCCGACTGCTTTTAATCAAAACCCTCAAAAAACAAAAGACCCAACCTTTTATACAATCTAATCTGACAGTCACTAAGAAAAGCTGTCTGAGAATAACTTTAGGCTGACGGAGCTTCTATTAGTGACGTTTTGATGTCTGTTAATAATTAACTATCAATTTGTGGCAATCCGCTACGTGAAGACATGAACGACCCAAAATTTTGTTGATTGTGAGGACTCGCAACTCATACCAGCAGAGTTGCACGATCCCACGTTATTTTTAGAAATATAAGAATAACTTTTGAAACAAGTAAGAGCTATTCTAAAAAACTATAACTTGTTTTGCTCATAATAAACACACACCCCATGTTAGTAACTCTTTCTGTAGTGTTTTCAGGATCAAATTTTCAAAAAAGCCATGAACAATTTGTAATCTTTGCATGATATCTGATGTGGATAAAGTTACAGTTCATGTGGCTTATGAATGAACATCCATCATTTCATTACATAATGTAAAAAAAAATAATAATGATCTAATAATAATAATAATTTGTTTGAGCATCGCTCATGCCCACATGATATTGCCCACTTTGGCTCAAGATCTGCAAAGATTTGTTCTCGAGAGTTTCCCCAAATAATATAAAAGTATAAAAACGTATTGTACTACAAAAATCTTACTTATGAATCACTTTGCTCAATCTTTTTCAAACGATGTGTGATTGTGTATTTTTTTTAATATGAACTGGACTCTCACAATTAATAGAATATTGCGTCGTTTTTGCCTTCAAATGATGACTGGCATATGGTAGTCACTAGATTTGGGGTCATTTTTGCCCTAGCAAGAAGGGTTGCTACGAAATTTAATCAACGAAAGATCACTCAAACATATATGTTTTCTTCAAAAAGTGAGATCATTTAGTTATATTTGTCAATGTGGTGGCATGACAGGGAAAGACAAATAAAATGAATCCAAACTCCATAATACAATATACTGGTTGTGAGTGGCCACATTGTTGATTTAATGCATCAGCACCACTTTGTTCCCAATTGGGTTGCAATGATTTTGAAGGATTTTCCAACTCTTAAAATATTATTTATTTTTTTTATAATAATCTCAGTAGCTTTGGATATGGCCAATCATACTATAAATGCACCCAAGGGCATGCTGCCAAGTATTACTCTTCAGCTCTCCTTCTCTCTTTGGCTCCAAAAAAGAACCACCATGGATGGTAAGAATTTGGAGTACAAAGGGGAGGAAGCATTGAAGGAGATTGAAAAACTTACAGCAAAAGCTGAGGAAGAACAAGAAAAGATTTTGGAAAATATTTTGGCACAAAACCTTTGTACCGAATATTTGAGCAAGTATATGAACGGATCGAAAGACGTATCGGTTTATAAGCGATGCGTTCCGGTCATTACTTACAAGGATATATATCCATACATTCAGAGAATTGCAAAGGGGGAGGACTCTTCTCTCATTACAGGCCACCAAATCACTGAGATGTTATGCAGGTTTAATTATGAAATAATTTTCTTTTTATGTGACAACTTTTTATCTTACGATCATCCATTTGTTCTTGCAGCTCCGGGACTTCAAACGGAGAGCCGAAGATGATGCCGTCGATAGCCGAAGATCTTGACCGGAGGACGTTCCTATATAATCTCATCATGCCAATCATGAATCAGTTATTTTTTTTTTCATTTAATCTTCCTCTCCTTGGTTAAAATTTTAGAACTTGAGCAGGAACTATGAATGCATGATGACTTATCTTATCCAAAACACAGTACACTACAAAATAGGCTGTTTTCCTATATGTAGTCGAAGGTTTTGTCGACAATTCTAGTTTCGGCTGAGGTTCGATATACGTCTAAATAACATGTTCTTGGCGATTTTGCAGGTTTATCCCTCATCTTGATGATGGAAAAGCCATGTACTTATACTTTGTTAAAGCAGAAATGTCTACTCCATGTGGGTTGCCTGCTAGAACAGTTCTAACCAGCTACTACAAAAGCAAGCACTTCAAATGCAGATCCTTTAACCCTTTCAATGATTTTACTAGCCCTGACCAAACCATCTTATGTGAAGACAGCAACCAAAGCATGTACTGCCAATTGCTTGCCGGACTAATCCACCGCCGCCACGTTCTCCGCCTCGGAGCCGTCTTCGCCTCCGCCTTTCTCCGGTCCATCTCCTTCCTCGAGGACAACTACTCCCTCCTTTGCAACGACATTCGATCTGGTACGTTGAATCTCGCGATCACCAATCCCGGGTGTCGATCATCGACGATGAAACTTCTTTCTTCGCCGAATCCCGACCTTGCAAACGAGATCAAAAATATCTGTCGAGAATAAATCGTGGAAGGGAATTCTTTGTCAGCTCTGGCCGAATGCGAAGTATATCGAGGCTGTAGTTACTGGGTCCATGGCTCAATATATTCCAGCATTGGAGTATTACAGTGAAGGGAAGTTGCCATTAGTGAGCACAATGTATGCATCTTCTGAGTGTTATTTTGGAGTGAATTTGAAGCCATTATCTGACCCAAGTGAAGTTGCTTTTACCCTCTTACCTAACATGGGTTACTTTGAGTTTCTTCCACTTGGTGAAAATGGAACTCTTTTCATGGACATTGATGAAGATGATCAAGTTCCTAATGATAAGCTTGTTAGCTTGGTTAATGTCAGGCCGGGCTGTTACTACGAGCTCATCGTCACGACATTTGCCGGTAATTTTCCTAACTTCACACGGGTTAATGTCATATTTATCTGTTGCTTACTATTATTTCTTCCATCCTTTCCTAAAAGTTTTATCGAATTTGAATCGTGACCTCAAAATTTGACACTCGTATTTTATGCATAACTAATACATCGAGTACGAAAGACAAGATTTATTGAGAATGTAGAGAGAGTAAACTTTACTCTCCATATAAACTATTTCCTCTTAAAAATAAAAACATTGTACCTTTGATATATTCTACTTAGATGTATTGAATTGCAGGGCTGTATCGGTATCGAATCGGCGACGTTCTACAAGTGACTGGATTCCACAACCAGGCACCACAATTCCGGTTCATCTGCCGGAGAAACGTTGTTCTAAGCATCGACAATGACAAAACTAATGAAGAAGATCTACACAAGAGCATAACTACAGCCAAAAAACTCTTGGAACCTTACAATGCGCTTCTTGTGGAATACACTAGCTGTGTAGACACGTCCTCACTTCCGGGCCACTACGTATTATACTGGGAAATTCTCGTCTACGACCAAACGAGCAGCTCATCGGCAATACAGCTCGATCCAACAGTTCTACAAGAATGCTGCATAACAATCGAAGAGGAGCTCGATTACATTTACCGTCGATGTAGGTCCCATGACAAGTCAATTGGACCACTCGAGATTCGCGTCGTAAAGCCAGGAACTTTCGAGTCATTGATGGATTTGTTCATTAATCAAGGAGGTTCCTCGATTAATCAGTATAAAACGCCGAGGTGTATCAAGTCCACGACTGCTCTTAAGCTGCTGAATTCGAACATGAAAGGGTCTTTCTTTAGTCCCAGATATCCTAAATGGATAGCTTGATCAAAAGGGGTGTCCCAAAATTTGTAGGACAACTTGTCCTTATTGTAGGGTAATCAATCTACCTTTATTGTGTACCTGCATTTTTCATTTGTGGGTTCTTAGTGCAAGCACAAAAAAAAATGAAAAATGAAAAAAAATATTGAAGATCTACTTGAATTCTGATTGCTGCAATTGAGTTTATGCATTGCAACTCAAAGGACAGGACAAAGCGAAAGGCGCTTTGAAAACAATTACTGTTCTTCCACATTTTCTTTTCCTCTCTCTCTTACACAGCTCCTATGAATGATTATAAAAGCTGCATATACAAAACAGAATTGAAAAGCATAAATGCAATAAGTGATACATCACGATGAAATTCGATAGGCTGTAAATTAATGTCTGTCTCAACTCGAATCAAATGTTACTCGAGAACATGTTTTCAGTGGAGTCCAAAACTAAATTAAATTATTTTTGTTTCTTTAGTTTTTATGCATCCTTTAATGTCTACTGACCTAGAACTTAAAAGTTTAAGGCAATTCATTACCATCTCAACTCAAGCAGATAAGGATGCTCCACGACAACATACATGCATAAAAACTTGATTCCATTGAGCCGAATAGTAATCAAGATCTCATCTTGAACTAACAAAATAAGTTCCAACTAAATCCTCTAAGCATAAAAAATCGTTGAAAATGATGAAAGCCAAAATTTATGGAGAAGACAAGAGCGTGCTGTGTTAGATAGAAAGCAGAAAATGACGGAATATGACCCAGAAATTCTTTGTTGCTTTTCTTTTACTTTTCTTTTCAGTTGATATCTTAGACTTTCACTGAATCTATTGTGGGTATGGATGAGAATATTAATTTCATAGCACATATGTGTGATAAGACACAAAGCACACAAAGCAATGAACAGTATCCCAATTATTCCAGAAAGCTTATTCAACCCACTTACTTGCATCGGTTAGAGGCAAAGGGAATTGATTTCATGGTGATGAAACAAGTTGTTTGACTCCATTGCTTCGTTTTTTGTAGAGCTTGTCCCTGCAAAACGATTGATGATTGTGAGCTCTCTGTCAAAGCAAATACCTCTCTCATGAAATTAGTCTTATTTTTTCTTTAGGAACCAGCCAAACAAGGCCCACCATATTTTATGGGTGTTAAAATCAAGGGTCCACTATCAAAAAATATGGAGACATATAAATATCCAAAACATTTTGAGTAGCGTCAAGCCTAATTATCTCCTCAAACAGAAGCACAGGTAGACGATAAAAGAAAAGATTTATAGTGACCGTAATTAGAGTAAAACTGCAGAAAAAGCGCAAGTACTTCTCTAGTGAGATGAACCACTGTGAATCTTGTGAGTCATTGACTTCTACTCTATTGTTCATCATTACTTTGGATTGCTCTCACATGTTGGAATCGGGAATTAAATCTTGACACAAAATGAGGAAAACCAAGGCCCATTATAATCACCTTCTCATCCTGCTACTGATTGACATTCTAAAAGTAGTGGTGCTTCCATCATAATACTATCAAATGGGATGTGTTTATTACAGTTAACACTGTCCAATTATTATTATTCTCATGAGCCAGTAAGCATAGTGTTTTTCTGCATAAGTCGTCCGCAAGTGTCCCGCCCACTGAAATAAATCAGATTTCTTTAACTGACGAATGATAACTAAGCAAACTACGATATTTCCAATTAATGGATAGCAATAAATTTCCACTAACTGAAGACATTTTCTAGTGTTTTTTTAAACAATCAAATCAGAGAAAAGCACAACTTATTTGAAGGAGAAGTACATACAATTTCATTGCTCAATCATGCACTTAGCACCATCCAAAGTATTCTTAAGTAGCATCGCAACAGTCATAGGACCCACCCACTTGGACCAGGAGTAGTGCATCCAGCTACATTACATGCTTCTTTATAATCTACATCACCTACAAGCCGGTAACTTGACTTCCTAATAGGGTCATCACAAGTATTCGTGCTGACATCAATCACTGCAGAACCAGGTTTGATCCAGCGCCCTTGATCTAAAGTTGATTAGTTTAATGTCACAGGAAAATACTCCCCACAACTTTAGAGAGGCTTTAAACTTGATAATCTGAAAAGGCCGAGGTGAGTGGGAAACTCACTTTAATTGATTCATGGAATCTCCTAAACTATTCATTAGTGTCTTTTAATTACACTGTGATAGTCGTCAAGAGCAATCACACTGCTTTTTTCACGGAGCCTAACCTTAGTTGTAAGTGGTATTTGAGAAAAACAAATATCATATCTACCTTGCCCAATTATACTTTCAACCTAAACATAAAATGTCGTTTTGATAAATGTTTAATCAAAAATATATATCTTTAACAAAATAAAAATCAAGAAGGTATTATATTAAATATTTGACAATACATTTCGTACCTTGCTAAAAAAACATATCCTTGTTTACCAACCACATTGTCTAAATAAATCCAATTTTCTCTCGATATGTTCCTAAAATGATCCGATTCATGCCGATTCTTCCCTCAACTAAAGAAGAGATTTTGGGGGAATCGCCACATATGAAATTGAGCACAATTCTGCAAAGAAATAGCTCATTCGTTTCTCAAGAAAAGGTGGGGAACATGTTCAATATAATTTGATTGAACAATTGACTAAGCTTGTAACGCCCCAATTTAAAAATCCTCAATTTGAAACTCTAATTTTGAAAAATCCCTAAAATTTTCCCCAAAATTGATTTAAAATCGAGCGTTCAAATCTTATTTCATAATATTAAAAACATAATAATAATTGGAAACTCTTAAATGTGCGGAAGCCTTTATCAGAGTATAAATAAATTTGTTAGAAACTTGAAATAATTGTATATTTAAAACAATTTGATAAAACCTTATTTAACAATCAAATTCAACATAATTATTCAAAATCTTAAATTGAAATAAAACTTTAAATATTGTTTGAAAAACTAAAGCATACTAATTTAAATCATTTTCTTCAAACTCAACAATATTTTTTTCTTCTGTATGCTCGCTTGCCACAGAAGGGTTCTCAATCGCAGCTAGTTCTTCCTCAGATAAAAATTCACCTACATCACAAATTAAAAACTATGAGATAACTCAGTAAGCGGAAATACGTGCAAATTACAAAACTTTTACTTTTACTTATACAAAATCTTGTTAACTGTTACATACTGGTTGAAAAACTCAACCTTCTTTTAAGACTTAGTCATCTCATTATCGTTCAGGTTTCGTAATCTTTTACTTTTACTTTTAACGTTCAAACTCACCATCTCACTGTCGTTCAGACTTTTGCTATCACGTAGATTCCGTCAATTCCATCATTTTCACACACATGCAAATGTTCTACCCATTTTATCTTTTAAACAATTCTATGTCGATATTCTAACATGTGTACTCAACTATCGAAAAACGTGTGATAAAATAAAACAGTAATAAAGAAAGTAATCTATCATGTGATATAGGGCCGTAGGCAAAACGTTGTAAAACATTGTATTTACACTTACTTGGATTCCGAGCAATTAATGTTTATCGGGATATTCCAAAAATTCCAAAATAGTAACCTGCTCAAATAAAATCTTTGATATTAAAATCCTACTTAATAAATTCAATTTCAAGGTAATTTGAGCAGAAATTCCTTACGTTGAAATCTTAGGTCGGATCGGATCGCTTGGATCGATTTGGATTGAATTGGACAGTTCTAAAATTTTTCCTGTCTAATTCGAATATCAATATTAAAATCTCACTTAAATTATTTTAACTTCAGAAGAATTTAGGCAGAAATTTCTTGCCTGTTAAATCTTCGATTGGTCCGATTTGATTAGGGTGGAAATTTGGTTCGGGTCCAATTCGGGTGAATAGTGCCGATTCGGGTCGGGTCAGTGAACAGTACCGGTTCGGTTCGGGTCGGATGAACAATATCAGGCCGGGTCGGTTTAGTTCACTACTGGTCCAGTTCAGGTCGGGTTTGAATTAAGCGAACCAGTTCAATTTTTCTTTAAAACTGAACCTTCTTTGCGATTCCCTTCTTCTTCGCGAGTTGCTCCTTACTTTTACTTTTACTTTTACTTTTACTTTTACTTTTACTTTTACTTTTACTTTTACTTTTACTTTTACTTTTACTTTTACTTTTACTTTTACTTTTACTTTTACTTTTACTTTTACTTTTACTTTTACTTTTACTTTTACTTTTACTTTTACTTTTACTTTTACTTTTACTTTTACTTTTACTTTTACTTTTACTTTTACTTTTACTTTTACTTTTACTTTTACTTTTACTTTTACTTTTACTTTTACTTTTACTTTTACTTTTACTTTTACTTTTACTTTTACTTTTACTTTTACTTTTACTTTTACTTTTACTTTTACTTTTACTTTTACTTTTACTTTTACTTTTACTTTTACTTTTACTTTTACTTTTACTTTTACTTTTACTTTTACTTTTACTTTTACTTTTACTTTTACTTTTACTTTTACTTTTACTTTTACTTTTACTTTTACTTTTACTTTTACTTTTACTTTTACTTTTACTTTTACTTTTACTTTTCGTCACGCACAAAACAGCCAGATCTGTGTGTTCGTTGGAGAGACGTCTGGAGCTCTCGGGTCGGAAGGAGCTGACTCAGACTTTTTTGGCCAGAAAGCAATGAGCTTTGCCGGTAGCTCAACTGCTTGGGAAGAGGTGTTGTCTCCTCGAAAATTGTCGCCGGTGACTGAAATAGAGAGGTAAGTGAAAATCTTCTTTGGTTTAGAGAGCTCGAGTGATTTTGGTGTGAGTTTCTTTTCTCCCGTACACCTCCATTTATAGGAGGGATTCTGAACCAACTTCCCTCAAAATCCGAGCTCCAACGGATTTGTAACTGGTAAATCCGATTCCCAAATCAGATTTCCAGAGATGTTCTTGTTTATTAGTTGTTAGGGTGGTGTAAATCCAATGTTCATATGAATTTAGACGATTTTCAGACTAAGTTCATCCAATTGCTCATTAGAATCGATATCAATGTGAATCTTAGAGATTTTAGGATTCAAATCGTAGATTAGGTTTTGATTTTTGAATTAATTTGGAGATTTCAATTTGAATTTAGAATTTTGAAATCCTAAATGTTACAAAGCGACAACAACACATGTTCCTGACAGGATCAGGGATCAAATAAAAGAAGAAGAATCATACAATTTTTTATTGTACTGCTGCAGCTTTCATGATGTCGGCCTCTGAAATGATTTTTTCAGGCTCATGAGAACGTGAGTATCGAGACAGTTGCATCTGCTTTCAGAAGAAGTGAAAACGGCAATCCAACTATGTTACTTTGGCCCACAACCGCTTTCTTTCCCTTAATACCTATTCCACTTTGTGATAGAAGTTCTAGACATCCCTGCAGATTAAGCCCCTCTAAATTGTAAGTATATGCAACAAACATCTCAGTTATATTAAGACACACACACACGCATGTAATTGTATCATCCATCCCTGTTAGGGAAAAACAGACATGAAAACATGACTGCAAAAATGTATGAAGTTTCCCGAGTCGGTAATTGCCTCACAGTGCAAGGAAGGAATAAAGGATTTCTGCTTTTAATTGCAAGCTTTCCCACGTCGAGAGGATGAAAGCCATCCCACGTCCTTCTCAATACTGATTTCACTCAGAACCTTCTCTTCATTTATGTGCTTTGGCAGAGGAAGCTGAACCAATATGCCTGTCAAAACAAGAAAGGATGTTTCTGAGGCAACATATGATCACACAGTCATGAAACAACAGAGCCCACATACATAATTATTATCCATCAGCAGATTACAGTACAATATAAAATAGGCACGGCTTCAAAGTTGTAAACCAGTGTAATAACATGTCAAAATACAGTATATGAAAATAAATCTAAAGTTCTAAACCAGTCCTGAAATAAAATATACTTGTGACAAGCACATTCCCTACAGCGCACCCTTGAGATCCATCTTATAAGAGAATTAAATATTATAAGCTCCACGCGAGAAACCAGATATAGATTTTATGCTTTTCAAAGAAAAACAAACCATGTACTTCAGCATTGGCATTTAATTTGGCTGAGTTTGCTGACAACTTCCGTCTCAGATACTTACTCGGGGAGGTCCACATCGAAGGACTTGATCCCTACTTCAGCGCAAGCCTTTCTTTTTATGCTTACACACTCCGGGAATCCTTCTACTTCCTATAATCACCACTGCCATCCCCGGAACCTTAATCCCGAACAAAAAAGAGAATTCTAACGTCACCAATCACTAATCTCTCATACCAGATCATAAAATAAAACAGAACTTTACATCACCCGCATTTTGAAACATATTAAACAGCAGATCATACATAACAGATATAATGCATTCCCAGTTTAAAATGTAATCAATCATATAATATTCTAGCTCAGAAATGTCTGGAGGATGAAAGAATAAATTGATAGCTAACCTTGCCGTATATGTCTCTAGTAGCTCATGAACTTCGGCAGCCATTTCAGATCAGACGATCTGGGCAATGAGTATACCATCGATAATGGAGGCCTGTGATCGGAAAGTGGCTTCCTCCATTGATAGATGATTTGGGCAGAGCCCGACAAATGGAGCGGGTCGATTTAGGGTTCAGAGTTGGGCTCTTATGCCTCTGTTCCGGGCTACGTAGTTCAACGGGTCAGATCCTCTTCTAAAATGGTTAATTTCCATTTTAAAAAGCTATTTTCGAATATTATTATTTTTATTTTAGTTAATGAAAAAATATATTTTTCTGACCAAAAATTAAAAAAAAAATTATTAAATCAATATATTTTTATTAGAAAAAGTCCCTATAAAGTCTTTTACATGATAGATAAAGATTAAAATTGCTGTCGATTTTCTTAAATTTAAAATATTATAAGCAATTATTTTCTAAATATTTATTTCAATTGACTTCGATTTAGGATTTGTTAAGTTAAATTCTTGCAAACAAAACAATCTTAGTCGTGCTCGTGACCATTGATGACAGTGATTTTGTTAGATCGGGTAGCTTAGTTCTCTGTTTGAGCTTTATACCTGCTCAGATCAACCTGTTCGGATCAAACGACGAGCTACTTTTAATGATCGAACAGATACAATAATTAGATCGAGAGAAGCTAGAGTCGAGAAATAAATAAACAACCACTAATCATCTTGCAATATAGTATATATGCATATAATACATATACGTATAGATAATACAAGTTTATACATGTATATACGAAAAAACTCCATAATTCACTGACTATGTTTTCATGGATCATGGTTTGAAAGAAATAGTAAGGGAAGCTTTTGTAACCATGGATCGATATGAATCAAATTCTCAAACGATGATCATCTTTGATCAGTTTCGATATTTCTATCAGATATATACATAATTTTTATAGATCGGACAAATATCTATAAACGCTCTACGTGTGGCTCCAAGACCCCAAGAACATCATAGTTCTTATAGGATCTTCAGTTCCTAAGCTCCAATTCCGTCTCTCAATTTCTCTCGAAATTAAAAGATTGTTCGTCTTTCGACCTTCATTTGTAACTGCCGGCATCGCATCCTTCGCCATCTCGTATGCTCGCCGGAGTTTCTCTCCTATCGTCTCTTTGCATAGAGAAGAAGTCTCAGAGGGAAGGTGTGGAGGCTTCATACTTTGGAAAAATATGAGAGTTGTGAGAGGATAAGAGATTAGGCTAAGAGAAGCAAAGATGAGGTTTTTTTATAACTGGAAAAAGTAAGGTTTGAGTGGAGACAATGAAATATGGAAGAAGGGACCCACGTGTCAATTTGAGATAGGATTAGATTCCTCAAAAGTTGTGGATGACAATTATTTAAAAATTCTTTGTCTTTATTCTCCTCCATATTATTGCTTTGATTTATATTTTAATTTCCACTTTATTGTAATTTCTTTTTAGATTACTCATCTCAAAATTAGGTTTGAATTTATGAGTGAACTGTAATTTAATTATTTGTATTTCTAAATAAATCCCTTTACGCGTAAATTAATTTCTTTCACAAATCAATTTTGGAAAAGAGTAATTTTCGAGGAAGCAGGAATCCAAACTTGTGATCATCTGCTTTAATATCACGATACGTTACTGTCAATTAAAGTTTATAGATCGTAGTTTATTTATTGAAAATGCAAGTATACATTGCTAACTATGGTTACATTTTTCATTTGTGCTAAAATGACATCATATTTGCTTGGAATATGAGAAATTATCGATTTTAACCTTGTACTATACTCATAATTTCAAATAGCTTCCTGTATTAAAAAAATTGACAAATCGAACCCTGTACTATGACTCTGTTATCGGTCTTGACCTTCCGTCAATAATTCCGTTAAGTTTCTATTTACAAAAATAAAGAGTATTTAAAAAAAAAAATACCAAACAATATTCGATTTATTTGAAATTTTTACTACATGTTCAGCATCACGTATGCTTGGAATATTAAGAGGATGCTAAAATTCCAAATGAGGAAGCATGAGAATAATATTTTTGCTGATATGACATCAAAATGACTTGTTTTACAATTCCACTAAAGATTTAGAAAACGCATGTGTAAAAGAATCTTAAAAGAAAAAAATATATAAAGTTGTGACATATTTGATCAATAATTTAATTATTTAGACTTTACTACCTTGATTACAATACGGTCGATATAAATGTGTTACTATATGGTCCGCAAAACTAATTTATTTTCTGCGAGAAGCGTTGGAAACTTTTAATTGAAAGTCTTTACAGATAAAATTCTCTTAACGAGCATTCTTTAAGAAGATCGAAATTGTGTGTATCACTTTTTTACAAGTAATGGTTGTTATTGTCTCAACCGACTCTTGTAGGTGTAAAACGACTAAATTATGTGAAATATAGCGATGATAAGCAGTAAAAACTCATGTTACTAGAGTTAATCTTTGGATTACTTTTGCTAACAATGAGTTTGAATTATATCAAATTTTACAAAAAATGAAAAGTAAAATCCTAAGATTACTTTCTAGCTTGGTACAAGCCAATAATTCTTATCATCGCTATTAAAATACAGTTAATGTAATAAATTAATTTTTATAATATATTACATTGATTGCACCAATAATTATTCGTCACGTCAGTGTATTTTTTAAAAAATTAAATTTTAATACTCTTTGACCAAATTATGGAGAAGATATCTCAAAATAGTAAACTATGATCCAGTGTTGTGGATTACTATGCCGGCTTGGTTTCTCTTCAACAAAGGGCTGAAGATCGGTCTAGTTAAAACTGCAAACTGAAGCGAACGGAACCAAAAATTTTGGCTTTGGTTTAATTACGGTTTTCGGTTCTTTCTGTCAAAAATTAATTAAAACCGAATCAAACCGAATTTATAATATTTATATAATTTTTAAATTTTTATTTTGAAAACTACAAATTATAGACCATAATTGGTCAAAACTGACCCAAACCTAGTATAAACCGGACAAAACTGACACAAAAAAAAAAAAAAAAAAAAAAAAAAAAAAAAAAAAAAAAAAAAAAAAAAAAAAAAAAAAAAAAAAAAAAAAAAAAAAAAAAAAAAAAAAAAAAAAAAAAAAAAAAAAAAAAAAAAAAAAAAAAAAAAAAAAAAAAAAAAAAAAAAAAAAAAAAAAAAAAAAAAAAAAAAAAAAAAAAAAAAAAAAAAAAAAAAAAAAAAAAAAAAAAAAAAAAAAAAAAAAAAAAAAAAAAAAAAAAAAAAAAAAAAAAAAAAAAAAAAAAAAAAAAAAAAAAAAAAAAAAAAAAAAAAAAAAAAAAAAAAAAAAAAAAAAAAAAAAAAAAAAAAAAAAAAAAAAAAAAAAAAAAAAAAAAAAAAAAAAAAAAAAAAAAAAAAAAAAAAAAAAAAAAAAAAAAAAAAAAAAAAAAAAAAAAAAAAAAAAAAAAAAAAAAAAAAAAAAAAAAAAAAAAAAAAAAAAAAAAAAAAAAAAAAAAAAAAAAAAAAAAAAAAAAAAAAAAAAAAAACCAAATTTAAACCGAAAAAATCAAGAACCGAAACCGAACAGAGCAAAACTGAAATATTTCAATTTCGTTTCCAATGGCCGATCAGTTCAGTTTCGATTTCAATGGCTAGATCGGTTCAATTTCCATTTGTTTTGAGCTTCCTCTACCGGTCTACCCTAGAATGGTCTCTTGTCAATCCACACACGACAATAATTGGTTTCGTCCAGTTGTCCATTTGAGCCCAGATTTGGATTAGGCTCCAAAAACTCCAGCCTACTTTCAACGGCCCTGACCCACCGTCTGTCTCGCCATCGCCATCGGCGTCGCCGTCGCCCGCCTCCTCTTTCTCCTCACCCTTATCTACCGTCTTTTGCTCTTTGTTTGTACGACCAGTTCGGAACTTCTTCTTCCTCCATCTCCTCCTTCTCTGGAGTTTTTATTGATATTCCCTTTCTTAAACAAATCGTTGTCTTTCTGTTTTGAATCCACAACCTTCTCAGCCTCCACTAACACCATCTTCTCGCCTTTCTGATACCCTTTGTTAGAATCTAGACCACTCTATCTGAAATTGATCAACTTTATTCGAGAGACTGGGCAACTTTATGCTCTGATTTGACATGAAATCGAACCTTTACCATTTGTTGGAGCAAAGAGCCCTGGACTGGTAAATCTGATCTTATTATAGAGTTTTATTTTCTACAGTTGAATCCTTTTTTGCCTTGCAGTCGATATTTTGCGATCCCTTTGCGGCGAGGAAGTGGATTTACGACGATGTTTGAGGCATTTTTGAACGATTTGCGATACCATCCATTATCACACAAAACTCAAAAGAAAGAAATGAACTAAACTATAGATTTGTACATGCAACACATGTTCTTTCTTACTTTCTACTTCCTCCATGAAAGCTTTTACTCGTAGAAGACAGAAGAAAGACGCAAACCAAAAGCTCACCACAGAATTGCAAACCCACGAACAACAAATTTCCTATTCGCACAACACCCCTCTCATTCTTTGATAGATGCTCATTATCTCTTCAAATGACATGAACAGATATATTAGCTCAAAAGAACAAAGGAATGTTATTTTTCATTATATTTACACCTACCTTGTCATATCTAGGTCGACATATTATGTTTGGTACGTAGGAAGTAATAACTATGTTTGTACGTAGGAAGTAATAACTATGTATGGCTATTTTCAGAGCATTATTTAAAAGGGTAAAGTGTAATTTGGCATTATTTAAAAGGGTAAAGTGTAATTTGGCCCCTACAACTAGTTGAAATGAGCAATTTACACCGTAAACTTGAGTAAAGTACAATTTGGCCCCTACAACTAGGTGAAATGAGCTATTTACACCGTAAACTTGAATAATAGGTAAGAACAACCTTAATATATTGATAATGGGCAATATGGCCCCTACCGTCATATTTTCCATCAAAAAGTAATATTTTTTCACTTGCTCATTTTTTTTTCCCGAAATGCCCCTCACTAGACCGAACCGAACCGGTTCAACTAATTGCACTTTGATTTTTTATTTTTAATTCTATTCATCTGTCTTCTCTTTTCTGAGAAATATGATTTAAAAAAAATAAATAAATAAGAGTGGAATTAGCTGAACCGGTTTGGTCCGGTTCGGTCCAGTGAAGGGCATTTCTGGAAAAAAAATGAATAAGTGAAAAAATATTATTTTTTGATATAAAATATGACGATAGGGGCCATATTGCCCATTATCAATACATTAAGGTTGTTCTTGCATATTATTCAAGTTTACGGTGTAAATTGCTCATTTCACCTAGTTGTAGGGGCCAAATTGCACTTTACCCAAGTTTACGGTGTAAATTGCCTATTTCACCTAGGTTGTAGGGGTCAAATTGCACTTTACCCTATTTAAAAATAATAATACTAAATTAATAACGAAAAATAAAGTAAATGCCACGTGGTATTCATTACCCAAAATGTATTTTTGAAATTATGGAAAGGCTGCATACGATGGAGGTGTATATAGTTTTTAGTTTTGCAAGCCATGAACCTTCCCGTGGTGTTTACTAAAGCAACAATACCTAATATTGCACGTGATTTGTTGTTACTTGTCCCCTCTCACTGTCACGTTCTTTTATAATTTTACCCTATAATTTATTAAATATTTTTTTTTTAGGCTCGTCTAAGGTAAGTATACGCATATTGTGTGGTCCCTCCATAATGACGAGGGACCAGTGCCATAAATGGAGACCTTAAAAGGTCTCCATTCGGTGCAAAGATAGTTCTCCTTTGCAACGCTCACCTTCTTCGTCTTGCAAAGGAAAAGTCTTCATTTAGAGCGCATTGGCTGCTCGAAGCCTCTATTTCCGGAGGCTTCAAACAAATTATCAATCCATCCGAAGAAGAAGAAATCTTATGTAAAGAAGAGAAGAAAATAGTGAGAATTATTTTGGAGAGTGAGGAAAAATAGATGAGGTACAGTGAGAATTTTAAGAGAAATAATTTCTTGAATATTTTATAGAATATTCGATATCTAGAAAAATATTGTAAATCTTATTTTTTATAGTGAGATCTTTCTAGATTCGATCTTCTTGGTTTTTTTTCGATTTGAGTTTCTACGTAAAATTCTCGGTGTTCATTTTAGCTATTATTTCTCTTACTTCTTGGTTTCCATGAACCAACCTTCCCAAGGTGTGTACTAAAGCAGTAATACCTAATATTGCACGAGATTTGTTGTTAATACTTTGAGGATTTAAAAAAAAAAAAAGTGATAGTTTGAGGGTTAAATCGGTTATTAACCTTTATTTTATTTTGATTTATTATAGGACTCGCAGTAACTTTACAGGTCACTCGACTGTAAAATCAAAGGAGGATGAGCCAAAAGTCATGCCGGCGGAGACTCTGAGGAAGGCAGGCCGGGAAGAAATGGCTTCCCACCAATTACTGACGTGTGGAAACCCATCAAGCAGACGTGAAAGTGGAGTTTGCATGAAGTAGAAGAGACAAGGAAGATGATGAAGATCAGCGAGGCTGTAGAAATCCCCTCCCAGATACTTGGATTTACTCAGGCGAACCTCGTAAACATTGACAACTTTCTCCAGCCTCTGCAGGTTCTCCTTGATCACTGATTTGTCTGTCTTTTTCCCTCTCATCGGACAGATGAAGTGCTGGTATATGATCGGTGCAATCACCGGCTGGAACTGTTGAGATTCTACTTCCGTCCACACTTTCACCATCGCTGCTTCTCTGAGATTGTTCTTCCTCGTTAAATCAATCCCTCTGTCCATGTATTTTTCGTCTATGTAGGCTGTGATTGCCCTTGACCCTGTGAAGAACACAAGCCTCTTAAGCTACAACATACTTTCTAATCTTTATTTTCTGAAATTATTGGTCGTAGTAATTTCACTTTAATGACTTGTTTCGAGTAAAGACTATAAACACGTCACGATTTGACTCGTAAAACATGGTACAAATGACAGCTTGAGAAAATATCTGTCTGAATCGGGAGATGAAACATAAAAATGATTCGATCTGAAGTGAAAAGGATGAGGAACCGTAAGATATAAAATTTGTACGATTTAAGCCATAATTTTCTTGAAATTCTTCTTTGAAAAGTGGTAGCTTTTGGTGGATTTTAGATCATAAGAACACGTTCAAGATGAAAAAGCGTACCAAAGAGGGTGAGATCTCCATCTTCGAGCACTGGAGTGAGGCCAAAAGGCTGAAAAGAGAGAGAAGGTTAGTTTTACAGAAAAATGAGGAAGAGAGAGAGAGAGAGAGAAAGGGGCTGACATTCTTGTGGAGAAAAGGAGGCTGTTTATGGTAGCCATTAAAGAGATCAACTTGGATCAGCTCAAACTCTACTTCCTTCTCGTACAGACAGATCATTGCTCTGCTCGTACATGTCGACCTTGCAACTCCATGCAGCTTCATCGTCAGAGAGAGAATAGATGCGAGCAGGCGAGGAGGGACGGTAGGGTTTCAGATTGAAGGGGAGAAGAACAGCAATCAAAAGGTAGGAAAGGAGGAGAGAGAGAGAGAATGAAAAAAGAGAAACCAATATATTGAAGCTCTATTTTTGTCCTTGGTTTTGGAATTCGTTTTACCCACTAATTTCACTTTTAACATTTGTCTTCTTATATTTACTATGTGATTTTACATTCTAGTCTCAAAACCTGAGGGGCGTGTCATTAACTTATTGATAAAATTATTATGATATAATAAATGGTACAACAAAAGTTCTGTTTTATAATCTAAATAGAGAAATAAAATAACACCAAAAAAATACCTCTTAAAATATAGAAAATTGTATTAATTGTCAAAAAGTATAATCCTAATTGTCTATCTTAACCCTTTAAGTAGGAAATATAAATTAAAACGATTAAAATTAAAATAACGACAGAATATTAAAATAATAAAGCTAAATATTAAAGTAAAAATAAAACAAAATTCATGGGCTTGTTGGGCTTGATTGTCTTACATCAATCTCCTCTCTTTAAAAGAACTCTCATTCTAGTTTTATAGTTGCAAAAAAATTCATCCAGAGGAATATACTTGGTTTGTTGACGTTGGAAAATGTGGAACTATAAGGATCTTCTTATCGAGCCATTGAAACACGAAATTAATATCTCGCCCTCTATAAGTCGCATCAACATCATAAAGTCAGGGTCGTCCAAGTAAGACATGACAAACATCCATATCTACCGCATCATATGATGATTTCATCTTTATAATACGCTCGATGGACATTGAAAGCTTGCAAACTTCATGTACTCGAACTTCAGGTCCCTTTTTAATCAATGCAATTTTATACGGTAAAGGATATTCTTTTACCTGTAAATTCAGGGTCTTCACCAAAGCCTTGGAAACTATATTTTTTGTATTGCCACTGTCAATAATCACATTATTGACTTTGCCACCTATGGTGCATCGTGTTCGTAATATCTTGTTGCGTTGAGAGTTGTCTAGTGATTTCGAGGTAATCAAAAGTCATTGGAGGACACACACAACTTCTTCGCTCACATCTCCTTCTGCAATTTCAACACTTGCATAAATATCTCCTTCAAAACTGTGTTCGTCACCACCACTATCCTTTATAAAATTAACTAGACGCCTGATTGGTTGCACTGAAATTCTTTTTTGAGATTAGGGACATAAAGATTATTAGTGACTTGTTGTTGAGGGCAAGGTTGAACTTGAGGATCAGGCTTAACAATGGTTGAAGAGTTTCCACTGAAATTTTATTATGAATTTTTATTTGAAGGACCATCAATAATCGTCGATTCAGTAGGAATAAATGAACTATTTGGACTAGGGTCGGGGAAAATTACCTGGTGTACGCACTGCAGGCCTGCTAAATTAGACTTCTACTTTCATTGTCAAATTGATCACATCTGTCATAGTCCAAATAGTTTGAAGAGCCAAACGATCTTGAATAGCTAGTTTGAGGCCGCCAATATATCGAGCAATAAGTTGGTCTTCAGTTTTGAAAGATCGTGATTAGATATGTAGTGTCTTTAGTGAGTGTTGGAACACTAAGTGAGACTTCGATAATAAACCAGATGATAGACAATATAAAAATGCAGAAAGTAAAGAGACATGAGGTTGGTAACGCAGTTCGGCAATTGCCTACGTCTACGGGGCCACGCTTAGATTTAAAAACAATTCACAGAGTTTACAAATTACAAGACACCCGGTCTAACACAAAGCAAGACTCCCTCTTTTCTTTGTCGCCGTCTCTTCCTAACTTCCTTAATGAATCTGTTTTTGTGAGCTCCCCTCGTCTTGAGATCGATTGCTCTCAGAATCTAAATGTGACAAGATCCCCTTGTCGATGATGATTCCTCTTAGAATCCGTGTATGGCAAGATCCTCCTGAGTTTCAGGTAGCCTTCTCTTGAGACTGAGTTTCAATGAAAATAGCAAAGAAAGCACCTTTGACACCGCCAGTGACAATTGCCGTTGTCTTCGGATGCAATCAATCAACACACTCAGATAACAATAAATTCCAACCAAAACCAGAGTGTGTAAACATTCATTCAATAACCAAAATGAATAATCACAAACTCATTGTTAGTGATTTTCTACACCTAACGTAAGTGCACGTGTCGCTAACAAAGTAATAAAGAGTAAGTAAAAGTCGATCTCACGAGGATAATCTTAACTAAATTTAATTGCTATAAAATTATATAAATTAAAGATGAAATATATAGAAAAATGACTTGAGCGGTAGAATAATATGAAAATTAAGGTTATTCAGAAATAATAAAGATTTAAAATGAAATAAATTAAGAAGATAAAGATGATGGAAGCCTTAGTTAGGGTTGATTTTCTCGTTACATGCAATTTACTATTGATGCTACAGAAAGCTACAGCATTTTCCATAGAATAGCGACAACGAATATTTTTCTAGGGTTCTATCAAATTGCCTAGTTAAACCTATCGATACAATAGGAACATGTAACATCAAATTTGCTCGTCATAACAATTCGAATTAAGCAATAAATATCATGATAGATTGTTCAATGAAAAATACGTAAACTTTCATAGATCTAAGTAAAGCACATAACAAGTACTTTTTCTCCTAACCAAGATAAAGATTATAGCCAAAAATCATGTCAATAAAATATCCAATAAAAATATTTAATAAAAGAAAAATATAAAAAGTAGAAGAAGAAGAATAATGGTTGAAGTCCAATCTTCCGCAGCCAAGCTTCCCTCCTTTTTCTGCTTGTCTCTCTCCTCTTCATTCTGCGTGTCTCCTCCTTCCTCTAGATCTCCTCTTTTATTCTGTTTTATTTTTTTAGCCCGCCTTCTTCTCTCACCTTGATTCTAGGAAATTCTCCAGCCAATTTTCTCTCTCTCATTGATTCTAGCGATTTCTCCAATATTTGTTCATTCTCTTTTGGTTATTCAAATAAAAATCTAATCTTTCATTTTTACTTTCCTGGTAGTAAATCTGTGATCAAACGTGATAACAACAAAATTCAAATTATTGCTAATAATCTGATTTTTTTTTTCTGAAAATAAACATAAAATTCATTAAATTCGTCAATGCTGTAGCAACCTATAGCAATTTCTATAATTTTTACCACTTGTCTTTTATATTCCTTTCAAATCATACGAGTTATATCAAATAAAAATAGTATAAAATAACTCTTTTTTAAGAGTTATCAAATACCTTCAAACTTAAATCATTATTCGTCCTCAAGTGATTTGAAATAAAATCAAAATCAAAGAATTTTCAAGGTAACATTAATGAATTTCATGCAATTTCCAGGATGTTTCGAAACTTGTAATCTTATGAAAAATTCCACTATCACAATTATAAGTAATTAACATAGAGTTATTCCCAATAAAATAAGTTTCCAAAGTGTGTACGCGCTCAAACTTCTCTTCAACTTGCTAAGTTCAATCATCAAAACTAAAATTCACAGTTAATATTAGATTGCTAACTCTTCAATACTTTTCCTAAGTTAATTATATTTCAGAGATTTTTTTTTTAAAATAAATAATAAGTAAGGGATATACATTTTTTATATTGACTTTCTCTTATAAGTCACACTATCTTTTTACGTGATTGACAACATTGGTCATGAAGTTCTCCGGTTACTCAGTAGTGTCACTTAAAGATACATACTCATATAGAACTATAGAGGAGTATAGTCAATAATATTGCAACGGAGTTCTTCCCAAAGTTCCTCTATTTGAATTCTACCCATCGAGTATCCAAAAGACTCACTCGAGATTGAAAGTAGATTAGAAAATTGTAATTATTCTGTTTTTCAGTTGTTTTTTTCAATAACCCCCAAACTTATTAGTTATTATGTTATTATATTTTTAGAAGAACTTTCTATCTCTAATTTTCTTCGGTAAGTATTAAATCGTTCTCATCTAAATTTCACTATGAAATCTAATTAGGATAATCTCCCTAAGCAAACTAAAAAGGAGTTTGTGTGTTATGAATGAAATTTATACTAAAGGGAATAATTATTAATTACATGTTATTAATATGAATTTTTTTTTGACACATTGCACTTCTACATAATTAGAAGAGTCGGACATAAAAGAGAAAAAATATTTCATTCCATTTACTATGCCAGCAAAACTCTAAATGAAACGCAAAAACATTACACAACTACAGAGAAGGAATTGCTCGCAGTAGTATTTGCTTTTGATAAATTCAGAGCGTATTTGATAGGAACAAAGGTGATTGTATACACTGATCATGCAGCCATCAAATATCTGGTTACGAAAAAGGATGTTAAACCAAGACTAATCCGTTGGGTGCTGTTTCTTTTATACATTCTCCATATTGCTATTCACTCATATTTTCCAGAGGAGATAAATGATCAGCAACCTGATTCTTGTAGCCTTTCCTATCGCGGATTTTCAAATCAAATTCTTGAAGAAGTATCACCCAACAGATTAGTCTTGGTTTAACATCATTTTTCGTAACCAGATATTTGATGGCTGCATGATCAGTGTATACAATCACCTTTGTTCCTATCAAATACGCTCTAAATTTATCAAAAGCAAATACTACTGCGAGCAACTCCTTCTCTATAGTTGTGTAATTTTTCTGAGCTTCATTTAGAGTTTTGCTGGCATAGTAAATAGAATGGAATATTTTTTCTCTTTTCTGTCCCAACACTACTCCCATAGCATAATCGCTCGCATCAGACATCAGAATAAAAGGCATAGACCAGTCGGGTCTTGCTATCACAAGCGCGGTCACTAATTTCTGCTTCAACATATTAAAAGCTTCCAAACAGTCTCTGTTAAAGTTGAATGAAGTGCTTTGCTCCAGTAACCTGCATAAAGGTTTAGAAATTTTTGAGAAGCCCTTAATGAAACGACGATAAAATCCTGCATGGCCCAGAAAACTTCGAATCCCCTTTACTGTGGTTGGTGGAGGTAAATTTTTTATGATTTCTACTTTCGCTTTATCCACTTCTAAACCTTTTTCTGAGACTTGATGCCCCAACACTATCCCTTCGGGAACCATAAAATGACATTTCTCCCAATTCAGTACCAGGTTCGTCTCCTGGCATCTGTTCAAAACTCGCTCCAGGTTCTTCAAACATGCTTCAAAAAACTCTCCCATAATAGAAAAATCATCCATAAAAATCTCCAAATATTCTTCGACCATGTGTGAGAATATAACCATCATGCAAAGCTTGAATGTTGCTGGAGCGCACAGCCCAAAAGGCATTCTCTGAAATGTAAAAGTTCCATAAGGACATGTAAACATAGTTTTCTCTTGATTTTTGGGAGCAATCATGATTTGATTATAACCTGAATACCAAACAAGAAAACAATAGAATTTCTTTCTAGCCAACCTGTCTAGCATCTGATCAATAAACGGTAGCGAGAAATGATTTTTTTTTGCATGGCTTTGTTTAATTTTTAGTAGTCCATGCAAATTCTCCATCTTGTTACTGTTCTTGTCGGAACCAGCTTATTCTTTTCATTGGTTATAACTGTTGTCCCATCTTTCTTTAGAACACATTGCACTTTTACCTATCCAATCCAATGCTAATACCCTTACCCCCAAATTTGAAATTGGCAGTGTCCCAACTGCCAAACAAAATAGAATGTAAACAAAAATAGGGGGCAAGAACTTCCCTGGACTGTTAGTCTTCGTTGTCTGGATTGGACTCAGAGTCATTGAGCAGCATGGTTGGAAAATGAGGGAAGGTTGGTCGAGGTTCATCAAAAGACCTGATCAAACTCTCGGCCATTGCTTTGTCGCGAAGTTTGCTGTAGCGCCAGAATACTCTGCTCTTTCATTTTATTCCGCAGAGCCTTGCATCCATATGAAATTTTTGGACCTCATGTTGGCTTATTCTCTGTTCCATCATGAGAAGAGTGTTCTGTTACTTTGCTAGTTTTTCATCCAAAAGCCGCAATCCCTCCATAATTTGTTGTTGGTAGACAATGCTCTCTGCTGATGCTGCAGCTCCACTTGTAGCATTTGAATCATGGGATTTTCGCTTTCTTGGTGCTTCCTCCTCATCAGCTGCTTCTTCCCCCAATTTGTTCAATGCTATTATTTTTACTGCCACAGGAGTAATACCCGATGCTGTTGCCAATTTTTCTTCTTGTTCTTCATAAATCACCCCAACATATTCACATAATCCTGTTATGAGAGAGGGAAAGAAAAATTGCCCCTTGGGTCTTAACACATTAGCACATTAGTGTCTGTATATAATCATTCCCACATTGATGCGTTTTCCAGTCAGAATGCAGTATAAAAAAATGGCTCTATCTTTGATTACATGCTGTCCATGAGAAGAAGGTAATAAACGACTTTTAATAAAATGATACCAGACTTTTGCTTTCAGTAGTAGCTTAATGCGAGGGAATGAGAAGGATCTAGTCTTAGAAACATCCCATTCAGCGTTGGGTTGAGCAATTTCGTTCAGCACAGCTTTCAGGTATGGTGGGGAATGATTATCCGCGTGCATATAATATTCGTCTTCCACTTCCTCTAAATTGTAAAAGGAGTTTATTGCGGCAGGCGTAATCTTTACCTTCCCTTTTTTTGACCCGTACTATCTGGAGTAGCTCGCCTTCAAAATTAGCATAGAATTCGCGAACCAAATTGGTTATCACCTCTTCTGGAAGAGCACAAAACCTCGTCCAGTGGTGCTCTTGAATAATTGAAGCGATATAGCTCGGTACCCAGTGTAGTTGCCTTCTGAAATAACAATCCTTTTTTCTACAGCATAAGTTTTCTGTGTCATTCCTTGGTCATATCAGATTTTTGCTACTTCGGAGATGAATTCCGGCTTGTGCAAATCCTCAGCAGTTTTCCTTCTAAAGCTCTTGGATCTCATGTTGGTATCTGGTATCTGAAAGGGGAAGGAAAATTTTGTGTGGTGCGTGCAAGACTTTGAAAAATTGCTGCAGCGGCTCTAGGGATAAAGAAGAGAAAAGTGGGAATCTGAAAAACTTAAAATTCGAAGGAGAGAGAAATTTTTGTGAAGGTGATCAATTAAAATGAAATAATTGGAGTAAAACTTCTAATTATTTAATTTTAATTATTCCACTCTTTGAAGAAGACAAATAGCCAATCAGGAAGAAAGAAGAATTAATCCTGATCATATCATTGATGATCGAGATCGGCCTATTCAGGATTTTGTCATTCCCATGCTTGATGATCTGAATCCCGGTATTGTTAGACCAGATTTATATGCTATCAGATTTGAGTTAAAACCAGTTATGTTTCAGATACTTCAAACAGTTGGGCAGTTTAGTGGAGTGGTATCTGACAACCCTCATCGTCATCTCAAGGTTTTTGGAGAGGTGAGCGATTCATTCAATTTTCCTTGAGTTTTAGCTGAAGCGTTAAGGCTCAAACTTTTCCCATATTCCTTAAGAGACAGAGCACGAGATTGGTTAAACGGCATTCCATCTAATACTATCACTACATGGAGAGATTTAGCCAAGAAATTCATCATGAAATATCATCTACTAGTGAGGAACGCCAAAATGAGAAATGAAATCACCAGTTTTCAACAGAGAAATGAAATCACTAGTTTTCAACATATAAGGCCTGGGACAGATTCAAGAAATTATTGAGACGGTGCCCTAACCATGGGATACCACATTGGATTCAGCTGGAAATATTTTATAATGGACTTAATGGCCAGAACAGATCAATCATCGATGCTGCAGCAAACAGAACTCTTCTATCAAAATCTTTCAATGAAGCTTATGATTTGTTGGAAAGAATGACAGTGAATAGTTACCAATGGTCTTCAGATAGAGTTTACTCTACAAAGCGTGCATTTGGAGTTTATGATTTGGATGAAGTTTCTGCTTCGAATGCAAAAATTGTCATGATAGAAAACACCATCAAATCAATGAACCAGTCATCAAAGCCAACGACGAGAGAAGTGTCGTGTATCTTCTACGGGGAATATCACGAAGTTAATTCATGTCCTACTAACCCACAATCTGCAAATTATGTAGCATACAACAGGAACAACAATCCATACTCTCAGTCATATAATATTGGCTCGAAACAACATCCAAACTTTCAGTGAAATTTCCAGCAGCAGAACACTACAGCACCAATCAGATCCATAGAAAATTACTCCCAAGGATTTTCGCAAACAACAGATAGTTCGATGCCTAACGAGAAATCACAAAGTTTTACCAGAGAATATGCCTCCAAAACAGACGTAATTCTACAGAATTTGGCTGCGTCCATCAAAAATATTGAAACTCAAGTGGGACAGTTAGCTCAGTCCATGAACACAAGGAATGCAGGGCAATTACCTAGTGATACAGAAGTGCCGCAAAGACTAGGAAAGAAGTATTGCAAAGCCATTGTATTGAGGAATGGAAGGGAACTAGAAATTTCAGAAAAGTAACAGAAAGCAGAAAATTTAAAGAAACAAGATGAGTTGGCTGGACAAGAAGATTTGGGAGAACCAGAAAAGTGCAACCCATAGAATGATGTTGTAGGGACACCGCAGTAGTAGCAGCAAAGGGAATTGAAAATTCAGAGGCCACCACCATCATTCCCTCAAAGACTGCAGAAACACAATCATGACAAGCAATATGAGAATGCATAAAAGAAATATTTCCAGATGAGATAAATGATTAGCAACCTGATTCTCGCAGCCTTTCTTATCTCGGATTTCCAAATCAAATTCTTGAAGAAGTAGCACCCAACGGATTAGTCTTGGTTTAGCATCCTTTTCCATAACCAGATATTTTATGGCTGCATGATCAGTGTATACAATCATCTTTGTTTTATCAAATACGCTCTGAATTTATAAAAAGTAAATACTACTGTGAGCAATTCCTTCTCTGTAGTTGTGTAATTTTTCTGAGTTTCATTTAGAGTTTTGCTGGCATAGTAAATGGAATGGAAATTTTTTCTCTTTTCTGTCCCACTATTCTAATTATGTAAAAGTGCAACGTGTAAAAAAAATAAAAATAAAAATCCTAACTTCGTAATCTTATTGAAGAAATTCATGATCATATATTAATAACATTTAACTAAGAATTATTCCCTTTAGTATAAATTTTCTTCACAACACACAAACTCCTTTTTAGTTTGCTTAAAAAGATTATCCTAATTAGATTTCATAGTGAAATTTAGATGAGAACGATTTAATGCTTACCGTAGAAAATTAGAGATAGAAAGTTCTTCTAAAAATATAATAACATAATAAATAATAAGTTTGAGGGTTATTGAACAAAAAAAAAAACTGAAAAACAGAATAATTGCAATTTCCTAATCTACTTTCAATCTCGAGTGAGTCTTTTGGATACTCGATAGGTACAATTCAAATAGAGGAACTTTGGCAGAAACTTCGTTGCAATATTATTGACTATACTCCTCTATAATTCTATATGAGTATGTATCTTTAAGTGACACTACTGAGTAACTGGAGGCCTTCATGACCAATGTTGTCAATCGCGTAAAAATGTAGTATGACTTATAAGAGAAAGTCAATATAAAAAATGTATATCCCCTCACTATTATTTATTTTTAAAAAAAACCTTTAAAATCTAATTAACTTAGGAAAAACATTGAAGAGTTAGCAATCTAATATTAACTGTGAATTTTAGTTTTGATGATTGAACTTAGCGAGTTGATTAGAAGTTTGAGTGCGTACACACTTTGGAAACTTATTTTATTGAGAATAACTATATGTTAATTACTTATAATTGTGATAGTGAAATTTTTCATAAGATTACAAGTTTCGAAACGTCCTGGAAATTGCATCAAATTCATTAAAGTTACCTTGAAAATTCTTTAATTTTGATTTTATTTCACATCACTCGAAGACGAGTAATGATTTAAGTTTGGGGGTATTTGATAACTCTTAAAAAAGAGTTATTTTATACTATTTTTATTTTATATAACTCGTATGATTTGAGTGAATATAAAAAGCAAGTGGTAAAAATTATAGAAATTACTATAGGTTGCTGCAGCATTGACAAATTTAATGAATTTTATGTTTATTTCCAGAAAAAAATCAGAGATTATTAGCACTAATTTGAATTTTGTTGTTATCACGTTTGGTCAGAGATTTACTAGCAGGAAAGTAAAAATGAAAGATTGAATTTTTATTTGAATGACCAAAAGAGAAGAAGCAAATATTGGAGAAATCGCTAGAATCAATGAGAGAGAGAGAAAATTGACTGGAGAATTTCCTAGAATCAAGGTGAGAGAAGAAGGCTGGCTAAAAAAATAAAACAGAATAAAAGATGAGATCTAGAGGAAGGAGGAGACATGCAGAATGAAGAGAAGAGAGACAAGTAGAAAAATGAGGGAAGCTTGGCTGCGAGGGCAGAGGGCTGCGGAAGATTGGACTTCAACCATTATTTTTCTTCTTCTACTTTTTATATTTTTCTTTTATTGAATATTTTTATTGAGTATTTTATTGACATGATTTTTGGCTAGACGTTTTATCTTGGTTAGGAGAGAAAGTATTCGTTATGTACTTTACTTAGATCTATAAAAGTTTACGTATTTTTCATTGAACAATCTATCATGATGTTTATTGCTTAATTCGAATTGATGTTACATGTTCCTATTGTATCCATAGGTAGATAGAAATTTTAAGATGCATGATTAATTAAATAAATTAAATTGTTGCAAAGTTGTTGACATTAATCTATTTGGCATTGAGAATAGGATTTTAAAAAAATTCGAATCAAGTTTTAATCTTTCAAAGTCGAAAGAAACTCTAGGTCGAATTTAACTAGGCAATTCGATATAATCTTAGAAAAATATTTGTTCTCGCTGTTCTGTGGAAAATGCTGTAGCTTTCTGTAGCATCGATAGTAAATTGCATTTAACGAGAAAATCGACCCTAACCAAGTCTTCCATCATGTTTATTTTTATAATTTATTTCAGTTTAAATCTTTATTATTTCTGAGTAATCTTAATTTTCATATTATTCTACCGCTCAAGTCATTTTTCTATATATTTCATCTTTAATTTATATAATTTTATAGCAATTAAATTTAGTTAAGATTATTCTCGTGAGATCGACTTTTACTTACTCTTTATTTACTTTGTTAGCGACACATGCACTTGCGTTAGGTGTAGAAAATCACTAACAATGAGTTTGTGATTATTCATTTTGGTTATTGAATGAATATTTACACACTCTGTTTATGGTTGGAATTCATTGTTATTTGAGTGTGTTGATTGATTGCATCCGAAGACAACGACAATTGTCACTGGCGGTGTCAAAGGTGCTTTTTTTGTTATTTTCATTGAAACTTAGTCTCAAGAGAAGGCTGCCTGGAACTCAGGAGGAGTTCTGATCGTGGGCAAGGGAATTTTGCCATACACGGATTCTGAGAGAAGTTATAATCGACAAGGAGATCTTGTCACGTTTAGATTCTGGGAGGGATCGATCTCAAGGCGAGGGGAGCTCACAAAAACAGATTCATTGAGGAAGTTAGGAAAAGGCGCCGACAAAGAAAAGAGGGAGTCTTGTTTTGTGTTAGACCGGGTGTCTTGTAACTTTGTAAACTCTGTGAATTGTTTTTAAATCTGGGCGTAGCCCCGCAGATGTAGGTAATTGTTGAACTGCGTTACCAACCTCCTGTCTCTTTACTTTCTGCATTTTTATATTGTCTATCATCGGGTTTATTATTGGTGTCTCACTTAGTGTTCCAACACTCACTAAAGACACTGCTTATCTAATCACGATCTTTCAAAACTGAAGACCAACTTATTGCTCGATATATTGGCGGCCTCAAACTAGCTATTCAAGATCGTTTGGCTCTTTAAACTATTTGGACTATGACAGATGTGATCAATTTGACAATGAAAGTAGAAGTCTAATTTAGCAAGCCTGCAGTGCGTACACCAAGTAATTTTCCCCGACCCATTCCAGATAGTTCATTTATTCCTACTGAATCGACGATTATTGATGGTCCTTCAAATAAAAATTCAGAATAGAATTTCAGTGAAAACTCTTCAACCATTGTTCAGCCTGATCTTCTAGTTCAACCTTGCCCGCAACAACAAGTCACTAATAATCTTTATGTTCTCCCTAATCTCAAAAAAGAATTTCAATGCAACCAATTAGGCGTCCAGTTAATTTTATAAAGGATAGTGGTGTTGGCGAACACAGGTTTGAAGGACATATTTATGCAAGTGTTGAAATTGTAGAAGGAGATGTGGGCGAAGAAGTTGTGTGTGTCCTCCAACGACCTTTGATTACCTCGAAATCAATAGACAAGTCTCAACGCCACAAGATATTACGAACACGATGCACCATAGGTGGCAAACTCAGTAATGTGATTATTGACAGTGACAATACAAAAAACATAGTTTCCAAGGCTTTGGTCAAGACCTTGAATTTACAGGTAAAAGAATATCCTTTACCGTATAAAATTGCATTGACTAAAAAGGGACCTGAAGTTCGAGTACATGAAGTTTGCAAGCTTTCAATGTCTATCGAGCGTATTATAAAAATGAAATCACATATGATGCGATAGATATGGATGTGTAGCACTCGGCGATTATTGACTTGAATTGACGTTAGTGGTGTATGTTTTTATGGAATTAGGGGGATATGACTAATTACTTGAGTATGTTAATGAAGGGAAATGAGAGAAACAAGGGTTAGGTTAAAGTTGGATTGACAAGGGCATATGTGTAATTTGTGAAACATATGATATAAATGAAGGGTTTAGCGAAGGGTTTTAGCCGCCACCTTATTCCATTTTCCCTTTTCAGAGCTTAGCTCAGCAGGTTCCCTCGGCAATTCTCTTGCCCGATTTCTTAAATCTAGGTTTGAGCAAACTCTTGAAGTAGCTTACAACCAAACATTTTCCAGGAGGCCAGGTAAGTAGAGTATGTGTGTGGCTTCGGGCCTACATCACAAAACAGTAGGTTATGTGCATGCTTTGTATGTTTTCGGTATGTCTTGCATCATGTTTTTGAAAGAACACGAAAATGAATTTACACGTGAAATGACATGGCAAGGTATGAGCAGAATGAATCAGATTAACTATTAATGGAATTAATCCGCCCCTTAATCGAGACAGAGGATGTATGCTTTGGGAAACATGATCCACTTCCCATCGAACAGGGGGATCAAGATTAGCTATTAAGAAAACTAATCCGCCCCTTAATCGAGTCAGAGGATGCAGACTTTGGAAAAATTGATCCGCTTTCCCATCGAACAGGGGGATCAACAGGGAACGACCATTAATACAATTGAGTTGTGAAAGTAGAAACTGCATGAATAGGGTTTATGTTTCAGCATTTCATTTCATTATTGCTCTACTTATTTAGCATTAGGCTAATAGATGAGTTTTGTGATGTAGGTGCAGAGGTGACTACAGGTGAGTTCTCTGAGTATATTAAGGAATAGGGGTAATTGGAGGAGTGCATTCATGCAACAGCTTGGTAACTGATGATGCGATTTAACCAGTGGCGGTGTGTGAATTTTAGTAGACTATCGAGTAGCCAATGAGTAGCCGAATTTTTAAATTGATAGTGATGACTTTTAACGTTTTGATTACAGGTTTGAAGACTCTGATTATGAAACTTGTTGATTTTGAAAGAAGTCCTTTGAATTGAAATTACTAGAAGTGTGGATTTGACTAAGTTTTGGATTAGTGTTGTTTGTAAATGGTTATGGTCAAGATGCTTCAAGTTTTCATAGCTGTTGAAGTTGTCCACCGATTAGTGCATAATCGGTTAAAGTGTTGTTCAGTTGTTAGAAATGTCGTCCATTCTGTGGGTGAAAACAGTCGTCCACAGGTAATTCGAAGGTAAAATAGTCGTCCAAAGTTGTCGTCCATTCTGCGGGCGAAAATAATCGTCCAAACTGTAAGTGAAATGATATCGTCAAAAGTTGTCGTCCAAAGTAAGTAGTCACGTGGACTGGGGGTGATAAAGTCACGTGGTCCGTGGACGATAAATTTAAGTCTATGGACGTTAGTCTGTGGACGATGAGTCTATGTAACCCGTGAGTAATGAAGTCACGTGGACTATGGACAATAAAGTCACGTGGTCTGTGGACGATAAATTTAAGTAAGTCTGAGGACGACAATCCGTAGACAATAAGTATATGTAGCCGTGGACGACGAGGAACAGTTGTCCGAAGTATGAGTAAATTGTCATAGAGATTAGTGGAAGAGTCATCGTCCAAAGTTGTCATCCAGAGTGTTGTCGAAACAGTGTCCATTCAAATTAACGTTGTCTGGTCGACGTAGTCTGGTTGACAAAGTCTGGTCGACGTAGTCTGGTCAACGTAGTTTGTTCGATGTAGAGTCTGGATGATGTAGTTTGAGCGATGAGTTATGGTGACAGTTTCTGTGGACGACAGATTACCTAGTACTGTCGAACTGACTGCAGATGTCGCAGAGAGATTTTAAACGATTTTGAACTCAAAGTTTTGCTAGTCTGTTTTCGTCACGACTCTGTTTTTACATAAATGTTTTCTGCTGCAAAGTTTTGATGTTTTAAACAATGTCGATTTTTTCCGTTGAGTGGAGTTTTAAATTTTACCAGAATTTCTTAGTTCAGTTTAGTGAGTGTGAGTAGCAACCCGGGTTGATTAATTCGGGGCGTTACAGTATGGTATCAGAGACATTTGGTTAAATCGTTTAGAAGATTACTCATTAGTGTCGATCGTCGCGTGGGAGTACTCCAACAACTGTAAGTGTTTATGTTAACCTTACTATCTAGATATTTATGAGAGTAATTTACCTTGTTCAGGAATATAGCAAAATGTCTAGACGACCAGGAAGACCAAGAGTACCGAGAGAGATACCAAATTTGGGAAGTGATGAGGATCCTAGTGTGATTAGGCAGCTGACAGAGTTGGTGCGTCAGTAGTCCGAACAATTAGGGCTACTATTGAACCAAGAGGTGCCAGGGACTGCCAACTCGAGTTCCAGCAATGAGCAATCGGGAGACAGATTCTGGAGATTACAATCGCCCACGTTTGATGGACAGTTATCCGATCCAATTGTTGCCGAGGAATGGCTTAAGAAGATTGAGAGTATGTTCAGGTATGCCAATATTGGAGAAAGAGACAAAGTCACTTTGGCAATGTTCCATTTGGCCAGGGATGCTCAGCTTTGGTGGGAAACAATGGAGACCACCACTGATGTCCTGGCAATGTCTTGGACACAATTTAAGGAAGCTTTCTATGAGAAATACTTTAAAAGCACTGTCCAAACCTCAAAGAAAGTGGAGTTTCTGAACTTGAAACAGACGGGGCCTATGTCTGAGTACAACAGAAAATTTGAGTCCCTGTCCAGGTTTGCTGGACACCTCGTACGCAGGAATGAAGATAAAGTTTTCCAATTTGTGCATGGACTGAAGCTAGAGATTTACAAGGGGATCAAGTTTTCTGGTATTAAAGGTCTGCCTTACAGTGAAGTTGTGTCCACGACATTGGAAGTAGAAGAAGCAGAATTGAAGTGTTTTGGACCGAGAGAAGCTCAACGAAAGTTCATTCGAGAGATCACTCAACCGCACCAACAGCAAGGGATGAAAAGGGCCAATGAAGGCCAAGGCAGTCAGGGAAGGGAGAAGAAAGTATAGAATACTAAGAAATTTCCTCAGTGTTCGAAATGTTTGAGAAATCACCCGGGCGAGTGCAGAATTGGTTTGGAAAAGTGTTTCAACTGTGAAGAAGTTGGACACAGGTTCAAAGACTGCCCGAAGCCCAGAGTTATTCGATGTTATAACTGCAATGATGTGGGCCATGTTAATAGGGACTGCCCAGCTCTGAAGAAGGGTGCTGCTAAAGTGAAACAGATGATATTCTCCATGATTGGATCGGGTGAAGATGACCAGTCAGCCGTGGTGTCAGGTACTGTGCTGATTAATTCAGTGTCTGCTTAAAGTTGATTAAAGTGAAGTCAACAATTGAAAGGACTGTTGAGTGTTATAATGTATGGCTTAGAATGATTTCAATTAGAGACCTAAGGGTTTTTCAATACTCGATGAGTACTAGATGCTATAGTTGGGTGGATAGTTTAGAGTGAACTAATTATTAGACCGAGGTAAATTTGGTGGTATTTGGAGATAAATGAGGTAAGAGTTAGTCAAGTGTAATGAATGTAGATATGGAAGTTCGGGGAGAAAATTGAAGACTGGGAGTGATTTTATGTACTGCTTCGTGCGGAATTGAACGAACTTAATTCCAGAAAACTAGAACTGAACCTAAGTTAAAGGAGTTTGAGTGCTTAGGTTATAATTGATTGAGTTGTAGTCAATGGATGCATAAATGGTTGAGTGTCAAAGTACATAGTTAGAGTCGTTTGAACTTTGGAGACTTAGGGATTGCCAGAGATCAATAGGTGACTAAGGTTATAGTAGAATCGAAACAAGTGTTGCGAGCATAGTTATGACAAAAGTATTGGAGTATACAATCGGGAAAATATTACTTGGGAGATATAAGTTAGTTCGGGTGTATATAGGGATTTCTAACGCCGGTATAATGAGGGGACATGCATGAAGATTTGTGGATGACATTTTTAAAAAAGGTGAGCTGTTTCTTTCTGCGACTTTAGTAACTTGGGGTAGAGAGAGATTTATAAGAAGTATGATGAAGGGGATCAGAAACGAGGGCACAGGCAGTTAGGGAGTTATCTGAACTCGCAGAATGTTGGATGTTATGAGTGATTCCCATGGATTAGCAGAACATTGAGATCCAACCTACTCTTATATACAAGGAGAAATCAGTGAAAATTCTAGATTTTGCAATGAATGTTTTACGCAACAAGGAAATTGCGATTAAGAGTGTTATGTGAGCTTCAACAAGGTTGCGAACATGGAGAGCTAGAAGAATGTTTAGAACCAGAGTTGGATGTAGAGACTTAAAGTATACCTTGATGGAATGGTTGATAGTTTAAGTATTGAGAGCTTGAGTTGGGATTGATAAGTAGAAATGAGATGGTAGAATAGAAAGGAAATGAAAATCGAGGATTTAGGATAAGAGGTTTACTTACTAAGTCTTTGGTGTTACGTAATTAAGGATCTATTGAGGACTTGATCAGATTATGTAAGTGTTTGATTGACACGGAAGTAAGAGGGGAGGAATTAGATGAACTTAACACAAAGAGAAGCTAGAGTCGAAACTGAGTAAGTGAAAGTCAGGAGGGTAGCGTTAGAGTGAGTAAGTTGAGAGATGACTACGCCATGAATTTTGAGGACAAAATTCTTTTAAGGAGGGTAGATTTAGCACCCGGCGATTATTGACTTGAATTGACGTTAGTGGTGTACGTTTTTATGTAATTAGGGGGATATGACTAATTGCTTGAGTATGTTAATGAAGGGAAATGAGAGAAACAAGGGTTAGGTTAAAGTTTGGATTGACAAGGGCATATGTGTAATTTGTGAAACATATGATATAAATGAAGGGTTTAGTGAAGGGTTTTAGCCGCCACTTTATTCCACGTTCCCTTTTCGGAGCTTAGCTCAGCAGGTTCCCTCGGCGATTCTCCTGCCCGGTTTCTTCAACCTAGGTTTGAGCAAACTCCCGAAGTAGCTTACAACCAAACATTTTCCAGGAGACCAGGTAAGTAGAGTATGTGTGTGGCTTCGGGCCTACATCACAAAACAGTAGGTTATGTGCATGCTTTGTATGTTTTCAGTATGTCTTGCATCATGTTTTTGAAAGAACACGAAAATGAATTTACATGTGAAATGACATGGCAAGGTATGAGCAGAATGAATCAGATTAACTATTAATGGAATTAATCCGCCCCTTAATCGAGACAGAGGATGTATGTTTTGGGAAACATGATCCACTTCCCATCGAACAGGGGGATCAAGATAAGCTATTAAGGGAACTAATCCGCCCCTTAATCGAGTCAGAGGATGCAGACTTTGAGAAAATTGATCCGCTTCCCATCGAACAGGGGGATCAACAGGGAACGACCATTAATACAATTGAGTTGTGAAAGTAGAAACTGTATGAATAGGGTTTATGTTTCAGCATTTCATTTCATTATTGCTCTACTTATTTAGCATTAGGCTAATAGATGAGTTTTGTGATGTAGGTGCAGAGGTGACTACAGGTGAGTTCTCCGAGTATATTAATGAATAGGGGCAGTTGGATGAGTGCATTCATGCAACGGCTTGGTAACTGATGAGGCGATTTAACCAGTGGCGGTGTGGGAATTTTAGTAGACTATCGAGTAGCCAATGAGTAGCTGAATTTTTAAATTGACAGTGATGACTTTTAACGTTTTGATTGTGGTTTGAAGACTCTGATTATGAAACTTGTTGATTTTGAAAGAAGTCCTTTGAATTGAAATTACTAGAAGTGTGGATTTGACTAAGTTTTGGAATAGTGTTGTTTGTAAATGGTTATGGTCAAGATGCTTCAAGTTTTCATAGCTGTTGAAGTTGTCCACCGATTAGTGCATAATCGGTTAAAGTGTTGTTCAGTTGTTAGAAATGTCATCCATTCTGCGGGCGAAAACAGTCGTCCAAAGTCGTCAGGTAATTCGAAGGTAAAATAGTCGTCCAAAGTTGTTGTCCATTCTGCGGGCGAAAACAGTTGTCCAAACTGTAAGTGAAATGATATCGTCAAAAGTTGTCATCCAAAGTAAGTAGTCACGTGGACTGGGGGTGATAAAGTCACGTGGTCCGTGGACGATAAATTTAAGTAAGTCTATGGACGTTGAGTCTGTGGACGTTGAGTCTATGTAACCCGTGAGTAATGAAGTCACGTGGACTGTGGACGATAAAGTCACGTGGTCCGTGGAGGATAAATTTAAGTAAGTCTGTGGACGACAATTCGTAGACGATAAGTCTATGTAGCCGTGGATGATGAGGAACAGTTGTTCGAAGTATGAGTAAATTGTCATAGAGATTAGTGGAAGAGTCATCGTCCAAAGTTGTCGTCCAGAGTGTTGTCGAAACAGTGTCATTCAAATTAACGTAGTCTGGTCGACGTAGTCTGATCGACGTAGTCTGGTCGATGTAGTTTGTTTGATGTAGATTCTGGATGATGTAGTTTGAGCGATGAGTTCTGGTGACAGTTTCTGTGGACGACAGATTACCTAGTAGTGTCGAACAGACTGCAGATGTCGCAGAGAGATTTTAAACGATTTTGAACTCAAAGTTTTGCTAGTCTGTTTTCGTCATGACTCTGTTTTTACATAAATGTTTTCCGCTGCAAAGTTTTGATGTTTTAAACAATGTCGATTTTTGCTGTTGAGTGGAGTTTTAAATTTTACCAGAATTTCCTAGTTCAGTTTAGTGAGTGTGAATAGCAACCCGGGTTGATTAATTCGGGGCGTTACAGGATGTTTGTCATGTCTTACTTGGACGACCCTGACTTTATGATGTTGATGCGACTTATAGAGGGCGAGATATTAACTTCGTGTTTCAGTGGCTCGATAAGAAGATCCTCATGGTTCCACATCTTCCGGCGTCAACGAACAAAGTATATTCCTCTGAATGAATTTTTTGCAACTATAAAACTAGAGGGAGAGTTCTTTTAAGGGGAGGAGATTGATGTAAGACAAGCAACCCAAACAAGCCCATGAATTGTGTTTTATTTTTACTTTAATAGTTAGCTTTATTATTTTAATATTTTTTCGTTATTTTAATTTTAATCGTTTTAATTTCTGTTTCCTACTTAAAGGGTTAAGATAGATAATTAAGGTTATACTTTTGACAATTAATGTAATTTTCTATATTTTGAGAGGTATTTCTTTGGTATTATTTTATTTCTCTATTTAGATTAAAAAACAGAACTTCTGTTGTACCATTTATATTATATTATAATAATTTTATCAATAAGTTAATGACACATAATTAGTCCCTCAGATTTTGAGAATAGAATGTAAGATCACATAGTAAATATAAGATAAGACAAATGTTAAAATTAAAAGTGAAATTAGTGGGTAAAACGAATTCCAAAACCAAGGACAAAAATAGTTTTCTTGTCATTCATCTTATAATAATTTTCTTGCCATTCATCTCATTTTTAAACACCAATTTTGTTCCTATAATTGGATGATCAACTAGTTTTGGAACAAGTTCCCAAACATTGTTCCTTTCAAATTGGTTTAGCTCTTCCTGCATAGCCACAATCCAGTTTTCATCCTGCTCTGCTTCCTCAAATTTCTTAGGTTCAACTTGTGAAATGAATGCCACATTGGCACAGAGATTCCTAAAAGAGAATCTAGTCTTCACTCCTAAGGAAGGGTCACCTAAAACTTCATCTAAAGGATGATTTTTAACAAATTTCTAGTCCCTAGGTAGAGCACTATTTTCATCCTTGATTGGGACAATTTCTAAGGATTTTGAGGATCTATTTTTTCCTTGAATGATTTCTGCAGATTTGTCTAAGGAGAGAGAATCTAATTGCTTTTCTAAGATATCATCCTCATCCACATTGATTGTGAGATGAGGAGATTCATCAAAATTGACATGCACAGATTCTTCTACAACTAGTGTTTTTTTGTTGAACACCCTCTATGATTTACTGGAAAGAGAATAACCAAGGAAAATTCCAAGATCAGATTTGGAATCGAATTTTCCCAAATTATCCTTGGTTTTTAGAATAAAGCACTTACATCCAAAAGCTCTAAAGTATTTTACAGAAGGGGTTTTTCCATTACAAAGCTCATAAGGAGTTTTCTCAAGAATTAGTCTTATGGAGACCCGATTAAGCACGTAACAGGCTGTTGAAACAGCTTCAGCTTAGAAATACTTTGGAAGGAAATTTTTATTGAGCATAGTCCGAGCTAGCTCTTACAGAGACCTATTTTTTCTCTCAACAACACCATTTTGCTGAGGAGTTCTAGGGGAGGAGAAATTGTGCTCAATTCTATATTTGAGACACAAGAGTTCAAATTTCTCATTTTCAAATTCTCCACCATGATCACTACGAATAGCAACAATGGTGAGCTCCTTTTTATTGAACTCTTTTCCTAAAGCTAGAGAAGGTATCAAAGGTCTTATCCTTTGACTTCAAAAAGTATACCCAAGTGAATCTAGAGAAGTCATCGACAATGACATAGGCATAGAATTTTTCACCTAGACTGGCTACATTAGAAGGACCGAAGAGGTCCATGTGAAGAAGCTGAAGAGGCTTGGAGGTAGAGATTGCATTCTTTGATGCAAAGGAACTTTTGATCTGCTTGCCCATTTGGCAAGCTTCACAGACCTTATCCTTTTCAAAGGATATCTTGGGAATCCCTCTAACTAAATTATCCTTAGTAATCTTAGCTAAGGTATCCATACCTACATGTCCTAATCTCCTATGTCAAGTCCAACTATCAACCAACAGATTCACAACAAGGCATTTTTCATCAACTTATTCAAAGTTATCTAAATCAATAATATAAATATTTTCTTTTCTATAACCTTTGAACAGAACTTTTCTATTTGAGACATCATTAATCACACATTCATTTGATTTAAATATCACTTTATAACGTTTATCACACAGTTGACTTATACTAAGCAGATTATGCTTTAACCCTTCTACCAGCAAAACATTTTCTATAATAGAGTTGACAGGGTTACCTATGTTGCCAATGCCAACGATTTTACCCTTTTGGTTTTCACCAAAAGTAACATTCCATTTCTTCTTGTTGACAACAGCAAATTTGGTTGAGTCTCCTGTCATATGCCTCGAGCATGCACTGTCGAGGAACCACTGATTTTTCCTGAGAGAGCAATCAACCTGCAAAATAGAAATCCAGTGTTCTTCTTAGGTACCCAAATCTTTTGGGTCCTAGTGTTAGTTTTGGTTCCTTTAGGAACCCACTGTAATCTTTCACTCGATTTCTTATCAAGTTTCAGAGGACATTCATATGATTTATGTCCTATCTCATTACAAGCATGGCATGCAGTTGATTTAACAAAGAAATTCTTATATGCTTTCTTTTTATTAAACTTCTCATATCCTAAGCCTGCTTTATCAAATGTTACCCTCTGACTACCTAACAGCATGTTCAAATTCTCACTACCGTTAGTGAATTTCAGAACAATATTATTCAGATTCTCATTTTTACTTATGAGATCCTTAGTTTTCATTTTCTGTAGACTAATCTCTTTAGCATGCTTTTCAACTAAGTCCACATTTGCCTTTTTCAACAGGTTGTATTTAGACTTAAGCATGCCAAATTGCTTAACTAAGTCATTAAAAGCATCAATCATATCACCATCATCGGTTTCACTGTCACTAGAAGAATGACTAACCTCATCCTCCTTGGCCATGAAGCACAGGTTGGCTACTTCCTCATCTTCTGAGGAAGTGTCACTCTCACTATCATCCCATGTGGCCTTCATTGCCCTCTCATTGAATTTCTTGGGGCCTTTCTTTGCTTGAGGACATTTGGCTTTGATATGTTTTTGGCTTTCCACATTCAAAACAAGTTATCTTCTTATCCTGTTGAGGTTTTTCTCCTCTAGAGAATTTCCTTCCATGCATCCTTTTTCTCTGAAGAAACTTGCTGAATCTTCTAGTAATAAGAGCTATGTCCTCCTCTTCATATTCTTCCTCAGAGTCATCCTGTTTGCTCGAGGAAGCCTTAAGCGCTATATCCTTCTTTTTGCTGATCTCTTTCTCCTTGAGATCTTCCTTGTCATTGGCTCTCATGGTTATCTCATGAGTCATTAGAGAGCCAATGAGCTCTTCAAGTTTGAGCACTTTGAGATCCCTAGCCTCTTGTATGGCTGTCACTTTTGGTTGCCATGCTCTCGGTAGGCATCTCAGAATTTTCCTTACCTGTTCTTCGCTGGAGTAAATCTTGCCAAACACTTTTAAGCCATTAGTAATGTTAGTAAATCTAGTAAACATTGAACTAATGAATTCTTCTTTTTCCATAGAAAATAATTCATAATCGTGAACTAACATGCTCAATTTATTCTCTTTTACTTGGTTGGTTACCTCATGTGTGACTTCTAATAAATACCATATCTCCTATGCACTATCACACCTTTGAACTCTGTTAAACTCGTCTCTGTTCAGTGCACAGTATAAGGTGTTAACAGCTTTAGCATTTAGACTCAAATTTCTCTTATCGGATTCTGTCAATTCATGAGGGGCCTTAGGAACACTAATCTCGTTTCCAGTTTTCATGGCTCTAAATGATCCATATTCTATAATATTCCATATATCATAATTCATAGCCTGAACAAAAATTCTCATCCTAGACTTCCAATAGACAGTCATTTCCATCAAAGAATTGAGGTCTAGTAATAGATTGGCCTTCTACGTGTGCTGTGTTAGTGTTGAATGCCATTTTAACTGTATCACATAATATTTCTAATTCACAAATATGACAATATTTAACAACCTCGCTCTGATACCAATTGTAGAACCGTTATTGTCTAAGAGGGGGGTGAATTAGACTTTTTAAATTAATTTCTTTACCTAATTGTTTTCTCTTTTTGTATGCAATCCCTAAGTTTACAATAAATAAACAAGCAAGCTAAAGTAAGAGATAGAGAGAAATTGACACCGTAGTTTGCCTACGTCCACGCTCCAAGGCTCCCCCTTGAAGATTCCTTTCTCCTCCTCTAGAGAAAACTAGATCGAACTTTACGGGCGTCGATCTACTGCCTTTTACACTTTGATTGATCTTCACGGGCATCAATCACGGCCTTACAACTTTTACAAGATGAATACAGTTTGCACACGGCTACACTCTCTCAAAGATATAAATCTCAAGTTTAAGAGCAGAGGGGTGTAGAAAAAATAATAGAGTATTACACAGCTTTTGCGTATTAGGGTTCAGAGAGAATTTCGGTAAAAGTTGTTCTCCTAAGCTTTGTTCTTCTATTTATACTCTGTCTATATTCGGCTTCGCGTTTATAATCTGCTTTAAAAAATATGACCGTTGTGAGTAGTCCGTACGCAGAAAAATAGTCGTTTGAATTCTGGTGTCACTATCGCTTGCAGTCTTTAAGGTCTGGCATTGAGACTTTGGATGATGAAGCTGTGGACAAGTATTTCGGACAATGATGCTGTGGACAAGTACTTTGGACGACAGCGTTTCTCTTTTAAACTGTGGACGACAGCGTCTTTCCTTTGAGCGTGGACGACTGCGTCTTTCCTTTGAGCGTGGTCCTTTGAGCGTGGACGACTGCGTCTTTCCTTTGAGCGTGGACGACTGCGTCTTTCCTTTGAGCGTGGACGACTGCGTCTTTCCTTTGAGCGTGGACGACTGCGTCTTTCCTTTGAGCGTGGACGACTGCGTCTTTCCTTTGAGCGTGGACGACTGCGTCTTTCCTTTGAGCGTGGACGACTGCGTCTTTCCTTTGAGCGTGGACGACTGCGTCTTTCCTTTGAGCGTGGACGACTGCGTCTTTCCTTTGAGCGTGGACGACTGCGTCTTTCCTTTGAGCGTGGACGACTGCGTCTTTCCTTTGAGCGTGGACGACTGCGTCTTTCCTTTGAGCGTGGACGACTGCGTCTTTCCTTTGAGCGTGGACGACTGCGTCTTTCCTTTGAGCGTGGACGACTGCGTCTTTCCTTTGAGCGTGGACGACTGCGTCTTTCCTTTGAGCGTGGACGACTGCGTCTTTCCTTTGAGCGTGGACGACTGCGTCTTTCCTTTGAGCGTGGTGTTTTCTTTCACGTGGACGATTGATTCTGTCTTGACTGTGGACGATTGATTCAGACTAACTAATTAACACTTAGCCAAAAAAATCGTCAGAAAACATAATACCCTTTTCAAAGGGCATTTCCAGATAAATGCAATAAACATAATAAACCAATTATCCAGTTCGTAAATTTCATATTATTCATACTCATCAAATTAAACTTAATCAATAGTCTACCAATATCAAGTTAATCATATTTATCCAGATTAAACATAATCATCAAAAATATAGTTACTTAAAACTTAAACACATTTAAGCAAACAGCGTCCTTAGTGGTGGTGGCGGTGGCGGCGGCGTCCTCCATCGGAACATCCCGAGATGTAGAGGCTCCAGGATCTTCCTTGGGCATCCAAGACCCGTCCACTTCGACCATGCTCATCCGAGTAAGATGAATCCTGTCAAATACATCGTCAGATCTGTGTGATATGATATGCTCTCCTCTAGACACCTGAAGCTGAGATCGCTCGACGATCTTCCAAATCAATGAACCGAACGACATACTCTTGTTTTTTGTTCGCCCGACTTCGTGCATTTGACTTACAATCATGAATCCCGGGTCGAACGTCGCGCCACTGTATAGCTTCTACATAATATAGAGATTCATCCAGCTAACAAGATCTATGTGTCCATCCCTTGGCAACAAGTTGTGGCTGATTAGGTTGTGAACAACCCGAGCCTTGACGTTCAAGGACTTTGATCTGGGCTTCACGAACCCTGCAATGTTTGAATTGCAATTGATTTGTCTCAGGAACTCTAATCCTTTTGCTGTCTGGGCAAAATCACACTCTCGGGAAGAGTGATAGTATTTCTCTGCGTCTTCTTCGACAAATTTGAGTAATTCGTTGATATCGTGATATGAACTAAGCAAGGCCAAAAATCAAAGTTAATCATATGAACCAAGGAAGGTCAAAAATCAAAGTTTCAATCATAGATTTTTCAAACATGGATAAAGATTCATTGAAGGAAGATGATGCATTTGAAAGTGTACAAAAAGAGTTTTTGATTAAAAAAACTACAAGTAGAATCTAAAAAGATATTTGGAGAGAGATGCATGAAGATTTACAAAGATTATAAAGAGAATTATAAAAATTCACACGAGTTTGAAAGAGATAAAGATTCATGCGGATTAGAGAGAGATAAAGATTTACGTGAACAAGAGGGATAAAAACATAACAACAAAAACATACACATACAAAATCCATTCAGAGTTTCATTTTCTCTATCAAATTTGGTAAGCACTTATTTCCTAATTCTTGAAGAAAGGTGGACCATGAATTTAGGAAGGAGAGCCACGAAATTCATCAATCAAATTAGTCTAAGTTTCCTTTTATTACGTAGTCAAAGTTTCTTTTTATTAATTTGTAAGTTTCCTAATCTTTAGATATTTTCTAGTCTTTAGATGTTTCCTAATTACTTTCTTATTAAATTAGAATAGTTTGTAACCTATTTAAAGGCATAAACCTTACAATATTAGAAAAAGCAATATACACGATTTTGAGTTACTCTTTGTGAGAATTCTCTCTTTAGTTCTTTGTGACGAACTAGATCTTCTTCAAGTTAAAACTTGAAAGATCAACTTGATATCTTTGATTCTAACCACAAGTTTGGTTATAGGTCAAGCTCCTTGGTTGATAACTTTGGTTCTGTCGGCAAGATTCGATTGGGGTCAAGTTCCTTTTACTTGATTTCAAAGGCGTTCTTGAGTTTCTATTCCGCGTTGTTGAAGGGTCTCGGATTTGATATACCCGTGGTTCTTATCATTTGTGTAGTTTTTTAATCAAAAACTCTTTTTGTACATTTTTAAATGCATCATCTTCCTTCAATGAATCTTTATCCATGTTTGAAAAATCTTTGATTAAAACTTTAATTTTTGGTCTTCCTTGGTTTATATCATATCGTTTGTAGAGATGACAATATCTGTACTGAATAGGTACGATTCCAAGTATCCCGACCTCCTTGTACCAACCAAGTTCGGATAAAATAAGCGAACAACTCTGTCACAGCTATTTCCTTGTATGTCGTACACCCCCTGCAAGGAGATTTTGTCCAACATCTTCTTGATTTTCAATGACTCCCAACCGTAAAAGTTGTCAATCTTCCAATAAATAATCGAGCGGTTTGACGTATCCCGCTCGAATTGTTCCTCACACGCTCGGTTTCAAAAATCCATCGGCGATGGCTGCGGCTCTTCCTCTCGGTTTGATGGCCCATCTCGGTTTGCCGTTTGGGGAACCTTTCGACCAACAAAAGTTATGGGGGCCATTTTTAGATCGGTTTTGGCAATTTTCAGCAAGGTTTTTCAGATTTTTTTGGGTTTAGGCTCGATTTTGTGAGATTTTAGCAAATACAACTGACGTTTTGGAAGATTTCGGTAAAAATGGGTCGGTTGTGACAATTTCGACGTCAGTTTTGATGATTTTGGATCGGTTTTGACAATTTTGAGGCTGGTTTTTGGTGCTCGATCTTTTGGTTTTGGGCGACAAAGATTTTACCTAATTTGGACGATAGAAAAAGGGTTGCGGTTCGCTATTGGAAAAAAATTTTCCCGATTGAAGAGACCTAGGGTTTTAAAATCACGACGACGGTCGACCTGTGAGGGTGTGCACCCCATGCATGTTCTATACGTGATCAACCACCTAAAATGAGGCGATTAACCGCATAACGTGGCTTAACGACCCCCCCCCCCCCCCCAATTGCCCCCGCGTTATGCAATTAACCGCCTCATTTTAGGCGGTCGACTCCGTTCTAGGTCCCTAACGAACACGATTAACTAGTGTAAGACACAAGGTTAACCGTTGTCTTTGAAAAAACAAGTGCAGAGAGTCAGCGGTCGACCGCAAAGTGTAACACTCGGCTTTACGGGATTTAATTTTATTCCAATATAAGCGGCATTTTTGTAAATACGTCGAATTAAGTACGTTTTACGAGCGGAAAGTTCTAACAAAGCCGTAATTATAAATTAGAATTTATTGTGAAATATGAGATTTTGGAGAAAACGAATCGTTAGTTAAATAACGAAATAACTAACGAAACAAATAGAAATTAAAGGGAGGGGCAAATAAGTAATTTTGCAGGTCAATTTTAATTAAAAATCAACGATTCCCTCACTCTCCCCTCTCACCCACGCGAACCCCATTTTCTCTCCACCCTTTTGGCGATTTTCATTGCCTCTCGTGCGTTTCTCCTCCACGCCGGCGATTCTCCTCCTCCGACGGCTCGAGTCTTCACGTTTTCCTTCGTCTTCACTCCCTAGGTAAGGCTCTAAGTTTTATGAACGATAGATTTTAATTTCTAGGGTTTAAAACGATTAGGGTTCGTTTAGGGTTTTCGTTAAAAACGTGGATTTATGTTTGAAATTGATAGGTTTAGCGTAGTTATACCTTTAATCGACGTATTGATGTTTATTGGACTTAGATAAACGATTTATTGGTTAATGTTGGAATTTTGGTTGGTTTAGAGCTTGAAAAACTCCATTAATGGAGGTTTGGAAGTTCACGAGCACGAGTTGCTCGATAAAATACCTCAATGAGCTAGAATAGAGTTTAGGAGATTTTCTTTAGCTAGGAGTTAGTAATTTTCTAAGCTTGATAGTTTAGAATTGGTTTAAATGAAATGTTGTGCATTGCCTTAGGTAAACAACGCTCGTGGACGGAGCTCGGTGTGCAACGGACGCGAGGTAAGTCTTCGTGATTTGTTTGGCCGTCTTGGCCTACACCATAAGAATATACGTTAAATTGAGGAATTGGAGATATGTAGTGTTTGGGGTAATTAGAACGGGTAGTTAGATTTATGTTTTGTTAGGTTGTTAATTGTTAGTTTGTTGTTTATTGTTTGTATGTTCTGTTTGTTTATATTTCGTTCATGGCATAATATCTGTTCACGCATCATTGTTGTTTGAACGGCATGAAAACTGAGTTTTCTATGCATATTTTCATGAAAAGGAAAACGATAACGAAAAGGTAATGAATGTAATGACGGTCACGTCGGTGGCGGTGGTTCAGACATGGCTGTCAGATGAAGCATGTTTTTCCCCCAGTTAGATACGAGGGGCTGTCCAATCGCCGGATGTGCCACTCCTATCTAGCGAGAGAGAAGCCCCGGTGACGTAAATGAAATGAAATGAATAGCGAAAAGGTAGGACGCATGATTTATAAACTGTACATGCATAGCATTAGCATTCACGAGCATTCACTTAGATTTACTGAGCCTCTAGCTCACGTGTTTAATTCTATGGTGTAGGTGATTTTGAGATAGGTGAGGAAGACGTCCCTCCGCCTGAAGTATGAGCACGTTGAAGGAGGATGGCCCGTGGGAGTACGCTGGCAGTCGGTGCGTGATTTTGACCCGTGGGGACGTAGGTAAATATTTTGGGGAATCAATAGATAGGATATAGGAAATTGTATAGTTAAACATTTTAGGATGCTTGGATCTGGACATAATATATAGTGTTTTTGAAAAAAATTGAAAGGATTTTGTAATGTTTGATATTTTTGAACAGGATGAAATGTTAAACTTTTAAACGGAACCACGCGGTTCGTTTTTATGAAATCTGGCTATGTTTTAAAGGTGTTTTGAGTTGGTTTGAATGATTTATGTTGAGGAAATTTTTATAGGTTAAGTTGGTATTGAAATGAAGGTTAAAGAAATTGTGAAGCGTGTGAGTTGTGCGCGGGGGAATGAAGAAATGGGAAAGAAAGAAGGAGGAAGGAAAGGAGGATGAAGTCCTCTGGAATTTCGGATTCCAGAGGACTTGGCGATCGATCGCCAGGGAGGGCGATTGATCGCCCCTCATTGATCGCGCTCTGGAAGAAATTCCAGAGCGCTTGGCAAATGATCGCTAGAGAAGGCGATCGCTAGGCAAAAACTTGGCGATCGCTGTGGGCGATCGATCGCCCCTCAACATTTTCAACAGGCGATCGATCGCCCATCCATTTTATGGGGCGATTGCCCATTTTGCCCTTTCCTCAGCCGATTGCATTAATAGTTATTTTAATTGTTTTAAATTTGTTTTATAATTGTTTTAAGTTTTGTTTAAATGGTTTATAAACATAGACTTCACCGATTTCAATTCTGATTTTGATTCCGATTTTAAAAGTTTAATTTCCGCTTGAACAGTTAGGTTAAAATTTAAATATATATATATATATATAAATAATAATACGGTGAAAATTAGGAATAGTTTAAGGGTCGTTACAGTTATAATATCAGAGCCCCCGGGTTTTAAAAACGGTTCTGTAGACTGCACGACTGCGAGCCACTACGCGGACATCCTTCATCAACTGTAATGTACGTTTTATTTTATTTCTTTGTTTTTGTTTCTTAGGATTATCTGTTTAACTTTTATAGAAGTTATAGAAAATGGTTCGAGGTAGAGACGCCCGAGACGATACCTTAGATAGGCTGACTGATTTGCTGGACTGTCAGGCTCAGCATATGGATAGGCAAGCACAACAGATTGAAAGCTTAGTAAACCGAGAGAATCAGAGGGCCCAAGAATTGGTGGTTCCTAATAATTAGGACATGTAGAAATTCCAAAGCCTCCGACCTCCGGTGTTTGACGGCCGATCATCGGATCCAACAGTTGCTGAGGAATGGATCAGGGTGATGGAGGATATGCTAGGGTATGCAGAGGTAGGGAACGGGAGCAAGGTGGCTTATGTCACTTTCCATTTGGCGTTAGATGCCCGTTTCTGGTGGGACTCGATCAAGTCGATGACGGACGTATCGGTTATGACCTAGGAACGGTTCAAGACCGTATTCTTTGACAAATATTTCAGCCGCACGGTGAGGGTGGCTAAGATAAATGAGTTTACGCAGATGAAGCAGACTGGTTCAGTTGCTGAATATATTCGGAAATTTGAGGCATTGTCACGTTTTGCACCGCGTCTTGTCAGCGACAATGAAGACAAAGTGCATCAATTTCTGGAGGGGCTGAATTCGGAGATCAAGATAAACATTATTGTGTCAGGTATTATAGATGTGCCCTATTCTGACATCGCAGCTAGAGCTCTAGACTTCGAGGCTGCCAGAGCGACTTGTGTTAAGCCAAGGGAGCCTGCTAAGGGCTTCTTTTCGGGAGATTCAGCCTCAGGTACGAAATCGGGGTTGGAAACCTAGAGGACAACAGCCACCGCCACAACAACAAAGAGGCGTCAAAAGGCCTCATGAAGGAGGAAACGATCAGGGAAAAGGGAAGCGAGTTCAAGGGGCAGCTCAGAAGCCTGTTTGCCCTAAGTGCCAGAAAGAACATTTTGGCGAGTGTCGGTTGGGCACCAACAGCTGTTTTAGATGCGGAGAGGTCGGTCATTATATCATGAACTGCCCGTTATTGGACCGAAATCAGCCATGCAGAAATCAACAGGGCAGAAATCAGCGAAGAGTTATGCCGAGGATCTTCGCATTTATTGAGCCTGGAGATGTCGACGATGAGGCACAACCATCTTTCATATCAGGTACTATTCTACTCATGGGTGTGCTAGTATTTTCTTTGATAGATACGGGAGCTATGCACTCCTTCATTTCAACTGCTTGCATGATTAGATTGGGGCTAGTATCTGAGTTGGCTGAGTATGAGTATAGAGTGATGCTGCCTTTGGGAGCTCTTATGCAATCGGATCGTGTCTTCCAAGGCAACGTTGTCTCGGTGGGGATTAATACCCTCTATGCTTGCCTGATAGTTATGAGCATTGAGCGGTACGATCTAATTTTGGGGATGGATTGGCTTTCACGTCACTACGCCACCATTGACTGTCGATCCGGGTTGGTAACTTTTCCGCCTCCGGATAAGGACGAGTTCTCATATCAGGCGCTGAATAGGTCAAGTGGGTCACATATTTCTTACTCTATGAAGGTTCAATAGAAGTTTAAAGGCGAATGCTCTGTTTATCTGGCTACCGTGATTGATACTCGGTTACTCAGCGAGGTAAAACTAGAGGACCTTCCATTAATTAGAGATTTCTCAGAGATCTTTCTTGACGATCTTCACGGATTACCGCCGGACAGAGAGATGGAGTTTATGATCGATGTGTATCCAGGCTCTGCGTGTAATACCCGGCTTTACGGGATATTAATATTATATTATATGATGGCATTTTTGTAAATATGTCAAATCAAGTCCGTTTTGCAAAAAAAAAGCGTCATTAGAATCCTAACGATTAATAGGATTTTTAGGAAATTTACAGGATTTTTGGAGTAATAACGCTATATTTCGAGTAATTACATTTCTCGTAATATAAAGACGTTTTAGTAAAAATAGCAAATGAGGTCCGATTTGCAAACGGACAGTCTTAATAAATCTCAAATAACAAGTTGGTCCTATTGGTAAAATAAGAAAATTTGGAGAAACCGAATAATTAGCCGATTCACGAAACGAAGGACGAAACGAATATAAAATATGTACTAAGGGCAAAATGGTAATTTTGCAAACCAAATTTTAATTAAAAACATCACAGCCCTCTTCTCTCCAGAACACTCTGCAATTTCATTTTTTCTTCCTTTTTCCAGAGGCGATTTCTCCTCTCTGCCCGCAAAGGTTTTTCTCAACGCTGACCTCCGTTTTCCTCTCCGATCGACTCGTTTCTTCCGTGCTTTCTCCTCCTCTCGCAACCCTAGACAAACGACTCTCGTGGACAGAGCTCGAGGTTCAGCGCGCACAAGGTAAGTTCTTGTGACTTACTCTGGCCGATTGGCCTACACCGTACTTCGATGTCGCGTCGAAGATCTTAGAGTATTGTGTGTTTAAATTACTTTTGTTGGGTAGTTAGGTTTAAACGTTTTCGTAGGTTATTTCTTTTACAGTCTTGATGGTACGCATGCTTGTTTGTTTACATTTATATTGAACTGTTCATGCATCACGTTTTTTTAACTTGGCATGAAAATGAATTTTCGTACGATGTTTTCAGAAAACCAATGTGGCCCAGAAATTGTGGGCTATCTATCTATTGTATGGACCGATTAAGGGTCTGACCAATACCACATCTCATGTAATGTAATTAATGAACGTAATCTGTTATCTGGTCACGCGAGGTGGGGCTCAGGCACGGCTGTACTTGTTGTAAGCGTGTACCCCCCTCCTCTAACCGCACGGGGTAGTCCGACCGCTGGATGGGCCCCCTTCGGTTAGGGGGATGAGATCTCGGTGATATTCTGTCTGCGACGATCTGTATGTTATGCATGATTTCTGAACTCCATATGCACTGCACGCATCTGCATTTACGTAGAATTTACTGAGCCTTTAGCTCATAGTGTGTCTGTATGGTGTAGGTGACGTTATAGGTGATATTGAGCCAGGTGAGGACGACTGACATGCCTCAGGATGCATTTTAAAAGAAAATTAATAGAATCCCGTGCCTTATCTAAATTCTCTATTTATTACGTGTTTTTATTTTTGTAGGAAAATTTATGAAGAATGATTGCATTTGGATCGCTTGGAGGAGTCATTACTTTGCCCTATGGGAATTTGTCTTCCCGGGCCCTATTTATGTAATTTTTATTTCAAACTTATTTGGCATACATTCGCCTTTATTGTAAGGATTTTATAATTGCATTTCATGCATTAGATTGTGTGGTTAGGACTAGATGTATGGTGGTGGATTTGGGTTTAAGGAAGTTCAACAAAATATTCAAAGGAAAAGACCCTACAATAAATGGAGCCCAATGGAAGCCTTGGCCCAAAGAAGAGCCCACAAAAAAGGTATAATTTTACAAGTACAAGAGTTAGTGGCAACATGGATTGATGATGTGGCAAGATTCCCTCCATTGTTCCATTTAGGCATGGCATTCATCTCCTCCATAGGATGTGTGCTTGTTTGCCTTGATCTTGGCCATCCATCCTTTTTCATCCAAGGGCCACCATTCATTCATCCTTATGGAAACCCTAATCATCCACCCTAGGATTTTCTATTTAAGCATAGGATTGGTGTTTGTAAACAACTTTTGCCCAAATCAATACACTACTATTTCCCTATTCTCTCAAGGTTTTCCTTAGAGTTTTTCCTTGGTTCTTTGAACCAAGAGGAGTTAGCCTCCATTGCTAACCTAGCTTGGGTTGCTAGGTTAGCTCTTATTCATTCCCTCACCATCTCCCTTGGGAGTTGGAACGAGGAAGAAAATCCCCGGCCTACGGTGGTCGTTTTCCTCCCGGAAGACGTTTATCCTTGAGCCTAACCCGTAAGATCGCTCCAAGGAACCTCCAAGGGTATTTTTTTTTTTTTATTTTATTTGCTATCACATTCACACAATATCACTCTTTATTTTTGGCTCCACCAATCACACACCCTCACTTTTTATTTTATGTCATTTTATTTCCTTTTTGCATTGCATTTGACATCTCATCCACAACATTTCTTCTCCATCTCTTTCCTTCTATTTTTTTTCTTTATATTTCACATCCTCACACATCATATAATATTCGGCCCTAGCATTATTAATCCATTGTTTATTTTTTTGCATTTTATTTATTAGATTTCTTCCCTTTATTCATCATCTTTACACGAACACACAACCGAGCACTTATCTTGATTATTTGTGGGTTGTACACGGGTCCTTTTCTAGGGGACCACGTGTCAACGACGTTCCTCCTCCTTATGTATGATGCAGTTGATGGAGAATGACCCATGGGAGTGTGCTGAGCAGTCGGCGCATTTTGACCCGTGGGGACGTATGTACGTATTTTTTTAGGGTACTGGGTTACTTTGGACAATATACGTGTAAAGTTAGAACATATTAGGATGCTTGGATCTGACTAGATGATAGATTATAGATTATATTTTGATGTTTTAAACGATCTGAAAAACCTTCTTTATAAACTATGTTTTTATAATATTTTATTGGGATTGCTTGGGATTTAAAACAGGAGGATTTGTCTATTTTTAAACGTATCCACGCAGTTGCTTTTTATAAAAGTTTAATATGTGTTTAGGTTGTTTAGTTTGTGTGTGAGAAGGAATATGAGGAAATGCATGAAACTGCTCTCTGGAATCGGATTCCAGAGAGCACTTGAAAAAAAAAGGAGAGAAGAAAGAAAAGAGGAGAAGAATGAAGGAGTTTGGAAGGCTACCGATCGCTATTGTGAGGGGCGACCAATCGCCCCTCCATGCCTTGTGGTTGGCGATCGATCTCTGCATTTTTTCGAGATCGATCGCCCCTCACTTGGTTACATTGGCGATCGATCTCCTGAAATTTTGGAGATCGATCGCCCTCCTATTTTTGTAACTCAGCGATCGATCTCCTGAATATGGAGATCGATCGCCCCTCTTTATTGTCGCGGCATTTGACAGTTATGCCCTCTCCTTTAATTGTTTTGTTTTAATTAAATTTAAGTGTTTTGTTAATTGTTTTAAATTGTTTTAAGTTATAAATGGTTTTGTTTTAAATGGTTTAAAACGTGGACTTCAATTCCGATTTCGGTTTAAATTCCGCTTAGAGTTTATTTAAAGTATAAGGATAAAAAATATATATATATGTACGGAAAATTGGGTACAGTATTAGGGATGTTACACTGCGCCAGTATCAAAGAATCCCTACAGACTGGCACCTGCTGAATTAAAAGAGCTGAAGTCTCAGTTAGAGGAGTTGTTAGACAAGGGGTTTATTCGACGCAGCTTTTCTCCCTGGGGTGCGCCAGTGTTGTTCGTGAAGAAAAAGGACGGAACTCTCAGAATGTACATTGATTACAGAGAGTTGAATAAACTAACGGTGAAGAATAAGTATCCACTGCCCCGGATTGACGACCTGTTTGATCAACTGCAGGGTGCCCGAGTATTTTCGAGGATAGACCTACGCTCTGGCTATCATCAGTTGAAGGTCCAGAGGGAAGATGTTCAGAAAACGGCCTTCTGAACGAGGTACGGACATTACGAATTCCTTGTGATGTCTTTTGGACTTACGAATGCTCCTGCAGCTTTTATGGATTTGATTAACCGTGTATTTAAGGAGTATCTAGACAAGTTTGTCGTCGTCTTCATTGATGACATCTTGATCTATTCGAAGACAAAGGAAGAGCACGAGGAGCATTTACGAATTGTTCTGAAGATTCTGTGCCAACATCAACTATATCCGAAGTTCTCTAAGTGCGAGTTTTGGCTGGATCGAAGCAGTTTTCTCGGCCATATCATATCTCAGGAGGGAATTTCAGTAGATCCGATAAAGATCGAAGTTGTCAGAGATTGGCCACAGCCTAAAAATGTGCGAGAGGTACGAGGATTTCTCGGTTTGGCTGGATATTACAGGAAATTCATTGAGGGATTTTCAAAGATAGCAGTCCCTCTATCCAGATTGACGAGAAAGAATGAAAGGTTTGTATGGTCTCCTGCTTGCGAAAAGAGCTTTGTGGAGCTGAAACAGAGATTGACTACAGCTCCAGTTCTGACACTGCCAGTTGAGGGTGATAAGTTCAGTATTTACTGTGACGCCTCGAGAATCGGACTAGGGTGTGTACTGATGCAGGAAGGCAGGGTCATTGCTTATACTTCTAGACAGTTGAAACCATATGAGCAAAACTATCCGACACACGACCTTGAGCTTGCAGCGGTGGTCTTTGCTTTAAAAATCTAGAGACACTATCTGTATGGGCAGCAGTGTGAGGTGTTCTCAGATCACAGGAGCTTAAAATATCTGTTTACCCAGAAAGAGTTGAACATGCGACAAAGGAGATGGTTGGAGTTCGTTAAAGATTATGATTTTGAAATTAAATACCACTCAGGGAAGGCAAACAAAGTCGCTGATGTCTTGAGCCAAATGCCTACTACGAGTCAACCTTCACTTGCATCGATGTCGGTAATGCTGAGGTCTGAGATTGAGAAGTTTGATGTGGAGATTGTGGCAGAGTTGTCCAGCATGCTCACCAACATTTCTCTTAGACCGACAATTTTGGACAGGATACGAGAAGCTCAACAGAATGATTTGGAGTGTGAAAGACATCGAATGAGCATGACATCTGAAGGTTCGTCCGACTTCAACCTAACAGATGATGGAGTATTGAAATTTAGGCACAGGTGGTACGTGTCTAGCAATGATGAGCTAAAAAGGGAGATCTTAACCGAGGCACACTCCTTGGCATATTCAGTGCATCCAGGAAGCACCAAAATGTATAGAGACTTGAGACAACATTTCTGGTGGCCAAACATAAAGAGAGAGATTGACAGGTACCTAGAAACCTGTCTGATTTGCCAACAGGTTAAGGCAGAGCATCAAAGGCCAGCCGGAACCTTACAGCCATTGCCTATTCCAGAGTGGAAATGGGAGCAGATCTCCACGGATTCCATAGTGGGACTCCCAAGAACGACAAAGGGGCACGATGGTATTTGGGTGATAGTAGACCGTTTGACAAAGACAGCTCACTTCTTGCCAGTGAAGATGACCTATTCTATGGATCAGCTAGCTGAGCTGTATGTGCAGGAGATCGTCAGACTACACGGTGTGCCCATCTCGATTGTTTCTGATAGAGATGCCAGATTTACTTCAAAGTTCTAGAGGAGTTTACATAAGGCAATGGGAACTCAGTTAAATTTCAGCACGGCATTTCATCTTCAGACTGATGGATAGATAGAAAGAATGAATCAGATCCTTGAGGATATGCTTAGAGCTTGCGTGCTAGAGTTTCAGGGCTCGTGGAGCCGATATTTACCATTGATTGAGTTTTCATACAACAACAGCTTCCAGGCTACGATTGGCATGGCTCCGTATGAAGCGTTATATGGTCAAAAATGCAGGTCTCCGCTATATTGGTATGAGGTAGGCGAGGCTAGCATAGTTGGCCCAGACATTTTACAACAAACAGCGGAGAAGATTGCTATTATCAGACAACGTATAGAGACTGCACAAAGCCGCCAAAAGAGTTATGCTGACACCAGACGAAGAGAATTACAGTTTAAGGAAGGTGACGAAGTGTATTTGAAGATTTCTCCTTTTAAAGGCGTTATACGATTTGGAAGGCGAGGCAAGTTGAATCCTCGTTTTGTTGGGTCCTTTCCTATTCTGAAGAGGATCAGGACTATGGCGTACAGGTTACAACTCACGGCATCTATGGAAGGTATTCATGATGTGTTCCACGTGTCCATGCTTAGAAAATATGTGTGTGATCCATCACACGTCGTTGAGACAAGGGAAATCGAAGTACAACCAACGCTGACCTACGAGGAAAAGCCAGTACGAATCCTAGAGTCCTCTATCAAAGTGTTACGCAATAAGGAGATTTCTCTAGTAAAGGTTTTGTGGAGGAACCATGATGTAGAGGAGGCTATTTGGGAGAGGCAGCAGGATATGATGTTGAAATATCCTGAACTATTTGTATAATCAAATTTTGAGGACAAAATTTAAATAAGGTGGATAGAATAAAACACCCGGCTTTACGGGATTTAATTTTATTCCAATATAAGCGACATTTTTGTTAATACGTCGAATTAAGTTCGTTTTGCGAGCAGAAAGTTCTAACGAAGCCGTAATAATAAATTGGAATTTATTGTGAAATATGAGATTTTGGAGAAAACTAATTGTTAGTTAAATAACGAAATAACTAACGAAACAAATAGAAATTAAAGGGAGGGGCAAATAAGTAATTTTGCAGGTCAAATTTTAATTAATAATCAACAATTCCCTCACTCTTCCCTCTCACCCACGCGAACCCCATTTTCTCTCCACCCTTTTGGCGATTTTCATCGCCTCTCGTGCGTTTCTCCTCCACGCCGACGATTCTCCTCCTCCGGCGGCTCGAGTCTTCACTTTTCTCCTTCGTCTTCACTTCCTAGGTAAGGCTCTAAGTTTTAGGAACGATAGATTTTAATTTCTAGGGTTTAAAACGATTAGGTTCATTTAGGGTTTTCGTTAAAAACGTGGATTTATGTTTGAAATTGATAGGTTTAGCGTAGTTATGCCTTTAATCGACGTATTGATGTTTATTGGACGCAGATAATCGATTTATTGGTTAATGTTGGAGTTTTAGTTGGTTTAGAGCTTGAAAAACTCCATTAATGGAGGTTTGGAAGTTCACGAGCACGAGTTGCTCGATAAAATGCCTCAATGAGCTAAATAGAGTTTATGAGATATTCTTTAGCTAGGAGTTAGTAATTTTCTAAGCTTGATAGTTTAGAATTGGTTTAAATGACAAATGTTGTGCATTGCCTTAGGTAAACAACGTTCGTGGACGGAGCTCGGTGTGCAACGGACGCGAGGTAAGTCTTCGTGATTTGTTTGGCCATCTTGGCCTACACCATAAGAATATACGTTAAATTGAAGAATTGGAGATATGTAGTGTTTGGGTTAATTAGAACGGGTAGTTAGATTTATGTTTTGTTAGGTTGTTAATTGTTAGTTTGTTGTTTATTGTTTGTATGTTCTGTTTGTTTCTATTTCGTTCATGGCATAATATCTGTTCACGTATCATTGTTTTTTGAACGGCATGAAAAATGAGTTTTCTATGCATATTTTCATGAAAAGGAAAACGATAACGAAAAGGTAATGAATGTAATGACGGTCACATTGGTGGCGGTGGTTCAGACATGGCTGTCGGATGAAACATGTTTTCCCCCCGGTTAGATACGAGGGGCTATCCAATCGCCGGATGTGCCACTCCTATCTAGCGAGAGAGAAGCCCCGGTGACGTAAATGAAATGAAATGAATAGCGAAAAGGTAGGACGCATGATTTATAAACTGTACATGCATAGCATTAGCATTCACGAGCATTCACGAGCATTCACTTAGATTTACTGAGCCTCTAGCTCACGTGTTTAATTCTATGGTGTAGGTGATTTTGAGACAGGTGAGGAAGACGTCCCTCCGCCTGAAGTATGAGCACGTTGAAGGAGGATGGCCCGTGGGAGTGCGCTGGCAGTCGGTGCGTGATTTTGACCCGTAGGGACGTAAGTAAATATTTTGGGGAATCAATAGATAGGATATAGGAAATTGTATAGTTAAACATTTTAGGATGCTTGGATCTGGACATAATATATAGTGTTTTTGAAAAAAATTGAAAGGATTTTGTAATGTTTGATATTTTCGAACAGGAGGAAATGTTAAACTTTTAAACGGAACCACGCGGTTCGTTTTTATGAAATCTGATTATGTTTTAAAGGTGTTTTGAGTTGGTTTGAATGATTTATGTTGCGGAAATTTTTATAGGTTAAGTTGGTATTGAAATAAAAGTTAAAGAAATTGTGAAGTGTGTGAGTTGTGCGCAGGGGAATGAAGAAATGGGAAAAGAAAGGAGGAAGGAAAGGAGGATGAAGTCCTCTGGAATTTCGAATTCCAGAGGACTTGGCGATCGATCGCCAGGGAGGGCGATCGATCGCCCCTCATTGATCGCGCGCTGGAAGAAATTCTAGAGCGCTTGGCGAATGATCGCTGGAGAAGGCGATCGCTAGGCAAAAACCTGGCGATCGCTGTGGGCGATCGATCGCCTGTTTTGGGCGATCGATCGCCCATCCATTTTATGGGGCATTGCCCATTTTGCCTTTTCCTCAGCCGATTGAATTAATAGTTATTTTAATTGTTTTAAATTTGTTTTATAATTATTTTAAGTTTTGTTTAAATGGTTTATAAACATAGACTTCACCGATTTCAATTCCGATTTCGATTCCGATTTTAAAAGTTTAATTTCTGCTTGAACGTTAGGTTAAAATTTAAGTATATATATAAAAAAAATAATACGGTAAAAATTAGGAATAGTTTAAGCGTAATTACACAAAAAATTTTGTTTGTATTTTTTTTTTTTTTTATAGTTGAAGTTTTTTTTTTTACATTATTTTATAATCTTTTTGAAACTTCAACCTTCTTTTTGCATTTAACACTGTTTGGTACAATGTTGTTGAGTTGTCTATTTATTTATTTATTAAGGTACTACGTGATTGAGTTGTCTATTCGTCTGCTTGCCACTTTTTTCAATGACCACGTCCGGTCCTAAAATAATTGTGGACATAATAACGACGTACTCATAGTATTACTATTATTTCATCGAATATTCTACTTTTTTAAAAAATGCCAATTATTAATAATAATCATAAAATAATAAGGTAGATTGTGATTGGCTACCTATTTATAAATAAAGGTGGGGCCAAACTTCATCACAATTGGTTGCTGCCCTTTTTTTTTTAACGTTGGTATTTTCCATTATTATTATACCGTTTTATTTTGAAATATGATGAAGGTTTACGTTTTTATCGCTTTGCTCTTCTTCTTTGGGAAAGTTTGCTAATTGAAAATAAAAAGAAAAAACAAGATATGATTTTCCATCGCTCCTAACGTAAATAGGATTGACTACTGATTCAAGTCATAAAACGCATAATTTCATCGAGATGTACGATTTTTTCGATCAAAATAAAGCAGGTTTTTAAATGAAGAAATTTGGATCAACAAATTCTATCAGGTACTTGTAGAAAAATAACCAAATTTGGTATTCTTAGTAAAATAGAGAAATCATAACTAAATCAACACGATATGAACTGAATTTATGTCTCTTTTGAATTTTGCATTCAAGAGTTTTTACATTTCAAGAATAATAAAACCAACGAGTCGAAACTAATTATCGAGTAATTATGGATAAACTTGAGAAAAAATTAGAAGATAAAACTCGTTATGTTGATCGATCAAAGGAGTTAGAAATTGAAATTTTAATTCATTAAGAAATGTTTAGAAAAACATAACAATTACTTAAATTAATTTATTCAAATCATCAGAGTGGTAACTTAACCTAAAGTAAGAAAGTGAACACAGCAAATAGATATATGACATCTGTCTCTTTTTTGATATTCCATACACAAGTTATATACCCAAATAGTTTTTAAATTTAAATACTAAGTGTTGTAGTAGCATCTTTCATTTTGTGTTTCTTATATTCACAATATTTACAGAAAACATGAGAGAGAGAGAGAGCTTAAAAACTCAGCTGAATTGGAGTGTAAGAACAGAAATTTATAAACCTTCTTCTGGTTTTAAAAAGTTGTGGTACTCAATTTGAGTCATCTCCCCTCCGATCGCCGGGTCAAACTGGCACCTGTAGAAGCTGCATTTCGACAACAAAAGCACCTCAATTTTTAGATTACAAACAATTTATTGGGAAGAGCTTTCAAAAGCTGTTTTCAACCGTTCTAATACCAATATGTTTTGTACAAAACACGAGTTCAAATTTGTTTTCGACTCGAAAACATCTACTTTCCGTAATCATGTTTTTGGCTAGAAAAACAGTTTTCAGAAACACCTTCTCAACACACAATTTCTCTCTAAGAATATGTCAAGAAAACTAAGTTTTTAAATGATCATTGAGATACAAAATTGAAAACACAAAATGATCTTAAAAAACACTTATTTAACTGAATCACTAAGTGGCCCATACCTTCCATCCATGCCAAGAATCACCACTGTATTCTTCTGATGGCCAAAAGCCACGACATACTGAGAACCCTCTACTAAGCGAAACTGAGCCACTGACCATTCCGAGCTGAAATACTTTGGCAAAACACCTGCAAGACCGGCGAGATAAAAATTCAAAAGAGCTGACAAGTATGACTGAAACAAGCAAAGGCTGCACATACCATATAACTACCGGGGGATAAGAGAGATGAACATTTAATGGAGCAAATAACGAAGCAACACTTTCTGATTATGGCTAGGTAAGAAATATTTTCAAATCATAGTGCATATGTTGATGTAAAACATAACTAACAGTGACCCATCTGAGAAAATTGTCATATTCCACCCATCATTACATATACTTTGGTGTTTTGTAGAAAACAATAAATAAATCCTTCTATTTATTAAAAATGATCTTACACAATCTTTTCAGTCGCATTTTTAGTAATCAAATTCACAGCTCAGAATCTATCAATCATCACACATTTCCTCAAGGTGTATAGTTAAATGCTTTTAGTAAATCCATAAAATCGTCAGTGATCTTCATGATCAGTAATTTTGTTATAGATCAAAAATATATCTAACAAAAAATAGTGATCTCAGTGTCATAAAGTTTTGTACAAAAATCATGATTCAAAAAAGTTCCCAGTTTAAGATTTCGATGCAAATATGCCGGTGACAAAAAGGGAAAAGACCAAAAACATTTATTAAGCAGAGAATGATTGAATTTTACCCTTGATAAACGAAATTGATGAGCTTGGTGTCGCAACTGCAACCTCAGAATCAGAAACAATCTGTGGCTTATCATTTACAGGAGATCCAGAGTTGACCTTCAGGCTGAAAACATGTACAGTGCCTTTGTCACTAGAGACTGCTAGCCACTGAGCCGAGGCTGAGAATGCCAAACTGTAGATTTCGGCTCTATCAGCACCCCTCCTCACCTATATTAAATATCCAAATAACTTAAGATGAGATGGGTTATATTAATAGGAAATTACAAGTTCAGATCACAGTGATAAAAACTATGAGTGAACATTTACATACAAGAATTCGGCAGAAAAGCAAAAGCTTAATGGTTTAATGATGAATATGCAGTTTCAAACACTAGATATGTAACGGAGATTTAGAGATTGAAAAATTAATGGAAGTAATGCTTCACTATGACTTCAAAGAAATAAAGTTATCCACTAATAAGAAGAATAGGAATCTATCTTCACCGCCATTCACAAAGCTCATCAAATCATACATGATACACAGATTTTGAAAAATCAAGCGGCATGATCTTAAATAATAGACGGCCAAATTATGGAACAATTGCCATAAAAAGCCATAGAAAAAGAAACACGAGATAACTCTGAATGTCAATTCCTCGAGCCATTAGTCTCTCTTTTCATATGAGAACTTAACTGAATTTCCTTTGTTATGCCCACTTTATAAGCAACTCAAATTAGATTCTTGTTCAATGCAAACTCTGAGCTTTTAGTAATTCATTAAATAATTTTCTACCTCTAACAAAGAACAGTAATATGTCTTGTCTTAATAATTTTCACTAAAATAGCACAGCATGTGCTTAGCAAGGGAGCAAAGGAGTTTACCAATCTGAAATAGACAATCAGAAATGCCTGTAACATCACATTAAAATTTAAACATTAATTTGATCAAACGAAAGTTTCATATCAAATAGTGAAATCCTATCATAAAATCTGAATGTCATGCAAATTTCTACGTGCAGAAGTATATTCAGGTCAAACAACAGCATACTTACTTCTTGAAGCAGTGTTCCGTCAACTGTATTGAAAACTCGAAGCAGAGTGCCCTTCGTGCTTGCAGTAGCGAGCAGCTGTCCATCTTGACTGAGAGCAAAGCACGCAATCCTCGAGTCATGGGCCATGATGAATTTGGTCCGTTTCGAAGAATAATGCTCCACCCTAATTTGACCCTTCTGCAACCCAGGACAAACCAGAACAAGTGATCCACCCAATTGTGAAACCTCACAAAGCCCTTTAGGATTCGCAATTGTTTCGATCTGGTGAAGCAATTTTGAGTCAGCGAAATTGTACACGAACACTTTCTGCTCCAAAACAACGAATATTCGGTCTCTTCGTAGCCTAACTCCGCGAACCACAGACCGAAAAGAAAGCTCGCCGATGCACCGACTCTGATGATCGTCCCAGATCATGACTTTATTCGCAGGATACTGCGGTTCAACACCGCCACCAACAATCGCCAAAATATTGCAACGAAAAAGCATTTCGACGATGCCAATTCCAGCTCCGCGGTCAAAATCTCGGCGGAATAACTCGCGGAACGGATCGCAGTTGTAGATACGAAACCCGTGGTCGGTTCCGGCTGCAAAGCAGCCATGGTCTTGGTTGAAGGAAAGATGAAGAAGAGAAAGAGGGACCCCTGGAAATTTAGGCGACAAAGAGTGAGGAACGTGCAAATTACTTGTCGGGGAATCGGTTTGATGATTTTGCGGCGTAGAAGAGTCCGAATCAAAATTCCGAAGCTCAGATCGATCCGCATGAGGGAGGAAGCTCGAAGTAGGAGGTTCTGAAGCAGAATTATTTGGCCATGAAGGGGCAGAGAGGGTTGCCATTAGAGGAGGAGCAGGAATATGATCAGACGAAGACGATGTTGAAGAAGATGGACAAGAACGCATTTACCTTTTTGTCCTCAGTTTGTGAATTCATAGGACAGATTTGTCATTTCACAACACTGATATTCTTCTTCAATTAACCTGCCCAAGCTCAAACCGGCCCGACCAAACCGAAGAGTAATTCAGATCGATTTTGTGAGGTTAGAGAACCAAGTTCGATTTGATCGCTTGCAAAATCAAATTCGAATTTAAAAACGAATAAAACTTTTAACGACCAACCCGGAAATAACTCGTCTCTCCAGTCTGCACGTGGGTTCGGTTGGGTTCGGTTTAGCGACTGTTCGAGCACAGATCGGAATGGTAAATTCCAATTCTTATCGACTTCTTCCTTGCAAAACTAATTCTCCACTTTGTTATAATCCATGAGAGACAGTAAACGTAGTATTATTCTTAAATTAATGCTCGGAAAATTTAGAATATGCAAAAGCATCATCCCTATAGAATTAATTGAAGTTCATCATCCTCTCCAAGTGGGTAGATCTTTCAGAGACCAATCCTACAAGACAAGACCAAACGAAGTGGACATTGAATCATACTAGGTAACCTTCTTGTGCTGTTTCAGAATAGACCAGGAACATGAACTTAGTTGTTGAATTCTAACACCCTTTTAGCTAAACATTCATATGTTAAAGATCAAAGGACAAAAGCCAGCTCTTCATTTGGTACTTCAAACTTCTAACTCGGTTGCTAATCTGGTAATTTGTCAAAGAGAAGAAGTTTCAGAGAAATAAGTGGACAAGATTATAGACTCTCCATTTCCAACCGAAATCTCCTTCCTGCCAACGACTTAACAATCAATCGCAATCCCAAACTAATCTAACTATCTTCTAGTAAAACTTGAAAGTGAGCAAGAGTATTGTACCATGGAGCTTGTATTCGAATAAACGCCCCGACTCCAAGATCGACATTGTTGCAAACTCTTGGATTGAAAATGACCTTTTTCTTCATCCTTCCATTTTTCATGTTGGGAGTATGTGGGGGTAAGGAATTCTATAAGAAAAATCAGAGTAAATCTACGTTCAGAAAATACGATATTGATAATTTCACAATTTTCGACAAACATTTACCTCCAAGTTCTCATAAAAAAGGCAGCTACAAACTATTAGTTTTGCCTCAAAGTCTTTGTCCAGGATTTTTACGTTAAGATACTCCGTTTCGTCTAAGGGAAACAAAGAACCATAATGCACATATCACAAATTATGTACTAATGTGTGTGTGTGTGTGTGTATAATGACAACATTTGTCCACACAAAAATAAATCATGAATTTAAGTATTTGAAGAAATTACCATTTCCACTAGTCTCACTGTGTAACATATCTAAGAAATCAACGTCTCTTAGTTTTTCGGTTTGCAAAACCTGTTGCAACTTTCCAAATAAGCCAATTCTGCATAGTTTGGCAGTGTGACAGTGACTTGGTCAATGGATTCAAAAGGTTTTATTCAGATTCACTTTTGTAAAAACAATAGAAGATTAAAATGAAGTAATTGAGAGACAACAAGTGCTTTCTATTAACTGATTTCAAATGACAAAAACTAGGGAGAAACAAATCTCTAACTTATGTATATTCAGGTTAGTATCGAACCATATCTCATCTGAGTTTCACCTGGATAGAATTTTATGCCTTGGATTTTCCAAAAAAGTGATAGGAACCCTATAGGATACAATAACTACATTGCTGAAAACAAAATGGCTTTTCTCGGGTGAAATGCAAATGAAAAACAAGATAAAGGTTTCTCATTCCTTAGCTAGCTAGAAAAATGTGGCCATAAAATAGAGATTAAGTAAAACAAAATTGACAATGTTGTAAAGTCGTGAAAACACATGTTTCTTCCATATTTTGGACCTTTGTTCCATGGAACAATATGCTACTGCTGAAACATGGACAACAAAAATAAACTTAACGTATGTGTTCGAGAGGTCTGTTAGTTCTTTCTTTAGAAAAACTTATTTCAAAAAATATTTTTTTAATGATCCCTTGAACACCTTTTTATCGTGTTTTAAGACTAAAAACTCTAATTAGTTATTTAACCTCTAATTACCTAAATTACCTCATTACCAATCTTCTAGAATATTTTTAATTAATTCCTAATTAAATGCTTTTATGGGGTCTATCAATTAATCAATCTTCCATAATATTACTAATTAAATCCTAATTAAATATTTTTATGGGGTCTACCAAAAGGATAATAGCAAGCTTTACCTTGATGGCTCAAGAGGTGCGACGACAACATTTTCAGCATCCAAAGATGTAGCACCTCGAAATTCTTCAAATTTATCTGTAATAGTTTGCCTATTTGTCTTTGGGATAAAACACTTTAAAGTTTGGTCTCCGTCCTGCAAAAACAAATGGATAATCAAAAGAAAAAAGTATCAAGAATTATCAGTAAACACAATTTTCACGTACCTCACACTCGCTCGGTGAATCACTATTCATCGACTTGGTTGAATCTTCATTGTCATCGTGTCTATCACATGATAAGAGCACATCCCTTTGTGTTGCAATTTGTCCTTTTTTCCCAACGACTATTCCATCCTGGAACAAGGTTTGGATCAAATTGGGAAATGAAAGCTCCATATAGAAATTAATTAGGGCTTACACTCTGCAAACTAGTATTATCCTGAAGGCCATCGAGAAGCTCAGCAATTGACGTCTCACCATGTTCTCTTCTGGAATCTTCTACGTCTACTACAGCTAACTTTTCGTCATTTTCCTCCTCAATGTCTTCCAGACATTCCATAGGGAAATGCAAAACAGTTTCTGATTCGAGTTGTTTATGAAGATTGAATAATGCATGGTGTTCATCCTTAGTTGTACCACTGTGTGATAGTTCTCTCCTCTGTGACTGGAAATGGAATGAAAATTTTGGCTTGGCTTTTCCTCGAATTCCTGTAAAGTTGATCAATTTTTTTAATGGTAAATAAAATTGTACTAATATTTAAAAGGAAAATTATCAATTTTAACCCTGTACTATACACGTTTTTTCAATTCGGCCCCTGTACTGGCAAACCGAACCCTGTACTTTGATTCTGTTATCAGTTTTGACCTTCTATCAACAATTTCATTAAACTCTCATTAAAAAAACTAACAAACGATCTTGGATTCAGTTGAAATTTTTAACACATGATCACTACTTAATGAGAAGATAATCTGGAAATTTTCGTGATTTTTTAACACATATACGATTTATTAGAATTTTATTTTATTATTTTATAAAAATATTATAATAAATCATATAAATTTTAGAAAATCACGAAACTTTTTCTATTATCTACCCATGATTGGTTGAACATGTCAAAAAGTTTTCAAATAAATTAAATATTGTTTGGTATTTGTTTAAAAATTAATTAATAAAGTAAAGAAGAAACTGAGATTAATTTAAAAGAATACCAAACAATATTGGATTTATTTGAAACTTTTTTCAGATGTTTACCATATTATGGATAGATAATACAAAAATTTGCGTAATGTTTTAAAACTTGTATGATTTATTATAATATGTTTAAAAAATACTGAAATAAAATTACAATAAATCGTACATGTGTTAAAAAATCACGAAAATTTTCAGATTATCTTCTCATTAAGTAGTGAGCATGTGGTAAAAATTTAAACTGAATCTAAGATTGTTTGTTAGTTTTTTCAATGAGTATTTAATGAAATTGTTGATAGAATGTCAAAACTGATAACAGAATCAAAGTACAGGATTCGGTTTGCCGGTTTTTATAGTACATGAGCCGAATTGAAACAACGTGTATAGTACAGGGTTAAAATTGATAATTTCCCTATTTAAAATATACAAGTATAATAGAGCAAGCCAAAAAGAAATCTAAAAATCTGCAAATAAGGTCTACAAAAAATAAGAGCTATTTTTCCCCATTACTGAAGAATATAAGAAGACGAAAGCTCCAACTCAAAATTTGAAGTGGATCATCACATTTAACACTGATTAGAAATAAGATACTACAAGCGAAAGGGATATAACCAGCATCAATTCTGATCTAGCAAAAAAATTGACAATTTGTAAAGAAACTCTAGAAGCAACTGAAAAGACTTCTTTCTTGAGAATTTTTTTTATAAGAAACGAAATACATCGACAGAAAAAAAAAATATAAGAAAAGAGAGAGGAAGAACTCTACAAAGTAAAAAAAAAAAAAACACATAATTTAAAGTAATTTCTCTTTAATTAGAAAAAATTAAACTAAAAGAATAAATTCTAAAAAAATGCAAAACAATAGGTCTGCTTAGCTATAATGCCAAATATAGATCATTGTCTCTCTGTTGTCAAAGAAAATAGCATTGCGATGCAGTCCAAAAATTATCAAAACGCCTATTTGCCTCTACTACGAAGATCTTCCGCAAGGCATATTTGTTTCCACCACTTCTTTTGAGAAAGCTCTAGTCGAGGACAAAAAGTATAAGGGAAAAAGAATTTGTTCAGGAAATACATGAATGTAGTGTCACCTTTAAAGGGCTTGTGTATTTTTGAAAATGTAGAATGTGATGATGAACTTGAAAGAACTTTGTTTTCATGGATAAGTGCCTCAGCTTCTTGATTTATTGTGCACCATGTTGGCGAACCGTCTTGCCTTTTATTTCCACAATCAGGAGGATCATTTTCCTCAAACTTTTTTGTCATCATGAATGAGAGGACAGTCGGGAAGATATAGTTAACCTTCCCATATAATTACTAAAGAAATACTAGAATTAAGCAATGAGAGCATAAAATTGTAACATGTAAAACAAATTAGAAGCTCCTTCACTAACATTTTACGCACCCTACCAATCTGTTTGCTTACAAGTCTTGCAACTATCTGCACACATGCGAGAAATGTGTAGCAATTCAAACTGTGTAGCGATTCAAATCCAATTTTTTTTTATAATAAGCTAAGATCTAATCCAACTATTAGTTAGTAAGAAGATACATAAAGAACTTAGTCTTATATGTAGTAACACAGATATGGTCCGCCAATTTGTCCAGAATTTCAATCTCAAACCAGCAGAAAAATACTCTTTAGGATCTTATTTTTACCTTATCATTGGTGATTATGTCCTCAATTGACTTCCATACGCTTGCTTTCCTTGGTGAACAGTTTAAGTTATCCTTGTTGGAAGGAATTTCAACATCATCATCAAGAGACAAACATTCTTTCTTCTGATTAAGAAAATTACTACCAGTAATGTTTTAATCTAAAAGATGATCCGGAAATGAAGAGTTTTATTTCATGGAACTTGCCTCGTATGATAAATTTCTGATCTTTTGCGAATGAATTTGCTCATCATAACCTGCCACGAGAAAAAACATTATTGAAGTTCTTCGGATGAAGTAGGAAATGAAATTGAATAAATACCTTTTTGTAACTCCAGCTGTGTGAGAATCTGAATTTTTTCCTATCAACGAGCATATATGTCATCAAACTATAGACAGACACCTCTCTACCAATGACAATAAAGGCAAACACAGCTTGGCCTTTCCAAAAGTATTTGTACTCAGAACAATTGAATATGAGGAAATTATTAAAAATTCGACAAACAAGAGAACGAGGATCAACCTATGTCCGTTTTCGTATAAACTTATTATTGTGGTGATTAAGGTTTGTAACAACAAAGGTGTCAATTGAATATCCATATAGTTTGCCTCTGGTCATACCCAAAAACAACAATTAAGTAAACATAGCTTTTACATTTACAGTTTTTTTAACTGTTTCTTTTCTTTTTGTTATTACTATTGTTCCTCTCAGTTTGACAGAATTAAAATTTTTGATTCCTAGAAAGAACTCCTAAATTCATTTTAACTCAGAAATGCTTAGAGTTAGGCATTATAACTTCTAGAAAACTACATCATGCTCCTCAACAACAAACTATCATTAAAACAACCACTTCCAGAAGGGTATGTTATGTTAAGAGTTGTTAAGTTTAGCTAGTCAGCTTAAAGACTTGGTCAAATAAGGATTCAGGTTTTTCAGCTAATTTGTTGGGAAACTACCCTAGTTTTTAGGAAATTTAGTTTCTTACATTTTTTCAATTTCTGTTTTAGCAGTTCACGTGATATCTATTTAGTTTGTCCATGTCTGATGAAATAACAACTCTTTAGTGAAAACATTTTTAGATGTTCTTGTTAGTTATCCAAAAAATTGTTCTAACATCTGGTATCAGTATCAGAGCTTGAAGCAGATGGCATCTAATAGCAATGGTTTTGTACAACTAGCAATTCCTCATTTTGATGGTTATTATCACCACTGGAGTATGCTGATGGAGAATTTTTTGAGGTCCAAAGAATATTGGGAAATTGTCAAAAGTGGTGTAGCTGAACCAGCAGCAAGAGAAACACTCACTGAAGCACAAGTTAAGGCTTTGTCAGATCGAAAACTCGAAGACTTGAAAGCCAAAAATGACTTGTTTCAAGCAATTGGTCGTTTGATTTTGGAGACTATTCTTCAGAAGGATACTTCCAAGTAGATCTGGGATTCAATGAAAAAGAAGTACTCATGCACAATCAGGTGAAGCAAGCATTGCTTCAGTCTTTGACAAGAGAGTTCGAGACTCTTCAAATGAATTCAGGAGAGCCTGTTGGAAATTTTGTTGAAAGAACAATGGGGATTGCAAGCAAGATGCGCTTTCATGGTGCACACATGGAAGATGCTAAAATGGTGTTGAAGATATTAAGGTCAATGACTTCAAAATGGGATTATGTTGTTTGTTCCATTCAAAAATGTCCCTTCGAGCATACTCTTTATGTCAACTTTGAAGGAGGTAAAATGCTTATTGTTTGTCTTTATGTTGATGACTTGATATTTACTGGAAATAATGTTGACATGTTTAATGAGTTTAAGATGTCTATGATGAAAGAATTTGAAATAACTGATTTGGGTTTAATGCGCTATTTTCTAGGATTAGAGGTCATTCAATCTGCTGCTGATAATTTCATCTATCAAAAGAAATATGTTAATGAGATTCTTTCAATGTTCAACATGACAAATTTCGGGTCATTCAGTACACCAACTGAACCTAGTTTAAAGTTGCACAGGGATGATGAAGGAAAAAAAAATAGACAACGCCTATTTCAAGCAAATAGTAGGCAGCCTCATATGTTTAACTTCTACCAGGCTAGACATCATGTATGCTATGAGTTTAATTAGTAGATAGATGGAAAAACCATATGAGATGCATCTCAATGCAGCTAAAAGAATTCTTAGATATGTGAAGGGGACAATTGACTATGGTGTGTTTTATAAAAAGGATACAAACGGTAGCTGTTGGCTATACTGATAGTAATTATGCAGGGCACATTGATGATCGCAAGAGCACTTATGGTTATGTGTTTATGCTTAATTCAGGTGCAATATCTTGGCTATCAAAGAAGCAGCCGATAGTTACACTTTCAAAAATTGAAGCTGAATTTGTGGCAGCAAGCTTTGTGGCTGAGGAATATGTTTCAAATACTTGGAGTTGAGCAACAAGGTCCAACGACCACATATTGTGATAATATGTCAACTACCAAGCTGTCAAGAAATCCAGTGATGCATGGGAGAAGTAAACATATTGATGTTCCCTTTCATTTTTTGAGAGATCTTTGCAAGGAAGAAAAAATTGAGATACAATACTGCAAGACTGATCAACGAGTTGCAGATATTCTAACAAAGCCACTCAAATTGCCAGCATTTGAAAAGCTGATGAGAATGCTAGGAGTTTGTTCTTCTCAAAGTCTTGAAGAAAGCATCATCACAACAAAGAGATCTTAAACTGTTTTTCAGCTGAAATCAGTTTAAGGGTGGATGTTAAGAGTTGTTAATTTTAGCTAGTCAGTTTACAGACTTAGTCAAATAAGTATCCAGGTTTTCAGCTAATTTGTTGAGAAACTACCCTAGTTTTTAGGAAATTTAGTTTCCTACATTTCTGCAATTTCTGTTTTAGCAGTTCACATGTTTTCTATTTACTTTGTACTTGTGTATGATGAAATAACAACTCTTTAGTCAAAATATTTTTAGTTGTTCTCGTTAGTTATCCAAAAATTCTTCTAACATGTTACAAAGCAAAATCCATCAATTTCAGTTCAAGTAACGAAAGAGTGAAGCCAAAACTTATCGCAGAACTCAAACAAGACTTGAGCTAGAAAATGTGAAACGCTGACACAGACCTTTCGCACAACAAGCCCACGTAACGAAACGCAATCTTCCTCCTCTGCACTCAGAAAAACTAGCAAATTGATCCCCATTTCACAAAATAGCATAATTGACAGAATCCATAGTAATGACTAAAGAATTACCTGAAATGCTCTGATCTGAATCCGGGTAATCCTACAAATAAACGGGCATTAGCTCTCTAGTCTTAGTAAATCATATCATTCTAGGAAAAAAAAAAAAGAAAGAAAAAGATGAGTAACATGGAAGACTGGAAGTAGGAGAAGGGTTTTACCGCGAATAACTTTTGCCGCTCCATACGGCAATTAAATTTCAGATTTTCGAACGCCCAGTCCAGAAATGAGAGCAATAATTACTCCGCCTCATCGTTAGCCCGAGTCGGCCTGACAAGCGGCTCAGATGGCCTTGGGCCATTGGCTGAGGCTAAATAAGGAGAGCGGAGCCTGAAACGGGACAAAAACCAATTAAATAATTTTATAACATGACCTACTGTTTAATTAATTATTAAATTATTTATGATTAAAATCAATTTGAACCTCATAGTATACGTTTAATTTGAAATAATCTTTAGACTAAAAATTTTAACAACTAAAACATTAAACTATCCAAAATATAACAAACTAAACTCTGACGGTGGTCGATCACCCCTCGTTCCCAAGTTACGTCGAGATATGGGGGTCAATCTAAATTGACCGGTCTCCCAATCTGTCTAGTACTTACGTGACACTGGACATATTAGATCGTAGGGATGAGCATGGTCCGGTGCGGTCCGGTTCCGAGCTGGAATCGGACCAGACCAAAGGATTCGGGATTTTGTTTCCTAATCCCAGAACCGGACCGAAAATTTCGGTCCGGTCTCGGTTTCTCCCACCAATTTTTTTTTACAATAAATTACAATAAAAAAAAATTAAAATTTCCTCTAAGGACAGATTATATACAATCAAATCATTTCCTACAAAGAATTAAAAGACTATAAATGATAAATTACAAAGAGAAGAGAAATTGAAGGTTTGAGATTTGTAGAAAACTGAAGCTCTGAATCTTCTTCCCCCTTCAGCCGAGCCTTAAATGGCTATTGAATTAAAGTTTCGGTCCGGTCTGGGATTTCTGGAAATTTTGGTCCTGGACCGAGAACTGGACCATTTCCCATGGGAATTCTATTTTTAAGACCGAAACTTGACCAAAATTGGTGGTCCAGTCCGGTTCTTGGTTCTTGGTCCGGTACTGCTCACCCCTATTAGATCGGAGGATCGATGTGGGGGTGGAGAACCCTCAGTTCAACGTACACTGCACGTGATTCGAAACTAGGAGGGGAGGACACCGCTCCGGATTGGCTCTCGTTCCCTACTTATCCCTTTTCAAGAATCTCGAGAACGGGGGGTCACCGCCCAAATTGACCCCCGTTCTCAAAATGAGGTATGAGAACGGGGAGTTGTCGCCCCGACGCGGGCACTCGTTCTCAAACATCGAGTTTGAATATGGGGGGCCGATCTGGGGCGGTGACCCCCCGTTATCAAAATTAGGACTGAGAACGGGGGGTCACTGCCCAGAATCGAGGGGCCGATCCCCGACTCTATATAATGATCAACCCCACATTCTCACCCATGTTGCCGAAAAACCCGATTTTCTCTTAGCCCCACTCCAATTCCAACCCAAAATCTGACTATTTCACACCCCCCTAATCATTTTCTTCAAATATCATCTAAAAAATCCCACAAATTCAAGCCCTAAATCGTCCAAATCCCCATATTCCAAATTCAACCTAAATTCTGAATTTTTTCTCACATGACTCTCAAATTGGTGATGATTAAACAAAAGGTTGCCCCTTCACAAGAAGGTCTGTCACAAGGTAGCCCGACCGAACGTGCTCCGCTAAATTTTTCATCATTTTCATAAGGAGAACCATCTCAATGGGGTCTGACAAACCGAGCATCGTCGTCACAAGGTGCTCTGGCTCAAGCACAACGACTGTTAATTGGGTATGTTTCGATTGAATTTCGAAATCAGATGTGTCAATAGCAGTTTGAGCAAGATATGTCAAACCGCTCGCTTATTCATTCGAAGACAATCAATTTTAGAGGTTTAGAGTCGTTGAAGATCAAAGAGATGTTCGACAGGATCGTCTACACGGGGTGTATAGATTGAGGGGCGATAGTTGCGACTAAATTGTTCGATTGTTTTATGTGAACTTGACCTCTACCAGGAAGGTGGGATATTTGAAGACTTACAACCTTGGTACAGAAATTGTTATACCTCCAGAGTCAAATAATGAATTGCTCGGGTTTGTCGAAGAAAGGAATGATGTGGAGAGATATTATCATGCTTCCCGAGATTGCGATTCTTTTAGATCGGCCAAAGGGACTAAAGTTCCTTAAAGAAATTCATCGCAATTCCAACATTGCTGGGTTCGTGAAGCCAAAATCCAATGATTTGAACGTCAGAGCTCGGGTTATTCATAATCTGATAACTCACACCATTCTATCTCGGGATGGACATAGAGATCTCGTGAGCTGCATGGATTTCTATGTGATGAAAAAACTATACAACTGGAATATGTTCGACCATGGCTTCGTGATTTTAGGTCACATGCATGAAATCGGTCAGACGTGCAACAAGAATCTGCCTGAGATTGTCGAGTGAGCTCTAATTCAGCTATTAACTAGAGAGCATATGAGAGCACAGAGATCCAGCGATGTATTTGATAGACTTCATTTGATTCGGATGGACCTAGTTGAAGTTGACGGGACTTGGGTGTTCAATAAGATCAAGGGGTTTCCACCTCTGCGGATGTTCCTATGGAGGACGCCCCCGCTTGGCCATTGTCTCCTCGGACGGCTAATAGGTGGTACAGGATGGAGCAAAGACTAGATTTCCTCGTAGACAAAGTCGAGGAGCTCACCGTGACACAGAGAAAGCTAGCTGAGTCCCACAGAGAGCTGAAGAAATTCCTCATAGATTGGGTGGAGTGAGACGACGACGATGTCCTACTGTAGTTTAGTTTATGTTTTGTATTTCGTTTTATGTATTTTACTTTATGTTTGTACTTTAGTTTATACTATGAGTAGTATGATTGTACTTTACTTTATGATTGTATTTTAGTTTAGTTTATTTTTACAGAAATTGCAGCCGAATAGTCATACATTTCTATCTCTCCCGTGTACAGAAGATTATTGAACATATCTAAATAATGATTTGTCATCCATATTGCAATAGCGTGTCGATTTTCAATTTTTTTTGAACAATTATAAATATCGTTGAAATTTTTTATTTGAAACGTAAGATCATTTTACATCTTCAAACCATGCAGTCGCCAATCACATCCGTCTTCACACACTGCCGTCAGTCACCGAGATTCACTTTTAATGAATTTGATCTCATAACCATTATTCAAAGCATATTCTACTATTTATTCTCTAATTGTCATTAAAGAACTATATTTTTTTCAAGATAAAATTTCATTGAAATTTCTTCCCTTACCGGTATGGTTTCCACTAAATCAGCCTCTGAGTCGACCGGTGTTCAAAGCTCATCGTCTAGAATTTTCGACATCGATTGCACCTATAATTCTTCATTATCTTCAAGGTGATCGAATGCTCGAAGATCATCATATATGGTCGTGGAGGACGAATATCAGTCCATATTAGCATCATAAATTGTTGTCTCATCTAAATCAACGGATCTACTTGAATCAGAATCCATTGACGTCGCTAATATAGAGAAAATTTGCTAAAGCAAGAAATAGTAGAGGTTTTAAGGTTTTTTTTTTTTGCCAGCAGAGGTGAAAACGGGGAGGTGTTTCCTTATATAGTATCAGATATTGACCCCCGTTCTTGAAAACGACCCCGTTCTCAGGCAAAATAATTGAGATCGGGGGATATTTTAGGGCGGCGACCCCGTTCTCAATCTTACCAAAAAGTTAAGGTCAACAACGGAGGGTTGATCTGAGGCAGTCTAGGAGAACGACCCCTCTTTTTTTCTTCACTTTATAAATTATAGGGTAATGTACGTTCTATTTATTACGCTGATAATTGAACGTAATAAAATAAGATTTCATTCTTGGCTGTTTTCCGACCATTTACTTTTATAAAAAAATATATAAACTAATGAGGAATAATAAAGTCAAGTCAACCTCGCATTCATTAAACTAGTTGAAAATTATGACAAGGGTGTATTCGAGGGAGGTGATTGTAGTTGTTTTTAGTTTTCCACGAATGAACCTTCCTGTGAAGTTTACTAAAGCAAATAATGCCTCGTATTGCCCGTGCTTGTTGTTACGGGGCCACTCTCTTTTGTCACGTGTTTTTGTATAATTTTACCTTAATGTTTATCGACATTATTTAAACACTTAGTCACTCTTTCACACAACAAAAGATGATCTTTCACCATGGTCAATGGAAAAAGCATAAATAGGTTGACCGAATAGCGACCCGAACCAAGTGGGTCATGCTTATTCAATCTTTTTTGAGTGGGTAGGTACAATTTTTTCTAAATAATCATAAAAAAAAAAATTCCTTCGATGGATTAAAAAAAAAAAATCTATTTTTTTTTTCTAGTTTTAGATTTTTCAACGACTCCTTATCCCATAGATCTAGTCCAAATTCATGAATCATCCCGAAATTTTTATATTTAATTGTACAGTGTATACTCTTGCACACAAAATAAATGGTCATTTCATTTTTATCATAGAATAATTATTCGATTCTTTTTCCACTCTACTTTGGATTCGAATTCAATTTAAACCTCTCGGAAAATTGATTGTTAAAACTCTCGAGAGTTGAAAAATAATTACCAAAGTTCATAGATGATTCACCGGAAGTTAAAAAGCAATCACAAAATTGAGCGCGTAAGACAATCGACCTGGGAGCCAATTAGCCATTGAAGTAAACAGGCTAATCGAGTTAGAGGCCAACTATCGATAGGGGGCCAAAATGATTAATAAAGTTTAACTACTTTTGAAAAAAAGAACATGGAAATTTGAAGAATCTCGAGAAAATCTTTTAATTTAATTTATCATGACATTATTCAAATAGTTTATTAAATTTTAATGGAGAGTATAGGACAAGTATGATATTTATTTTATTTTATTTTATTTTATTTATTAAATAATAAATTTTGCATTTGTTTATTGATTTTTTTTATTTATTAAAAAAATTATATTCAATAAATAAATAAAAGTACATATTTTAAACTTGAAAAATATATTAATTCCAATAATTATGTTAGCAAAAATTGACTAAAAGTCAATATTGCGATGCGTAGCCTGATTTTTCTTATTCCAGTAGATCTGTACCCAGATGGCTTGCTGTCACGCCCCTAAATGGGACTCGCAACAGAACGAGGGACGACCGACCTAAAAATTGGGTCAATCGTCCGACTCTTAATCTTATTTATTTAGGAAACGCAGCGGAAAAATTTTGTAATTTAATATAAAGCCCGAGCCCAGAACAATTGAATTAAAACATGTCCAACAAGTGACATTAAATAATATGATGATACAAGTCTAAATAAATTACAGTGCACAATAAACAAATTAAAGGTTATACATTTCCGATAAATGTCCAACCTTAAAATTTAAAATAAGTCTTCAACGGAAAATTATTAATTTAGAGAATCCTTGCTTCCGATTCGGTAACTAAACCTCTTCTTGATTAGATCATGAAAAATAATAGTCATTTTGGGTGAGTCGACTAAACTCAATAGGAATAGAATTTATTTCCGGCAGCAATAAAATATGTATGGTTATGTTCAACAATTTATAACATTTTATGAAAGAGATAAAACATCGACGTTTGGCGGTCGTAGCCATAACTTAAAAACATCGACTATATGCGGTCGCACGCACAAATACCCTGATCATGTTTAGGGTTTTTTGCCCAAAGATACGGCTCATTCAGCTATCCTATTACTTATAGTTAAAACCACAGTTTACATCAATTGATAAATGTATGCAATTGATAAAAATGAATGTAAGTATAACAATGACATAAAATTAGATAGATATTTTATGCTTTAAATATACTTAATCGAAAATAAAATAAACCTCTACCTCAAATGGGTATACAACAAGTCAAAACTAAATCCAAGAATCTAAGTTACTGAGTCCACACTCTAATTCGCTAAATTGGTACCTAACCAAGATAAAATCGTTTAATATTAGATTAAAATTAATACGCTGAAATTCTAAATCATTTTCCTAAGTCAATCCAATGGTAAAGTTGATTCCATTTTTCCTAATAATATGTTAATTTCACTGCTGAGAAAATGAAATAGAAATAGGGACTTCTCCGTATTCCATAAAAATTCATTATGCGACTTTGCTAGGGAAAATGAAGTGCATTGCTTCTCTTTGTTTAAATTTTCTTTTTTTTTCCTTTAATGCAAAAGAGAAATGATTGTTAGAATTTGGTTTGACCCGAATTCTATATGGGCCAGACCGGTTAGGCCCATTTTGGAAATCTCATTAAGGTTTTGTTTTCTCTATAAATTGATGTAAACTAGAGTCACAAAACCTGCGATTGTATTTCGATCTTCATAGTAGATTTGTTCCTCTGCCCGTGGTTTTTTCCCGTTTAGGGTTTTTCCACGTAAATCTTCGTGTCCATTATTTTTTTCTCGTTTTTTCTTATTTCGTTTCGATCTCGATTTTTCAACAATTGGTATCAGAGAGAGTTGAAAGTTCTTCGGAAATCAAAGTTTTGATTTTTCGAAGGTATCGAACGTTTTTGTTTTGGGTTTTCAATTTCGATAATTGAAATTGAAATTTTGAGAAAAAAAAAAAAAAAAAAAAAAAAAAAGAAAATTCTTTTCTTATTTCTCTTTGTGAAGAAACAGAGAAGATTTTCTCTGTTGTTCTTCTTCGACAGAGGAGCGTTATTGCCGATCCGGCAGCCGAAGGAGAAGAGCCGTCGCCTCCGACCCACACAGAATGCACCGCCGACGCCGACGACTGCGGGAAGCCCATCCGCCGCCGATCAAAGCCGCGCGCGCGTTTCTGTTCTGACTGAGCACGCAGCTCCGACGCGAAGCGACAGGGACAGAACGTCGCGCCGCCGCCGTCCACCGAGAACACCGATTGCTTCGCACGCCGCGCCGCCGTCGTCTCTCTGTTCAGAAACTCACCGTCGATCTGCTCTGCTGAACTCTTTTGTTTTGTTCTTCTTCGACAGAGGAGAACTCGTTCTGCAAGCCGATCACTTTCTGTTCAGTTTTGGGGGGGGGGGGGGGGGGGGGGGGGGGGGGGAACTGCGCTGCACCGTTGCTTTGTCTGTCGTTGCCTGTGATAAGCCGAGGCAGTAAAGTGGGGTTTGAGATTCCAGTTTGATGTTCCACTGAAAGTAGAACCAATTTTTGGTTCAATTCTGGTTCTTGAATTTTTTTTTTTTTTGGTGCAATTTTGTGGAATTCTTTGGCGGATCAAGTGATTGGACATTATCGGTTTGGTGGGCGATTTTGTTGGTTCAGAATATTTGGTGGAATTTATTCTGATTTTTTTGAAATGGTTAGTCACTGTTGCCGTTGCCTACCAGTGAAGAGAGGAAAGCCGCCCTCACTCAGTTCAACCTTACTATTTTGTTCGACATCTTTGTTTCTTCAGGGACAAAACAGGAACAAGTTTTTGTGATATTTTGGGGCGCAAAAATATCAATTTTGTTGGGAGGTTGAGATTTGAGGAAAGATTTGGATGATGATTTGAAGATGTCATTATCGTGGCTTAAATGATTTATTTCCTTGCACCGAAATTTCGAAGGTGGAGATCTTCAGAGTTCAGTATTCTGGATTCGCTTTGGGTTTGAGCCGAGTAGCCCGTTGGATCTCTTATATGGAATTCGTGTCAAGGTGGCCCATCTGGGGCCTTTGTGGCAGAAGATTATATTTTTAAATATTTTTGAAGATTTATTTCCTTGCACCGGAATTTCGAAGGTGGAGATCGTCAGAGTTCAGTATTCTGGATTCGCTTTGGGTTTGAGCCGAGTAGCCCGTTGGATCTCTTATATGGAATTCGTGTCAAGGTGGAGATTTGTTAGAATTTGGTTTGACCCGAATTCTATATGGGCCAGACCGGTTAGGCCCATTTTGTAAATCTCATTAAGGTTTTGTTTTCTCTATAAATTGATGTAAACTAGAGTCACAAAACCTGCGGTTGTATTTCGATCTTCATAGTAGATTTGTTCCTCTGCCCGTAGTTTTTTCCCGTTTAGGGTTTTTCCACGTAAATCTTCGTGTCCATTATTTTTTTCTCGTTTTTTCTTATTTCGTTTCGATCTCGATTTTTCAACAATTGGTATCAGAGAGAGTTGAAAGTTCTTCGGAAATCAAAGTTTTGATTTTTCGAAGGTATCGAACGTTTTTGTTTTGGGTTTTCAATTTCGATAATTGAAATTGAAATTTTGAGAAAAAAAAAAAAAAAAAAAAAAAAAAAGAAAATTCTTTTCTTATTTCTCTTTGTGAAGAAACAGAGAAGATTTTCTCTGTTGTTCTTCTTCGACAGAGGAGCGTTATTGCCGATCCGGCAGCCGAAGGAGAAGAGCCGTCGCCTCCGACCCACACAGAATGCACCGCCGACGCCGACGACTGCGGGAAGCCCATCCGCCGCCGATCAAAGCCGCGCGCGCGTTTCTGTTCTGACTGAGCACGCAGCTCCGACGCGAAGCGACAGGGACAGAACGTCGCGCCGCCGCCGTCCACCGAGAACACCGATTGCTTCGCACGCCGCGCCGCCGTCGTCTCTCTGTTCAGAAACTCACCGTCGATCTGCTCTGCTGAACTCTTTTGTTTTGTTCTTCTTCGACAGAGGAGAACTCGTTCTGCAAGCCGATCACTTTCTGTTCAGTTTTGGGGGGGGGGGGGGGGGGGGGGGGGGGGGGGAACTGCGCTGCACCGTTGCTTTGTCTGTCGTTGCCTGTGATAAGCCGAGGCAGTAAAGTGGGGTTTGAGATTCCAGTTTGATGTTCCACTGAAAGTAGAACCAATTTTTGGTTCAATTCTGGTTCTTGAATTTTTTTTTTTTTTGGTGCAATTTTGTGGAATTCTTTGGCGGATCAAGTGATTGGACATTATCGGTTTGGTGGGCGATTTTGTTGGTTCAGAATATTTGGTGGAATTTATTCTGATTTTTTTGAAATGGTTAGTCACTGTTGCCGTTGCCTACCAGTGAAGAGAGGAAAGCCGCCCTCACTCAGTTCAACCTTACTATTTTGTTCGACATCTTTGTTTCTTCAGGGACAAAACAGGAACAAGTTTTTGTGATATTTTTGGGGCGCAAAAATATCAATTTTGTTGGGAGGTTGAGATTTGAGGAAAGATTTGGATGATGATTTGAAGATGTCATTATCGTGGCTTAAATGATTTATTTCCTTGCACCGAAATTTCGAAGGTGGAGATCTTCAGAGTTCAGTATTCTGGATTCGCTTTGGGTTTGAGCCGAGTAGCCCGTTGGATCTCTTATATGGAATTCGTGTCAAGGTGGCCCATCTGGGGCCTTTGTGGCAGAAGATTATATTTTTAAATATTTTTGAAGATTTATTTCCTTGCACCGGAATTTCGAAGGTGGAGATCGTCAGAGTTCAGTATTCTGGATTCGCTTTGGGTTTGAGCCGAGTAGCCCGTTGGATCTCTTATATGGAATTCGTGTCAAGGTGGAGATTTGTTAGAATTTGGTTTGACCCGAATTCTATATGGGCCAGACCGGTTAGGCCCATTTTGTAAATCTCATTAAGGTTTTGTTTTCTCTATAAATTGATGTAAACTAGAGTCACAAAACCTGCGGTTGTATTTCGATCTTCATAGTAGATTTGTTCCTCTGCCCGTAGTTTTTTCCCGTTTAGGGTTTTTCCACGTAAATCTTCGTGTCCATTATTTTTTTTCTCGTTTTTCCAATTTCGTTTCGATTCCGTTTTTCAACAATGATAATTAGAGGTTCATCAATCCAAGCTAAACATATCATTCTCTAGCCCAGCTTCTACCAACAATACAAAAGGTAAACAAAAACGAAAAGTTTCAGTTTTCTTTTTACCTCCAAATTTGTAAATTCCCAGCTCTTCAAACGTTCAAATTAAAGCAGCAAACAATTTCTTCTTTCTCTAAACAAACATCAGAAAGTTCCAACCACCTATTCTGATAAGAAAAGTATCAGCTAAAAATCTATGTTTCTAACACATAAAACAACACAAAAAGAAGAGGAATCACTCACCTGTCATTCTTCGTTCAATGCTAAAGATTCTATTCCAAGCTTCTTCCGAGAAATGTTCAAGAAGACGAGAGAGTTACAGTTGAATGACTCTCACAAAAATACACAAAAGAGAGATAAAACTATAGCGGAGAGGAAAACTATAGCGGAGAGGAAACATAGCGAAAGGAGGATTTAATGGGGAGAGAAAGACAGAGAGCAATGGTTTCACGCAAGAGGGCCTTCTGCAGGGGAGAGTTTGAAAAATTAAGATCAGTTCAGTGATGTCACACAAGGATCCTTGTGTGACACCGATTTTAAAGTCACGATGAACGATATAAAAAGTGCGGAAATAAATGACACAAGAGGTTGGTAACGCAGTTCGGCAACCAGCCTACGTCTGCGGGGCCACGCCCAGATATAAAAACTTTTCCTTGAGTTAACAAAGTTACAAGAAAAACTCGGACTTATACAAATAAAGACTCCCTCTTATCTTTGTCGCCGCCTCTAGCTAACTTCCCCAACGAAACAGTTTTTGCGAGATCCCCTCGACTTTAGAACGACCTCTCCCGAGATCTAGATAACAACAAGCTCCCCTCGTTGTTGGTTCCTCCCGAAACCCGTGTTATGGCAAGATCCCCTCGCCCACGATCACGAACGACAAGCTCCCCTTGTCTAAGAAACAGAACTCCTCACGAGTTCAAATGCTGTCTCCTCCCGAGACAGAGCTTCAATGAAGAACACGGAAAGTTGCCTCCTGTGACACCTCCTGGAACACCAGATCGAAGTCTTCGGATACAACACACAGCACACTCAATAAAACAATGAAATCCACAGATTAAGTCGAGTGTGCAACACAATCACAAACCCATATGCAGAAACTTAGGGCGTGAAAGAAAACCGACGGCTCGGGAAAACGAAGAAAATCTTCTCTCGTGTAAAATCAATACTCCGTCGTCTGCTGAAGAACAATCACCGACGACTCACAGTAGGCGTGAATGAAAGGATCAACTATTGCAGAATACACGCAAACGTCGGTATAGAATAAAATCGCTCGGAAGAATAAAAAACTTTTCGCTCTCAATAATAATGGCTTCAGCAGCCTTCTTCAGAAAAACGAAGGCTTTAAATAATATTGGTAACTTCCATATCTTTAATTCATTCAGTTACCAAATCGGATTTACCGCCGCATAGAATAAGGAAACACAATCTTAACAAATTCGGTTATGTGACACCTCATGTGACACTTTAGGAAAGTTTCCATAACAGCACAGATTTTCGCCCAAAAATTCAGGAAAGCATCCCATTAATCATGGGAAGTCAGAGCCCAGCAAATCATGTCAAATCTACAACAAATCGGCTTTCCAAATAAAACTTTTCCAAAAAACAAGTGCATATACCTTATTCAATATCTTTCCAAATAATGTTGTTTCCTTATTTTTCTCTTCCATAGAATCATCATTATTACTTCTATAATAACTTCCCATAATCGGATTGGGCGGTTTCTTGATTGTCAAGTCATAAATCACCACTTGAATAAAATATTATTTTTATAATAAATTGCCAAAAAATCACATGCCAACACTAATGCAAATTCTTGCATTTACAATCTCCCCCTTTGGCATTTTTTGGCAAAATCAATATAATCAATAATTTCAAGAACTCCCCCTGAATTTTCTCCCGCTAGATTGATGGCTTCAAAACATCATCAAAATACTCCCCCAAAATTACCAAAATACTCCCCCTTTTTGCCATAAAAAGACAAATATATATATAAGGGAATAACAACTACTATAACAGCAACATAATCACCAAATAAACACCATAAACACCAAATGATCATCATAGGGAGATAGCCAAAATCAAGAATATATAATATTCAGATACGCACAAGAATCTCCATATATAAGAGAGGGAAATAGGAGAGCTAACCGTGTATTCTTGCCGTCTTCATGTGTCATAATTTGGTCAAATAAAATAAAAAAATATTGAATTTTCGATTTCGAACAGCAAAGCCGCTATAATCCTTTTAACACCAGTTCCATGAGAAGTCGGCATCTAGAATTTCATACTTATCCGTAAGTTGTGAAGCTGGAAAATCTTTTCCATGGAGTAATATGCATCTGACACCCCCAGTGACACCGATTAAGAACGCCTGACTTTACAACAATTTTGGTCTCCTTAACCTGTTCCTTCTCATTAGCAACTTTCTTTCTCTCAAAAATATCACCAGCAGTATAACATTCATGAACGCTCCAGGGTAAGCATATAATAATCATAGTAAGAGTATAGTATTCACCAAAAGATATATCCACAGAGCCAATATAGTCAGAAAATATCATATCTAGATCCAGATAGAGTAATTAACGAGTACCATAAGCACCACAGAAAATATTCAGAGAACAACCATATTGCTGAAATAGTCCAATGTTAAGCACTATCTTGCCCACCTGCTGGAACATCCTCAGGAACACCATTCAAAAATTAACCCGATCACTTGCCAAAAGCTTGTAGCTATTCCTGATCTCCTCCATAAACAGCATAATGAATCTTTGAATAATAATTCAAATCTTTGCAAGTTGGGAAATAAACCCAATATAATAATGATGCTCCAAACTTCATTAAAAATAGACTTCCAATATTTCATGAGAATAGTCAGAATTTTGCAAGTCGCATACGGTGTTGCTCCACATAATATCATAATATTTAGAATGATCACTTTCATCAAAGGATGAGCAATACACAATAGATCGCCAAAATAAAAAACAAACGCCTAATGCAAGTGGCCATTTTTTTTTTTTTTTTTTTTTTTTTTTTAAGTAAATAAAAGCAATAACCAGCTTACATAACACAGAGGCCTAGGGCAGACCTCAGCTCTTCAAACCTTACACCATCCAACGCCTTGGTGAAAATATCGGCAATTTGTTTTTCGGTCACCATATGCTCCAAATCAATAATTTTGTCCTCCACTAAAGATCGAATAAAATGATGTCGTATGTCAATATGTTTTGTCCGTGAATGCTGAACAGGATTTTTCGAAATATTGATAGCGCTCAAATTATCACAATAAAGGGTCATGACACCCTGTGTGACACCATAGTCTTTCATCATTTGTTTCATCCAAAGAAGCTGCGTACAGCTGCTACCTGCTGCTATATACTCTGCCTCAGCTGTAGATAGAGAAATAGAATTCTGTTTTTTGCTAAACCAAGACACCAGGTTGTGTCCAACATAAAAACATCCACCCGAAGTGCTTTTTCGGTCATCGGAGCTTCCTGCCCAGTCAGCGTCACAATAACCCACCAGATTAGCATTAGAATCAAAGAATACCAGATGCCATAATCAGTTGTGCCACTGACATATTTTAGAATTCGTTTAACCGACACTAGGTGTGACTCCTTCGGATTGGCTTGAAATCGAGCGCATAAACCCACGCTATAGCAAATATCTGGTCGGCTGGCAGTAAGATATAATAGGCTTCCAATCATGCTTCTATATAAACGTGAATCAACAGCAACTCCCTTTTCATCTTTAGAGATTTTCTCGTGTGTTCCAAGGGGTGTTCTACTCGGGCGTGCATTCTCAAGCTTAAACTTCTTCAATAAATTCTTGGCATATTTGGCTTGAGATATAAAAATACCATTCTTTTCTTGCTGGATTTGAAGCCCAAGAAAATAAGTGAGTTCTCCAACCATACTCATCTCGAATTCACCGGTCATTTGAGCAACAAACTCATCCACCATCACCTGTGACACCGAGCCAAACACTATGTCGTCAACATATATTTGAGCAAGTAAAAACTGACCTTTGTCCCGGCGAACGAAAAGGGTTTTATCTACTCCCCCTCGCTCATATCCCTTGGTTAATAGATATTGAGTGAGTCGTTCATACCATGCACGAGGGGCTTGTTTGAGCCCATATAACGCCTTCTTCAACTTATAAACGTACTCGGGATGATGAGGGTCGTCAAAACCCTTTGGTTGAGCAACATAAACCTCTTCATTAAGAAACCCATTGAGAAACGCGCTTTTCACATCCATTTGATATAATTTAAACCGCATAACACAAGCGATAGCCAACAAAAGTCGGATGGATTCAAGCCGAGCAACCGGAGCAAATGTTTCATCAAAGTCAATCCCTTCAATTTGAGAATACCCTTGAGCCACTAGCCGAGCTTTGTTGCGAGTAATATTTCCATGCTCATCGGTCTTGTTTTTGTAGATCCACTTAGTACCAATAACATTCACATCCGGAGGACACGGTACTAAGTCCCAAACTTGATTTCGGGAGAATTGGTTGAGTTCTTCTTGCATAGCACATATCCAGTACTCATCTAGCAATGCTTCTTTCACATTCTTTGGCTCGATCGTTGATGTAAAGCATGCCATTTGGATCATGTCTCGATAATTCACCCGCGGCCTATCTCTGATTTGTATACCATCATTCAGACCACCAATAATTTCATCTGTAGGATGATTCTTCTGAACACGTGTAGATGGTTGTCTGTGGTGTGTGATATCAGCTTTTCCTTCATCAACAGTCTCTGTTTGATCTGGGACACCGCCTGAGACACCCTCTATGACACCGGGTGGAACACTAGCGCCTTCATTATTTAAAATGTGATCTGCATCATCTTTTGGATTATGAGTTGTGTCCAGAGAGTCGTCCACTTGAACATTTGCAGATTCGATGACAGTTCGAGTTCTTTTGTTGTAAACCCGATAGGCACGACTATTTGTAGCATAACCGAGAAAGATTGCCTCATCACTCTTGGGATCAAGTTTCCCCCTATGTTCCCTGTCATTCAACACAAAGCAGAGGCTGCCAAAAGGATGAAAATAATGAAGATTTGGAGTTTTACCTTTCCATATCTCATAGGGTGTCATAGAAGTTTTGCCGCGGAGATACACCCGATTAATGGTATAACAGGCTGTATTCATAGCTTCAGCCCAGAATTTTTGAGGAACATCCCTCTCATGTAGCATTACTCGAGTCATCTCTGCCAATGTACGATTTTTCCGTTCAACGACTCCGTTTTGTTGAGGAGTCTTTGGTGCCGAAAATTCATGAGCGATTCCGAAATGCTTACAGAAATCCGAGAACTCAGAGTTTTCAAACTCTCTTCCATGGTCACTGCGGATACGAATAATTTTCAAAATAACAGAGTCTTTCTCGCGTTGAAGTCGAATACACATTGACTTGAAAACTTTGAACGTGTCGGACTTTTCTCTTAGAAACTCCACCCATGTATAGCGTGAAAAATCATCAACAGTAACGAATACGTAACGTTTTCTTCCAATACTTTCAACAGGCATTGGCCCCATTAGATCCATGTGAAGTAATTCAAGAACCCGGGTAGTTGTGGAACCCTGTGACACCGGGTGAGACACCTTCGTTTGCTTTCCGATTTGACATGGTCCGCATAATTTGTCTTCATCAAATTTTAATTCAGGAATTCCTCGAACAGCACCTTTCGAAATAAGCTTCTCCAGCATTCTGAAATTAACATGTCCCAACTTTCTATGCCATAAAATAGTGTCTTCCATACTCGACCGAAGGCAGGTAGATGAGGAATAAATAAGATAACAATTGTCCGATGATCTAACTCCTTCAATAACACAATCTTTGTTTTGATCGGACACAACACATCTTTCTTTCGTAAATTGCACATTCAGATCTTGATCGCAGAGCTGGCTAATACTGATTAGGTTGGATTTCAAACCATTTACCAATAAGACATCACTCAATTTTGGTAGACCAGGGACATTCAACGTTCCCCTGCCAATGACATCTGCTGAGACACCATTGCCGAATGTAACTTTTCCCACAGATTCAGGTACAATATCCTTCAAATATCTCTCTTCACCTGTCATATGTCTAGAACAGCCGCTATCAAAATACCATGCATTGGTTCCGATCGCCTTTAGTGAGAGATGTGTAACATTGCACTTTAAATTTGATTTCTTCACCCATTTCTGATAAGGGAATCTGTAGGAAGAAGCATTTCTTTTCTTCACCCATTTCTGATAAGGGAATCTGTAGGAAGAAGTATTTCTAACAGTACCAAGTCTGAGATCCGCAAGATAGTTGAAGCATGTAGAACGAATATGACCACGACGTTGGCAATAATGACATACATAAACATACTTGTTACCTTTACTGCTTGAGGCATGATAGAAGTTATAAGAATTTGATTTTCTGTCAGTTCTTGGCATTCCGTTTGCAACTTGCTTTCCTTTGTGATCAAAGCCCTTGTCTGACACCTGCTGTGACACTGGCTGTGACAATGAGCTTCCCTTTACGAACTTCATCACAAAGCGATTTTCCTTTACTGCAACAGTCTTTGAACCTGAACTTTCACCTTTGAATCCCAGTCCAAACCGATTTACGCTTGATTTGCCGACATTTAAAATATCATCGAGATTAGAAGAACCCGAATTCAGCATTTTGACATTCTTCTTCATGAGGCTTATCTCATTGGTTAGATCATTAGATTCATCCTGACTTGCTTTCAGCTTTGTCTCCAAATCATCAATAACATTTTGAAGATTGTTCTTCTCATCCTTCAAATTTCTAATTTGTGCGTGTAGAAGCTGATTTACTTGAACAAGCTCGGTCCATTTCTCATGCAGAAACTTATATTCTCCAATAAGATCTTCTTCTGTGACTGGTTCTTCATCTTCATCACTATTACTAGAAAATCCGTCTGTGACACCCTGTATAACACTGCCATTTTCTTCACATTCTATCTTTCCAGCAAGTGCTACATGATTGCTCTGAAATTCATCTTCGTTTTCAGACTCATCCTCACTCCAGGTTGCATTCAAAGAATTCTTCTTTTTCTTCAAGGTGTTAGCACATTCTGCTTGTATGTGCCCGAATCCTTCACATTCTCTGCACTGAATACCTTTATTCTTTAAAGATTGATTAGACTCATTAGTTTCTTCTCTCTGCTTCTTGTTGCTTGAAGAACCATTTTTGAAGTGTGTGACACCCTGCTTGACACCGCGTGTATTCCTTCCGAATCGCTTCATAACTCTGCTGAAATTCTTCGAGAGCAGGGCTAGTGATTCCTCCAAGTCATCTTCATCGTGCTTGCTGTGATTTTGTACCTCTGATTTTAAAGCAACTCCCTTTGCCTTTTTATTTTCGGTCTCTCCTCCAATATTCATTTCGAAAGTTCTGAGAGATCCCATTAACTCCTCTAGCTTCATTTTTGACACATCTTTGGCTTCTTCTATGGCAGTGACTTTATAAGCAAATCTTTGTGGTAAAGATCGTAGTGTTTTTCGAACAAGCTTTTCTTCGGAAATCACCTCTCCGAGAGCAAAAGCCTCATTAGCTATGTCACATAATTTTGAGTTGAACTCTCCAATGGTCTCTTCTTCCTGCATTTTCAGATTCTCAAAACGAGTGGTTAGCATTTGCATTTTAGACAACTTTACCGTCGATGTCCCTTCATAGGTAGTTTGAAGAATTTCCCATGCTCTCTTTGCGGATTCACATGTTGAGATAAGTTTGAATTGCACGGGATCAACGCCATTGAAAATAGCATTAAGAGCTTTTGAATTATTATTTGCCAAGGCATCCTCATTTATCGTCCAATCTACTTCCGGCTTAAGAGAAATAATACCATCTTTATCAGTAAGTGTAGGCGGATTCCAACCTGTAAGAATAGATCTCCAAGCCTTCTCATCAATGGCTTTGATGAAAGCTCTCATCCTTGCCTTCCAATACGCATAATTACTCCCATCCAATAATGGCGGACGCATTGTAGAACCTCCTTCTTTCATAGAGTCCATCGCACACGAACTAAGATCTTATCCCTCGGATCCCGCTTAAGAAACAGAAGCGATCCGCTCTGATACCAATTGAAAAATTAAGATCAGTTCAGTGATGTCACACAAGGATCCTTGTGTGACACCGATTTTAAAGTCACGATGAACGATATAAAAAGTGCGGAAATAAATGACACAAGAGGTTGGTAACGCAGTTCGGCAACCAGCCTACGTCTGCGGGGCCACGCCCAGATATAAAAACTTTTCCTTGAGTTAACAAAGTTACAAGAAAAACTCGGACTTATACAAATAAAGACTCCCTCTTATCTTTGTCGCCGCCTCTAGCTAACTTCCCCAACGAAACAGTTTTTGCGAGATCCCCTCGACTTTAGAACGACCTCTCCCGAGATCTAGATAACAACAAGCTCCCCTCGTTGTTGGTTCCTCCCGAAACCCGTGTTATGGCAAGATCCCCTCGCCCACGATCACGAACGACAAGCTCCCCTTGTCTAAGAAACAGAACTCCTCACGAGTTCAGATGCTGTCTCCTCCCGAGACAGAGCTTCAATGAAGAACACGGAAAGTTGCCTCCTGTGACACCTCCTGGAACACCAGATCGAAGTCTTCGGATACAACACACAGCACACTCAATAAAACAATGAAATCCACAGATTAAGTCGAGTGTGCAACACAATCACAAACCCATATGCAGAAACTTAGGGCGTGAAAGAAAACCGACGGCTCGGGAAAACGAAGAAAATCTTCTCTCGTGTAAAATCAATACTCCGTCGTCTGCTGAAGAACAATCACCGACGACTCACAGTAGGCGTGAATGAAAGGATCAACTATTGCAGAATACACGCAAACGTCGGTATAGAATAAAATCGCTCGGAAGAATAAAAAACTTTTCGCTCTCAATAATAATGGCTTCAGCAGCCTTCTTCAGAAAAACGAAGGCTTTAAATAATATTGGTAACTTCCATATCTTTAATTCATTCAGTTACCAAATCGGATTTACCGCCGCATAGAATAAGGAAACACAATCTTAACAAATTCGGTTATGTGACACCTCATGTGACACTTTAGGAAAGTTTCCATAACAGCACAGATTTTCGCCCAAAAATTCAGGAAAGCATCCCATTAATCATGGGAAGTCAGAGCCCAGCAAATCATGTCAAATCTACAACAAATCGGCTTTCCAAATAAAACTTTTCCAAAAAACAAGTGCATATACCTTATTCAATATCTTTCCAAATAATGTTGTTTCCTTATTTTTCTCTTCCATAGAATCATCATTATTACTTCTATAATAACTTCCCATAATCGGATTGGGCGGTTTCTTGATTGTCAAGTCATAAATCACCACTTGAATAAAATATTATTTTTATAATAAATTGCCAAAAAATCACATGCCAACACTAATGCAAATTCTTGCATTTACAATCTCCCCCTTTGGCATTTTTTGGCAAAATCAATATAATCAATAATTTCAAGAACTCCCCCTGAATTTTCTCCCGCTAGATTGATGGCTTCAAAACATCATCAAAATACTCCCCCAAAATTACCAAAATACTCCCCCTTTTTGCCATAAAAAGACAAATATATATATAAGGGAATAACAACTACTATAACAGCAACATAATCACCAAATGATCATCATAGGGAGATAGCCAAAATCAAGAATATATAATATTCAGATACGCACAAGAATCTCCATATATAAGAGAGGGAAATAGGAGAGCTAACCGTGTATTCTTGCCGTCTTCATGTGTCATAATTTGGTCAAATAAAATAAAAAAATATTGAATTTTCGATTTCGAACAGCAAAGCCGCTATAATCCTTTTAACACCAGTTCCATGAGAAGTCGGCATCTAGAATTTCATACTTATCCGTAAGTTGTGAAGCTGGAAAATCTTTTCCATGGAGTAATATGCATCTGACACCCCCAGTGACACCGATTAAGAACGCCTGACTTTACAACAATTTTGGTCTCCTTAACCTGTTCCTTCTCATTAGCAACTTTCTTTCTCTCAAAAATATCACCAGCAGTATAACATTCATGAACGCTCCAGGGTAAGCATATAATAATCATAGTAAGAGTATAGTATTCACCAAAAGATATATCCACAGAGCCAATATAGTCAGAAAATATCATATCTAGATCCAGATAGAGTAATTAACGAGTACCATAAGCACCACAGAAAATATTCAGAGAACAACCATATTGCTGAAATAGTCCAATGTTAAGCACTATCTTGCCCACCTGCTGGAACATCCTCAGGAACACCATTCAAAAATTAACCCGATCACTTGCCAAAAGCTTGTAGCTATTCCTGATCTCCTCCATAAACAGCATAATGAATCTTTGAATAATAATTCAAATCTTTGCAAGTTGGGAAATAAACCCAATATAATAATGATGCTCCAAACTTCATTAAAAATAGACTTCCAATATTTCATGAGAATAGTCAGAATTTTGCAAGTCGCATACGGTGTTGCTCCACATAATATCATAATATTTAGAATGATCACTTTCATCAAAGGATGAGCAATACACAATAGATCGCCAAAATAAAAAACAAACGCCTAATGCAAGTGGCCATTTTTTTTTTTTTTTTTTTTTTTTTTTTAAGTAAATAAAAGCAATAACCAGCTTACATAACACAGAGGCCTAGGGCAGACCTCAGCTCTTCAAACCTTACACCATCCAACGCCTTGGTGAAAATATCGGCAATTTGTTTTTCGGTCACCATATGCTCCAAATCAATAATTTTGTCCTCCACTAAAGATCGAATAAAATGATGTCGTATGTCAATATGTTTTGTCCGTGAATGCTGAACAGGATTTTTCGAAATATTGATAGCGCTCAAATTATCACAATAAAGGGTCATGACACCCTGTGTGACACCATAGTCTTTCATCATTTGTTTCATCCAAAGAAGCTGCGTACAGCTGCTACCTGCTGCTATATACTCTGCCTCAGCTGTAGATAGAGAAATAGAATTCTGTTTTTTGCTAAACCAAGACACCAGGTTGTGTCCAACATAAAAACATCCACCCGAAGTGCTTTTTCGGTCATCGGAGCTTCCTGCCCAGTCAGCGTCACAATAACCCACCAGATTAGCATTAGAATCAAAAGAATACCAGATGCCATAATCAGTTGTGCCACTGACATATTTTAGAATTCGTTTAACCGACACTAGGTGTGACTCCTTCGGATTGGCTTGAAATCGAGCGCATAAACCCACGCTATAGCAAATATCTGGTCGGCTGGCAGTAAGATATAATAGGCTTCCAATCATGCTTCTATATAAACGTGAATCAACAGCAACTCCCTTTTCATCTTTAGAGATTTTCTCGTGTGTTCCAAGGGGTGTTCTACTCGGGCGTGCATTCTCAAGCTTAAACTTCTTCAATAAATTCTTGGCATATTTGGCTTGAGATATAAAAATACCATTCTTTTCTTGCTGGATTTGAAGCCCAAGAAAATAAGTGAGTTCTCCAACCATACTCATCTCGAATTCACCGGTCATTTGAGCAACAAACTCATCCACCATCACCTGTGACACCGAGCCAAACACTATGTCGTCAACATATATTTGAGCAAGTAAAAACTGACCTTTGTCCCGGCGAACGAAAAGGGTTTTATCTACTCCCCCTCGCTCATATCCCTTGGTTAATAGATATTGAGTGAGTCGTTCATACCATGCACGAGGGGCTTGTTTGAGCCCATATAACGCCTTCTTCAACTTATAAACGTACTCGGGATGATGAGGGTCGTCAAAACCCTTTGGTTGAGCAACATAAACCTCTTCATTAAGAAACCCATTGAGAAACGCGCTTTTCACATCCATTTGATATAATTTAAACCGCATAACACAAGCGATAGCCAACAAAAGTCGGATGGATTCAAGCCGAGCAACCGGAGCAAATGTTTCATCAAAGTCAATCCCTTCAATTTGAGAATACCCTTGAGCCACTAGCCGAGCTTTGTTGCGAGTAATATTTCCATGCTCATCGGTCTTGTTTTTGTAGATCCACTTAGTACCAATAACATTCACATCCGGAGGACACGGTACTAAGTCCCAAACTTGATTTCGGGAGAATTGGTTGAGTTCTTCTTGCATAGCACATATCCAGTACTCATCTAGCAATGCTTCTTTCACATTCTTTGGCTCGATCGTTGATGTAAAGCATGCCATTTGGATCATGTCTCGATAATTCACCCGCGGCCTATCTCTGATTTGTATACCATCATTCAGACCACCAATAATTTCATCTGTAGGATGATTCTTCTGAACACGTGTAGATGGTTGTCTGTGGTGTGTGATATCAGCTTTTCCTTCATCAACAGTCTCTGTTTGATCTGGGACACCGCCTGAGACACCCTCTATGACACCGGGTGGAACACTAGCGCCTTCATTATTTAAAATGTGATCTGCATCATCTTTTGGATTATGAGTTGTGTCCAGAGAGTCGTCCACTTGAACATTTGCAGATTCGATGACAGTTCGAGTTCTTTTGTTGTAAACCCGATAGGCACGACTATTTGTAGCATAACCGAGAAAGATTGCCTCATCACTCTTGGGATCAAGTTTCCCCCTATGTTCCCTGTCATTCAACACAAAGCAGAGGCTGCCAAAAGGATGAAAATAATGAAGATTTGGAGTTTTACCTTTCCATATCTCATAGGGTGTCATAGAAGTTTTGCCGCGGAGATACACCCGATTAATGGTATAACAGGCTGTATTCATAGCTTCAGCCCAGAATTTTTGAGGAACATCCCTCTCATGTAGCATTACTCGAGTCATCTCTGCCAATGTACGATTTTTCCGTTCAACGACTCCGTTTTGTTGAGGAGTCTTTGGTGCCGAAAATTCATGAGCGATTCCGAAATGCTTACAGAAATCCGAGAACTCAGAGTTTTCAAACTCTCTTCCATGGTCACTGCGGATACGAATAATTTTCAAAATAACAGAGTCTTTCTCGCGTTGAAGTCGAATACACATTGACTTGAAAACTTTGAACGTGTCGGACTTTTCTCTTAGAAACTCCACCCATGTATAGCGTGAAAAATCATCAACAGTAACGAATACGTAACGTTTTCTTCCAATACTTTCAACAGGCATTGGCCCCATTAGATCCATGTGAAGTAATTCAAGAACCCGGGTAGTTGTGGAACCCTGTGACACCGGGTGAGACACCTTCGTTTGCTTTCCGATTTGACATGGTCCGCATAATTTGTCTTCATCAAATTTTAATTCAGGAATTCCTCGAACAGCACCTTTCGAAATAAGCTTCTCCAGCATTCTGAAATTAACATGTCCCAACTTTCTATGCCATAAAATAGTGTCTTCCATACTCGACCGAAGGCAGGTAGATGAGGAATAAATAAGATAACAATTGTCCGATGATCTAACTCCTTCAATAACACAATCTTTGTTTTGATCGGACACAACACATCTTTCTTTCGTAAATTGCACATTCAGATCTTGATCGCAGAGCTGGCTAATACTGATTAGGTTGGATTTCAAACCATTTACCAATAAGACATCACTCAATTTTGGTAGACCAGGGACATTCAACGTTCCCCTGCCAATGACATCTGCTGAGACACCATTGCCGAATGTAACTTTTCCCACAGATTCAGGTACAATATCCTTCAAATATCTCTCTTCACCTGTCATATGTCTAGAACAGCCGCTATCAAAATACCATGCATTGGTTCCGATCGCCTTTAGTGAGAGATGTGTAACATTGCACTTTAAATTTGATTTCTTCACCCATTTCTGATAAGGGAATCTGTAGGAAGAAGCATTTCTTTTCTTCACTTCACCCATTTCTGATAAGGGAATCTGTAGGAAGAAGTATTTCTAACAGTACCAAGTCTGAGATCCGCAAGATAGTTGAAGCATGTAGAACGAATATGACCACGACGTTGGCAATAATGACATACATAAACATACTTGTTACCTTTACTGCTTGAGGCATGATAGAAGTTATAAGAATTTGATTTTCTGTCAGTTCTTGGCATTCCGTTTGCAACTTGCTTTCCTTTGTGATCAAAGCCCTTGTCTGACACCTGCTGTGACACTGGCTGTGACAATGAGCTTCCCTTTACGAACTTCATCACAAAGCGATTTTCCTTTACTGCAACAGTCTTTGAACCTGAACTTTCACCTTTGAATCCCAGTCCAAACCGATTTACGCTTGATTTGCCGACATTTAAAATATCATCGAGATTAGAAGAACCCGAATTCAGCATTTTGACATTCTTCTTCATGAGGCTTATCTCATTGGTTAGATCATTAGATTCATCCTGACTTGCTTTCAGCTTTGTCTCCAAATCATCAATAACATTTTGAAGATTGTTCTTCTCATCCTTCAAATTTCTAATTTGTGCGTGTAGAAGCTGATTTACTTGAACAAGCTCGGTCCATTTCTCATGCAGAAACTTATATTCTCCAATAAGATCTTCTTCTGTGACTGGTTCTTCATCTTCATCACTATTACTAGAAAATCCGTCTGTGACACCCTGTATAACACTGCCATTTTCTTCACATTCTATCTTTCCAGCAAGTGCTACATGATTGCTCTGAAATTCATCTTCGTTTTCAGACTCATCCTCACTCCAGGTTGCATTCAAAGAATTCTTCTTTTTCTTCAAGGTGTTAGCACATTCTGCTTGTATGTGCCCGAATCCTTCACATTCTCTGCACTGAATACCTTTATTCTTTAAAGATTGATTAGACTCATTAGTTTCTTCTCTCTGCTTCTTGTTGCTTGAAGAACCATTTTTGAAGTGTGTGACACCCTGCTTGACACCGCGTGTATTCCTTCCGAATCGCTTCATAACTCTGCTGAAATTCTTCGAGAGCAGGGCTAGTGATTCCTCCAAGTCATCTTCATCGTGCTTGCTGTGATTTTGTACCTCTGATTTTAAAGCAACTCCCTTTGCCTTTTTATTTTCGGTCTCTCCTCCAATATTCATTTCGAAAGTTCTGAGAGATCCCATTAACTCCTCTAGCTTCATTTTTGACACATCTTTGGCTTCTTCTATGGCAGTGACTTTATAAGCAAATCTTTGTGGTAAAGATCGTAGTGTTTTTCGAACAAGCTTTTCTTCGGAAATCACCTCTCCGAGAGCAAAAGCCTCATTAGCTATGTCACATAATTTTGAGTTGAACTCTCCAATGGTCTCTTCTTCCTGCATTTTCAGATTCTCAAAACGAGTGGTTAGCATTTGCATTTTAGACAACTTTACCGTCGATGTCCCTTCATAGGTAGTTTGAAGAATTTCCCATGCTCTCTTTGCGGATTCACATGTTGAGATAAGTTTGAATTGCACGGGATCAACGCCATTGAAAATAGCATTAAGAGCTTTTGAATTATTATTTGCCAAGGCATCCTCATTTATCGTCCAATCTACTTCCGGCTTAAGAGAAATAATACCATCTTTATCAGTAAGTGTAGGCGGATTCCAACCTGTAAGAATAGATCTCCAAGCCTTCTCATCAATGGCTTTGATGAAAGCTCTCATCCTTGCCTTCCAATACGCATAATTACTCCCATCCAATAATGGCGGACGCATTGTAGAACCTCCTTCTTTCATAGAGTCCATCGCACACGAACTAAGATCTTATCCCTCGGATCCCGCTTAAGAAACAGAAGCGATCCGCTCTGATACCAATTGAAAAATTAAGATCAGTTCAGTGATGTCACACAAGGATCCTTGTGTGACACCGATTTTAAAGTCACGATGAACGATATAAAAAGTGCGGAAATAAATGACACAAGAGGTTGGTAACGCAGTTCGGCAACCAGCCTACGTCTGCGGGGCCACGCCCAGATATAAAAACTTTTCCTTGAGTTAACAAAGTTACAAGAAAAACTCGGACTTATACAAATAAAGACTCCCTCTTATCTTTGTCGCCGCCTCTAGCTAACTTCCCCAACGAAACAGTTTTTGCGAGATCCCCTCGACTTTAGAACGACCTCTCCCGAGATCTAGATAACAACAAGCTCCCCTCGTTGTTGGTTCCTCCCGAAACCCGTGTTATGGCAAGATCCCCTCGCCCACGATCACGAACGACAAGCTCCCCTTGTCTAAGAAACAGAACTCCTCACGAGTTCAGATGCTGTCTCCTCCCGAGACAGAGCTTCAATGAAGAACACGGAAAGTTGCCTCCTGTGACACCTCCTGGAACACCAGATCGAAGTCTTCGGATACAACACACAGCACACTCAATAAAACAATGAAATCCACAGATTAAGTCGAGTGTGCAACACAATCACAAACCCATATGCAGAAACTTAGGGCGTGAAAGAAAACCGACGGCTCGGGAAAACGAAGAAAATCTTCTCTCGTGTAAAATCAATACTCCGTCGTCTGCTGAAGAACAATCACCGACGACTCACAGTAGGCGTGAATGAAAGGATCAACTATTGCAGAATACACGCAAACGTCGGTATAGAATAAAATCGCTCGGAAGAATAAAAAACTTTTCGCTCTCAATAATAATGGCTTCAGCAGCCTTCTTCAGAAAAACGAAGGCTTTAAATAATATTGGTAACTTCCATATCTTTAATTCATTCAGTTACCAAATCGGATTTACCGCCGCATAGAATAAGGAAACACAATCTTAACAAATTCGGTTATGTGACACCTCATGTGACACTTTAGGAAAGTTTCCATAACAGCACAGATTTTCGCCCAAAAATTCAGGAAAGCATCCCATTAATCATGGGAAGTCAGAGCCCAGCAAATCATGTCAAATCTACAACAAATCGGCTTTCCAAATAAAACTTTTCCAAAAAACAAGTGCATATACCTTATTCAATATCTTTCCAAATAATGTTGTTTCCTTATTTTTCTCTTCCATAGAATCATCATTATTACTTCTATAATAACTTCCCATAATCGGATTGGGCGGTTTCTTGATTGTCAAGTCATAAATCACCACTTGAATAAAATATTATTTTTATAATAAATTGCCAAAAAATCACATGCCAACACTAATGCAAATTCTTGCATTTACAGAGTTTATGGAGAGGAATTAGGACCGGGGAACAGAGAGGGAGGTGAGTGATTAATGAAACAGGGAACAGAGAGGGAGGTGAGTGATTAATGAACGAAGAAATTTTTTTCCAATAGGTTTACTTCTTTCGTTTACTTCTTTGACTGGGTCTCAGACTTGCCCTATAACTAACAGACCCTCCTCACCATTCTTTATCTGCCATCTTCGGACTTCACCGGTGGAACAATCGCCGTCGGCGCTCTCTCTCTTCGAGAAAATGGAGAATCCTATTATTGACGACCACGAATCAATAGAAAGCTCTTTAGAAGAAAGCAAAGAAGAAGAGAAAGATCAAGAGCTTCAAGAGAAGAAAATTCCAGTCCATAGATTGAAACGATACGACTCTTTGGATTACGAATCTAACACTCTTCCAGGCGCGCATGGCCGCTCCTCCGAGGTCTGTCTCTCATTCTCTCTATCTCTCCCTCTCTCTCTCTCTCTCGCTCTCTCGTCTTGATCTGATACGATTTGAACGATGTTTTGAAGGCGGTGGCCTGGTCGGTGGTACTTCATCTAGCATTCCAGAGCATCGGAATAGTGTACGGAGACATCGGAACGTCACCGCTTTACGTGTATGCGAGCACTTTTCCGAACGGCATCAAGAATAACGATGATATTTTGGGTGTTCAGTCTCTGATATTCTACACTCTCACTTTGATCCCTCTCGTTAAATACGTCTTGATCGTGCTAAAAGCCAACGACAATGGCGACGGTACGTTCGCTTTCATCCCTCTTAATTATTCAGATTATATAACATTAATCTAATTAATTAATTAATAGGGTTTTTTTAAAAAAAAACCTTAAGGTTTTGGTTTTTTAAAAAAAAAACCTTAAGTTTTAATGTTCAACGAAAAAAACCTCCAGGTTTCGAAAATAGGCGAAAAAAACCTTCTAGTCCGGACTGGGCATTGGCCTGTACGGAGAGGCCGGCCGGTCCAATTGGACCGGCCGGCCTCCCTTTTTTTTTTTACTAAATAAAATGTTAATTTAAAATAAATATCAAACGATATTCAATTTATTTGAAATTTTTACCACATGTTTACCACATTATGGGAAGATCATGTGAAAAGTTTCGTGATTTTCTATACGATTTATTATAATTTTAGTTAATTCTTTTATAAAACCGTTATAATAAAACGTACAAGTATTACAAAATTACGAAAATTCTCAGATTATCCTCTCATGATGTGGCGAACATGTGGTAAAAATTTCAAGTAAATTGAATATCGTTTGATATTTGTTTAAAATTAATTCAAGTAAATTGAATATCGTTTATTATTTTTTTCAATTTACTTGAATTAATTTTAAACAAATATCAAACGATATTCAATTTACTTGTACGTTTTATTATAACGGTTGAGAATTTTCGTAATAATGTAACACTTGTACGTTTTATTATAACGGTTTTATAAAAGAATTACGTTTTACTGTTCAACGAAAAAAACCTCCAGGTTTCGAAAATAGGCGAAAAAAACCTTCTAGTCCGGACTGGGCATCGGCCTGTAACGGTTTTATAAAAGAATTTTCTAGACCGGCCGGCCTCTCCGTACAGGCCGATGCCCAGTCCGGACTAGAAGGTTTTTTTCGCCTATTTTCGAAACCTGGAGGTTTTTTTCGTTAAACAGTAAAATTTAAGGTTTTTTTTAAAAAAAACCAAAACCTTAAGGTTTTTTTTTTAAAAAACCCTAATTAATATTACATCAGATTAATTAATTAATTAATTAATGTTAAGTAACGTCTTCAAAGTTTCTACTTTCTTAAACCCCCACGTGGCTGGATTGAAAAAAGAAGTGTACAAACTTCAAGAAATAAAAGATAACAATAATTAAAATAATAATAATATTTAAGACTTTGCAACATAATTTCAAAAAATCATTAAATATTTAGTATCGTGATGTATTGTATATCGTAAAGAAAAGAAATTCACGTTTTTAGGAGGAACTTTTGCTCTCTACTCGCTGTTGTGTCGATACGCCAAAATCAGTTTGCTACCGAGTCAACAAGCGGAAGACCAAGACGTGTCGAATTTCAAGCTCGACCTCCCGAGTAACCGCCTACGAAGGGCATCGAAGCTCAAAACGAAGCTCGAGAACAGCCCTTTTGCAAAGTCCGTCCTCTTGCTTGCAACAATGCTCGGCACGTCGATGGTGATTGGAGATGGCGTCCTCACGCCTTCCATTTCTGGTTCGTCCTCTCTATTTTTAATACCATGTAATATCATTCTTTTTAAGTCAAACTCTGGTCGAAGAATGAACAAGTACACGGGCTCCAACTCCACAAGTTTCTAACTCCATAATTTTCTACCGATGACATTAATTTCACGTGACGTAAAGAATGTAGAAAAATATGAGACAATTATTTGTCGTTTAGCTTTACAATTTGCTTTGAAATTTAATTTGCCTATGGTCTTATTTTGAATGCAGTTTTGGCGGCTGTACAAGGAATCACAGAAGCCAAACCTGATGTGACACAAGGTACACTGTGGGGACAACTGTCCACATTAAAAAATATCGCCAAATTACATTTATGCAAATTATAGTTATTATTATATCAAGCTCGATCAAATTGTTATATACAAATTAAGTTAGTGAGTTTATTGCACGTCGTATAATATGAGTTAGAAAGAGTATGCACAGACAATAATTCTTACATTCTACGTGACGTTCATTAAATGGTACAATGAATGACTTATTTTAATTAATATTAATTTATTATATTTAATATCACGTTAAATAATAATAATAATTAGAATGTAAGAATGAATAGTAAACATAGTATTAGTCTTTAAAAAACAATTCTCAATATTTATTTATTAATGTGATTAATGAATGTCACGTCATTAGTAAGAATAAAGTGCACACGTAATATTACTATTTAAAAAATTATTGTGTGATTAATTATTGATAATAATTATATATTTTATTACACAGATACGATAGTTTGGATATCAGCAGCCATCTTGATTCTCCTGTTCATGGTTCAGAGATTTGGAACAGACAAAGTTGGCAACAAGTTTTCTTCCATCATTTGCATATGGTTTGCCTTCATAGCAGGGGTCGGCATCTTCAATTTCTTCAAGTTCGACCCTTTGGTGGTTAAAGCCGTCAATCCGAAATACATCATTGATTATTTCAGGAGAAACAAGAAGGATGCATGGATTTCCCTTGGCGGCATCATGCTTGCTATAACGGGTTCGGTCTCTTTTTCGACTTCTTTTTCGGCTTTCTTGCTATTTTCTTTGTTGATGGAGTTTGATTTTCATGGACATGAGCAGGGACCGAGGCCCTGTTTGCTGATGTTGGTCACTTCACAATGAGGGCTATTCAGATAAGTATGTGCTCCGTGACCTATCCGGCGCTCATTTGTGCATACTTCGGACAAGCCTCTTACCTTCGCAAGCACAACGATGACGTTCTCGCCACCTTCTCCAAGTCCATTCCAGGTTTGATCTCTTTCACATCCACAATTTTGGACTTGATAACATAGGAAATATGTCAAACTAATGATTTGCATGTAATTATAAGAAAGAGTAATAAAATAATACAAGTGTATGATGTAACATTCGAGTTGCGTGCAGGTCCGATGTATTGGCCGGTGTTTGTGGTGTCTATATTGGCGTCGATCATAGCGAGTCAAGCGACGATTTCTGGGACATTCTCTATAATTCAACAATCCTTGTCTCTCGGGTGTTTCCCTCGAGTGAAAGTTGTACACACCTCGGCCAAGTATCATGATCAAGTTTACATTCCCGAAGTCAATTATCTTCTCATGCTTGCTTGCTTAGGTGTTACATTAGGTTTCAAGGAGCCCGAGAGAATCAGCAACGCTTATGGTAAATTTAACATAATCCTTCAAACTATTTTTAATAAATTAGGTTAGAGTTTTGTATTGTTGATGAAAATTCAATTGCATGATGCAGGAATTGCAGTGGTGTTTGTGATTGCACTAACATCCTCCTTCCTAGTTCTTATAATGATAATAATATGGAAGACTCCGATTATTCTCGTCATCTTTTACGTCCTCGTAATCGGTTCGGTGGAGCTTCTCTATCTCAGCTCCGTCCTCTATAAGTTTGCCGATGGCGGATATCTTCCTCTCGCCTTTGCATTTGTTCTAATGATGATAATGTATGTATGGAACGATGTTTATCGGAGAAAATACAAATACGAGCTTGAACACAAGATTTCTCCTCAGAAGCTCAATGACATTGCCTCTAACTCCAGCTTGATTAGAGTGGATGGCCTTGCCATATTTTACTCGGGGCTCGTTCAAGGGATCCCTCCAATTTTCAAGCATTATGTTGATAATGTGCCGGCCTTGCATGCGATAATGATTTTCGTGTCTGTAAAGTCATTGCCCATCGGAAAAGTACCAGCCGAAGACCGTTTCCTATTCCGCAGAGTCAAGCCAAAACAGATTAACGTGTATCGATGCGTCGTGAGATATGGTTATAACGATGATAGAAATGAAGCCAAACCGTTTGAGATAATGTTGGTGGAAAAGTTGAAGGAGTTCATTACTACCGAGTTTTGGATAGCAAAAGCTCCAACCGACAACAAGTTATCAAAAAACTACTCAATGAGGCAAGATGAGGGAGAGAATGAGTTAATTGAAGAGATAGAGGAAGTGAACAAGGCATGGAAAAGTGGAGTTGTGCATTTGATCGGAGAGAATGAGATTGTGGCAGGCAAAGGATCCGGGATTGGGAAGAGGATCCTCATCGACTATGGTTATAATTTCTTGAAGAAAAATACAAGGCAAAGCGAAGAGCTTTTTGACATTCCTCACAAACGTATGCTTAAAGTAGGCATGACCTATGAACTTTGAGGGTCTTTGCACATATGAAAGTCACAATTTTTTTTGTTCTACTACTCTTCAACTACTTGCAAATGAAATCAATGTTTGTCCATGTCACAAGGTTTATGTTCATCGTCCATGAAGAAGCTAGTATTCTTTGACAAACCATCTACCTAGGTCATTGAAGTTTTATTTTAAATGTCTGATCACACAGATTATGAATTATGACTATTTACATGTTAGTATTAGGTGTGACTCGAATTTTAATTGGTCTGTGTCGGACCCTTATTCAATATTAAGACTTTTTACATTTGTGACAACCCAAACACATTTCGGCTCGACCCCTTTGTTCTGGTTCGTGCGGCGTCGTGCTCATGAACTTCTCCCCCCTGGCAAGGAATTTATACCCTTCTCAGCTCGAACTCAGGACCTACAGGCTTAAGTCTCAAATTCCATTAGAGCTAGTATCACTAGATCAACCCTTTTTGTGATGACCCAAACACCTTTCGCCTCAATCCCTTTGTACGGGTTTTTGGTTCGTGCATGTGATGACTCGAATGTGCATGTATGAGTACGATTGCGGGGCAAACCTCGGGACCTAAGCCGAGTGTAGGCGAATCTCGGGCTCGAGTATTGTGATGACCCGAATCTGTAAGTCCCGAATCTGTACTGGTACGATGGCTGCACGAACCGGAACCCGGATGGCGGTACGTCCGCGCGGGCGAGCCAGAAGGTGACAGGTCGTAAAGAGGGGGTCGTCACAATCCCACAGCGCTTGGGGAAGTATGTGGAAATGAAACATATGTAAGAGATCCCTCCCAAGATAGCAAGACGCGTTTTGGAGCACAATTGACAACGGATCCCATAAGAACTCCGAAGTTAAGCGTACTCCGGCGAGAGTAATTCCAGGTTGGGTGACCTTCCGGGAAGTTCTCGCCAAACAAAGCCGTGAGGGGAGGATATTGGGCTGCGGCCCGATCCCCGGAGCGGACAATATCTTGCTGGGATGAGGGGTCGTTACAAATGGTATTAGAGCCTGTACCCAACCGGAAATGTGGCCAACGAGGACGTTGGGCCCCCGAGGGGGGGTGATTGTGATGACCCGGATGTGTAAGTATGGTATGATGGCTGCACGAACCGGAACCCGGATGGCGGTACGTCCGCGCGGGTGAACCGGAAGGTGACGGGTCGTAAAAAGGGGGTCGTCACAATCCCACATCGCTTGGGGAAGTATATGGAAGTGAAACATATGTAAAGAGACCCTCCCAACATAGCAAGACGCGTTTTGGAGCACGATTGGCAACGGATCCCATAAGAACTCCGAAGTTAAAAGTGCTTCGGCGAGAGCAATTCCAGGTTGGGTGACCTTCTGGGAAGTTCTCGCCAAACAAAGCTGTGAGGGGAGGATATTGTGCTACGGCCCAATCCCCAGAGCGGACAATATCTTGCTGGAAAATGGGGTCGTTACAAATGGTATCAGAGCCTGTACCCAACCGGAATTGTGGCCAACGAGGACGTTGGGCCCCCAAGGGAGGGTGATTGTGATGACCCGAATCTGTAAGTCCCGAATCTGTACTGGTACGATGGCTGCACGAACCGGAACCCGGATGGCGGTACGTCCGCGCGGGCGAGCCGGAAGGTGACAGGTCGTAAAGAGGGGGTCGTCACAATCCCACAGCGCTTGGGGAAGTATGTGGAAATGAAACATATGTAAGAGATCCCTCCCAAGATAGCAAGACGCGTTTTGGAGCACAATTGACAATGGATCCCATAAGAACTCCGAAGTTAAGCGTACTCCGACGAGAGTAATTCCAGGTTGGGTGACCTTCCGGGAAGTTCTCGCCAAACAAAGCCGTGAGGGGAGGATATTGGGCAGCGGCCCGATCCCCGGAGCGGACAATATCTTGCTGGGATGAGGGGTCGTTACAAGTATAGACGAATTCCGGGTCATAAAAAGGGAGTCGTCACAATCTCACATCTCTTGGGGAAGTATGTGGAAATGAAACATATGTAAGGAAACCCTCCTAAGATAGTAAGATGCGTTTTGGAGCACAATTGACAATGGATCCCATAAGAACTCTGAAGTTAAAAGTGCTTCAGCGAGAGTAGTACCAGGTTGGGTGACCGACTGAGAAGTCTTCGCCAAACAAAGGTGTGAGGGGAGGATATTGTGCTACGACCCAATCCCTAGAGCGAACAATATCTTACTGGGAAAAGGGGTCGTTACAGTGCATCATCGTACTCATGAACTTTCCCTCCTGGCAGGGAGTTCTTGCCCTCACCAGCTGGAACCTTGGACCTCCAGGCTTAAGTTTCAAGTTCCATTAGAGCTGGTACCACTAGACCAGAGGGAGAAGTTCATAAGGATATTTTCTACGTAGGTTGACTTTTGAACCTATCCAAATAATGATTTACCACTCATTTTTCTATAGCGTGTCGATTCTTAATTTTTCTTGAACAATTGTGACAATCGTTAAAATTTTTTATTTGAAACGTAAGCTCATTTCGCATCTTCGAACCATGCAGTCGCTAATCACATCCGTCTTCACAAAGTATGAGATTTATTTAAATTAATTCATAAACTATAATCCTTAACAATTAAAATTAAATCCTAGCAGGGAGCTGGTCCTGGAGAATGGGTGGTCGTTCTCTGTGTGCAAGGACCGGGGGGCTTGTCTAGGAGAACGAACTCTCGTTCCTTCTGCACTTTATAAATTAAATTTTAAAAAAAATTACTAAACGATATTAAATTTTATCACATAATTATCATATCATGGGAAAAGTATCTGAAAATATTCGTGATTTTTTAACGTTTGTACGACTTATTGTTATTTTAGATAATTATTTTATAAAATAGAAGTAAAACAATTATAATAAATCGTATAAGTGTTAGAAAATCACAAAAAATTTCAAATTTTCTTACTATGATGTGATGAATATGTTGTAAAAATTTCAAGTAAATCCAATATCGTTTGATATTTTTTAAAAATTAATTTATGAAGTGAAGAAAGAATGAGAGGATGTTCTCCGAGACTAGCCCCGGATCGTGGCACAAGGAGAACGACTCCCCGTTCTCCAGGGCTGGCCCCCCAGTCTTGTGGTTGTCCAGTGCTTTTTAAGCACTAGATGAAGAACGGAGGGTCTTTCTCCAATACCAGCTCCCGTCAAATTTTGATTTGTTAAGTTTTTTATACTTTAAAGTTTTAGTTATTAAAAATTATAGTTTATTGCATAAATTAATAAACCCTATATTTTGATATTTGTATTGGCTTTAACCCTTATCTATTATTTATCATATTTTGTTTTATTCAACAGGGTAAGAAACTATTTATTGCCGTTTTTCATACCGTCTACTTATTTTTCCCAACAATCGTGACAAAGATAAAACTCGACATGTTTTTTGCTAGATGTATAGGGTAATGTACGTTCTATTTATTACGCTGATAATTGAACGTAATAAAATAAGATTTCATTCTTGGCTGTTTTCCGACCATTTACTTTTATAAAAAAATATATAAATTAATGAGGAATAATAAAGTCAAGTCAACCTCGCATTCATTAAACTAGTAGAAAATTATGACAAGGGTGTATTCGAGGGAGGTGATTGTAGTTGTTTTTAGTTTTCCACAAATGAACCTTCCTGTGAAGTTTACTAAAGCAAATAATGCGTCGTATTGCCATGCTTGTTGTTACGGGGCCACTCTCTTTTGTCACATGTTTTTGTATAATTTTACCTTAAAGTTTATCGACACTATTTAAACACTTTGTCACTTATCACGCAACAAAAGATGATCTTTCACCATGGTCAATGGAGAAAGCATAAATCGGTTGCTCGACCCCGAACCAAAAACCCACTAATAGTGAGTCATGCCTATTCAATCTTTTTTGAGTGGGTAGGTACAATTTTTTCTAAATAATCATCAAAGATAAAAACCTTCCTTCGATGGATTAAAAAAAAAAATTCTATTTTTTTTTTCTAGTTTTAGATTTTTCAACAACTCCTTATCCGATAGATCTAGTCCAAATTCATGAATCATCTCAGGGAATAATTATTAGATTCTTTTTTCTCTTTGCTTTGGATCTGAATTTAATTTAAACCTCTCAAAAAATTGATTGTTAGAACTCTCTAGAGTTGTAAAATAATTACCGAAGTTCTTAGATAATTCACCGGAAGTTGAAAAGCAATTACAAAATGGAGCGCGTAAGACAGGACTCGGAAGCGAATAAGCGACCAAACATTGAAGGAAACAAGCGAATCCAGTTAGAGGCCAACGATCAATCCGAGGCAAAAATGATTAATAAAGTCGAACTACTTTTGAAAAAAAGAATATGGAAATTTGAAGAATCTGAATAGAATATTTTAATTTAATTTATCATAACATTATTCAAATAGTTTATTAAATTTTAATGGAGAGTATATGACAAATGATATTTATTTTATTTTATTTATTAAATAATAAATTTTGCATTTGTTTATTGATTTTTTTTATTTATTAAAAAAATTATATTTAATAAATAAATAAAAGTACATATTTTAAACATGAAAAATATATTAATTCCAATAATTATGTTAGCAAAAATGGACTAAAAGTCAATATTGCGATGCGTAGACTGATTTTTCTTATTGAAGTGGATCTGTACCTAGATGGCTTGCTGTCACGCCCCTAAATGGGACCAGCAACAGAATGAGGGGCGACCGACCCAAAAATTAGGTCAACCATCCGACTCTCAATCTTATTTACTCAGGAAATGCAGCGGAAAAATTTTATAATTTAATATAAAGTCCGGGCCCAGAACAATTGAATTAAAACAGGTCCAACAAGTGACACTAAATAATATGATGATATAAGTCTAAATAAATTACAGTGCGCAATAAACAAATTAAAGCTTATACATTTCCAATAAATGTCCAACCTTAAAATTTAAAATAAGTCTTCCAAGGAAAATTATTAATTTAGAGAATTCCTACTACTGATTCGGTAACTAAACATCTTCTTGATTAGATCCTGAAAAATAATAGTCATTTGGGGTGAGTCGACTAAATTCAATAGGGATAGAATTTATTTCCGGCAACAATAAAATATGTATGGTTATGTTCAACAATTTATAACATTTTATGAAAAAAAATTAAAACATCGACGCTCGGCGATCGTAGCCATAATTTAAAAACATCGACTATCTGCGGTCGCACGCACAAATACCCTGATCATGTTTAGGGTTTTTCGCCCAAGGACACGGCTCATTCAGCTGTCCTATTACTTATAGTTAAAACCACAGTTTGTATCAATTGATAAAAGTAAGCAATTGATGAAAATGAATGTGAGTAAAATAATGGCATAAAATTAGATAGATATTTTATGCTTTAAATATACTTAACCGAAAATAAAATAAACCCCTACCTCAAGTGGGTATACAACAGGTCAAAACTAAATCCAAGAATCCAAGTTACTGAGTCCACACTCTAATTCGCTAAATTAGTACTTAATCAAGGTAAAATCGTTTAATATTGGATTAAAATTGATACGCTGAAATTCTAAATCATTTTCCTAAGTCAATCCAATGGTAAAGTTGCTTCCATTTTTCCTAGTGAAATGTTAATTTCACTGTTGAGAAAATGAAATAGAAATAGTGATTTCTCCGTATTTCGTAAAAATTCATTTTACGACTTTGCTAGGGAAAATGAAGTGCATTCCTTCTCTTTGCTTAAATTTTCTTTTTCTTTTTCCTTTACAGCAACAAAGAAATGATAATTAGAGGTTCATCAATCCAAACTAAACATTTCATTCTCTAGTCCAGCTTCTACCAACAATACAAAAGGGAAACAAAAAGGAAAGTTTTGGTTTTCTTTTTACCTCCAAATCTGTAAATTCCCAGCTCTTCAAACGTCCAAATTAAAGCAGCAAACAATTTCTTCTTCCTCTAAACAAACATCAGAAAGTTCCAACCACCGATTCTGATAAGAAAAGATTACGAGAGATATCAAAACTCATAAACTGAGCGTTACATCTCTAAAAACTCTCTTGTTCCTCCAACTATTGCAATTCACCCATACAGTTCTAATAAGACTTCCCGCTCGTTAAATGGGATGAATTCAACATATTTACGAAAATGCCATTATGTGACGAAAATCCAAAAACTTAAAAATCCGAGTGTTACATGAAGACCACCTACCGAAGATCCCATAAAAGAGAAGGTTAGTTTTCTTCAAAAGGATCCAATTATTATAGAATTTCAAGAAGAGGAAGATAATTGCACGATGGAGGAAGTCGTCACGTAGGGCAATCCCTTCTCCAGTGTCCAGGCTGTCAACAAGCGTGACAAACATATGGTCCTGAACGCCCACCGAAATAAGATGTACTACCAGAAGGTCTGCCAAAGTTACTTTCAGTCAGGCCTTCACGGTTCTTCCCCTTCTTAAAGTGCCTCCTGTTATCTTGCCTCCCACAGGCTCATCACCTTTTTCTTTCCCTTTATATATACCAACTTACTCTTCCAAATCTGCCTCAACACGCTGAGCAGCAGCAACCACTTCAGAAAGAGAATTAAATGCAAAGCCCGACAAACTGTGTTTGATCTTGGATCTTAAATTCATTCGAAACTTCACCAGCCTCTCCACCGGGTCCATGTTATTAATATACTGTGAGAATTTCATAAACTTGGCATAATATTCTAGTAAGGTAAGATTTCCCTGTTCCAAGTTATGATACGTCGTTATCATCTTCTGTCAATGTTCGGCATTGCAATAATTATCTCTGAAAAGGGTTTTGAACTGGGTCCAGGTCATATCCTCCATAGAGTAGTCCAACTTCAGAGATCTTTACCAAACTTCGGCAATTTTCTCAAATTGATAGATTGCAAATCCAACCCAATATTCTGTTGGAGCTTTCAGAGCTGTCAACTTCTTAAGAATCACCCTTAACTAATTTGCTGCAATTTGAGGGTCAGCTTCACCCACAAACACGGGTAAGTTCATCTGCTCCCACTGCATAAAGTAACTCATGCGGCGGTCTTCTACGTATTGATGACCGCGTCCTTGAAATATATTATGAAGTGTGTCTCTGAGAGCAATAAGTGAATCAGTAGGGCGCGATTCAGCTGATTGCGCAGTAGGTGCTGCAGGGGTACGGTTTCTAGGGACTCTTCTTGGAGACATTTTCATAAATCTGAAAAATAATTTAATTCTGAAGTTAAAATATGTATTTTTGTACAATAATAATTCTTGTATATCATCACATTATCAATCTTAAGTGTCACTTTCCAGGATTGGGAACCGGGCTCTGATACCAAATTTTCTGTCACACCCCTAAATGGGACCCGCAACAGAACGAGGGGCGACCAACCCAAAAATTGGGTCAACCGTCCGACTCTTAATCTTATTTACTCAGGAAACGCAGCGAAAAAATTTTATAATTTAATATAAAGTCCGGGCCCAGAACAATTGAATTAAAACATGTCCAACAAGTGATACTAAATAATACGATGATATAAGTCTAAATAAATTACAGTGCACAATAAACAAATTAAAGCATACACATTTCCAATAAGTGTCCAACCTTAAAATTTAAAATAAGTCTTCCAAGGAAAATTATTAATTTCGAGAATTTCTGCTTCCGATTCGGTAACATTTTATGAAAGAGATTAAAACATCGACGCTCGACGGTCGTAGCCATAATTTAAAAACATCGACTATCTACGGTCGCACGCACAAATACCCTGATCATGTTTAGGGTTTTTCGCCCAAGGACACGGCTCATTCAGCTGTCCTATTACTTATAGTTAAAACCACAGTTTGCATCAATTGATAAAAGTATGCAATTGATAAAAATGAATGTGAGTAAAACAATGACATAAAATTAGATAGATATTTTATACTTTAAATATACTTAACCGAAAATAAAATAAAGTCTTACCTCAAGTGGGTATACAACAGGTCAAAACTAAATCCAAGAATCCAAATTACTGAGTCCACACTCTTAATTCGCTAAATTGGTACCTAACCAAGATAAAATCGTTTAATATTGAATTAAAATTGATACGCTGAAATTCTAAATCATTTTCCTAAGTCAATCCAATGGTAAAGTTGCTTCCATTTTTCCTAGTAATATGTTAATTTCACTGCTGAGAAAATGAAATTGAAATAGTGACTTTTCCGCATTCCATAAAAATTCATTCTACGACTTTGCTAGGGAAAATAAAGTGCATTCCTTCTCTTTGCTTAAATTTTCTTTTTCTTTTCTTTACACCAACAGATAAATGATAATTAGAGGTTCATCAATCCAAGCACATTTCATTCTCTAGTCCAGCTTCTACCAACAATACAAAAGGGAAACAAAAAGTAAAGTTTCGGTTTTCTTTTTACCTCCAAATCTGTAAATTCTCAGCTCTTCAAACGTCTAAATTAAAGCAGCAAACAATTTCTTAAACCTCCAAACAAACATCAGAAAGTTCCAACCACCGATTTTGATAAGAAAAGTATCCACTAAAAATCTATGCTTCTAACATATAAAACAACACAAAAAGAAGAGAAATCACTCACTTGTCTGTTCTTCTTTCAATGCTAAAGATTCTATTCCAAGCTTTTTCAGAGAAATGTTTAAGAGGACGAGAGAGTTACAGTTGAATGACTCTCACAAAAATACACAAAAGAGTGATAAAACTATGGCGGAGAGGAAACTTAGCGGAAGGAGGATTTAATGGGGAGAGAAAGACAGAGAGCAATGGTTTCACGCAAGAGGGCCTTCTGCAGGGGAGAGTTTATGGAGAGGAAGAGGGGGACCGGGGAACAGAGAGGGAGGTGAGTGATTAATGAACGAAGAAATTTTTTTCCAATAGGTTTACTTCTTTCGTTTACTTCTTTGACGGGGTCTCAGACTTGCCCTATAACTAACAGACCCTCCTCACCATTCTTTATCTGCCATCTTCGGACTTCACCGGTGGAACAATCGCCGTCGGCGCTCTCTCTCTTCGAGAAAATGGAGAATCCTATTATTGACGACCACGAATCAATAGAAAGCTCTTTAGAAGAAAGCAGAGAAGAAGAGAAAGATCAAGAGCTTCAAGAGAAGAAAATTCCAGTCCATATATTGCAACGATACGACTCTTTGGATTACGAATCTAACTCTCTTCCAGGCGCGCATGGCCGCTCCTCCGAGGTCTCTCTCTCTCTCTCTCTCTCTCTCTCTCTCTCTCTCTCTCTCTCTCTCTCTCTCTCTCTCTCTCGATTTGATACGATTTGAACGATGTTTTGAAGGCGGTGGCCTGGTCGGTGATACTTCATCTAGCATTCCAGAGCATCGGAATAGTGTACGGAGACATCGGAACGTCACCGCTTTACGTGTATGCGAGCACTTTTCCGAACGGCATCAAGGATAACGATGATATTTTGGGTGTTCAGTCTCTGATATTCTACACTCTCACTTTGATCCCTCTCGTTAAATACGTCTTGATCGCGCTAAAAGCCAACGACAATGGCGACGGTACGTTGACTTCGATCCCTCTAATTATTCAGATTATATCATATTAATCTAATCTAATTAATTAAAATAATAATTAAGACTTTGCAACGTAATTTCAAAAACCATTAAATATTTACTATCGTGTGTATGTGTGTGTCGTATATCGCAAAGAAAATAAATTCATGTGTTTTAGGAGGAACTTTTGCTCTCTACTCGATGTTGTGTCGACACGCCAAAATCGGTTTGCTACCGAGTCAGCAAGCGGAAGACCAAGACGTGTCGAATTTCAAGTTCGACCCCCCGAGTAACCGCCTTCGAAGGGCATCGAAGCTCAAAACGAAGCTCGAGAACAGCCCTTTTGCAAAGTCCGTCCTCTTGTCCGCAACAATGCTCGGCATGTCGATGGTGATTGGAGAGGGCGTCATCACGCCTTCCATTTTTGGTTCGTCCTCTCCCTTTCTCGTACAGTATAACTCAGTTGAAAAATTACTAGAACTCCGTAATTTTCTACGGATGACATCAAATTTCATGTGACGTAAAGAATGTAGAAAAATACGAGACAATTATTTGTCGTTTAGTTTTACAATTTGCTTTGAAATTTAATTTCCCCATTTGTCTTATTTTGACTGCAGTTTTGTCGACTGTGGTTGGAATCAGAGAAGCCAATCCTCATGTGACACAAGGTATACTGTGGGAACAACTGTCCACATTTAAAAAAAAAAAAAACACATTATATTATATTCTAAATTTAATCTAACGACATGTTTACTTTTTATTTCTACCTTATAATTTTTACATTCATTAAATGATACAATGAATAACTTATTTTAACTAATATTAATTTATCATATTTAGTGTTACGTTAGATGATAATAATTAGAATGTAAGAATGAATAATAAACGTAGTATTACTCTTTATAAAACAATTCTCGATACTTAATTATTAATGTGATTAATGAGTGTCACGTTAGGGGTAAGAATTAGAATATAAGAATAGACGGTAAACATAATATTACTCTTTAAAAAATAATTCTAGATTTATTGAGAATAATTATATATTTTATTACACAGGTACGATAGCTTGGATATCAGCAGCCATCTTGGTTCTCCTGTTCATGGTTCAGAGATTTGGAACAGACAAAGTTGGCTACATTTTTTCTCCCATCATTTGCATATGGTTTGCCCTCATAGCAGGAGTAGGCATCTTCAATTTCTTCATGTTCGACCCTTTGGTGGTTAAAGCTGTCAATCCGAAATACATCATCGATTATTTCAGGAGAAACAAGAAGGATGCATGGATTTCCCTTGGCGGCATCGTGCTTGCCATCACGGGTTCGGTCTCTTTCTCGCCTTCTTTTTCGGGTTTCTTGCTATCTTCTTTGTTGATGGAGTTTTATTTTCATGGACATGAGCAGGGACCGAGGCCCTGTTTGCTGATGTTGGTCACTTCACAGTGAGGGCTATTCAAATAAGTATGTGCTGCGTGACCTATCCGGCGCTCATTTGTGCATACTTCGGACAAGCCTCTTACCTTCGCAAGCACAACGATGACGTTCTCGATACCTTCTTCAAGTCCATTCCAGGTTCGATCTCTTTCACATCCACAATTTTGGACTTGATAACATAGGAAATATGTCAAACTAATGATTTGCTTATAATTATAAGAAAGAGTAATAAAATAATACAAGTGTATGATGTAACATTCGAGTTGCGTGCAGATCCGATGTATTGGCCGGTGTTTGTAGTGTCTATATTGGCGTCGATCATAGCAAGTCAATCGATGATTTCCGGGACATTCTCTATAATTCAACAATCCTTGGCACTCGGGTGTTTCCCTCGAGTGAAAGTTGTACACACCTCGGCCAAGTATCATGATCAAGTTTACATTCCCGAAGTCAATTATCTTCTCATGCTTGCTTGTTTAGGTGTTACATTAGGTTTCAAGGAGGCCGAGAGAATCAGCAATGCTTATGGTAAATTTAACATAATCCTTCAAACTATTTTTATTAAATTAGGTTAGAGTTTTTGATTGTTGCTGAAAATTCAATTGCATTATGCAGGAATTGCAGTGGTGTTTGTGATGACACTAACATTCTCCTTCCTAGTTCTTATAATGATAATGATATGGAAGACTCCGATTATTCTCGTCACCTTCTATGTCCTCGTAATTGGTTCGATGGAGCTTCTCTATCTCAGCTCCGTCCTCTATAAGTTTGCCGATGGCGGATATCTTCCTCTCGCCTTTGCATTTATTCTAATGATGATAATGTATGTATGGAACGATGTTTATCGGAGAAAATATAAATACGAGCTTGAACACAAGATTTCACCTCAGAAGCTCAATGACATTGCTTCAAACTCCAACCTGTTTAGAGTGGATGGCCTTGCCATTTTTTACTCAGGGCTCGTTCAAGGGATCCCTCCAATTTTCAAGCATTATGTTGATAATGTGCCGGCCTTGCATGCGATTATGGTTTTTGTGTCTATAAAGTCGTTGCCCATTGGAAAAGTACCAGTTGAAGAGCGTTTCCTATTCTGCAGAGTCAAGCCAAAACAGTTTAACGTGTATCGATGCATCGTGAGATATGGTTATAACGATGATAGAAATGAAGCCGAACCATTTGAGATAATGTTGGTGGAAAAGTTGAAGGAGTTCATTACTACTGAGTTTTGGATAGCAAAAGCTCCAACCGACGACAAGTTATCAAAAAACTACTCAATAAGGCAAGATGAGGGAGAGAATGAGTTAATTGAAGAGATAGAGGAAGTGAACAAGGCATGGAAAAGTGGAGTTGTGCATTTGATCGAAGAGAATGAGATTGTGGCAGGCAAAGGATCCGGGATTGGGAAGAGGATCCTCATCGACTATGGTTATAATTTCTTGAAGAAAAATACAAGGCAAAGCGAAGAGCTTTTTGACATTCCTCACAATCGTATGCTTAAAGTAGGCATGACCTATGAACTTTGAGGGTCTTTCTATGTGAAAGTCACGAGAAGAAAAACCATGTATCTTTTTGCATATATTTGTGTAGTAATACACATTTGTAGCGCCCCGAGTTCTCTGAACCCGGTTCGTCACACAAAACCCGAACACGAACTAAAAACTTCATTCATAATTTAAAATTTTGCAGCAGAATTAATTTAAATAACTTAGAGTTAAACCAAAACCATAAAGTGTTTGGATAATCGGATAAAATGTTCGAGATAAATCGACCAAAAGAAATAAAGGTTTAAATCACAAAATACTATTAAAACTCTAAAGACAACCACTTCTGCCGGTGGAAAATCAACGGAAGAAGCAGACACAGCAAGTATAAGACTCCTGCCGATGACGTGGACCTGAAAACTTGGAACTGAAAGACATTTCTCGGCGGGCTGCACTTACCGATGACGTCAACACAACTTCATTTGCCGATGACGTCAGCACAACTTCATCTGCCGATGAAGTCAACATGACCTCATCTGCCGATAAAGGTCATCCAACTTCTGCCGATGATAGAACCAACGCAAGGGACAGAAACAGGCTTCTGCCGATGACGTCATCCAAAACGACAGGACTAAACATCTACCGATAGAATTACTTCTATCAATAGCGAAATGACAAAAACATCTACCGATAGACATCTCCTTCCGGTAGGTTCAAACTACTCAACTTCTGCCGATAAAATGCATCTACCGACAGATAACAAAACACACCTCATCCACCGATAGATTCAGGGCGACATTCTGGCTACTCCTAATTATACAATACAACTCCATTTATGAAAAGAGTCTATTTGCCTTACTGAAATCACTCAGAAAAGGATTCAAACCCATGTATTACTTAAAATCCAACAAGTGCAAATCTTCAAATCTCAGCGGAATGCCATTATCAGATAGTAAAACTCAATTTGTTCAAAACACTGAAATCACTACTGTTATGAAAACTCGATCCATCTAAAAAAGAGCAATGATAATAAAACCTTCACTCCAACAGACATCAATTAAACTGCCCCATCAGCTGCCAGAACATTGTGTGGATGCACTCCTCCAACCCAACTAGCCCTCTGTGAACTCAGTAAACACACCTGCTAAAGCTTCTTCACCTACATCACAAAACTCATCTATTAGCCTAATGCTAAGCAAGTAAAGCAATAATGAAATGAAATACTGAAACATAAATTCCTAAACATGCAGTTTCTACTTTTCTCATCTCAGTTGCATATTCATCGTTTCTGTACAGATCCCCCTGTGAAATTGGGAGTTGGATCATTTCTCCCAAAGTATAAATATCCACTGGCTCGTTAAGGGTTGGATTAATTCCCCTAACAGCAAATCTAATACTCATAACTGTTCAGATCCCCCTGTAGGATTGGGAAGTGGATCACTTTCCCCAAAACCTCAATCCACTGGCTCATTAAGGGTTGGATTAATTCCCTTAACAGCAAATCTGCTTCTCGTACTGTTTCAATCTGTTCATTCCTTGCCGATTCAAAACATGTAAATTCATTTTCGTACATTTCAAAATATGATGCATGACAACTGGAAATAAACACACAACATACATAAATCCTACTGTTTTGTGATGTAGGCCCGAAGGCACAAACAAACTCTACTTACCTGGTCTCCTGGAAATCGCTCGGTTTCAACTACTTGAAAGCCCTGTTCACCTAGTGTCATAAACAGAACACTAATCAGAATTTCACTAAATCTCATCCCACACCATTCACAAATCTAAGGAGCTAGCTTAGAACTTCGGGCCATCGCACATTCTTGGTTCAGCACTAAACTCGAACTCAGTTCACTCACAGCATTCACCAAGTTACACACGCATTGCACTCCCGCTATCTACTTACTATAATATCGAGAAGATGAATGGAAAACTTACCTAGGTCGAAGGTGAATCGCGCGAGGAAGATCGCCTAGAGAGCTCGTCTGCCTGAGCTGAAACCCGAAGAGGAAATGGTATGAAATGGTGGCGGCTACAGTGCATTAAACCCAACCCTCTTCCCTTAAATACGTTATCCACTCTTTGAAAATTGTAATTTACTCTAGTGCCCTTGCCAAGTTATTTAATAACCCTACTTAATTTATTGACTAATCAAGTGTATCTTATTAATAATAAAAGAGCTGGTTCGATAGAACCAGGTGCTACAACATTATAATGATTAACTAGGAAAATAGATTGTATATGCTTCTTATAAATATTGCTTATGCTTGATATAGTTATGATGTGTACCTCTCTCTCTCTCTTCCCTCCCTCTAATCATGATGCATTTGAAGACTGCATACAATGCAGTCTCATTTTACACCTTAATCTTATACTCTAACGTGTCATTTCTTGATTGATTAATATATTCATATAATCTATTATTTTTAAATTAGAGCGTAAAATTAGAAAATAAAACTAACATTACTTTTTGGTAAAAGTGAAGTCAAGTTCCTTTGTGAACAATTTTTTTGGTTCTACTACTCTTCAACTACTTGCAAATGAAATCAATGTTTGTCCATGTCACAAGGCTTATGTTCATCGTCCATGAAGAAGCTAGTATTCTTTAACAAACCATCTACCTAGGTCATTGAAGTTTTATTTTAAATGTCTGATCACACATATTATGAATTATGACTATCTACATGTTAGTATTAAGTGTGACTCGAATTTTAATTGGTCTGTGTCGAACCCTTACTCAATATTAAGGCTTTTTACATTTGTGACAACCCAAACACCTTCCGGCTCGCCCTTTGTTCCGGTTTGTGTGACGTCGTACTCATGAACTTAACTCCCTGGCAGGGAGTTTCATACCCTCCCTAGCTCGAACCCAGAACCTCCAGGTTTAAGTCCCAAATTCCATTAGAGCTGGTACCACTAGACCAACCCTTTTTGTGACGACCCAAACACCTTTCGCCTCGATCCCTTTGTACGGGTTTTTGGCTCGTGCAGCATCGTACTCATAACCTTTTCCCTCCTGACAGAGAGTTCTTGCCCTCACCAGCTCTAACCTAGGACCTCCAGGCTTAAGTCTCAAGTTCTATTAGAGCTGATACCACTAGACCAGAGGGAGAAGTTCATAAGGATATTTTCCACGTAGGTTGACTTTTGAACCTATTCAAATAATGATTTGCCACTCATTTTGCTATAGCGTGTCGATTCGTAATTTTTCTTGAACAATTGTGACAATCGTTGAAATTTTTTATTTGAAACGTATGCTCATTTTGCATCTTCGAACCATACAGTCGCCAATCACATCCGTCTTTACACACTGCCATTAGGGGTGGGCAAGAGTTCGATTAGGTTCGGTTTTGGACCAAACAGAACCGAACTCATCGGTTTCGGTTTCTGTTATTGACTTATACCAGACCCGAACCGAACTTTTTAGTTCGGTTCGGTTCAGGTCTGGTATAAGTCAAAACACAGAACAAATTAATGAAAGAAAAAAGAAGACGGTGAGAAGAAGAGAGGAATCGACCTGAAAAATGGAACGCTGGCTAGGCTCACCGGAAATCCTTTTGACTCCTCTTAGATCCACTATTCGAGTAGCTTTCTCAAAGTTCTTGCCATACAAGAAATGCAAGCTGCATTATCAATTACCATCTCATCAGCGAGAAACATCAGAGAAAAGAGGGGAGAACACTCACCCTAAAATTCGATTAATCTCGGGCATTTCAAGAAACTAGGGAAAAAAGTGCACTAACATCGAGAGCTGATCATCAGTCACTGCCAGATTTTGATTCAGCTTCCTTCGTCAAACACGGCCTAACATAAAATCATCGGAGAAGAAGGAAGTAAAAAAATTAGGGGAAAATGAAAGAGGACCTGAGTGAGTTGATGCGATCTCCTTCCATACTTCCTCTGCAACCAAAGTCTACGCACTTTCCATCTCTCCTCGTCGTAGCAGAAATGTGGATGGTGGCATAGTAGACGATTCTGTGAATTTAACCATGCTCGCTGGAGCACCAAAGAGCCGTCACCCGTCACCCTTCAGGTTTCAGTTTTTCAGTTTGGTTCGGATTTGCCTTCCACCCGAACCGAACCCGAAAACGTATTGGTGAGCCTGACCCGAACACAAAAAACACCTCTTGGACCCGAATTGAACCCGAACCGAACCCTCGGGTTGATTCGGTTCCTCGGGTTGGTTTCGGGTTTGCCCACCCCTAATTGCTGTCAGTCGCCGAGATTCACTTTTAATGAATTTTATCTCATAACCATTATTAAAAGTATATTCTATTATTTTTTCTCTAGTTGTCTTTAAAGAACTATATTTTTTTTTCAGATAAATTTTTATCGAAATTTCTTCCTTTACGGGTATGGTTTCCACTTCATCATTCTCCGAGTCGATCAGTATTCGAAACTCATCGTCTAGAATTTTCGACGTTGATTGCACCTCTATTTCTTCATCACCTTCAAGATGATCGAATGCCTGAAGATAATCATATATGGGCGTGGAGTACGAATATTAGTCCGTATTGGCATCACAAGTTGTTGTCTCATCTAAATCAACGGATCTACTCGAATCAAAATCCATCGACGTCGCTAATATAGAGAAAATTCAGCGAAACAAGAAATGAGTAGAGGTTTGAAGGTTTTTTTTGTCAACAGGGGGTGAGAACGGGGAGGTGTTTCCTTATATAGTATTGGATATCGACCCCCGTTCTTGAAAACAACCCCTGTTCTCAGGCAAAATAATTGAGATTGGGGGGCCGTTTTGGGACGTCGACCCTCCCATTCTCAATCTTACCAAAAAGTTATGGCCAACAACGGGGGCCGATCTGGGGCAGTCTAGGAGAACGACTCCTCGTTTTTTTTCATTTTATAAATTAAATTTTAAAAAATATCAAACGATATTATATTTACTTAAAATTTTTACCACATAATTATCATATCATGGGAAAATTATCTGAAAATATTTGTGATTTTTTAATGTTTGTACCATTTATTGTAATTTTATTGAATTATTTTATAAAATAGATGTAAAACAATTATAATAAATCGTATAAGTATTAGAAAATCACTAAAAATTTCAGATTATCTTACCATAATGTGATAAATATGTTGTAAAAATTTCAAATAAATTCAAAATCGTTTGATATTTTTTTTTTAAATTAATTTATGAAGTAAAGAAGGAATGTGACACCGTTTTCTCAGACTGGCCCCCAGATCCTGGCACACGGAGAACGACACCCCGTTCTCCAAGACCGGCCCCCCGGTCTTGTGATTGTCTAGTGCTTTTTAAGCACTGGATGAAGAACGGAGGGCCATTCAACAAGACTGGCACCCTGCAAATTTTGATTGTTAAGTTTTTTATATTTTAAAATTTTAGTTGTTAATAAATATAGTTTAATGCATAAATTAATAAGCCTCATATTTTGAGATTTATATTGACTTTAACCCTTATCTATTATTTATCATATTTTGTTTTACTCAGCAAGGTACGAAACTATTTGTTATCGTTTTCCATACCGTCTCCTTATTTTTCCCAACAATTGTGACAAAGACAAAACTCGACATGTTGTTTGCTAGATGTATAGGGTAATGTACGTTCTATTTATTACGTTGATAATTGAACGTAATAAAATAAGATTTTATTTTTGGCTGTTTTCCGACCATTTACTTTTATAAAACTATATAAATTAATGAGGTACAATAAATTAAAGTCAACGTCACATTCATTAAACTAGTTGAAAATTCTGACGAGGGTGTATTCGAGGGAGGTGATTGTAGTTGTTTTTACTTTTCCACAAATGAACCTTCCTGTGAAGTTTACTAAAGCAAACAATGCCTCGTATTGCCCGTGCTTGTTCTTACGGGGCCACTCTCTTTTGTCACATGTTTTTGTATAATTTTACCTTAAAGTTTATCGACATTATTTACAGCACTTCGTCACTTTTCACGCAAGCAAAAGATGATCTGTCACGATGGTCACCGGAGAAAGCATAAATCTGTCGACCGAAGAGCGAACCACGTACCACCCAGTAATAGTGAGTCATTCCTAGTCAATCTTTTTTGAGTGGGTAGGTACAATTTCATCTAAATAATCATCAAAAAAAAAACAATCATTCGATAGATTAAAAAAAAAATCTACTTTTTTTTTAAGTTTTAGATTTTTCAACAACTCCTTATCTCATAGATCTAGTCCAAATTCATGAATCATCCCGGGATTTTTATATTTAATTGTACGGTGTATACTCCTGCACACAAAATAAATGGTTATTTCATTTTTATCATAGAATAATTATTCGATTCTTTTTCCACTTTGCTTTGGATCCGAAGTCAATTTAAACCTCTCGGAAAATTGATTGTTAGAACTCCCGAGAGTTGAAAAATAATTACCGAAGTTCTTAGATGATTCACCGGAAGTTGAAAATCAATTACAAAATGGTTTTGTCGATGAGACCTTTCACAATGGTCGATAGAGCGTGTAAAACAGTCGACCCGAGGGTGAATTAGCGACCAAATAGAGGCCATCGATCGATCGGAGACAAAAATGATTAATAAAGTCTAACTACTTTTGAAACAAAGAACATGGATATTTGAAGAATCTCAAGAGAATCTTTTAATTTAATTTATCATAACATTATTCAAATAGTTTATTAAATTTTAATGGGGAGTATATGACAAGTATGATATTTATTTATTTATTTTATTTGTTAAATAATAAATTTTGCATTTGTTTATTGATTCTTTTTTTATTTATTAAAAAAATTATATTCAATAAATAAATAAAAGTACATATTTTAAACATGAAAAATATATTAATTCCAATAATTATGTTAGCAAAAATTGACTAAAAGTCAATATTGCGATGCGTAGACTGATTTTTCTTATTGAAGTCGATCTGTACCCAGATGGCTTGCCCTATAACTAACAGACCCTCCTTACCATTCTTCATCTGCCATCTTCGGACTTCACCGGTGGAACAATCGCCGTCGGCGCTCTCTCTCTCTCTCTCTATCTCTCTTCGAGAAAATGGAGAATCATATCGACGACCACGAATCAATAGAAAGCTCTTTAGAAGAAAGCAGAGAAGAAGAGAAAGATCAAGAGCTTCAAGAGAAGAAACTTCCAGTCCAGAGATTGAAACGATACGACTCTTTGGATTACGAATCTAACACTCTTCCAGGCGTGCATGGCCGCTCCTCCGAGGTATCTCTCTCTCTCTCTCTCTCTCTCTTGCTCTCTCGTCTTGATCTGATACGATTTGAACGATGTTTTGAAGGCGGTGGCCTGGTCGGTGATATTGCATCTAGCATTCCAGAGCATCGGAATAGTGTACGGAGACATCGGAACGTCGCCGCTTTACGTGTATGCGAGCACTTTTCCGAACGGCATCAAGAATAACGATGATATTTTGGGTGTTCAGTCTCTGATATTCTACACTCTCACTTTGATCCCTCTCGTTAAATACGTCTTGATCGTGCTAAAAGCCAACGACAATGGCGACGGTACGTTCACTTTGATCCCTCTTAATTATTCAGATTATATAATATTAATCTAATTAATTAATAATTTTAAGTAACATATTTTTCTTTTGTGACGTCATAATTAAGTAACGTCTTCAAAGTTTGTCACATTCTTAAACCCCCACGTGGATGGATTGAAAAAAAGAAGTGTACAAACTTCAAGAAATAATAAATAAACAAAAACCTTTCTCCAACAATTTCCAATGATAAAAGATAACAATAATTAAAATAATAATAAAAACTTTGCAACATAATTTCAAAAATCATTAAATATTTAGTATGGTGTGTATCGTGTATAGTAAAGAAAAGAAATTCACGTGTTTTAGGAGGAACTTTTGCTCTCTACTCGTTGTTGTGTCGATACGCGAAAATCAGCTTGCTACCGAGTCAGCAAGCGGAAGACCAAGACGTGTCGAATTTCAAGCTCGACCTCCCGAGTAACCGCCTTCGGAGGGCATCGAAGCTCAAAACGATGCTCGAGAACAGCCCTGCTGCAAAGTCCGTCCTCTTGTTCGCAACAATGCTCGGCACGTCGATGGTGATTGGAGACGGGGTCCTCACGCCTTCCATTTCTGGTTCGTCCTCTCCATTTCTCGTGCGATATAATATTATTCTTATTTAGTGAAACTCTAGTCCAAGAATGAATAAATTTCTGCGGATGACATTAATTTCACGTGACGTAAAGAATGTAGAAAAATATGAGACAATTGTTTGTCGTTTAGCTTTACAATTTGCTTTGAAATTTAATTTGCCTATGGTCTTATTTTGAATGCAGTTTTGTCGGCTGTAGGAGGAATCAAAGAAGCCAAACCTAATGTGACACAAGGTATACTGTGGGGACAAAACTGTCCACATAAAAAAAAAAACATTATATTATATTATTTATTATCACAGTTTAATATTAATGTTTCTAATTATTAAGAATAATTATATATTTTATTACACAGATACAATAGTTTGGATTTCAGCAGCCATCTTGGTACTTCTGTTCATGGTTCAGAGATTTGGAACAGACAAAGTTGGCTACACTTTTGCTCCCATCATTTGCATATGGTTTGCCTTCATAGCAGGAGTCGGCATCTTCAATTTCATCAAGTTCGACCCTTTGGTGGTTAAAGCCGTCAATCCGAAATACATCATCGATTATTTCAGGAGAAACAAGAAGGATGCGTGGATTTCCCTTGGCGGCATCGTGCTTGCCATCACGGGTTCGGTCTCTTTCTCGCCTTCTTTTTCGGGTTTCTTGCTATCTTCTTTGTTGATGGAGTTTTATTTTCATGGACATGAGCAGGGACCGAGGCCCTGTTTGCTGATGTTGGTCACTTCACAGTGAGGTCTATTCAAATAAGTATGTGCTGCGTGACCTATCCGGCGCTCATTTGTGCATACTTCGGACAAGCCTCTTACCTTCGCAAGCACAATGATGACGTTCTCAACACCTTCTTCAAGTCCATTCCAGGTTTGATCTCTTTCACATCCACAATTTTGGACTTGATAACATAGGAAATATGTCAAACTAATGATTTGCAGAGTAATAAAATAGTACAAGTGTATGATGTAACATTTGAGTTGCGTGCAGATCCAATGTATTGGCCGGTGTTTGTGGTGTCTATATTGGCGTCGATCATAGCAAGTCAAGCGATGATTTCCGGGACATTCTCTATAATTCAACAATCCTTGTCTCTCGGGTGTTTCCCTCGAGTGAAAGTTGTACACACCTCGGCCAAGTATCATGGTCAAGTTTACATTCCCGAAGTCAATTATCTTCTCATGCTTGCTTGTTTAGGCGTTACATTAGGTTTCAAGGAGACCACGAGAATTGGCAACGCTTATGGTAAATTTAACATAATTTTTCAAACTACTTTTAATAAATTAGGTTAGAGTTTTTGATTGTTGATGAAAATTCAATTGCATGATGCAGGAATTGCAGTGGTGTTTGTGATGACACTAACATCCTCCTTCCTAGTTCTTATAATGATAATAATATGGAAGACTTCGATTATTCTCGTCATCTTCTATGTCCTCGTAATTGGTTCGATGGAGCTTCTCTATCTTAGCTCCGTGCTCTATAAGTTTGCCGATGGCGGATATCTTCCTCTTGCCTTTGCATTTGTTCTAATGATGATAATGTATGTATGGAACGATGTTTATCGGAGAAAATACAAATACGAGCTTGAACACAAGATTTCTCCTCAGAAGCTCAATGACATTGCTTCAAACTCCAGCCTGTTTAGAGTGGATGGCCTTGCCATATTTTACTCGGGGCTCGTTCAAGGGATCCCTCCAATTTTCAAGCATTATGTTGATAATGTGCCGGCCTTGCATGCGATTATGGTTTTCGTGTCTGTAAAGTCGTTGCCCATCGGAAAAGTACCAGCCGAAGAGCGTTTCCTATTCCGCAGAGTCAAGCCAAAACAACTTAACGTGTATCGATGCGTCGTGAGATATGGTTATAACGATGATAGAAATGAAGCCAAACCGTTTGAGATAATGTTGGTGGAAAAGTTGAAGGAGTTCATTACTACCGAGTTTTGGATAGAAAAAGCTCCTACCGACGACAAGTTATCAAAAAACAGCTCAATGAGGCAAGATGAGGGAGAGAATGAGTTAATTGAAGAGATAGAGGAAGTGAACAAGGCATGGAAAGGTGGAGTCGTGCATTTGATCGGAGAGAATGAGATTGTGGCAGGCAAAGGATCCGGGATTGGGAAGAGGATTCTCATCGACTATGGTTATAATTTCTTGAAGAAAAATATAAGGCAAAGCGAAGAGCTTTTTGACATTCCTCACAAACGTATGCTTAAAGTAGGCATGACCTATGAACTTTGAGGGTCGTTCCATGTGAAAGTCACGAGAAGAAAAACCGACTCGCCTCTCATGTATCTTTTTGCATATATTTGTGTAGTAATACACATTATAACGATTAACTAAAGATTGTATATGCTTCTTATAAATATTGCTTATGCTTGCTATTGTTACAACGTGTACCTCTCTCTCTCTCTCCCCTCCCTCTAATCATGATGCATTTGAAGACTACGTATGCAATGCAGTCTCATTTTACACGTGTCATTTTTTGATTGATTGATGTATTTATGTAATTTATTATTTTAAAATTAGAGCGTAGAATTAGAAAATAAAACTAACATTACTTTTTGGTAAAAGTGAAGCTGAGTTCCTTTGTGAACAAATTGTAAATGCACAAGATAAATTTTTGTATCTCGCTAATGTTTGTCCATGTCATAAGGCTTATGTTCATCGTCCATGAAGAAGCTAGTATTCTTTAACAAACCATCTACCTAGGTCATTGTAGTTTTATTTTAAATGTCTGATCACAAAAATTAGGAATTATGACTATCTACATATTAGTATTAGGTGTGACCTGAATTTTTATTGGCTTGTGTCGGACGCTTATTCAATATTAAGACTTTTTACATTTGTGACGACCTAAACACCTTCCAGCTCGACCCCTTTGTACGGGTTTTCGGTTCGTGCGGCGTCGTACTCATGAACTTCTCCCCCCTGGCAGGGAGTTTCATACCTTTTGCAGCTCGAACCCAGAACTTCCAGGCTTAAGTCACAAGTTCCATTAGAACTGGTACCACTAGACCAACCCTTTTTGTGACGACACAAACACCTTACGGCTCGATCCCTTTGTACGGGTTTTCAGTTCATGCGGCATCACACTCATAAACTTCTCCCACATGGCAGGAAGTTCTTGCCCTCACCAGCTCGAACCTAAGACCTCCAGGTTTAAGTTTCAAGTTCTATTAGAGCTGGTACCACTAAACCAGAGGAAGAAATTCATGAGTACGATACCGTACGAACCACAAAACCCACAAGGGGTCGAGCCGGAAGGTGTTGGGTCGTCACAACATTACTCTATATATTTTTGTTTGAGTCACTATATTTATTGCATCCTAACTTTGATAGTAAATTTCTCATTTGTCTGTAATTTTTTTTTTTCTAAAAAAATTTTCACGTCAATTTCAGTGTCTCGTTTTCGCGTATTTTCTTTTTCCGATTAACATTCGATTTTCAACATATCATTTTAGACATTTCGTGTATCATGACGTATATACCATACATATCACATAAAAACTAAATAAATTTTCATGGTTACTTACTGTTATTTCAAATTATTTTTCATTATATTTCTTACAACTTTATTTTATTTTTTTAAATTATAGTTTCGTCAATAATTTACACCTACCTTTTCATATCTAGGTCGACATATTATGTTTGGTACATAGAAGTAATAACTATGTTTGGCTATTTTCAGAGCATTTAATTTTATAAAATATTAAAAAATAATAATACTAAATTAATAACGAAAAATAAAGTAAATGCGACGTCGTATTCATTACCTGAAATGTATTTTTTGAAATTATGGAAAGGCGGCATACGAGGGAGGTGTATATAATTTTTAGTTTGGCAACTGGCAAGCCATGAACCTTCCCATGATGTTTACTAAAGCAATAATACCTAATATTGCACGTGATTTGTTGTCACTCGTCCCCTCTCACTGTCACGTTCTTTTATAATTTTACCCTATAATTTATTAAATATTTTTTTAGGCGCTTCAAACGTAAGTAGACGCATATTGTGTGGTCCCTCCATGATAACGAGGGACCAGTGCCACAAATGGAGACCTTAAAACGTCTCCAATCTCCATTTGGTGCAAAGAAATTTCTTCCTTTGCAGCGCCCACCTTATCATCTTGCAAAGGAAGAAGTCTTCCTTTGCAGCGCCCTGTCTGCTTGAAGCCTCTATTTACACAAACTGTCAATCCATCCGAAGAAAAAGAAATCTTAGGTAAAGAAGAGGAAGAAAATAGTGAAATCTTAGGTAAAGAATAGGAAGAAAATAATGAGGATTATTTTGGAGGGTGAGGGAAAATAGGTGAGGTACTTTTGAGTACAGTGAGAATTTTAAGAGAGTTAATTTCTCTTAGTGAATATTTTATAGAATATTTGATATTTAGAAAAATATTGTAAATCATATTTTTTATAGCGAGATCTTTCTGGACTCGGTCCCTGTGGTTTTTTCCCGATTTGGGTTTCCACGTAAAATTATTGGTGTTCATTTTAGCCATTATTTATTTTACTTCTTAGCCGTTATATTTAACGGTAGGGAAAAAAATTTCATGGTATTTTTTGGATCGCATCTGCTATCGTTTCTCGTACCTGCTTATTTAGTGGTGTAATTGTACTGTATAAGTGAGTTCTGTCTAGAAGACTGGATTTTAAATGAGACCGTTTGTGACTCCCTTCAGCATTTCTTGGGAACTTATTTAGAAAAGTAATTATGTCTAAGGAAACTGTCAAGAGCAGTTTTTCCCAACAATTATCTTGATTATTACTCTCCACGTTTTACATCGACGATATTATTATTATTCCCACCAATTTTATTTATTATTCCCAACACATATATCGTGAGACTTTACAAAGAAAAAGGCGAGGTCGATGGTGATGACATCACTGATGACTAATTGGCAGAACACTCGAGAGTTGAAAAATATTATCGAATGACCTGGTTGATTGAGCCTTCTCAATCGATTGTCGAAATGGTTGCGAGAAAGTTCAGTAATCACATTGTGTCAATGAGACATAGTCGACCGGAAAAGCTTAAAACAGTCGATCGTATAGCAAAATGGGCAACCAAACACTGAACAAACCCCGTCAACCGAGATGGACCTCAACAATTGACCGGAGACAAAAAAAAAAAAAAATCTAACAAACCCTTACCATTTTTACAAAAAAAAAAGGAAATTAATTGATAATCAATCTCTTAATTTATGATGACATAATTCAAATATTTTCAGAAATTGTAAGCGTGTAGACAACGCGTATGAACGATATTTAGTTGGTAAACAATAAATTTGGCTGTTATTGATGATCAAGTTGATTTATTATTGTATTCAATGCACGAATAAGAGAACAAATGATTTATTTATTAGTTATAAAAATAAATATGGAAATTCAGTGATTGGAAATAACTATTTGGCAAATTAAGGACAGTCAATATTAAGATGCATTGACTTTTTCTTCGCGTTCAGATTCGCCCGGAATCACATGATGGCTTGCCTTATAACTCTCGACAAACCCTCCTTGCCAATCTTCACTGACCCTCTTCAACAGTATAAGAATCGCCATCGACGCTCTCTCTCTCCATCTCTCTCTCTATCTCTCTCTCCAAGACAATGGAGAACGATGTTGATGTACGACAATCAATTGAAAGCTCTTTGGGAGAAAGTAGGGATGAAGAGAAAGATCATGGGCTTCATGACAGGAAAGTTTCTTTCCCGCAACTCAAACGACACGATTCTTTAGATTTCGAATCCAACTCTGTTTCCGGCGGCCATGTCCGCTCCGCCACCGGGGTCTCTCTCTCTCTCTCTCTCTCTCTCTCTCTCTCTCTCTCTCTCTCTCTCTCTCTCTCTCTCTCTCTCGTGTCTGATATTATTGGAATAACGTTTTGAAGGTGGTGGCATGGTCGTTGATACTTCATTTGGCGTTCCAAAGCATCGGAATTGTGTACGGAGACATCGGAACGTCGCCGCTTTACGTTTACGCGAGCACTTTCCCGAACGGGATCAAGCATAACGATGATATTTTGGGTGTTCTCTCTCTGATATTGTACACCATCACTTTGATCCCTCTGGTTAAGTACGTCTTGATCGTCTTAAGGGCCACTGATAATGGGGAAGGTGCGTTCAATTTACAGCAGCCTACGTGCATGCTTTTAAGGAAACTTTATTATATATTATAATATTTTAATTTGTCTCACCTAAATTAAATAATCTAGATGGTAACGTTAATATCAAAAATCATTAAATATTTTGTTATCGCGACGTATGACAGTTGAAGAAATTGACGTGTTTCAGGAGGAACGTTTGCCCTCTACTCGTTGTTATGCCGATATGCCAAAATCAGTTTGCTACCGAGCGAGCAGGTGGAAGATCAAGATGTGTCGAATTTCAAGCTAGAGCCCCAGAACAACCGTCTTCGAATGGCATCGACGCTCAAGACGAAGCTAGAGAACAGCCCATGTGCCAAGCTCGTCCTCTTGTTCTTAACAATGCTCGGGACGTCGATGGTTATTGGAGACGGAATCCTCACTCCTTCCATTTCTGGTTCGTCCTCTTCGTTTCTCATACGACGTAGTTAAAATAGTGAGTAAAATCTAGCGAAACAATAAATAATCGATAAGAAAATACGAAGAAGAGAAGTGAAATGGCTTGAATTCTACAACTTTCTACATGGGTTGATGTCAGTTTCACGTGACATAAAGTATGTAGAAAAATATGAGACAATTTTTGGAAATTTAATTTTCTTATTGTTTTATTTTGCTTGCAGTTTTGTCTGCGGTGGGAGGAATCAAAGAAGCCAAGCCTGATATGACACAAGGTATACAGTAAAGTTCAAAAACATTATATTATTTATTGTCACAATTTAATATTATTGTTCCTTATTATAATGCTGAATTTAACATTATCCGTCAATTATTGAAATAATTAATAATTGTTGTTTGAATTACACAGATACGATAGTTTGGATATCAGCAGTCATCTTGGTTCTCCTATTCGTGTTTCAGAGATTTGGAACAGACAAAGTTGGCTACACTTTTGCTCCCATCATTTGCATATGGTTTGCCTTCATTGCAGCAATAGGCATCTTCAACTTCTTCAAGTTCGACCCTTCGGTGATTAAAGCCGTCAATCCGAAATACATCATCGATTATTTCCACAGGAACAAGAAGGATGCATGGATTTCACTTGGGGGCGTCGTGCTTGCTACCACGGGTTCAGTCTCTTTCTCTCCTTTTTTAAGGTTTCTTACTATCTTCTTTGTTGACGGAGTTTGATCTTCATGAGCAGGGACGGAGGCTTTGTTTGCCGATGTTGGCCACTTCACGGTGAAGTCCATTCAAATAAGTATGTGCTCGGTGACATATCCGGCACTCGTCTGTGCCTATGTCGGACAGGCTGCTTACCTTCGCAAGCACAATGATGAAGTTCTCGACACCTTCTTCAAGTCCATTCCAGGTTAGATCTATAATTGATACGTCAACGAGTAAAAATACATAATCACGTGAGCATAACTACGAGAGAGTAATCTGATAGTATAATTGTATGACACAAAAGTTGAATTGGGTGCAGAGGCGGTGTATTGGCCGATGTTTGTGGTGGCTGTATTGGCGGCAATCATCGCAAGTCAAGCCATGATTTCCGGGACATTCTCTATAATTCAGCAATCCTTGGCCCTCGGGTGTTTCCCGAGAGTGAAAGTGGTGCACACCTCAGATAAGTACGAGGGTCAAGTTTACATTCCCGAAATCAATTACTTTCTCATGCTTGCTTGTCTTGCCATCACTTTTGGCTTCAAGGAGACTGTGAAAATCGGCAACGCTTATGGTAAATTTAGCAAATTACATCTCATTTTTAGAGGATAGGATTAGATTTTCTTGATTTTTGACCAAAATTCTAATGCAAAGTGCAGGCATTGCAGTGGTGTTTGTGATGACACTAACATCCTTCTTCCTAGTTCTTATAATGATAATGATTTGGAAGACTCATATTGCTCTCGTCATCCTCTATGTTATTGTAATTGGTGGGATGGAGCTTGTCTATCTAAGTTCCGTTCTCTATAAGTTTACCGCCGGTGGATATCTTCCTCTCGCATTTGCATTGGTTCTAGTGCTGATAATGTATACATGGAACGACGTTTATCGGAGAAAATACAAATATGAGCTCGATCACAAGATTTCTCCTCCCAAGCTCAAGGACATCGTTCAAAACTCCAAATTGTCTAGAGTTGATGGCCTTGCCATATTCTACTCAGAGCTTGTTCAAGGAATCCCTCCGATTTTCAAGCATTATGTTGACAATGTGCCGGTCTTGCACTCGGTTCTTGTTTTCGTCTCTGTAAAGGCGTTGCCCATTCCAAAAGTACCATCCGAAGAGCGTTTCCTGTGGCGCAGAGTCGAGCCGAAACATCTTAACTTGTTTCGGTGTGTTGTGAGATATGGCTATACTGATTCTCGAGATGAAGTTGAACCATTCGAGGTCACATTGGTAGAGAAGTTAAAGGAGTTCATTAGTAACGAGTTTTGGCTAGCAAAAGCTCCAAGTAGTGGCGTGACAAAGCAAGGGGACGGAGAGAATGAGTTAAGTGAAGAGATTGAAGAAGTGAACAAGGCATGGAAAGGTGGAGTCGTGCATTTGATCGGAGAGAATGAGGTCGTGGCCCGCAAAGGAGCCGGGATAAGGAAGAGGATTCTCATCGACTATGCTTACACTTTCTTGAAGAGAAATCTAAGGCAAAGCGAAGGCGCACTTGATATTCCTCATAAACGTATGCTTAAAGTAGGCATGACTTATGAGCTTTAGGCGGGATCTATGAATCAAATGCTTTGGTTACAAATTGTGTCACATATCATGCACGGGTTTGAACGACTAGAGTTTCCTCTATGTTGGAATGTAATAATTCATACTATGTCAATGGTTACATTTTAGTACGATAAAGAATATTTATTGTCGATAATGTTTCTTGCGATCGTCCGAAATGAACTCATTTTTTTTACGTGTTATTCAAATAATATCTATTTAGCAATTGCAATTTTAGTTTATGTGTCCAATTGCGAAGATTTTTAAGTTCTTTTTAATTAAATTAATTGTTATTATTTTTTAACAATGACATTGATAAGTGTGTATTTTGCACACTTATTCGTGCTTTTTATTCTTGTTTCGATTAGTTTTTCCTTGAGCATTTGAGTTTATTTGATGTTGTTAGTGAGATTGTGCAGGTGAGTTGAGTTTTAACAGGTAATGGTGGATTTGGTTCGAAATAGGAAATAAAGAAACAAAAGAAGAAAAGTAGAAAAAGCCGATCACGATCTAACGTGATCATACCAGGATCGATCGTGATCAACAAAATAAACAAAGACAGATTCCAGAGACAGCCCGATCGATCGGGCGTTGTACCACGATCGATCGTGATCCGAGAAAAGTTAATCCACAGATTCCAGACACGGCCCTATCGATCGGGCACAAGACCATGACCGATCGTGATTTGGTAAGTTTCATTCAAAAATTCCAGAGACGGCCCGATCGATCGGGCCAAAATACCACGATCGATCGTGATCAGCAAAAGTTTCGTTCCTGAGCGTCAGTGTGACCACGATCGATCGTGATCATACTGCGATCGATCGTGATTGCGGGAAATATTAAAATTCAATTTTTATACTTATTGATCGGGTCGATCTCGGCCGTTGATTGATGGACCGCGGCCCTAATTCGAGAAAAGATAAAAGTCTGACGAGGAAGAAAAGGAGGGATAGCGAAACAGAGAGAAAAACCCTACGATGACATCAGAGGCCGGATCGAAGCAAGTGGTAAAGAACGGAGGAACTCGGCAGCAATTTCTAGTTTTTCTTCTCCTCTTTTCTTCTAGCATGAACTATTTTATTTTCTCTGTAGTTTTCTTTAATTTTATCATGAACTAAGTTTTTTGTTCTAGGGTTTCGACGTAACCTTGTTATGGATATTTAATTTCTTAATTCAAGTTTTTAGTTTTCCATCTTCTTTTTGTGTTGAGTAATCTATTCTGAACTTAATGCTTAGCTTTGTTTGATCACCAAAACTAAGAATTTTAGGATTAATTCGGGATGCGAGAGCGGAGAATTTAACCGTGCCTTGAATATCTTGCCTTAAAAAAGACCCTAGACTAGAGATAGCTAGGGCGTTTGAGTGGTAATTCAATTTCTTGTTCTTAATGTATTCACTTGATTGTAAGGTTAGAGACCGAGAGGTAATAACACATCAATTGAGTAAGTTTATTAAAACTCGAAAGAGTTTAATAAATAACATAGTGAAATAACCATCAACACGAAGGAATATAAATTAATTATTTGAATTAGGTTTATTAAATATGATTAGCTAGGTGAAATCGGAACCCTGGAAATTTTCTTATCACATAATCTTAACTTTTTACATTCGAATCTGTTATTTAAATTGTTTGATTTATTTTATTTGAATTGTTTTAGTTTAATATCCAAAATCATCACACATTGTTTTTCAAATTAAGCTGACAATTAGATTTTCAACACTTAACATAATTTTTTCTCGTGGGACCGACACTCGTGCTTGCACACACTCTACTACTTTTACGACACGTGCACTTGCGTGTAATTTTTTGCAACAGACATACGTAAAATTATTTTATATTAAAAAATATTACGATTAATTATGTATTACGATGAAAATTTACGATAATATATGAATAAGAGAATACATGATTTATTTATTTATTTTAATTATCACTTATAAAGTGAGTAATTAAATATATTAATTAGAATAAAAGTAAGTGAACAAAAACAAAAACCCTACTTTGACTTGAGCTTCTCTTCACATGGTACAGTTCTTCAAACTCAATCTTCACGAGAAGAAGTCTCTCTCTCTCTCTCTCTCTCTGATAAGTGTGTATTTTACATACTTATTTATACCTTTTTATACTTGAGTTGATAAGTTTTTCTCAAGTGTTTTAAATGAATTTGATATATTTTGTGCAAGTGTGCTGATATTATATTTAAAACAGGCGGCGGTAAAAGAGGTGAAAAAGAATTAAAATTTAAAGTTAAAGAAGAGGCGATCGATCTCTATGTTATCCAGAAATCGATCGCCATGCATAAAGAGAAGGAAGTTTGAAAGCAGCAGAGATCAATCTCCAATCTCCATAAAGAAAGCAGAGATCAATCTCCAATCTCCATAAAGAAAGCAGCGATCGATCTCTGCACTTGCCAGAGATCGATCGCCACACAAGACTACACAAAATGTGTTTGTAAACAAACAGCAAGCGATCGATCTCTGTAGATTGGCAGAGATCGATCGCCATGCATAACAAGACCGAAGAAGAAGCGATTCAGCAACTGATTACTATACACAGAAAGAAGCAGCGATCGATCTCTATGAAATTCCAGAGATCGATCGCCACATATTTGAAGATCGATACACAAGACATGTTTGCAAATAAAGAGATGCCGCGATCGATCTCTAGATTCTGGCAGAGATCGATCGCTGATCAAAATTCTTAATATGGAAAGAGGACGTGTTTTAATCCGAGCCGTTTATCTTAAGTCAGAATTAATCTCACCCATTGATCGGCTGAAAAACCACATTAAAAACCTAGAGCAGACCTAAATTGAGGAGGGGATCCTGGAGTCGGCAGAGAACAATTAGGCGGCGACTGAGAGCAATTCAGAGGCGATTTTCGTCGGCGATCAGGATATTTTCAATTTTCTTTTCTTTTTCCTTTCACTGTTTAATTATGCAACTATTTAGTATTATTGTTGTTTATTTTTCTAGTATGAACTAAACTTCCTGTTCTAGGGTTTCGATGTAACTTTACTATGATTATTTATTTTTCTTGATTCAAGTATTTAATTTCCTGTTCCTGTTCTGTGTTGAGTAATCTATTCTGGACGTAATGCTTAGGTTTGCTTGATCACCAAAACTAAGAACTTTAGGGTTGATTCGGGATGCGAGAGCGGAGAATTTAACCATGCACTGAATATTTTGACTTAAAAAGGATCCTAGGCTAGAGATAGTTAGGACGTTTGAGTGGTAATATAATTTCTTGTTCCTAATGTATTCAATTAATTCTCAGGATTAGAGACCGAGAGGTGATAATTCGTTAGTTGAATAAGTTTGTCTTTGCTCGAGAGAGATTGATAAATATTTTCGTGAAATTGCCATCAACACATAGAAATAGGATTTAATTACTTGAATTAGGTCTAATAAATAGGATTAGCTAAGTGAAATCGGAACCCTAGATTTTCTCATCATATAATCTTACTTCTTTATTTTTAAATCTTTTATTTAAATTGCTGCTTAATTTTATTTGAATTATTATTTTAGTTTTACAATCTAAATCACAAAAATTATTATTTCTTTTCAAATTAAACTAAAATTTAGATACTCAATATTTAACATAATTATTCCTCGTGGGATCGACACTCGTACTTATACACACTTTATTACTTTTGCGATACGTGCACTTGCGTATACGATTTTTCGCAACAAGTTTTTGGCGCCGTTGCCGGGGAATTAATTTTGTTGTTATTGAATTATTTTATTTTAGTTTATATTTGAATTTTCTTTTGCTAGTAGGCTTAAATTACATTATTTGCACATTTCAGGTGTATGCGAAAATTAGGTACTGCCAACCTAATCCCTATCGACCTTGAAATTGAACGAACTTGTCGCCGAAATCGAAGGGAAACAAAACAAGCAATTATGGCAGATGATCAAAACGCAAATCTACAACAGAGGGTTGAAGTGGCAGAGGTCGGACGGCGAACTTTGCTCGATTATGTTATGCCATCCATGGACGAGATTCAATCAGCAATTCGGAAACCGGCTATCACATGCAATAATTTTGAAATAAAGCCGGGTACAATACAAATGATCCAACAGTATCAGTTTTGTGGTTTGCCTAACGAAGACACCAAGGATCATATTGCTAGCTTCGTCGAGGTCTGTGATACTTTTAAATACCATAATGTCTCCGAGGATGCTATCAAGCTCAGGTTATTCCCCTTCACACTGAGAGATCGTGCAAAGAATTGGTTACACTCCTTACCTCCAGATTCAATTACAACATGGAATGATTTAGCACAGAAATTTCTATCAAAATTCTTTCCCTTTGAAAAGATGGCAAAACTCCTCAATGAGATCACAAATTTTACTCAATTCGATGGTGAGACAATTTATGAGGCATGGGGCCGATTCAAAGAGCTTTTACGAAGATGCCCCCAACATGGTCTACCTCAATGGATGCAAATACAGACATTTTTCATTGGATTATCAGTGTCTACACGGAATCTCGTTAACTCCGCAGCTGGTGGATCATTCTTACAGAAGACAGAAATAGAGGCATTTAACCTATTAGAGGAGTTATCACTCAATAATGATCAGTGCCCAGTTGAGCGCCAGATCTTGAGAAGGCAGTCAAATACCCCAGAAATGGAAGCAATTAAAGCATTAACTACGCAAATCGCATCTCTCACTCGACATATTCAAGGAAACCAAACTCCAGTTAATGCAATCCATTCCCCGATCATGCAATGTCAATGGTGCCAAGGACCACATGAAAGTGAACACTGTCAGCAAGGGAACCTAATGGCTAGTAGTTCATCTGAACAGGCCCAATATGTGGGAAATTATAATAGACCGACGAATCAAAATTCAGGTAACTACTATAATGGGGGGCGCAACAACCATCCAAACTTCTCATGGAAGAACCCGAACAACGCCATTCAGATGCCTCAAGCTAACCAACCAGGACCTCCCTTCCCAGAAAGAAAATCTAATTTAGAAGATTTAATCGCCAAGATGGGAGAGCGCACCAGTAATATGATTGCTGAAATGGGGGAACACACAAACAAATTTATGGCTGAAACACGAACAACCCTGCAGAACCAGTCGGCTCAAATTCGAAGCTTAGAGACACAAATGGGCCAGATGGCAGCTGCACTAAATGGACGCCCACAAGGTACATTGCCCAGTTCTACTGAAATCAACCCCAGAGAACAATGCAATGCCATTACACTTAGGAGTGGAAAAGTGATTGAAAATTGTACTAAGGAAAATAAGAAAGTGGTCTCACATGACGGAGTGCATTCGTCATCATCCGAGTCCACACCAAAGGATCAAGAGCTACTGGAAGCTCCACCTCAGATTCCAAAGGAGATCCTCTCAAAAGTTCCTTTTCCACAAAGACTGAAAAATGTGAAGCTTGATAATCAGTTTTCTAAGTTTCTTGATATCTTCAAAAAGCTCCACATCAATATTCCATTCGCAGAGGCACTCGAGCAAATGCCTAAATATGCAAAGTTTCTGAAAGACATCTTGTCTCATAAACGGAAAATTGACAAATATGGCACGATCGCTTTGACTGAGGAAAGTAGTGCCATTGTTCAACGGAAGCTTCCACAAAAATTGAAAGATCCGGGAAGTTTCACCATACCATGTGCAATTGGGGAGTCCATTTTTGAGCGGGCATTATGTGATTTGGGTGCTAGTATAAATTTGATGCCGCTATCTATATTTCGTAAGCTGGGTATTGGTGAAGCAAAGCCCACCAGGGTAATCCTACAGATGGCCGATCGCTCTATAAAACATCCGTATGGGGTGATTGAAAATGTCTTTGTCAAAGTCGACAAGTTTATTTTTTCCGCTGATTTCTTGATTCTCGATATGGACGAAGACCGAGGCATCCCGATAATATTAGGTCGACCATTTTTAGCAACAGGGGGAGCTGTTATTGATCTAAGAAAAGGAGAGCTCAAATTGCAAGTATATGATGACGAGGTGACATTCAAAGTATATAAATCCATAAATTACCCAACAGCTAGCAATGAGCCAATTGTCGATAATATGCCAGACAAAGAGCTTCCTGAAATTGATAAATTAGTAAACGGAAAAAGAGCGAAGCCGTATCTTAACGGGGTTTTTCAGAATGATACAACTATTATTCTCCGTGCACCAGATTAGCAAGAGGCTTACAACGTCAAGCTGATGACGATAAAACAAGCGCTTGGTGGGAGGCAACCCACCCAAGTATCCTTTTTAGTTCGTTATTTCAATTTTTGTTTGCTTTAATTTTATTTTTTTTATTTTTATTTTTTTATTTTTATTTTATTCTATTTCATGTTTATTTTTTTTATTATGCAAAAAAAAAAAAAAAAAAAAAAAAAAAAAAAAAGAAACTCTGATTGATCGCTCCTTCGACCAAAGCTCCACAACACTAACGGCTGCCTGAGAAGATATGAGGTACTTTTATTTTACCCTACTCATTTAAACTAATTTAACATTGGGGACAATATTTATTTCAAGTTTGGGGGGGTGTAAGTCTGCTTAATATTATGAAGTCTGCTTAATATTTTGAAATTCTATGGTATGATTATTTATTTCATTGGTTCAAAGTGTCGATGATTGCACCTTTGATCAATGCATGTTTCAACTTCTGAATAGATTCTGAGATAATATGATCTATGATAGTAGCATTGATTGGACCTTAGGAAGTTAGACTTGTTTGTGTGGAAATGTTCATTCTTATTTAAATTTAGCTGATAATGATATAAATTGTTGTCTTGAGATCGAGAGCCTAAACACAGTAAGGGAGTGCTTGAGTGTAAACACTGAAAGGGAGTGAGCTCCATTTAAATTTAGCGAGTGATTAGTGAGTATTAAATTGTTCGTGGTTTTGCCCTGCATTCATGAATACAAATTATGATTTTTTGCAGAATTAAGAGAATGACTTAGGCCATTTTTGAATCGTTTGAGCTTTTATTGACATACCTCATTTGTGTCATTTAAATGGCACCCTTAGTCTCCTATTTGAACCTTTATTTACCACTATTTTGTCAACCCTAACTTAGCCTACCCTGAAATTATTTTGACTATCCTATTTATTGAGCACAGGGTTGTGGGTACATATTATGGGGAGAGTTGGCGAAAGTAGTGGTGAGAATCAGAACTAATTCTTTTGTCAATTGTCTAAGTTGTTAGTATTTTGAGATTTTATTTATTCCTCTTTTATGTTTTTCAGCGATTATAGTTGTGAAAAAAAAAAAAAAAAAAAGTTATTGAAAAGTTGAATTGTTCAGTAGTAGAACAATTTCTTATATGCTATTTAATTTGTTATTATTGTTATTATTTGTATTTTATGTTTGTTAGTAAAGACATTGACAAAGGAGTTAGTTTTGAAAAATAGAGAGTGAGACAAGTTTGGGGGGATTATTGAGTTAACTATTAGAAAAGAGTTCAAATGAGTGTAAGAAGTGAGGGTGACATAAGGATGGATTGTGCTCTAGAGCTTCGCTTGAATCCAAAAATTTCCTACCTTATAACCCGGCCTTACATTACAAGCTTAATTAAAGACCTATCGACTTTTATTCTGTTTTCTCATATTTGTTATTAGTGAATAAAGGGGCAAGACTGATGAACAATAAGAGTGGATGGAGTGACCCTGAGAGGTATTTTTGATTTCCCTTCTTATAAAAGACAATTATAGATCTATCAGTTAAACGAGAATGAGTTTGAGCATATACACACACAAGAATTTCTGATTAAGCTTCTTTCAATGTGATATCATGATTTGTATTATTGAAAGTATTTATTTAGATAGTTTATTTGCATGCAAAGATCAAGCTGAGACTAAATACTGCAAACTATGATTTAGATAATTTTACCATGGAAATTTTAAATATTTTGCAAACTTAAAATTTTAGAATCTTCTGGATAAACTTTGTTAGAATTCTATGCTTATTGTTGTTCGCTTGAGGACAAGCTTTCATTCAAGTTTGGGGGTGTAATAAGTGTGTATTTTACATACTTATTTATACCTTTTTATACTTGAGTTGATAAGTTTTTCTCAAGTGTTTTAAATAAATTTGATATATTTTGTGCAAGTGTGCTGATATTATATTTAAAACAGGCGGCGGTAAAAGAGGTGAAAAAGAATTAAAATTTAAAATTAAAGAAGAGGCGATCGATCTCTATGTTATCCAGAAATCGATCGCCATGCATAAAGAGAAGGAAGTTTGAAAGCAGCAGAGATCAATCTCCAATCTCCATAAAGAAAGCAGAGATCAATCTCCAATCTCCATAAAGAAAGCAGCGATCGATCTCTGCACTTGCCAGAGATCGATCGCCACACAAGACTACACAAAATGTGTTTGTAAACAAACAGCAAGCGATCGATCTCTGTAGATTGGCAGAGATCGATCGCCATGCATAACAAGACCGAAGAAGAAGCGATTCAGCAACTGATTACTATACACAGAAAGAAGCAGCGATCGATCTCTATGAAATTCCAGAGATCGATCGCCACATATTTGAAGATCGATACACAAGACATGTTTGCAAATAAAGAGATGCCGCGATCGATCTCTAGATTCTGGCAGAGATCGATCGCTGATCAAAATTCTTAATATGGAAAGAGGACGTGTTTTAATCCGAGCCGTTTATCTTAAGTCAGAATTAATCTCACCCATTGATCGGCTGAAAAACCACATTAAAAACCTAGAGCAGACCTAAATTGAGGAGGGGATCCTGGAGTCGGCAGAGAACAATTAGGCGGCGACTGAGAGCAATTCAGAGGCGATTTTCGTCGGCGATCAGGATATTTTCAATTTTCTTTTCTTTTTCCTTTCACTGTTTAATTATGCAACTATTTAGTATTATTGTTGTTTATTTTTCTAGTATGAACTAAACTTCCTGTTCTAGGGTTTCGATGTAACTTTACTATGATTATTTATTTTTCTTGATTCAAGTATTTAATTTCCTGTTCCTGTTCTGTGTTGAGTAATCTATTCTGGACGTAGTGCTTAGGTTTGCTTGATCACCAAAACTAAGAACTTTAGGGTTGATTCGGGATGCGAGAGCGGAGAATTTAACCGTGCACTGAATATTTTGCCTTAAAAAGGATCCTAGGCTAGAGATAGTTAGGACGTTTGAGTGGTAATATAATTTCTTGTTCCTAATGTATTCAATTAATTCTCAGGATTAGAGACCGAGAGGTGATAATTCGTTAGTTGAATAAGTTTGTCTTTGCTCGAGAGAGATTGATAAATATTTTCGTGAAATTGCCATCAACACATAGAAATAGGATTTAATTACTTGAATTAGGTCTAATAAATAGGATTAGCTAAGTGAAATCGGAACCCTAGATTTTCTCATCATATAATCTTACTTCTTTATTTTTAAATCTTTTATTTAAATTGCTGCATAATTTTATTTGAATTATTATTTTAGTTTTACAATCTAAATCACAAAAATTATTATTTCTTTTCAAATTAAACTAAAATTTAGATACTCAATATTTAACATAATTATTCCTCGTGTGATCGACACTCGTACTTATACACACTTTATTACTTTTGCGACACGTGCACTTGCGTATACGATTTTTCGCAACACTCTCTCTCTCTCTCTCTCTCTCTCTCTCTCTCTCTCTCTCTCTCTCTCATTATATAGACTATCGTTATGCAGCTGAAGGCTCTTCGAAGAAGATAAAGAAGACGACGCGGATCATAAGATACCACATACGCACTGCACGTAGATGACATAATGAAATTATCATGTTAAGATTCCAAAACTACCTTTCAAACACTGTCTTCTTCTTCATTGTCGTCGGAATCCTCCACTTCATCAAGGTCGGGAGGGCTTCTGTTGGCGAAGATGGAAGTTGAAGAACAGTTGGAAGATGATGGAGATTGTATCAGAACACACACTGTCACTGTTCACTTTAAGTTACATTACAGCTATTGTTATTCTTTTCATCATTACCGGCTTGGGCATATACATGTAAAAAAACTCTTTCTTTCGAATATAGCATAAGCATTAATTATCGCCTTCATCTTCTCTCCTTGTCGTTCTCTCTTCCTCCTCTATTTCTAGAGTTCATATAAGAGAGCTCACCTCTTCAACGTGGTATCAGAGCCAGTGAAATGACATTTCCTTCTTCCTCCACCCTTTCCTCCCCCTCAACTGCTGTTTCTCCCTTCCTCCCACTTTTTTCTGCAATGAATCAAACATTAACCACCAAACTCAACTCTACAAATTATCTAGTATGAAAAACTCAAATCTTACACGTTGTCACTACAAATGGAATTGCACACTTGCTCGATTGATCCTACATGCCCCCTCCTTCGTTTCTGGACAACTTCTCTTCTGAACCAAATCCCGATTTCACCATTTGGCAACGATACAACAGCCTTATACTGAGCTGGATCTTCTCCTCAATGTCAGAGGACTTGCTGCCCCAATTCGTCGCGTTTATAACCGCCAGTGCAGTTTGGACAGCTTTGGCCACTCATTTTGCCTCTTCGTCGTTGGCATGCATCACTGATCTCTGAAATCAACTTCATTGTCTTTCCAAAGATAGAATCTCGCCTGCCGCCTACATACATAAACTTACCTCTATCTGGAACACACTTGCTGTAATCGGCCAAATCGTCTCATATCAAGATCAACTTATCTATTTTTTGAGAGGATTGGGCAGTGAGTACAACCCCTTTGTGACCTCCGTCACAAATCGCTCCGATCAGCCACCGCTTGAAGAAATTTATAGCCTCCTTCAAAGTTACGACTTTCGGTTGGAGAAACAAAATTTCATCGTTACTCGACCGACGTCGACTCAGCTCTAGGCAAACGTTGCCTTTCAGCGCCCTCCTTGCCCGACCTGGAGCCCTCAGCATAATGCTCCATTTCGACCCAGCTCACAGACCGGTTTTCCCTTCAGCGGACCCGGCTTGCAGACTCAACACGGCCCATAGCGTCCTCCTTGGTCCACACAACCATACAGGCCCTGGTGCCAGATCTGTAATCGGATGGGTCACTCGGCCCTCAAGTGTTACCACCTATCTTCTACGGCCCAACGAGCCCATATGCCTCCTTTCTGACACGGGGTCCCTTAGGGAAGGGGCCCGTGTATAAACCCACAAAATATTCAAGAGTGTGCTCGGGTGTGTGGTTGTGAAAATGGATGAAATAATAAAGCAAAAGTTAAAATAAAGTGCAAGAAACTAAAATGGAATTAGCTAATATGATGGCCGAAATTTAAATATGCTAAATGATGGAGAAGAATAAGAATAAAAATAAAAGAAAGGGGATGAAGGGTTAGAAGATGAATATAGAGAATAAAATGCAAGAAATAAAGGTGTAGTGTGTGAGATAGTGAATGCCAAAATGTAGAGATGATTGTGTGTGAAATGAAGACAAAAAAAATAAAGGAAATACCCTTGGCGGATCCGTAGAGCGATCTTACGGGTTAAGCTCTCGGATAAACATTTTCCGGGAGGAAAACGACCACCGTAGGCCGGGGATTTTCTTCCTCGTTCCAACTCCCAAGGGAGATGGTGAGGGAATGAATAAGAGCTAACCTAGCAACCCAAGCTAGGTTAGCAATGGAGGCTAACTCCTCTTGGTTCAAAGAACCAAGGAAAAACTCTAAGGAAAACCTTGAGAGAATAGGGAAATAGTAGTGTATTGATTTGGGCAAAAGTTGTCTACAATCACTAATACCATGCATTTATAGAAGTCCTAGGTGGATTAGGGCCCTTGGATCAAAAAGGATGGAGGGCCAAGATCAAGGCAAACAAGCACACATCCTAGTGAGGAGATGAATGCTATGCCTAAATGGATCAATGGAGGGAATCTTGCCACATCATCAATCCATGTTGCCACTAACTTTTGTACTTGCAAAATTATACCTTTTTTTTGTGGGCTCTTCTTTGGGCCAAGGCTTCCATTGGGCTCCATTTGTTGTAGGGCCTTTTCCTTTGAATATTTTGTTGAATATCTTCAACCCATAATCCACCAACATACATCTAACCCTAACCACACAATCTAATGCATGATATGCAATTATAAATTATCCTTACAAAAAGGCTAATGTATGCCAAATAAGTTTGAAATAAAAATTACAAATTAATGGGCCGGAAAGACAAATTCCCATGGGCCAAATGGTGACTCCTCCAAGTGCTCCTTATGCATTCCTCCCATAAATTATACCTACAAAAGAAAAACACGTAATAAGTAGGAAGATTATATAAAGCTTGGGACTTTACTAATTTTTCTTTTAATTGCAACCCGAGGCACGTCATCCTCTCCGGGTGATTTGAGGATTTGACCTCAAATCCGTTGGTTGACTTCTTCCTAAAAAAGGTCTACTATGATTTCTTGTTTACTCTTTGAAGGTTCAAATTTGAGTGTCATAAGGGGATGGTCTTTCGTTTCAGTGAGCTTCACCAAGAGATGTGTAAAATGGAAAAGGTTAAGGATGGTCTTACGAATGTTTTCTTTGGTGGGGGTGAAAAAAATTGAATTCAACGGCTACTTTGAAGGGCGATCGCTCGGTAATGGAAGAGAATTTTCCAAAGTAGGTGAATTTGACAATTAGTAAGGTATAAATGCTAAAATCCTTCAACCAAAGAAATAGTCCAATAAATCTTAAGACTACAAAAGAAAATTTTCTACCAATTGATCTTTAACTCTAGTTCTATGGTAGAATTTATGATAGCAAAACGGTGGGGAATGAGGTTTTGGTAAACCACCAAATTGAAGGAAAGAGCGTTTGTTGGTAACAAAGAGAAATAATTTTCTACTCGTGCGTGTAGCTCTAAGAAATGATGTAGGAAAGCAATAGTTAGGCTCAATGTCATAAACTAACATCTTCCTAATCAAGGGGAATGGTAGGAAAGTTTCCTCAAATTTTGAAAAGGGAAGAAAAGGAGTAATAATCATATTTCCGATACCAAAAATAATTTCTTCACTTAATTCTCCCTTTTCTTGAAAACACAAGATGTCATCCGATTGTATCTCTTCAATATAGAAAGGATTGGAACACCACTTGTTGGGATACGACATCTCTTCACCGTACAAGGGATTATCATGCCAACTGATATGAGGGGGTTCTTGTTCCCTTGACGATACCAACCCAAACTTAGATATTAAAAGATTTTCTTTAATTTGTCCTTCCTTACGAATAGCTTCATCACGTGCCACTTTCTCTGGAGTCATTGGAAGCAATTTAATTTTCCGTCCTCTAAAATTAAAGACGTATCGATTGAGAAATCCATCATAATGTACCCTACGGTCGTAGTGCCATGGTCGTCCTAGTAAAATGTGGCTGGCACTCATTGGAACAACGTCACAAATAACCGAGTCTTGGTATTTTCCTATAGTAAAATCTACGGTTACTCGCTTGGTTATCTCGTGCTCATTTTTGTCGTCCAACCATTGAAGCTTATAGGGTGTAGGATGATTAGGGGCTACTAGCCCTAATTTATCGACTATGTCTTGAGAGGCCGCATTTATGCAACTTCCTCCGTCAATAATTATTGAACAAACTTTGTCCTTGACCGCACATCTACTATGAAAAAGATTTTCCCGTTGGCAGTCTTTGTCCACATTCTTTGTCGTTAATGCACGCCTTATGACCATTAATAAGGGTCCGTCTTGTGGCTTGCATTCATCAGCTTCATCATTGCTTTCATTAATTTCTACTTCGTCCTTGTCAATTTTGTTGTATTGGTCTTCATCCTCTTCACTTTCCCATTCTCCGGTTGATTCTTTGATGACCATCACACGGTGGTTAGTGCACTCATTAGCATAGTGACCCTTTCCTAAGCACTTGAAACATTGCACATCACGTGCTCTAGGTCCTTTTAATGATGGCTCTTGGGTTTTATTAGGTGGGAAATTGTGAGGGGTGTTGGATGTTTGCGGGGTCCAATTTCGATTGTAAGGCCTTTTATCTTCTCGTCTTGGAGTAAGCTGGTCGGAATTAAGATTTCTAGGTGGGAATTCAGGAAGGTCGGTCCTACACTTCCTCTTCAGTTGCCTCTCCACCGTGAGGGCTAATTGAATGACCAACTCCATGGTCTCCAATTGTTGCAATTCTACGGCATCTCCGATGTCACGGTTCAAGCCTCTTATGAATCTAGCGATGAGTTGTTCTTGGGGTTCATCAATTGCGCATCGCATATTAAGGGTTTCGAATTTGGTAAGATACTCGTCTACCGAGAGGCCATTTTGCTTTAGAGTGTGAAGTTGATGAAAGAGTTCGTGTTTGTAGTGACGAGGGACGAACCTATGGTGTATTAAATCTTTCACGGAAGTCCATGTAGTAACGGGGGTTCCTAAGGTTCTCACTCGTTGGGTTTTGAGATTTGACCACCACAAAGCGGCGTGGCTCGTGAGTTCAAGGGAGGCGAGTTGAATTTTAACTCTATCGGAGTAATCGTGACAATCGAATACTCGCTCAACTCTATCAATCCAATCCAAATAAGTGTGCCCGTCACACGTTCCATCGAAAGGGGGAATTGTAATCTTAATATTGCGGAGGTCGTCGTTGTCCCTACAACGATATGGGCGATACTCTTCATCATCAACCCAATCCTCATCCTCCGAGGAATATCGTTGTCTCCTTCTATGGGGTTCAGCCCATTCGTCCTCTATGGGAGGTTGAGGGGTATGATTACGACGTCTAGGACGCTCGGGAATGATCCTAGAGGAGGTCTCTTGAGAAGGGACTTGTTCATGAAATTCATTTCGGGGAGGATTGTTTAAAAGTGATTGGACTTGTTGGGCAAGGTTGTGAATCATGCTCGTTAAGGCCTCAATTTGTCCTTGTACATTCCCTTGGGTGCTAGTTTCACCTTCACGTCGTGTGTGCTCGGGTGGGGGAGTATCCCTAACCCGAGTTAGTTCTTGATGTGGTGGGTCTCGATTGAATCCACTTCGATTAGTCATAGTTAAGTGTTTTAATTTAAATTCCAATTCTTGTCTAAGTTAATTTTCCTAAATTAGTGTGATTTTTATCTTCTTAATGTCTTAGGCAATTTTTTGGCACTAAGGGATAATCTTAGCTAAGACAAAAGGAAAATGGGGATCATGCTAAAATAGTTCAACAACTTAGCAATTTTTAATAAACACTTAGCATTTTAACTAAAGGAATGAATATTTTCATGTATTAATAATCACCACAATTTTAATAAAATTCACCCAAGTTACCAACTTTTAATTAAGATCACTTAGAGCAATAATAATAACAACTAATTAAACCCAAAAACAGCAAGTAAATAAATTTAGAACACCAAATAATTCAAGATAACATGCTGAATTTTCCAATCAAATATAGCAGAATTTTCAAGTAATGTCTAGCTCAAATTTGCTAATTTAAATCATGCTTTTGCTAAATTCTTATAAACCAATTTCGTGCAATTAATTAACAGCATATAATAGGTAAGTTTATAAGTTTAAACAAGAGCAACATTCAGAGAAATAATAAGCAAATTCCGAGCTCAATAAAAGGATGCAAAAATCAATGAGTTAAATCAACAATAATTCACTTTCCGATAATGATAAATATATATCGAGTTTAAGCACCAAAATTTCCAGAAAATTAATATATCTATTGGACAAGATTTAGATGCTAAAACATGAGGTAAATGATAATATAAAAAGCAAATGAAGCCAAGCAAAGCTATACTAAAATCGTGGAGAAAATTCACAAAATGTAACCGATTTTAGATTTTATATTAAGTCGATTTCATGCTTCATTTTTCTCCAATATTTCCAGACAACTTTTAGCTTAGATCTAGGTGCAAATGTTGATTCAAAATCAAAGCAAAATATATGGAAAATCCGAGGCTAAGATGAAGAATAAAACCGAGGAATAACAATTTCAACAAACCAATTTTTAAGCATTTAAATTCAAGCCGATTTTCATGTAAAATTTCAGATTCAATCTCTAGCTATTTGATAACATTTAGATAGATTAAACATGGTTCAAACATAGCAAAATAAAATGGAGATATCAAGTAGAAGAACAATGCAAAATAATGAAAAAAGCAAGAAGAAAATGAGGGGAAATGGATGCCTACCTTTGGCCGATTTTTGCACATTGCATACCATAGTTTTCCATAATATATTAAGCATCGAAATGACAATAATAATGGCAGCAAATATAAAAGTTAGATTAACACAAAGTTAGCACAATAATATAAAGAAAATAATGCGGAAAAATAAAGGAGCCGCTATCCCGGTTTCGTGCTATATTTTGGCCGAAGCCAAATGCAACTAAAACACATTGGGAAGCCTTGTGGCTCTGATACCACTTGACACGGGGGCCCCTAGAAAGGGGGCCCGTGTACGACCCACGAATATGCTAGGTTGGTGCTCGGTTGGGTGCTAGTGAACAATATTTGAATATTGAAATAAAATACTAAACTAAAGGCAATAAATAAAGAAGGCAAATGTTAAGATGATGGCCGAGATTATAGGTTAGTAGAGAGAAGCAAAATTACAAGAAAATAAAGAGAATAAGATGACAATATATGTTAGAAATGACAAGGAAATGTAAAGCAATGGAAATAAAGAAAAGATGAAAAAATAGAAAGTGAGTGTGTGGATAATGAAAAGCTGAAAAGTAAAGAGTGATTTGTGTGCAAAAGTGATAGCAATAAAAGTAAAGAAAACCCTTGGTGGATCCGAGGAGCGAGCTTACGGTTTAAGCTCTCGGATACACGTTTTCCGTGAAGAAAACGACCACCGTAGGCCGGTGATTTTTGTCCTCGTTTCAACTCCTAAGGGAGAAGATGAGGGAATGATTAAGAGCTAACCTAGCAACCCAAGCTAGGCTAGCAATGGAGGCTAACTCCTCTTGGTTCAAAGAACCAAGGAAAAATCACCAAAGGAATTTGGGAGATTTAGGGAAATAGTAGTATATTGATTTAGCAAAAGTTGTCTACAATCACTAATACCATGCATTTATAGAAGTCCTAGGTGAATTAGGGCCCTTGGATCAAAAAGGATGGAGGGCCAAGATCAAGGCAAACAAGCACACATCCTAGTGAGGAGATGAATGCTATGCCTAAATGGATCAATGGAGGGAATCTTGCCACATCATCAATCCATGTTGCCACTAACTTTTGTACTTGCAAAATTATACCTTTTTTTTGTGGGCTCTTCTTTGGGCCAAGGCTTCCATTGGGCTCCATTTGTTGTAGGGCTTTTCCTTTGAATATTTTGTTGAATATCTTCAACCCATAATCCACCAACATACATCTAACCCTAACCACATAATCCAATGCATAATATGCAATTATAAATTATCCTTACAAAAAGGCTAATGTATGCCAAATAAGTTTGAAATAAAAATTACAAATTAATGGGCCGGAAAGACAAATTCTCATGGGCCAAATGGTGACTCCTCCAAGTGCTCCTTATGCATTCCTCCCATAAATTATACCTACAAAAGAAAAACACGTAATAAGTAGGAAGATTATATAAAGCTTGGGACTTTACTAATTTTTCTTTTAATTGCAACCCGAGGCACGTCACTTTCCCAACCCAAGCCCATGCCAACCTAACCACCTTCTCCCTTGACCCGACCTAATCCCATACCCAATCAAACCCCAACTTTACCCACTCCTCCTTCGACCCGACCCAACCCCAATTTTACCCCTCCCTCGGCTTTCAGCGCCAATCCCCTACACCTTCGCCAAATCCGACCAGACTCCTCCCAACTCTAGTCTCCTCTTCGCCGGCCACTTTCTGGGTTATGGGCTCCGGCAGCCTCCTGGTTTTATTGACCCCTCTTCTCCGCCAGCTGTATGTTTTCTCCATAAATCTCTCTATGGCCTCAAACAATCTTCGAGAGCATGGTATGTCAAGCTATACACTGCATTAATTAACTAGGGTTTCTCCACTTCAAGGTCTGACTCGTCACTTTTCATACGTCGCACGCCATCATCCATCCTCATTATGCTTGTATATGTGAATGACATTATTGTGACAGGTGACTCTACTACACTCTTAGATCAACTCTTGATGTATCTACATTCTCAGTTTAGAGTTTGAGATCTCGAACTGTTATCCTACTTCCTTGGTATCTCCGTCACCGCGACCCCTACTGGTATGAACCTTTCTCAATCTTAATACATATCTGAGCTCCTTCACAGGGCAAATATGGATTCTTGCAAACTGGTTCCGACTCTCATGGTTGTTGGGTCCGTTCTATCTCTCCACTTAGGAATACCTTTACAGGATCGCAGCATAGTGGGAGGTCTCCAATACTGCTGTCTCACACAACCTGAAATCGCATTTACAGTGAACAAGATCTCGCAGTTCATGCACTCTCCTTCCGACATCCATTGGCAGGCCGTGAAGCAGATTCTCTAGTATCTCAAAGGTACTCTATTTCTCGGCATCTCCTTTACGCCTCTAGCTCTTGTGACCTAACATGTTATACGGACGCTGACTGGACCTCCTGTCCGGATGATCGAAAAAGTACCAATGATTTCTGTATTCTTCTCGACACAAACTTTATCTTCTGGTCCTCTACCAAACAAAAGGTTATCCCGCGCTCTAGCACAGAATCTGTAACACCCCTAATACTGTACCCATTTACCCGTATAAATTTTTCACATTTTATAAACTTTAAACCTAATGTTAAGCAGAATTGAAATCGAAACCGAAACAGAATTGAAATCGAAACCGAAACCGGAATCGAAATCGAAGTTCGTTTGGTAAATCGTTTAAAACATAAACTAATTTAATTTAATAAAACTTAAAACATTTAAAAATTTTAATTAAAGTAGAAAACAGAAGGGAGGACAAAACTGTCCAACCCGTGCCAGCTAAGTGCAGCGAACAGTCGCTGCACCATGCAGCGCTCGATCGCTGCATTGCTGCAGCGCCTGATCGCTGCACTGCAGCCTTGATCCTTATTGCTCTCTGGAATTTCCAGAGAGCAAATACTTCAATAAGCTCTCTGGAAATCCGGTTTCCAGAGAGCAAATCGCCTCATTCCATTTCTTGCAACTTTCATACTTTATTCTCACTAAAACATAAATTTGTAATTTAAACTCAATCCATTTACAGCAGACTTTGCGAAGTCCAACTGCGTGGATAGCTCTAAAAATCGAGCCTATCCGTAACAACCTAAAAACATTTCAAAACATTTTCTATAACATTCGAATAAAAGACTTAACAAAACATTTTAAATACGATTACCAAAACATTTGAAACGTCAAAAGTAAACCTATCAACTACCAGACCAAGCATCCTAATATGTTCTATACAAATTAACATCAGCCCAAACATCACGAAAATCCCAAAATCTATACGTACTTCCCCCACGGGTCAAAACGCGCTTCGACTGCCCAGCGCACTCCCACGGGCCATCATCCATCAACTGCCTCAGACATCAGAAGGAGGAACGTCGTCCTCACCTGGATCTACGTCACCTATAACGTCACCTACACCATACAGACACCTATGAGACAATGAAATCTCAGTAAGCTACGTAAATGCAGATGCATCCGTGCGTATGCCATTCAGAAATCATGCAGATTCAGATTCAGATTCATTACATCGCAGACAGACAGATTGTCACCGAGATCGCAACCCACTAACCAGAGAGAGCCCATCCTGCGGTCGGACTACTCTTTCCGGCTAGAGGAGGGGGGTACACGCTTGCAACACGCACAGCCGTGCCTGAGCCCCACCTCGCGTGACCAGATACAGACAGATTACGTTCATTCATTACAGAGGTTCGTTTTCTTTTCTTAAAACACGTGCGGAAATTCATTTTCATGACGTTTGAAATACGTGATGCATGAACAGATATGAGCATAATATAAGCATTCAATAAACAAGCACATGTATACCATCAAGACTGTAAATGAAATAACCTACAAAACGTTTAAACCTAACTACCCAACCAAAGCAATTAAAACAAACGATCCTTTAACATCCTCGACGCGACATCGAAATACGGTGTAGGCCAATCGGCCAGAGTAAGTCACGAGAACTTACCTCGTGTCCAAAGCAGCTCAAGCTCCGTCCATGAGCGTTGTTTGTCTGAAGCAAAACACGATATCGACGTTAAAACGAGTTTAAGCTTTCGATCATCCAAATTACAAAATCTCAACTAAGGAAATTTCCTAACAATTCTACTTAACTTATCGAGGCGTTTAATCCATTAATCTACGCTCGATACCCTGAAATCCAATTTACGAGTTTTTCCGAAAACCCGAAATTTCTCAATTTTTAACATTTTTACAAATTGATTTATCTTCGTCCAATAACGTCGAATTCGTGCAATAGATACTTAATCACGGCTAACCTATTAATTACGAACCCTAATTCGCGTTTTAATCGAAAACCTAACGAAAACCCTAATGGTTTAAAACTCCGAAATCATCGAAATAAACGCTCTAAAACTATAGAGACTTACCTAGAACGTTGATTGGAGGATAAAACGCGAAGAAAACGAAACGAACGGAGGTCGAATCGGAGCTCGGCGTCGAAGGATCCGTCGCGGGCAGAGAAGGAAATCGCTCTCTGTAGATTTCGTGAAACAAGAAAGGAGGAGAAGTGAGGAGAAAGAAAAGAATTTGATTTTTAATAGAAATTTCCTTTGCAAATTACCATTTTGCCCTTAGCACTTAATTCTATTTTGTTTCGTCCTTCGGTTCGTTAATCGTCCAACTATTCGGGTTCACCAACTCTCCTCATTTCACCAACAAGTCCAACTTATTATTTAGGATTTAATAAAACTGTCCGTTTGCACCTCGTTTGCTATTTTTACGAGAACGTCTTTTACATTACGAGGAATGTATTTACTCGAAATATAACGTTTAATCTCCGAAAATTCCCATAATTTCCTTAAAATTCTCATAAATCGTTAGGACCGAAATGATGCTTTCCGTTTGCGAAACTGATTTGATTTGACATATTTATGAAAATGCCACTATATTATAAAATATGAATATAATATATTAAAACCAAAAATCCGTACAAGTCGGGTATTACAGAATCAGAATATCGTAGTGTCGCAAATGGTGCGGCCGAAGTTCTATGGCTGCAGTCGCTCGATTTTCCTTCTTCCACAATGTCTCTCATACTCTGTGATAATTTAAGTGCAACCTATCTGGCCTCCAATCTAGTACTGCATTCTAAATCAAAACACGTCGAGATTGATTTTCACTTCGTCCTAGAAAAAGTGTTTCAAAAACAACTATCAGTCAAGTTCACTCATTCATCCAACCAACTCGCTGACACTCTTACGAAACCTCTCCCACCAGCAACATTCAACGTTTTCTTATCCAAGATCTTCGACCCTCAGCCTTGATCTTGAAGAGGATATTAGAACACACACTATCAGTATTCACTTTCAGTTACATTACAACTATTGTTATTATTTTCATCATTACCATCTTGGGTATATACATGTAAAAAAACTCTTTCTTTCAAATATAGAAAAAACATTAATTATCACCGCCATCTTCTGGTTCTCTCTTCCTCCTCTGTTTCTACTGTTCATGTTAAAGAAGTCACCTCTTCAACTGATTGGATGCAATGAAGTGGGCAGGCGAGGAAGATGGACGTGAAAAAGAACAGCAAGTGTAACATGATTAGCCTGCATCTTTCCAGCGTTACTATATTTGCTGTTCAGCCACGAAGAGAGAGAGAGAGAGTACTATAGGTGTTTAGAGAGAGAAAGAGTGACATTTGTTTTTCACATTATTGTATAAAATATGTTCATTATCTTTCCTAAGATCGACATTACAACACTTTGCTCAAGAGTCGTGCCAATTGAAAGTAAACAACAAATCTCTCTCTCTCTCTCTCTCTCTCTCTCTCTCTCTCTAAAAATACAAAAAAAAAAAAAAACACTACAAAATGTAACACTCTCTCTCTCTCTCTCATCTGCAACCTTAGTCTCTCTCTCACTAGTTGAATGGTTCACCACAGCTATACTGCCTCAACCTGCACCCACAAGATCGATATTTATCGTTTAGACGAATCAATAAACGACACGTATATTACACGTCAAATAATGTAACCAACGATTTTCAAAATCCTGATGAATACAAAATCGAAAATAATGTATGTCGAAAAAGGAAGTCAAGAAAAAACCTTAAACCACCCAACAACCACCTTAGCTGTTCATCGCCAAAAAAACCAGATTTGACAAAACGAATTTCTAAGACCAGGCATGGCCAGCTTCTCTTCACAAAAACCAACCATTCTCTCATTCCCATAAAATCTTCATCCCTCTATTAAAAAAGGAGACATTTTTAAATCTTACGATCATCTTTTGCATATATAGGTATCCATCTGAGACCCGAATGCACCACGAACAAAAAGTTAATAAAATAAAATCTATCAGACTGGCTTGGAGGTTGGTCTGCGGCGCGAAAGCAAAAATGGAAAAGAAACGATAAAAAAAGAGGGCCTGCAAGCCGGCCCAAGAATTCAAGGCCGACAAGCTCAGCCGCGGACCACCCTATTTAGGTGGGTCGGCCTGTCCTGATGATGAGACTGATACGTAGCCAGAAAAAAGTCCGGGAAAGTTGAATACATCAACAATATTCTCATAAATATATCCCATCACTAGAGAAAAAATCGGCAAGGAAAGTTGATATATCAACAATATTCTCATAAATATATCCCAGCACTAGAGAAAAAATCGGCAAGAATACAGTAAAAAAGAGGGCATGCATGCCGGCCCAGGAGTTCCAGGCCGACAGACACGGCCTCGAGCCACCCTATTTAGGTGGCCCCAGCCTGGGCCGCTGATGATGATATATAGCAAGAAAGAAGTCCAGTGGAAATCGAAGACATCAACAATACCCTCATAAATATATACCTCAAGAAGTTCACAAATTTTGAAAAATAATAGATTAAACATCAAAAACAGTTGCTTCTAAATACAGGGTGGTGAAAAGAAATGAGTAATTTACCTGAAATTGTTCCAGGCCCTTTTTTTGGCTCTTTATCTGCTATAAATTTGTACATTCTAACCACTGCAGAGAAAAGAGAAGAAAGTTAACAGCCAATAATGACAAAAAATTAGAAACAAAAGAGAATTATAAACCTGCAGTGGAATTATTTGGATCATCCAAGCTTCCTTTTATTTATAAAACAAGGGGAATATTGTCCCAACAACAAGAAGATACAACAGAAGACTATCTGCAAGCATAAACAAAATCTTAATCAATATCTGAGAACCAAAAAAATTTGAAACAAAGGCTTAATGAAGAGACAAATGCTTCGAGAAACTGGAGATAAAATGATTACAAGTTATTTACCAGTCGTGAAGGATAATCCCAGCCAATTAGAAAAAGCTAAATGTCGTTTCTAATGAAACTTTTAAAGAATTGGACGTCACCGAATCATCTACAGACTGGACTTGTAGTCTGGTAGCAGGAAGCTGGCCGGCAACAAAGATATATTTCCCGTGCCATTGTCACCTAGAATTGCAAGTATGTCAGAGAGATCCACCTCCATGACATGTCTATCCCGTAGAACACGGATTTACAGGATTGCTTTTCATTTACGTCTTCTTCTCAGCGTCCCAACACGAGGTATTCAAATAAATTTTCCTCTGGTTGAGGTCTCCATCCAAAACACTTCTACACCCTTTTCATCGGCTAATGGACTCCACTGCAAGCCGTACCAAATGTAGTAGCCCATCCACATCATGGAAGTTAAAATCAAGAGCCCTTTTGATAGCCGAGATATTATCACCTATTTTTCCTCCTTCACTAGCAGCAGAAAATGCAATTCGAGATTTTCTAGATGCTTCCATTGCAAAACTTACATCCTGCGCCTGCAAATCATGCATCTCATTTCCTAAGTAAACTTCTAAAGCAGGCAACCCTTTCAAAAAACAAAGTCCTAGAACAAACCTCATAAACTAGAAACACTTACATAATTAAGCAGGCGAACAAAGTTCGGACGGTTCTTAGCAGTAATGACATGGCTTCCAGCAACTTGGGGTGAGCAAACACCCTTGGGTAAGGTAGCCTTCTCCACTGTTGTAGGGTTGTTCAAATTATCAACATCAGATGCAGAAGAAGATGGTGACTCGCCTATATTATAACATATATAATATATCATTCATTCATCTTTTGTCATTCCAAAACACGATGTGAATTCTAGAAACTCAAACAACCAAGAGCAAAAACGAGACACAGTTAACTGTATGCAAGCAGACCTTGCCAACCATAATTACAAGGTGGGACAATTTGAAGAGCTGTCTGCAGTTCATTGTGATCTCTGCTCGCATTGTTATGTGAAGAATAAATAACCCTCATATAAGCCACTTCCATGCACTTGTATGCCAAAGCAGCGGCAGCCATATCTTTGCCTTTTTCATATTCAATGGCACAAAACCTACATAGGTACAGTATCAGATAACCGTTTCAAAGGGAATGAGATAAACAAACAGGTTTTAAGCACTGGATTTGTTCTAAACTAGTCATAAATCTTTTATAACATAGAGATACCCAGTGTAATATAATTTCAAGTTAAAAGCCTACACAAACACAAGAGATGTTTCAAAATAATTGAATTGCTTCAAATCCCAACCCCAATTACCAACGGCACTCTTTATTAGTTCTAGCCCATCAGCTACCATGTTTTAAAATAGCAACCAGAGGGAAGATCAGCCACGAGAAATGCAGGGACATTTGCAATTTGAAATATCCACATAAACAAAATCCTAGATTCATGTACAAGCAATCAGCAATCAACCAATCTTTTGAATCGATACCTCCAAATGTAGAAGAAAAGAACATGAAACTGAAAAATGGGAGAAAAAGAAGCATGGAGAGTAATGAGGCATCAAATACTAAACTTTCACTATAAAAGATTTTCAATATAAAGCAATACTATGACATAAAAATGAATTTTTTTAAATGATTTAGTTGCTTACAAAATCCAGTTCAACTCCTTAACATCCCACCTAAGAATCTTCATAAAGAACAAAAGATTCCCAGAAAAACAACAAAAGGCCTTCAATGAAGCAGCATAACACTTCTCCGAAAGGGAGAAGATAGAGAAAGAATCACACATCTTCTTTGAAAACACAATCCATGTACTTTTAAAAAAATCATCTCTATGGCATTTATTGACTTACTCGCATAGTTTTGCAGTGCTACTATATATTTGCATAGACTGAATCATCTCACTCTGTTTGGAACCACTGCTGCAGAACTCCAATAACGAGGCCCCATTAAGAAACTTAAGGGCTGCCTCGAAATACATCCTGGTCCCTTCGTGATTAGACCCAGAATTCTGGAATAACTATTTTTATCAGCATTAAGCTAAATCAATAGGAGAGACAATAAATAGAGATATTTTCCACAAATGAACCTTGAGTCGATCAGCCAAGTGTTTCAGATCTTTTGCTTCCTTCAAAGCATTTGTAGCTGCTTGATTGGAGGAATCTCTTCTTGCTGGACTTGGATTATCACTGGCCCGACGACCAATAGGTGTTGTATGTCTTGAGTTATGAACTCCATTCTGATGATCGACCTTTTTAATCTGTTTTTGGCTCTTCAAAACACTATTAGATTCCGAAGCATCTCCTTGCAGTATATCCACCGTATTTCCTTTTTGCAACCCACCAATTGGTCGAGAGCAATCGATAAGCATCTCAGGTCGACCTTCTCCAGGGTTCAGTAATGGTAGCGACTTTCCTCTCTCATAGTCTATTTCTACGTTATCTGTTCTGTCAGACAGATTCCTATTCAAAGACCTTTCACTGTTACTTCCTTGCAACTGATTCTGCTTTGAATTGAACATTTCATCCTTTCTATACGCGGCACCATTTACTCTAACATCTAAATATTCCTGCTCCTCAAGATTCAGCTGAGTCGCACCAATCTCATTAGATGGTATTTTGGCAGAATCTTTTTTATTGACACACTTGTTCTCAGCTTTTTCAGATCTGATCCTAAACTTCCTGGATTCATTTTTACCATCCTTAGCCGGAGGTAAACTCCGTTGCAATTCATTCAGAGAATCCCGAGTATCAATTTTAACCTGGTAATTGCTAAGATTATTGCTCCTGCTCTCATCCTTTAAGCACGAAGATGAAACCTTTCCAGATCTACTTGGTTGAAACTCATTTGCCTGAAATTGGGTGTTATTTTGCTTGCTTTCATCAGGATATTGATAAGCGGGACTTTGTTCTCTTCGTTGACTGTCCAACCCACCATTTATTCGATGGTTGTTTGCATCAGGAGAAGGCATGTCCTGGACTCTAGATTTACTGCCTCTAACAAGACCAATATCCCGCTCTGGAGCATCAGGCAAAGAGAAATCAAGGGATTCACGACGAAGTACAGCAGAAGGTTTGTCTCTCCTTAGTATTCTAGATTGATCACTTCTTCCATCATCATCCCCATTGGAACTATACGTAGAAAAGAGAAGAGCATCTTCAGAGACATCTTTTACAGTGAAATTCCTATTTACTTGGGTATTATTTTGTTTTGAAATTCTCATAGGTGACGAAGAAACAGATTCTACCGGTGAGCCTTTCACCTCTTGAAACCTGGATTTTGTTTTCCGTGAACCAGAAATCTTTGATGAACTAGAAGTTGCTCCAACAGAAGCATGCACACAGCCCATGTCCCTTTTCAAAGAATCTGCATCATCCAAGCTCCTTTGTTGCCCGAGTTGCTGATGCCCTAATAAAGTGCCCTTCTTCCTATGTCTACCACTGCCCTTACTGCCACTGGATTCTTTCCCTTCAGAATCAAATATTTTTGCCTTCTTTTCTTTCCTAGAATCATTCTCTTCCACAAAATCTCTGCCTGCCAGTGATTGTTTCACTTTCCTCTTTTTTATAATATCTGTGCTTTCACCACCCACAACATTTTGAGATCCATTATTTAAGGATCCCATAGCTTCATCCTTCATTTTCCCAACAGAAGCTTGCTGTCTTTTCTTTGATTCATTCTTTGAGTCCTTAGAAGATTGATCAGTGTGTCTAGGCTGTTCTTTTCCCACTAAAGTATTAAGATCAGCAGTTCTTGAACCATGGCTAAGTTTTATGATGGTCCCGCTATGATCTGATGTTCGATCGTCACTAATAAAATCCATACCTTTGCTCTTGATTTTTTTGGAAGATCCTGAGAAATCTTGATCCAGAACTCTTTTGCTTTTCACCTTAATACTCTTGGTGACGTCTGTACAATGATTTATCAAAAAGTTAATAAATAATAAACTTGAAACAAAAACTTAAATCCATATTTCCCATGGCATTACCTCCATTAGAATGGAGATGAAGGCCTTTCTGCTTCTCTTTGTGCTTATTTTTATGTTTCTCCGCAGGCAAGTCAATGGATAAGTTCAAATCCATAAAGTCATTTTCACTTCCTAAAGGAGACTGGTTCACATCGTTTAAGCTTCTACTTTTCACCGATGTGTGAATTTTCTTCTTTGTCAAATTTGACAATTGAGAAGGTCCTCTTTTAACCATTCCAGCTGTAATTTCTTTTGCTCCATTTTTCTTCTTCCCACCACTGGGGAAGACAGGCAAATCATAATTTGGATGGTTTTGGACAGGGTCTTGAACATGCCCTGTGTTTCCGTGAGTTACAATTGCAGAAGCAGCTGCTTGGCGCTGTGCAATAAGAGCTTTTGTTGTTTCCTCCTCGCTGACGCTACAACGATTCATCCCAGGCCTACATTTTTATAAGGAGTTCAGCATGTTTAACAGACGGACACAGAAAATGGGTAGAAAACAAAGAAACTACAATCGATTACTCCACTGTGACAGCCAAAACCATGCCAAATTATTATATGCTCAAACTATCATTTTTCATTGAATAAAGAATAAGCTTTGGGACAAAACTAAAAATGGCACTAGAATAGAACTTACAGCCAGTCAAGCATGCTGCAAATCCACTTTTCAGGTAGATTTTCTGGATATATACCCAACGGAAGAAGCCGCCATTTCTGGCACGTGTCACAACCGACCCAGTAGTCTTCTAAAGCAACAGAATCTATGGTATAAAGAGCACCAATAGGCCTCCCCTTCAATGAACCACTAGAGGCAACTGCACCTTTCTCAATCAGGTCAGAGCTCTTTAATTGATCCTCAGAAGGCATCTCCAAACTATCTACTTGATTCTCTTCTTCATCTACGTCACCAAAGAAATCTCTATATCTATCTTTGTTTTTCTCCAAGTTCTTTTCTGATTTGATATGTTCAGACTCAAATTCATTAGTAGATTTAACCACTTTAGTACAATTATTTACTTTGGGTTCTACAATACTCAAGCTTTCACTGCATGCATTTTCAGCCAAGAAGCTATTAGTTTCACTTCTCTTTGATTTATTCTTCCCCTCAGGAGGTGTGTTTTCTATTGCAGGAGTACAAGTAACGTTGTCATGTTGCTGAGGGGTGAATTTCTCCATAGGCTTCTTCTTAGGAGGATTTGTAAGCTCGTCATTCTTGAATTTTTTCCCTTTAGAGTTGACATTGGCAGATTCAAAAGTTTTACCTTCCTTTTGTAACTCATCTACAGTAGAAAAGGCTGAGATTTCATTGACAGGACTATCGTTTTTATCCTCCCAAACTTTTGTTGCTGGACCATTCTTCTGTTTCCTGGTAGGCCAGCCAGATGATGGCTCTACCAGCTCCTTTTCATCTCTTTCAATGAGCACTGCGTCTTGTACCATAACCTTACTGACTTTGCCGAATGCATCAGCTGTCCTACCCACATTATTTGTTTTCTCTCGATTTGAAAGAAGTGGAAGCTTCAATGTATTTGAGATAAGCTTCTCACAGGCAGCAATATCTATTTCAGGCTCCTTTTTTGGCATAACCACAGTATTATTCTGAGAATCCTTATTAGTTCCACTCTTTAATTCAGATGAAGAATCATTTCCCTTTGTTGGCTTGAGTTTCTTATCCAATAAAAATTTTCCACTACTCTTAGAAACTTCATTCCCATTTCCTAAAGCTCCATCACTTTCCCAGCCACTCCGAGGAAGAAAAGATAGTGCATCATTTGAACGCCTTTCCTTTTCATAAAGGTGAATAAGATCAACTGGAAGAGGTGATAACAGTAGACCTCCATCAATAGGAAAGGATGTCATAATCTGAACCAAAACCAACAAATCTTGATGACTAATACACAAATATAATCTAATTGGAAAGAAATTGTTGTAAACTAAGTATTTTCATGTGCATTCTTTTTTAGACAGGTTCTTCCCTTCTCGTCTTTTGTAATTTCTTCGTCTTCTTAATACACATTGTTTCTTAATATATATATATATAGAGAGAGAGAGATACAGAAATATAGAACTAATGAAATATGGTAAGAAGATCTTCACCCGAAGAATAATGGTGGGAGATTCAAATGGGGTATGCTGCAACTCATGACACATCCCTTCACTGTCTGATGGTGCGTCGTCCAAAGAAGAAGATGGAGAAACATCAAGTCCAAGGCCACTGTAGATGGCAGCATTTTGCCGAGTTGACAAGCTACCAGAACCCACCTTGATTCGGACCTTCAAGGTTTTATGATCAGATAAACTTTTGATTTTCTTTTTCCCAGATTTATTGCTAATAGCTTCATTGTGGATATAAGAATCGTGTACTTCTAGTTTGACCGACTCATCAGCAATAGGCCCTTTCGTCACAGAAAGGGATGTATGACTAGTCGACGGTCCAGATCTCCCAGATTGTGATTTAACTGAAGAAACTATAGAGTTATGACCATCACCCTGAGAGAATAGCAGAACAGCTTTAAATGTTCATAGTTATCAAATCAACCAAAACTATTCAAAGTTGTCACATGCGGATAAAAAGACCAGATGATCAAAACATTATCGACGTGAATAAGTTACTCACTGAATTTAACCCAACTTGGACATTATTGGGAGATTTGAGGAGGCTGTGATTCTGAACTTTTGGCGGAGTTCTTGGATGAGACCAAACTGGAGACCGACGAACAGTGGGTAAAAATGAGCCATACCCACCAAATTTTGCGCCTGTGAGACGTATTCAAGCCAGAATCATTACTTCGTTTAAAGTTCAAAATGACGGAACTAGACCAGAGAACCATGTCCCTATAACCCCCTCAACTTACCCAAGTTTTCTGCTGAGACCCCACCCTCAAAATCCTTCTGAAAATGTCCCAAAACGTCTTGAAGCTTCTCGTCCTGTATGATGTAGTTATGGGTCATCAAACCAGGAAAAAAAAAAAAGAAATCCAAAATATTCAACTGAAGTTGTAATGAAGTAGGTCTTGCACATAAGAAGATGCTTAGATATATTTCTCTTAAACAGACGATGAAATCTGAAGTTATCTCAGAACATTACTCAACTCAAGAGAACAGGGATTCAAGCTCTAAATTCCAAGCCTAGGACTCATATTTAAAACGTTCCATATTACATTTCTAAGTTCTTTGACTGTGTTTACAAGGTTATTGTCGCACAAAATACTTCTAAGCTTAATGGATGAGAACATATATTTAATTATTTCAAAAATCCCATGTTTCTCTACTAACTAGAACCATCGGTAGGACTCATAACTCTTCCGTCAAGACGACTAACATTTGATACTGATGTAAAAGAGCCTGAATGACTTATTATAATTCTAAGGAGCTGGGACCATAGCGAAACAAGATGAAGAAAAAGTTGAGATTTTATCTCCTCTGTACGCTACAAAAAACATAAACAACTTCGCTTTTTTTTTTCGGACCCAAAGCAAGTGAATTCATTCAATAAAAGTCGATCAGTTCCATTCAATTATACCCGAAGCAGGAAAATTGAAGACTGCGAACCAAAATTTACAAACTCAAGCTCGGATCTAATGCAAAGAACAGCTGAGAGCAGAAATTCAGCAACCAAAATACAGATGATAAAACCACAAATGAATATGAAAATCCTTACGATGTAGGAGAGAGAGACATCCGGGTCAATTCTCGCATCAGAATCTCCATTGTCTTGATAGGAGTAGGCCTCTCCTTCTTCAAGCTCAGCCTCCTCCATCTTTCTCCCAACACCACCAACGCTCAACCCCAACCCTAGCCCCTTACTCCCATCCCTACTTCTCACAGAAATCATCCAACAGAAACCGGAAAGGAACAAACTTTCCAACGACCCTCAAAAACCAAGCCTCCACCCCACAACCAGACCCCAAATCCTAAACTCTTCCCAACCCATTTCGCAGCAGAGAAAACCAACCAAAACCCACGGATGATTTCCCCATTAACAATCGCAATCAGCGCCGATCACCAATAAACACCAAATCACTGGAAAATCAAACAAGCCAATCTTCAATTAGTCGGTCTTCCCCAGAAACGAAAATCCGTCTGATATTCCCCCGGAAAACTACAGGCTCTGGATCTCCCTTGTTAGATTTTGACCCTCCAGCTGAAAATTGATTAGACGTCAGAACAATCTCCCTTCCTCTCTCTCTCTCCGCCTGGTTTTTGGGTGTCCACAGCAGCCGCGTTTTTTTAATTTAATCATAATTATTCTCCTAATTCCGACTGATTTTATTCAATTTCTACAAACCCAAAGTCTAAACGCAACTCAAAGCATACTTCTACGACTACGTCTCCCTTTCATGGCTGCTTTGCTTCTCTTTTGTAGTTTCTAATCCAATTTCAATAATTACTTTAATTAATTATTATTATTTATTTTTACAAGATAATAACTTAATTCATTTCTTTATTAATTTAATTTATTTCGAATTCAATGACTAAATTAGGGGTGGGTACGGTTCCAGCTCCGGACCGGCCCTGACAGTTCGGGAATTTTCTTTCCGGAACCGAAACCGACCCCGGGCGGTTTAATTTAGTCACTAAATTAAAGAAACTACATCAACTTTATTTTTTAATTTTGAATTAAGTTAATATGAATAATTAATATTTGAAATTAAATGATTGAAACCGGACCGGTCCTGACAATTCGGGAATTTTCTTTCCGGAACCGAAACCGGCCCCCGGCGGTTTAATTTAATCACTAAATTAAGGCAAACTACATCAACTTTATTTTTTAATTTTGAATTAAGTTAATATGAATAATTAATATTTGAAATTAAATGACCTAATATTGCAAGCTTTTATTGAATATCCTAAAAAAAAAATTAAATTAGCTATTTATATTCTTTAAATTTAATAAATTACTCTTTTTTTTTTTTGCTCACACAACAATTGTAATTTGTGAAGGAGGGCATGATTAATATTATTCCATCACTAGCTTTTGGAATATACTCATGAGAGAAGTGGAAGAATATGCTCAAACCATCGTATGTGCGTTATTTTTAATATATACGATAAAAAACTATAACTGTTAAGGTGTTACGCGACAGACTAAATTATTATAATTTATTAAATTAATTACATCAGTCGGTATTTATCACGTCAACGATTATGTGTAGATAGTGTAATAATAGAGTAAACATAAAATTATTCTATAACAAATCGTCACTGATACAATAAATAAATTCACTGTAGAATTGAAAATTTATGGAGAATAGTTTGTGGGCGATTGATAATCATCTAATGAAACTCTATTATATGAAGCGTATGAGCATTGTTCTTATGATCATACTACGTATCTTAAAAAATATTCATAATTTTGACAACTTTTGTTCTTATTTTATAAACCAATAATTTACTACGCGTGTATATACACATACATATGTATTCGTGTATATATGTACATATACATATGAATGTGTATACCCATCTTTGTGTTCTTCCTCTCAATAGTAAACAATCTCTTTTATAAACTTATACTACTAGGGTTTTAGAACGATACCATGTACTTGTCGTCACGCGAAATGGTAATCACGATTCCGTAGATTTTTGCAACAATAGTTATAGAACAAATTCATGAATTTCTCTTAAAAGTTCGTCGTATTTTATGGTTTAAACGAAGTGTACACATACTACTTTCAAATTACAAAACTCGTTTTGTATTTTGACGCAATTAATTTTTCTCATATACCCGTAATTATTTACTCGTTAAGGTTTTCTACGTAATATCTCGTTATCTATTTTTCGTGTTATTTTTTCATATTTGCATATTGTTATCAGAATTGTACTGCATGTTTTTTAAGTTAAACTAAAGTAGAGTTCGAGTCATAAAATTTTAACAAATTAGACGATAACGACCACACAATTCGAATCCGGCTCGAATTTTGGCTCGAGCTAAACACTCGATTAAATTATGAAATAATCTTTGGCACGCATAAGCCACCCACGGAAAAGAAAGTGACAAATTTGTCCTCATTATAAGGGAAAAACCACATCGAACACCACCATACTGGCCAATCACGAGCCAATCAGGATTGACTTATCAGGGTATTTATGTCATTTAGTAAATAGCCATTGTCGGTAACGCCGTTAAAAGCCTGACCGGTTTTTTTTCGTATTATTTGGCGGGTAGAAAACTAACACCGAAAAGGGGAAGGCAAAAGCGAGCTAAAAAACCGAGCTAGACCGTACTGGAGAGAGAGAGAGAGAGAGGAGAGATTGTAGAGAGAGAAAGGAGGAAGGCGAAGCTGAGTTCCATTAACAGTGTGGCTATCTCTCTCTCTCTTTGTCGGTCTCTATTTGCTGTTCTCTTTTGGTTTACGGAAACGCTAGTTCCGCTCTGACGAACTTTCCCGCGGAACTTTCGCCGGACGTGTTGAGAAAGCCTGGCTTCTTTGTCATCTGTAGAGTCGGCGGTAGTGTGATGAAACGTAACCCTAAGGATAATAAAGGAGTTGTTGGGTATGTACGGACTGAATCCAGCGGGAAACGGGTCGCAATTAGGGCAGCAGCCGGAATGGAGTGCGGGCGGAGGCGAAACGGGCCTAGAAGGTCTTTGCATTTCTCTTATTTTCTTTTGCGAGTGATCTTGTTTCATTTCGGCTGATGTTGGTTTTCTCGGGTTTCCGCAATGTACTAATGTGATCGTGTTTTGGAATAATATGTGTTCTGTTTTGGCGGGGAATGTAGAATCTATGTGGTATTTGGGGCTGACAAGTAGAGAATCGTATCCTGAGCGTCCTGGTGTACCTAACTGTGTGTATTATATGCGATCTGGGTTCTGTGGATATGGAAGCAGATGCCGTTTCAATCATCCTCCTGACCGTGCAGCGGTAAATTCGTTGTACATTATCATGTCAGAATGGATCGCTTATTGGCTTTGTTGTGCAGGCTCTTTATATTTACTGTTAATTTGAGCTTCGTATTTCACCAGTGGAGGCCTAAGTTCAATGATTTATGTGAGGGTTTTTCCCAATTTTATATGTTAGGTACTTGGTTAATCAGGGTTTATGTGAGCTCTTTCTCATTATTGTCAGAGGCTTCATACTTGTTTGTGTCCTGATATTGATCTAGTGTGGAAAGTATATAATATTGGAGAAGACTTCTTTTTTTTCTTCAAAAGAAGAACATATCTAGGCATGATTAACTAGCTTGTATTGAGAATAGATCATTTTAGAAATGGGCTTGTTGCTGTAATTTGATTATTTCTGCACAGGTTGCAGCAGCTGTAAGAGCTTCTGGGGATTACCCAGAACGAATAGGGGAACCTGTATGCCAGGTATGTGGAAATGATTGTTTGATTATGAGAGAATATTTTTCTGGTGCTTATTTGCCACTTTTTTGGAGTCCTTATTAATCTTATTATGTTGTGGACTTGCATATGATGATAAATCCGTTTCATTCCATTTAAGAATTGATCTTGTTTGCTTGTTTTTTAGTATTACTTAAAAACTGGGACATGTAAATTTGGGGCATCCTGTAAGTTTCACCATCCAAAACATGGTGGTGGATCCCTTGGCCAGGCTCCTCTTAATATCCATGGATACCCGCTTCGACCGGTATGAAGTTAATGGTTGTTTCTCGGTGTGTATTAGTTTGTTGATGCTAAACATTTGGAATAACTATTTGCTTCAACAGAGTGAAAGAGAATGCTCCTACTATTTGAAAACGGGGCAGTGCAAATTCGGTCTAACTTGTAAATTCCACCATCCTCAACCAGCTGGCTCATCCACACCAGCCGCTGCACCTCAGTTTTATCCACCAGTGCAGTCTCCTTCAGTTCCTATGCCCGACCAATATGGAGTGGTATCCACTAGCTTGAGGGTAGCCAGGCCACCTCTTTTACATGGTTCTTATGTGCAAGGGACCTATGGTCCTGTTTTGCTTCCCCCAGGAGTTGTTCCAATTCAAGGATGGAGTCCTTATTCAGTATGATATTGAATATTTTTATCCACGTGTTTCTTAAAATATAATGGTTTTTTATTGCTTCTTCATTTCATTGATTCAGGCACCTGTGAGCCCTGCATTATCTCCTGGTGCTCAACCCACAGTTGGAGCATCTTCTGTTTATGGCGTAGCCCAGCTGTCTTCTACAACACCATCTCTTCCAAGACCCTATCCCTCTTTACCTTTGTCGCGTGGTCCTTCCAGCGGTAATCAAAGGGAACAGTTGTTTCCGGAGAGACCTGGTGAACCAGAATGCCAGTATTACATAAGAACTGGTGATTGCAAGTTTGGGACAGCTTGCCGATATCATCATCCTCACAATCGAATTGTACCAAGGACAAATTGTGTTCTTAGCCCACTTGGCCTTCCCTTGCGACCGGTATAACTTGTTTAGATTATTTATTTGTTTTTTTAGTTTTGCATTGTGAAAATGGAGTTGGTTGCTTGGTCCACATCAAAAGCATGTTTTTTTTCCTTGTATTGTTTTTGGTGGAGATATGTTAGTTTTGTTCAATTTGGAGATTTGTCAAGTAAGCATCGTTAATGTTCTTTAGAGTCTACTATTAACATATTTGTCTATTAAATTAATGATTCGCACAGTTGAGCCATTGAGTTTCTGATGGACTTTATTATTACATTTATTAAGAAATGTCGAACTTGAGGTTTATTTTGTATGAGTTAGCACTTGAATGTGCAAAGATAATTCCTCCCCCTGAAAACAAATGCACATGCATCTTCACCTGCACCTGCAGTCAAATGTTTCAAAGGAGTCTGTGTCGTTGAACACAATGACTTTATAAGCTTTTTTTCTTTCCAATGCTGTGAAGTAATTATGTGGTTGCTAGATGCAACTCTCCCTCCCTTAAAGAAGAGTTACTTCTCTGTCTCCGTCCTTCACTGTCCAGTTATGATGAAAAAAAATTGATTTGGTGAAGGGTTTTGAGTACTCGATGAAATTAGTAATGACTTTCTGATTCTGCTTTAAAATCTGACGTTTAAAACTGCATGATTCAAGGGCAGCTTTACTCTACCACCTGCATCAATTTCCATGTGTCTCAGTAGACTTGTATACTTGGTTATCTTTTTTAGGAAAGTAGCTTGATTCTTAGGTAGGATGCTATGTGATCATTTGTAATTTTACAGTAAAATATATTACTTGATCTCGGGGCTCTACCGTGGACAATAAAATCTTTTTTTTGTTTTCTTTTATATGAATTTGTGTATTAATTAGACATGTATATTTATAAAGAAAGATAAGAAAGACAATCTTCTTTAACATGGTATTAGAGCTTTCATAGGATTCTGGCATTTTTTTTGGCCTTCATTGCCAAGAACATCTTCTTAACCTTCAGTCTCAATAATAATTTCTTTCATCTGCGTATTAAACTTCATTGCTGGGAAAAAATTTCTGTAGATTTTCTTTGGCATTATAAAAACTTTACGCCTTTATGTTTTCAATTTGTGTTTGTGATAGCTACCCATCTAGCCACTGCTTGTTATTTTCTGCTCTTCCTAAGCTTATTGACCCACCTTCCTTTGAGTAATTCCAAATTATTTCATGATTTTCTAATGCTAAGTAGTCATCTTACGTGGAAACATGCAAGATTTAATCCACATATTCTTAAATGTATCATTTTAAATTCTCTTGAATTTTGTGCTGATATTGTAATTTATGCTACTATATACGCTATTGTTTCCTTGGTAACAATATATTTACTGATCGTGACTTAACTGTTTACTTCCTTTTGTTGCACCCAGCAATATTGAGATGATGCAGTGCCTTTGCAATTTAAAATATTTGCTTTAGTGACAATTTCTCATTCGTATTTGTAATGCGCAGGGGGTGCCAGCTTGTACATTTTACTTGCAAAATGGGCACTGCAAATTCGGATCTACCTGTAAATTTGATCATCCGACAGGGACAATGAGATACAGTCCGTCAGCCTCGTCTCTCATTGACATGCCTGTTGCTCCTTATCCTGTTGGGTCTTTGCTGGCCACTTTGGCTCCTTCATCTTCTTCTTCAGAGCTTAATCCAGAGCTGATGTCAGGGTCAAGGAAAGAATCATTTTCAGCTAGATTGCCTTCTTCTGGCAGTACCTCTAGTAGTACAGTTGGTTTAATTTACTCTCAGACTGGATCTGATGTTCAACTTTCTAGCCAAAGTTCTGCTCCTTTGAACAACAGCAGGAATTCTAGACAAGGTGGGGAGCCGCGACATTCTAGTTAGACAAAATTGGTGGCAATTTCTTATCTATCATTTGGGTGTGGTTTCACTGACCTGCAATACAGATACAAAAGTTTATTGCCTCATTTAGTCTCTCTGATGACGATTATGCAAAAGTCTATTCTCTTTCAAGGATATCGACAAGATATGTGTAGCCCAAATACTAGGAGTGGACGACCAGATATTTTATGTGCTCATTTCATCGATGTACAGCCACCAATCTCAAATAAACTTCAAAAGCCATACCCTTTCAAGATTCTCTCCTGCTCTATGAAGTATTCAAATTTAAGGTAATCCTACAACCTTAACTTAAACTATTCAACTTATGTGTATATATATACTGGTCATTGTTGCAATTAATGACCACTCTGCTTCAGAAATAAGTCGTGTTATTATGTTGCCTATGTCTGAACTCCCCTGCAGTTGCGCAATTTCTTGTATGAAACCACTATTTATTGTTGATGAACTGGTTCTCAAGTTTTTCTGAGAGATTTTAAAGAGATTGAAGGGCTTTTTCCAAAAAGAATTTAGATTTCTTTTTGAAAACTCTCAAAGTTCATAATTGCATATTGGTTATAATGTTCATGATTCTAATTTTTATGCCTTTGAGATGATTTGTTCATGCTGTTTTCCAAGACTTGTCTATTTTTCAAATCATTTTTGCAAACATTGCAATGAACTGATTTGAAAAAACATTAAAAAAAAAGCTCCCAAAAGTAGAATCCAAACAGGCCCCAATATTTAAGTTTGAATAAACAAAAAAGTCAACAAAAGTGACTATTGTCGGAGATTGGATAACAAGTTGGTCGATTGGCAGAATGTGTTGTGTTGCATAGACAGCCACGTCTTGTCAATTATGTTTGTGGGTCATCATTGATTTGTGGTCATACATCATACATTCTTTAATATTCGGGTATGTCATAAGGTCTTCCTAGTTTATTCCAATGATAATTATCACTTAGTTTGTAAGTGAGGTAGAGATGAAATTTGTAGGTGCTATCGTTTTGTCAAGTAGATTCTTTGATGCCGCTCGTAATATTTTTTCCTACGTTTAGATTCACAACGAGTTTGAACGTTAATTTGGGTCGTCATGAAATTAAACACATTACGGCCTGGAGTAAACGAATGAGAATTTAATGGAAAACTCGTAAATGGTCTATTGATCATTATTTTATTTTAAAAAGTCATGTGAATTTTGAAAATAGTAATGTCACGTTGATATTTTAATTTCACGTTTTGACGCAGCGCTTGCGTGTCGTTCCCTCGTTGATAAAATGAGAAATTGTTCTCATCTTTAGTGGTGGTCCCATTCTTTATTCTTCACCAAACATTCCTTTTATTTTCTTTCAACCCTTCCCATTTTTTCTGTTTTTCCACCCAATTTTTTCAAAAAAATAATAATAATGATCATAAATAAAAATTATTATTATTATTTTTTATTTCCAAAATCTCATATTTTGGACGATCTAAGAACTTGAAATTTCTAAAATTGAACATAGATCATATAAAATTGTTAATCCAGGGCAACTAATTGACGAAATTAAAAGTATAAAATGTCAATTAAAAATATCTCATTATTCTGAGTTTTATTTTGATAATTACGTTATTTTTTATTGGAATTCTCTTGAAGTGTAATGAAATCATTCATGCCATGTATTTAGAAGTAAATCCAAGAACTTTCGATCTTCTTAAAGTTTAAAAAATGGGATGAAATGCTTGGAAAACGAGATCAGATGGTTGGAATTTTGTACTATGCAGCGATGATCGGGTGGGTCTGTGGGCTTTCTTCTTCTACTTTTTCTCGAAAAAGAATGAAAAATAATCATGGAACGTGGTTGATTTTGGAGTAGAATATTGATATTCATCTGGGTGGGCGCCAACAATGATTTGGTCCAGGAAAATCTCTGAAAATACTCCATGATTTTCTGAGAATTCACTCTCGCTCTAAACAAAAAGCCAAAATTTAACAAATTTCTCCATTTCCCACTATCCTCCACACCGAAAAACTGTCACCCTGTTCTTCGCATGGAGCTCATTACACTCTTCCACTGATTAAACACACTTTCAAATCATCATCACTACTTACCCTTTAGAGAAAGAAAGAGAAAGTTAGATTTTTGGAAAAATGGGTGAGTTCTGAAATCTCTGGGTGAAGACTGTGGAGGCAGAATAGGGATTTTGATGAGGTAAAAAATGGGTGTTTTGACAGTTGGAGAACTGAAGCCTAGCGTTGCAGGGAGGAGGACGTTTCGTCCTGGCTCAAGCGTAAGCCATGCGACTCAATCAAAATGGTATTTTTTCAATTTTATCTTGTGCCCATTTTTCTCAGAATATCTTCGGGGATGACGATGACAGCAAGTTCTTCCTCAAAAACTGTCTTTTTTTGTTCTTTCTTTCTGGGTAGCTTTGGAAATTCTATGAGATATTAATGGGTGCAGGCAAAACGATTTTTTCCGAATAAGAATGTTATTGGATTAAATGAAATAATATCTGTATTGTAATATACAGCGACCTCAGATTATGACTGATCATACTTGCCTTCTTCTAAATTGACCTTCAACAAACTAAGACTAGACATATCCACGAGCTTTGCAGATTAATGTCTTCTTCCAATATGGACTGCCATTAATGTTTTCTGGTAATAATGTTATCATTTTCCATCCTGGGGTCCCTCTAACAAGCCCAGTATTGAGATAAAAATGAGGAGAAATCCAAATCCTACCCATATATCTCTTCAAAATCAGTCTCTAATCTCATCTACTGCTGAAAAAAAAATCAAGACAGCAAAAAACGTGTGAATTTATAGCAGTTCACTCTTGATTTGGTCTGTAAAATAAGAAAAAACAAGGATTCAATCTGAATGTGTCAGAGATGCAATTAAGTTTGATGAATCCGTCATTTTCAACCCATTAAATTGGCTACAACCGGTGTAAATAAAAGGCATAGAAGATTTTAAAATTTACAATTTTTTTCATGAATTTGAGGTGGGGAGGATGTCTTTTAATTGCTCTGTGTCGTTGGTTCTGCAATTGAATAGTCATCATTTTCATTGGGCCACCATGGTCATTCATTCTTTCTATTAGCTAAAATGGAGTTTTTGGAAATTCTCATTCTTCTCCGTGGAAGAAGCTCCAAGAACAGAGCTGAATTTTCTGCATTACAGTTTACAATAATGTATGTGTGTTTCTCCGTTGATGGAAATCAAAGTTTCTCTTTTCTTTGTAGTTTATCATTTGTAGCTTCAGCTTGTTCTGTATTTTGCAGGCCGATATGCGATGTTTCAAGCGATTTGATTATCCAAGTTGGAGCATCAAGCTTTGCACTTCATAAGGTAAATACTTCCCATTCTGGGAAACTTGTGCTCGTTTAAGAAAGAATCGAAAATGAAGAAAGGAAAGGAGATCATACGAATACGATTTTTTTTCTGCAGTTTCCTGTAATTTCTCGTAGTGGAAGAATTCGAAAACTACTTTTGGAGACGAAAGACTCGAGAGTTTCTCGGCTTTGTCTCTCTTCCGTTCCGGGTGGACCGGAGGCGTTTGAGCTTGCTGCGAAATTCTGCTATGGAGTAAATGTTGAGATCACAGATTCAAATGTTGCCATGCTGTGTTGTATTGCACATTTTCTGGAGATGACAGATGAATTGGCTGAGAAAAACCTGAAAGCAAGAACAGAAGCTTATTTGAGAGAAAAAGTATTTCCAAATATATCTAGCTCAATCTCTGTTCTTCGCTGCTGTGAAGCTCTTTGGCCTGTTTCTGATGAGATCAATTTGGTAAATCAACTTATCAGTGCAATCTCCATTAACGCATGCAACGAGCAGCTTGCCTCCGGTCTACTCAAGCTCGATCATGGCTTCCCGTCAAAGTCGATTTCTGACATCGAACCAGAAATGCCTCCAGATTGGTGGGGGAAGTCACTGACAAGTCTCAGTCTTGATTTCTTCCAAAGGGTTCTCTCTGCCATGAAATCTAAGGGTCTTAAAAAGGGTTTGATCTGCAAAATGTTGATAAATTATGCTAGAACTTCTCTGCAAGCTGTTCCTGCAAGAGAGTATAAGTTAACCAAAGAAAGCATTTCAGATTTAGAACTGCAGAAGGAACAAAAGGCCATTATCGAAGCAATAGTCAGCTTACTTCCGGCCCCGTCGAGGAATAATCCGGTTCCAATGGCATTCCTCTCGAGTTTGCTAAAAATGGTCATTGCATCTTCGGCCGCTGCTTCTTTTCGATTGGATTTGGAGAGGCGGATCAGCCTCCAACTGGACCAGGCAATTCTAGAAGACATCCTGATCCCTTCAAAGACAAATGGAAACAGTCTAAATTCAATGTACGACACGGAATCTGTCATAAGAATCTTCACCCTGTTTCTTCATCTGGACGAGGAGAGCTGATGAAGACAATCAATTCCAAGACAAAAGTGAAATGGCGTGCGATTTCGACACCCCGGAATCACCTGAGCAGAGTTCGATCCTAAAGGTTTCAAATTTATTGGATAGTTATCTAGCCGAAATTGCTCTAGACTCTAACTTGATTCCTTCAATATTCATCGAATTAGCTGAGCTTCTCCCGGACCATTCCCGTTTATCGAGCGATGGATTATATAAAGCTGTCGATATCTTTCTCAAAGTAAGCATTTTTCTGAGTTAAACCTTCCGTACTTTTCAATTTGCATATTCTTAACATTTCTTATGATTGTAGGCTCATCCTGATATTAAAGATTCAGACCGATACCGACTTTCTAGAACTATTGACTGTCAGAAACTATCTCCGGACTGCTGCAGCCATGCTGCCCAAAATGAACGGCTGCCGGTGCAAATGACAGTTCAAGTGCTATACTTCGAACAAATGAGGCTAAAAAGTGCGATAAACGGGAGCCAAAGCCAGCCGTTCTCCAGCTTGATGAACAGCTCTAAATTCCCACAAAGATCGTGCAGTGGCGGAGGAAGCGGAGCCATTTCTCCGAGAGATAATTACGCGTTGGTGAGACGGGAAAACCGTGAACTAAAGCTAGAAGTTGCAAGAATGAGAATGAGGCTGACTGAGCTGGAAAAAGACCATTTTTCAATGAAGAAAGAGCTTGTGAGGCCTAGTCCTGCTAATAAGCTGTTCAAGTCTTTCACCAGGAAGCTCAGCAAGATTAACGTTCTCTTCAGAGTTGATAGCAGCAAGGGAAGTTCCGAATCTCGACACATATGTCACAGGAGATGGCGACATTCGGTCTCGTGATTATGAGTCGTATGTACAAATTTTGTGTTATTATAGTGCTCAATATAAGTTATTTTCTTTCTTTACATTTCTTTTCTATGATCTTGGGTGTTGGTTAGAACAGGAGATGAGTCGAAAATCGTAGTTTAAACAAATTTAGAATTACTCTTTACGACTGTAATGTCCCTCAGTGCTCTAAGTACAATATTGTTCGTTTTTGGTCGGAGCATGCACATATTTGTTCTTGGGGTTAGCCGAAAATGCGTTGTACTAGGTAAGGAGGAGAACCGTACTTACAAACCATGTATTTTTCATTCTTTCAAAAGATGTGAGATTGTGTACCTCCACTAGTATGGGTTTGATTCTTACGCTCAGGGTCTTCGTTTGCCTTCACATGGCAAGCTGTCACAATAACTATTCCGAGTTGATCATTGAAGTGGTTACAAATTGCCACAAAATTGTTTGGTCGAAAGATTTTTGAACATCTGGTAAAATTCTTCGCACCAAGATAACGTAATTGACAGAAAATTCATCAAAAAGTAAGAAAGAATAATTCTTTTAAAAGAGGGTCTGCCGCCATTTGTTTGAGGCTTTGACACCAGTTGTGTATTTTGGTGGGGTCACTATATTCCCTTCAACTAGCACAATTGATCCTATTTTTCTCAGAACTCTTCACATTTGAGAAAACAACTCATGAGAGAGAGAGAGAGATGTTTATTGATAATGTTCATTGATTCTAACTTCTCAAAAACTTGCTGCCTTGAAGCTGCTGAGGTGCTGTCAGCTGTGGACTTCACTTTCTTGCAGTAATTTTCAAATCTCTCAGCTACTGATCTGCTCTTCTCTTCTTTAATTCTTTTCTCTCTACCTTCTTCTTTCGGAGTTCTTTTATCTCGTCTCCTCCTACCCCTTTCCGGTCTCCGATGATCAGGCTGACCGGTAACTGAAACACGAGCTATGGCCTTCGCTAAATTTTCAAACTTCCACTACTGTCATTAAACTCCATTGCAGCAAATTCTACACCATGTTTTTCTTCGAGCTTCGCATGTTCTGCTTTGCTTGCAACATAAAAGCAGAAGAAGAACACGGATATTACGTCGAAGATCTACCGAAGAACGCAAAACAAGCGTGGAATGAGATCGACATCTTCTAAAAGGAAATTGAAAACAAATCTAATCAGATCCAGTCATGATCTTCAAGTTCACTGTTGAGTACTGAGCTAAGGATCATGACAATGAGATCAAGACTAATCTAACACTATCGAATTAACAATCGTGCATGGTGCGATGCGTTCGTATCACACAACAACTTTCACACGTGTAGATAAAAATAATAAATACAATGAATAAATAGTACATAAATATCCACAAGTAGAAATGCAAAATTGCAGCGCAATATAAAAATCAGACAACTTGGCAATTGACATTCCCTCATCCAACCATTTGAATAGTTCAAAAGCTAGGCCCTTCTTTTCATTTATTCTCAAATAATGACATCTCTCTATGTATGTATCCATCATTTTTACACACTGATGACGCTGACTCGTAAATTAAAAAGCAGTGGTCGATAACTACGTCAAAAAGTTATCTCGATTTTCACAAAATCCCGATAAGAACGCGCGAAGAAAGCAATCGAGAATCAAGTCTTCTGGTCGAATCTACGCGAGTCTCGAATCGATAAATCTACAGAGCAAATGCAAGAATTTGCTGAATAAACCCAGAGATATTGCTAGAATTTGGTGACCTCTTTTGGATTAGGCCGGTGGGCCCGCGTTACAAATCTCCTTTACGATTTTGTTTTTCTCTATAAATTCATGTAAGTTTGAGTCGCAAAACACGTTATATTTCGATCGAAAAGGTATTTGCATGTAAATCTCGGTATTATGTTTTCATATTGTTCGATTACTAACAGGATCGGGTTGAAGATTGGAGGTGATGGATGTATGATGATGATGAAGAATGTATGCCGACAGATTGACATGACAGAAAACAAGAAGAATATTCTCAGACTATGGATTCTTACTTTTGCAAAATCATGCAAGAAACAAAGGAAAATATTCATGTCTACCTAAGATTCCCATATGAAACTCTAGAGCAGGTGGTGGGGAGGTTGGAGATGGGGTCAGATTTCAGAAGATGCAATATAATCTCAATATGAGATCATTATTACAAAAAAAAAAAAAAAAAACGTTACCCTTCATAGAAAGAACAGTGAAGAACAATTACTTGTTTTGAAAACAAATGTATCCAGAGATGTTATAATTCAGACAAATATGTTTTGTTTCAATCCGACAAACATGTTTTGCTGTAAATTTATGTCAAAAATTGACGTTTTTCTGTCAAATTTTCAGAAATCTTCTAACTTTTTCTAAGCTTTTTCATCACTTTGATCTGAGGTTGCCCAGATTTTGATGGGGAGTGAAGAAGAAAGTGGGAATGTATTGGATAAACTCTTATCTCTCTCCACATCAGCCACTCATAAAAGTACCTCAAAAAAAAAAATAAAAAAATTCATAAATTGTTCAGTTGAATCTCAGCTTAATCTTCTCCTCTCTGTAGAGACAGATTTGAATTTTGGCAAAGATGCAATCTTTTCTTCTACTATGCAGTAGATTATAAAGTATGAGCCTTAAATGTTCTGCATGTTAGCCACTTGAGTAATCTCCTTTTACAGATTCACATCTTTTTGGTTAACAACTAATCTCTGCTCGTGTCTAACCGAGAACGATATAATATAATCGACAATGAATTAACGATCATGGCAATATATTCATTCTTACTCGCGTTGCGCCCGTTTTTTGTGCTACTTTTTGAAACACTTCGATGCAAAAATGGTAAACAAATGAGATTCTATACATATTGTAACTACTGTATGAAGGTTCTTGATTCTACCCATCAGAGCCGAAAGCGTTCTCTGTCACAAAACATTATATTATAATTGTAGGAACAGTTTGAGAAGATTTAGATTATGGTTACAGAGTTATGTTCCTTTTTCAACTTGTTTGAAGCATTAGATGTCACTGTCAAGCAAATTATCAGAAGCATTTTTCCTATCCAAACCGAAAATCTCGAAGAACATTCACTTTTTTTTTTATCCTCTCAAGTGTTTTCACAATTGTTCTTTGCAGTCCACAGTCATCTACTTCCCATTATAAATAAAGGGTGATGAAATCAAAGTCCAACAGAGCAAATCCTCAACCAGCACATCCAAGCATACCTCGTTCATTTCGACTCGAGTTTTTGATCGAAGAAGAAAGCGTGTTCCTATCAGAAAAAAATAAAAGACCAAGATGGAGAAGGTGAGAAAGTTGGCGTCAGAGAGGGCTGCAGTGATTTTCACCAAAAGCTCATGCTGCATATGTCACAGCGTGAAGACCCTTTTTTACGAGCTCGGAGCGAGTCCGGCGGTCCACGAGCTCGACCGGGAGGCGAACGGGAGAGAAATGGAGGTGGCTTTGAGAGGAATGGGGTGTAATCCTTGTGTTCCGGCTGTATTCATTGGCGGAAACTTTGTCGGATCGGCAAAAGACATAATCTCTCTTCATGTTAATGGATCTTTGAAGCAAATGCTGATGGAGGCTAAAGCCATCTGGTTTTAGCAAATACAGATGTATAAAAATCAAACTCCATGTAATAATTAATATGAAAGACAAGAACATCTACAGCTCTTTGGTTTGTATTTAGAGCCTTCTGACTACATTTTTCAAAAAAATGAAGTCAAACAAGTCTACTTACTGGTTTTTCATTTTTCGATATCCAAATTCGATAATGGCAATAACTTCAAAATGCTAATCGGGGTCCGAAATATAATGCTAAGTTCAATTCGCTAACAGATTAATGCAGTATAATTCATTTTCTGTGAGAACAATTCATCATAATTCACAGATTATTGAGGACTTCATGTCATCGAAGAAAGAAAACGGTCAAATCCGAGGGACGTTCGAAGCAAATAAAGAAAATCTGTTGTAGTCTAAGCCACGTGCAATATTCTTTGGATAAAGGATGACCAAAAGATGATGAGTCAGTTTCTTATACTACCCTCATATATATTCCTCCATATCTGTTAGCCATAAACTTTTTGCATACTAGTATACGAAAAAATACGTACATGGTATCGTCTGATCGACGATTGTGAAGGCCTTTAGTCGCTAGTTTTGATCATTATCAAAGTAAGTAGGCGCAATTGGAACGAGGAGATAATATCAATCGAGGAGAATCATGCAGTGTGGGCACGAGGTACAGAATCGAAGCCTCTTAGCTTTATGTATGAGGATTCAAAGGAGGAGAGTATGAGAATCTGGTATAAATTGACAAGAATTCTCAACTTTTTTTCTGCTTAGTTGACTATCAAGATGTTGTATTCTGATTCGGACAAGTTCTGAAAAAGTCGATGAAATAGCCGATGGGCCATACACGTATGATGAATGTTTTAGCCGAGACATATCGTGGACTCATCCCAAAAATTCTAATAATAAGAACTCATAAATGTCAACAAAACATGGTATTTGAGTCATCCGATCGAAGGACACCATGCTCTGAATATTCCCGTTCGACGAAAGCAGCTCGAAATATGCTGCCATTGCTGTCCTTACATATAAAAAGGCTAGAATGAGAGAAACCATTTTCTTATTTCTTACTCTCCTCCTGTTCGTTAGATCCCGATCGCCATTGGATCGAGTTCGATTTGGACTCAATTCAAAGGTTTCAAGGGTCCTAGTCAAACGGAGCAGGATAAGACTGTCGAATTGCACGCTTATAATATGGATAAGGTGACAGAAACGATAGGGGGAAAAGGAGTGGTGATGTTCAGCAAGAGCTCATGCTGCTTGTGTTACACTGTCGATATTCTACTTCGAGAGCTCGGAGTGAAGCCAGTGATTTATGAGATCGATAAAGACCCTGAAGGCCGGGAAATGGAGAAAGCTCTGCTGAGAATGGGGTGCCAAGTGGCTGTTCCGGCTGTGTTTATTGACGGAGTTCTTGTTGGATCTACAAATGAAGTTATTTCTCTCCATCTTAGTGGCAATCTGAGTCCAAAGCTGAAGCCATATCAGTCTTTTACTTAACTCGGCTGCTTGAATATCATGTTGGATGAATAAGATGGCCAAGTAGAAGAATCTCAGCATTTTAGTTTTAGTTTGTGATGTATTTCCTATTTCTAATCAAGTTTGGTTCCATCAAAACCAGAAAATTACACTTATAATATATGCTGGCTAGAGTTTGGTCGTTTCTCCCGAAATCCGAACAACTCAATTTAACGATTGAAACGACAGTTGTGCACGTTCTTCGTTATGAATCGTCTCGTGTTTCGACCTTTCGTTCTCATAACATCGCTTGATGAACGACTGTTTGTTTTGTTTGGAGATTAGACCATTTGAAAATGCTCATGAATGGTTGGAAAGAAAGTTTAACTCGAGAAAATTGGAAGCAAAAGTTATGACATAGCTCATTCGAGAGCAAAACATAAAAATTTTGCAATGGCCGATGAGTCTCGAGCTGAGATTATGCAAATTTTCTATGATATAGCCGATGGGGTGATACATTGATCGAGTTTGTCGATAAATAGACGAGACGATAATGTGATCGAAAGATAAGAACAGGTAAAAAGAAAAATTTAAGCTTTTGGAATAGATGGTGGCTAGATTCTACAACTTGATGCTTGAAAAAGGGAAATTTCTAGTCACTCTTTTTCTTCCTTCTTATTCTGATTCTTCTACCAACTATGTCTCGATGTCGAGTAGTCGCCATCGTTAATACCGATTCGAATCCGATCGATTAGCCTAGCTTAGAATCCGTCGGGCTTTCTCGGAAAGATTAATATTTAGCCGGGAAATAGATGGAACCAACCAACAGACCATTATGAATGTTGCATTGTTTATGAGTATTAGATTGGTTAAGCCCGTCGTCTGCAAGTGAAGAATCAGATTCGAACCCATCTTCTTTATCCAATTACAAAACCCACTATCAATAAATGCTTTAAGCTAGCTTTTCGTTGCTAAATCCATTCAATTTTCTTCAAGAAATCTAAGAAAATGATTTTTTTTTACGTCCAATTGCTTGCACTTTTAGTTCAACTTTGGCAGTAAAAAGAGTCAAAAAAACACCATTTTCCCTAGTTTAAGGAAGACGAAAGCAAAGCTGGAAGGCGATGAAAGAAAGAATAACTGAACAAATTGATGAAATCATGATGACCCAGAAGCGATTATGCAATTAAATCACGGCCATTCTATATTGCCGACTCCGACTCGGCGGAGCTCTGTGTCGCCGACCAGTTCTCGCAAATACACTCGCTTTTTCGCTCTGCAACGTTAGTAATTCTTCCACTGCTTCGAATATTTGCTCCAATGAAAGTTCTGTTCTCTGCCAGAGCTGTGACTAGGAAAAGCCACAGGCTTTCTCCCTCAAATGATTGGGGTGTGATGTTATTTAATTTATACTAATTATTTATTAATAATATGATTAGTTATTATTTATTTTTAAAATGTAAAATATTAATAAAATAATAAGCGGTGGAAAACCTTGGAGGAAAAACAAGAAACTGGGACAGCCTGTCCATTTTTGTCTTTTCTCATTGGTCTTCGCTCAAATTACCATTTCATCCTTTCAGCTCTATTTACCTTTATGTCCTTTTACTTAAAAAGCAACAACTTATCTAATTATTTTTAATTTATTTATTAAATATTTTAATTAATGGTAAAGTGTAATTTGATACTCAAATTATGGTGAAAATTGTAATTTTCATCGTAAACTTCGATAATGTCCAAAAACAACTGTAATGTATGGATAATTGGCAATTCACCCCCTACCGTGCCATTTTCTGTTAAAATGACACGTTTTCGTCATGTGCCCTAATTTACTACCAAATATGCACCTGTCTTGCGTCTGTTTTGAATCTCCAGCTTCATCCTTCGCCCTTTTTCTCTCTCCTTCTCTCACTTTCTTCTCACTCTTTCTTCTCTTTTTCACTTTCTATGCTCTTTATTTCTGGCAGCAATGACGCTCCGACAACCATTAAATAAGCAAATATTATGAATTCGTCTAAATTATTGCATTGAACAATTAAAAAGCAAACATTATAATCTTATCGAACCAGAGTTATTTTAGGTGTATCATCTGATTACATCGTATTAAATTTATCATATAATATGTTGTTTATTTACATGTGAAAATAATTTATTAGTTTAATTATTTATAATTTATTATAAATATTAGAATAACCTTCTATTGTTTTTTTAGTTTTACGTTTCAAAAAATAATTTTGATATATTAAATAATAGATAATCGTATAATAACTTTAAGAAAGGAAAAGAAAATGATATAACTAATATTTATTAATTAATAAATCCGAAAAATAGAAAATAGGAAATGACTGATTTGTCGTCCAAAGTCAACCCCTCAAAAGAGGCATGAGAGGGCACTAATGTCTTTTCGATTTGATGCACTTGAAAGCAGAAAATTGCTGCGGCCTGTGTGGAATGTCCGAAACTCCAGACAGAATGAATGGCATTAGCGTAAATAACGACAAAGAAAGGCCTTAAAAGTTAACGCATCCATTTTCGCATCATCCAGAAATCCCCCAATTTTCGTTTCGAGGACGACTCCTCGTGGAAAATCCAACCTTTCCAGAGCGAAAATCTAGAGAGAGAAAGAGGAGAGGGAAGGAGCTCAAGCGACGTTAATGGCGGAGGGGAAGAGAGAGAGAACACCGAGTAATGAAGAGAGTGTGAAGCTGTTCGTTGGTCAAGTACCAAAGCACATGACCGAAGCTCAGCTCCTCGTAATGTTCAAAGAGTTCGCTCTTGTCGACGAGGTCACCGTCATCAAAGACAAGAACACTAGAGCTTCTCGAGGTTCAGATACATTCTTCCTCAGCTTTGCTCTTTCACTTGTTGATTTTACATCTTATCAATAATGCATGATTTTGTGGACTGGAGCCTAGATTTGTGTGATTGGATCCATTTTATGTGTTTTTGTTTGGTCTGGAATTTTTGTTTGGTCTTATGACTTTGTTTTGTTTTTTCCGGAATTGTCAGGGTGTTGTTTTGTGATTTGTCCTTCGAGACAGGAAGCGGATAAGACGGTCGATGCATGTCACAATAAGAAAACTTTGCCTGGTGTAAGTGGACGTTTGATCTCTGTCATTAGTTTTTCCTTTTTTGTGGTTGTATTTCATTATGATGATCTTAACAATTGTTGAAAATGATTGAGTATTACTAAGATCGCCTAGAATACGATGAGCAAATCTTGGGTTTTCTGTCGTTTCCTCATTTATATGTAAATCTCTCTATTTTAATTATGTAATGCCTGTGATATCTCTGTTAGGTCAAGGTCATCTGTTAGATAACGGCACACTGACTCTCCTATAATGTTGCTTAATGCCTATATTCCGGCCATTGACTATATTAACGATCTATAAGTGTAACTTTTCAGATTAAGTGTATTATAGTTATTATCATTTGGCATTTGCATTTATAACTCTGCTGAATTTTTGTTTTCAAGTCTTTTAGCAGCCATATGTTGCATTCTAATTGCCGTCGTTACAGTACTCTACTAGGAATTTCGATCTACAGAGTATAAAACTTCAACTACTTCAGAAGTCCTTGATCCACGAGTAACAAAGGCGGTTCCTTTGTACATGACTTGGAAGTGGCACTGTGTTTAAAAATTTTATTCTCATCACTAATAAATTTAGTTTGCCTTATCCAATATTTTATGCCTGATCGGCTTTTGGAATATGAGAAGGTATTTCTTTAAAGGGAAATGTTCTTCTCTTCATATCAGCATTTATTGAGATTCTCTGCGAGTTGAAAAAATATGATAGGTGTAGTATAGAATTCTTATTGGTGTTATAGCCTGCAGTATGATGAGACTTGGCTGGTACAAGTAGAGTTACCCAAACAAAACCTGATTGAAATACATTAGCAGTAGAGAATAGGAAAATGAATGCTGAGTGTATAAAATTATGTCTCATGATTTACTCACTATCACTACGTTGAATTGTATATCACTGGGATCAAGTCAAATGAGAAAACTTTCTTCATAAAATTAGTGGAAAAAGATTTGAACGGTTAGTGCATTCATGTCTTACATTGATTAGAATGTTCGCAATCAAAAAACTGGTCAAGAGCTTTTCATAGGGAGAATTAGAATCTTCTGTGTGTCAATATATTCAACCTTTTCAGTCAGGTCTATTATTGAACATTTCAATAAGACTCATGATCAGCAATTTGATATTCAAACCACGTGGTTAAATGTGTGCTCATGCAACTTGGAATTTTCCTGGCCTAGGTGTTATTGTGACCAGGAAGCCAATATAGGCCTCATTGGACTTTCAAGTGGTTGCTCAGGCAAGCTTTTTGGTTGGGCTCTTGCCAATGATTGTTAAACTAATCTATAACTTCATGTTTCTGTCCAGCTCTTATGAATTCTTTTATGTAATAAAATTTGATGTTGGAGTCTCATAGAAGATGTATATGTAAGTGTAGATATTGCACGTAAAGCAAATAGTTAGTTTAATCCTGGTTCTTATTATACTACATGATTAAATGTCATTCCAACTCTGACTGAATGCGTACCCGTGCGTTCCCAATTCAGGCTTCTAGCCCGTTGCAAGTGAAGTATGCAGATGGTGAGCTAGAAAGACTAGGTCGGTTCTATAATTTAGTTACATATTTCTTTTTAGTGCTATTAAGCTACATGGTCTTTCTTGTAATGTTCATGTACTTGGATAATAATTTGTGATTGTTCTTAAAACAGAACACAAGCTATTCGTTGGCATGCTTCCAAAGAATGTATCTGAACCTGAACTCTCTGAACTTTTCTCCCAATATGGGACTATAAATGACTTACAAATATTAAGAGGATCTCAACAAACAAGCAAAGGTAGAAAGTTATTTGTAATAGTAATACTATTGTTTGAAAATTTATAATGACGTGGATAACAATTTTTTTAATATTTCCTCTCTTATTTCTATTCCACAGGTTGTGCATTTTTAAAATATGAGTCAAAAGAGCAAGCGATTGCAGCTCTTGAAGCGCTCAATGGAAAGCATAGAATGGAGGTTTGTGCTTAAATTTTTGTATTTGTAATTTCACCTTGAAGATGTTAGATCTTTTTTATTTGTTAAAGACAGTTTGCTCCTGTACATTTTTTATTTTCGCTGTTGTATTTGTGAAAAATTAGTTTTGCTTTTGAATGAAGCATCGACATAACTTTGCTTCTAACTATTTTAATCGATCTAGTGATGGAAATTTATTTACTTGACCATTGAAAGTTATATTTCAATTCATATGGTGGTATTATGTGAATGGGAGTAACTAGGAAGTGATTAATATTGATGATATCAATTTTCTTGAATAGTTTTGTTTCGTATTAATATACATCCTTTATTCAAAAATCCTTAAAAAAAAGTTAGTGGTGGTATTTACTATCAGTTACTATTTTATTTCTCTTGTTGGGTTACTTGATAAACCTGAGTTTTTGCTTGTCATTTCATGTTGACGATGTACTCTTGGGGTTGCAATTATGAAGAATATTAACATTCGCAGATCTGATCATTTTATGTTTCCCTCCCTTAGGGTTCAAGTGTACCTTTGGTTGTCAAATGGGCAGATACAGAAAAGGAAAGGCGAGCTCGCAAGGCTCAGAAAGCTCAATCTCAGGCTTCTAATGTCCTAGATACTGATTCACATCATCCTTCATTATTTGGAGCCTTGCCACAGGGTTATATTCCCCAGTATAATGGATATGGCTATCAGGTCATAACCTATATACATATATGTTTCTAAAAATATTGAAATTGTTCTCGAGTTTTGCAATTGTATGGAATATATATTTCTTGCTGTGATTTGGTTTTATATTATCATTGCTACTTAGTGAGCTATCTTCTCATTAACAAATTTTTTATTTTAGCATTTTGCATCTTGATGGTGTAAAACGTCTGGTTGCTGCATTTTCTTGTAGGCTCCTGGTACTTATGGACTTATGCAATACCGCCTTCCACCAGTACAGAATCAACCGGGTTTCCACAATGTAATTCCCCCTGTAAACCAAGGACATGCACTGCGAGGAATTGCGCCTGACTTTAGTCCTAGAAATTATGGATATTCCCCTGCAAGTTATGTGGGCTCCCCTTATCCTGCAGTGCCAGGTCTCCAGCATCCAATGTACAGTGGAGGAATGATGAGTCACCGACCCATGAGTGATTCTCCCAGTTCAGCGCCACCTACATTAGCTAATAGTAACTCTTCAACTTCTTCTAGCTCGGGTAGAAGTTCTGGCGGTCAAATCGAAGGTTGCTATTTATGTATCCATTTGTGTTTTTTTATATCAACTAATATGTGAAGTTCCTTCACTTGCCAATTTTCTTTTCTTTATCCAGGTCCACCTGGTGCTAACCTCTTCATATATCACATACCCCAAGAATTTGGTGATCAAAATCTTGCCAATGCTTTCCAATCATTCGGTAGGGTCTTAAGTGCTAAGGTTTTTGTAGATAAAGCAACGGGTGCTAGCAAATGTTTTGGTGAGTGTGTGTATATTATTCACTAAGACTTTGGAGCAAACCATTAACCGAAGACCTATCTAACTGCACTTCGTCTGCAGGATTTGTCAGTTATGACTCTCTCGAGTCTGCTCAATCGGCTATTAATACGATGAATGGATTTCAATTAGGCGGTAAGAAACTAAAGGTGCAGTTAAAAAGAGACAACAAACAGAATCAATCATATTGATTTGTGAGTCCAAGAAAGCAAAGAAAAAGCTCTCAGATGTTCGCCTGTGCCTAAATTTATCACAGACGCCGCAGTTTCAGCATTCTGGGATTGGCGGGAGATAATCTTTAGTTGCCTTCATTACTTCGTCCTCTTCATGAAGCCTCATCTATCACGTGAATTTACAGGAAGCTGTAAGTCATGATGCATTCTGTACCATAACAATTTGTAATCTTTGTAGGACGAAAGTTGTTTATACATTGACCATCAATTTATTGATTCTTCCTCCTGAACAGTTGTTGATTGTAAATTAATAAGGAGCATTCCTGATTAAATAGTTGATTCTTTAGTTTTCTTTGTCTTCCATTTGTGTGTTCTGATGGGGAGAAAATAAATATTTCTTCATAGCGTCGATCATCCTTTGTCTAAATAATATTTGGTTAGTGCATGTTTGTTATTTATCGAATTTTATATTTAGACACTACATAAGGTGCACATGCTAATTGAATAGGTACATGTTTGATTTGAAAAGTTGTCTTTTGTGGCTGACAAGACATTTTATCGGCAGGTTTTCTTGCTTTCCTTCAAGTCCTGTTGTCCTTTTTTTAGTATAACCTGGCAGGAACGAGCTGCACGGTTGCTGACTCAGCTTTGAGTTGTTTGGTGTCCTTGAATTATACAGCATTAATTTTATCAACTAGAGGATTTTATTTTATTTTCTAGATTAGTTATTCGATTCTATCTAGTTGATAAGTGTGTATTTTACACACTTTATTGTGCTCATTATTTATTGATTTGATAAGTTTTAATAAAGTGTTTGAACGAATCTAATTATATTTGGTGCAAGTGTGTAGAAAATATTTAAGAATTGTAGGTTTCATCAAAAGCGATCGATTGGCTATTTTAATTGATGGAGGTGTTTGAATCTGTACCGTTGAAGATTGTTTTAATCTTAGCCGTTAAAGATGATCATGGGCTGGACTTCAAATTAATTGATAAATAGGTTATATGTTAACCTAATAGAGAGGGAGAGGATTCATTCAAGAGAGCCCCAGAGAGCGAGAGCGAGAGCGAGACGGAAACCGGAACCGAGCGAGAGCTTTTGGAACTGGAATTCAGCATAGTTTTTCTTTCCCTTTTTCTTCTGAACTATGAACTCCTTTATTATTTTTGTAGTTTTCTTTTCTTTTAGCATGAACTAAACTTCTCGTTCTAGGGTTTCGACGTAGCTTTACTATGATTATTTATTTTTCTTGATTCAAGTATTTAATTTTCTGTTCCTGTTCTGTGTTGAGTAATTTATTCTGAACGTAATACTTAGGTTTGCTTGATCACCAAAACTAAGAACTTTAGGGTTAATTCGGGATGCGAGAGCGGAGAATTTAACCGTGCACTGAATAAATTGCCTTAAAAAGGATCCTAGACTAGAGATAGTTAGGGCGTTTGAGTGGTAAGATAATTTCTTGTTCTTAATGTATTCAATTAATTCTCAGGATTAGAGACCGAGAGGTGATAATTCGTTAATTGAATAAGTTTGTCTTTGCTCGAGAGAGATTGATGAATATTTTTGTGAAATTGCCATCAACACGAAAGAATAGGAATTAATTACTTGAATTAGGTTTAATAAATAGGAGTAGTTAAGTGAAATCGGAACCCTGGATTTTCTAATCATATAATCTTACTCTTTTATATTCAAGTCTATTATTTAAATTGTTTAATTTCTTTTATTTGAATTATTTTAATTTAATTTAAAATCTAAAATTATCAACATATTATTTCTTTTCAAATTAAACTGAAAATTAGATATTCAATATTTAACATATTTATTCCTCGTGGGATCGACACTCGTACTTAAACACACTTTATTACTTTTGCGACACGTGCACTTGCGTATCACGATTTTTCGCAACAAGTTTTTGGCGCCGTTGCCGGGGAATTAATTTTGTTATTATTGAATTATTTTATTTTAGTTTATATTTGAATTTTCTTTTGCTGCTAGGCTTAAATTATATTATTTGCACATTACAGGTGTATGCGAAAATTAGGTACTGCCAACCTAATCCCTCTCGACGCTGAAATTGAACGAACTTGTTGCCGCAATCGAAGGGAAACAAAACAAGCAATTATGGCAGATGATCAAAACGCAAATCTACAACAGAGGGTTGACATGGCAGAGGTCGGACGACGGACTTTGCTCGATTATGTTATGCCATCCATGGACGGGGTTCAATCAGCAATTCGAAAACCTGCTATCACATGCAACAATTTTGAAATTAAGCCGGGAACAATACAAATGATTCAACAGTATCAATTTTGTGGCCTGCCTAATGAGGACCCTAAGGATCATATTGCTAGCTTCGTCGAGGTCTGTGATACTTTTAAATACCATAATGTCTCTGAGGATGCTATCAAGCTCAGGTTATTCCCCTTCACACTAAGAGATCGCGCAAAGAATTGGTTGAACTCCTTACCTTCGGATTCAATTACCACGTGGAATGAATTAGTGCAGAAATTTCTATCCAAGTTCTTTCCCTTTGAAAAGATGGCGAAACTCCGTAATGAGATCACCAATTTTGCTCAATTTGATGGTGAGACAATCTATGAAGCATGGGGCCGATTCAAGGAGCTTTTAAGAAAATGCCCCCAACATGGTCTACCACAATGGATGCAAATACAGACATTCTTCATTGGTTTATCAGTTTCTACACGGACTCTTGTCAACTCAGCAGCTGGTGGATCACTATTACAAAAGACGGAAGTGGAGGCGTTCAACTTGTTAGAGGAGTTATATCTCAATAATGATCAATGTCCAGTTGAACGTCAGATTTTGAGGAGGCAGCCAAATACCCCAGAAATGGAAGCGATAAAAGCATTGACTACACAGGTTGCATCCCTCACCCAGCACATCCAAGGTAATCAAGCTCGAGTTAATGCAATTCATTCCCCGATCATACAATGTCAGTGGTGCCAAGGACCTCATGCTAGTGAGAACTGTCGGCAAGGGAACCAAATGGCTAGTAGTTCATCTGAACAATCCCAATATGTGGGAAATTATAATAGACCGACGGTTCAAAATTCCGGTAATTACTATAATGGGGGGCACAACAATCATCCGAACTTCTCGTGGAAGAACCCGAACAACGCCATACAGATGCCACAAGCTAATCAGTCGGGACCTCCGTTTCCAGAGAGAAAATCTAATCTGGAGGATTTAATTGCCAAGATGGGAGAGCGCACCAGTAATATGATTGCTGAAATGGGGGAGTACACAAATAAATTTATGCCTGAAACACGAACAACCTTGCAAAACCAGTCAGCTCAAATTCAAAGTTTAGAAACTCAAATGGGCCAGATGGCAGCTGCATTAAATGGACGCCCACAAGGCACATTACCCAGTTCCACTGAAGTCAATCCTAGAGAACAGTGCAATGCCATCACACTTAGAAGTGGAGCAGTGATTGAAAATTGTACCAAAGAAAATAAGAAAGTGGTCGCACATGACGGAGTGCATTCGTCATCATCCGAGTCCACACCAAAGGATCAAAAGCTACAGGAAACTCCACCTCAGATTCCAATGGAGATCATCCCTAAGGTCCCTTTCCCACAACGCCTGAAAAATGCAAAGTTGGATAAACAGTTTGAAAAATTCTTGAAGGTGTTCAAGCAGCTTCACATTAACATCCTGTTTGCCGAGGCTCTAGAGAAAATGCCTAAATATGCCAAATTTCTGAAAGATATTTTATCTCATAAGCGTAAGATCGAAGAGGGCAGTATGATCGCTTTGACGGAAGAATGCAGTGCTATTATTCAGAGAAAGCTTCCACAAAAACTGAAAGACCAAGGAAGTTTCACTATTCCATGCGAAATTGGGAATTATATATTTGAAAGGGCACTTTGTGATTTGGGAGCGAGCATTAACCTGATGCCTCTATCTATATTTCGGAGGCTTGGTATTGGTGAAGCAAAGCCCACAAGTGTAGTTCTACAGATGGCCGATCGCTCTATAAAGCATCCGTATGGGGTTATTGAAGATGTCCTCATCAAAGTCGACAAGTTTATTTTTCCCGCTGATTTCTTGATTCTTGATATGGAGGAAGATCGTGGTATCCCTATAATATTAGGTCGACCATTCTTAGCCACAGGGGGTGCTATAATTGATCTTAGAAAGGGGGAGCTCAAATTGCAGGTACAAGATGAAGATGTGACATTCAAGGTATATAAATCACTGGAGAACCCAATAGCTAGCGATGACATATTTCGAGTGGAACTCCCTACCGCTGTAACAAGGGAAACTTCATTTCAACCAAACGAATTTTCTGAGCTTAATGGGAAGCATTATGTTGAAAGTTTGGGGGAGTCAAAATTACGGGTTATACCATCTATTCAGAAACCACCCGACTACAAAAAGCTGCTGGCAAATGATAAGTTGGTAATTGGGCAACAATGGACACCATATGGGGACGGTACAGTCAAAAGTGAAAGATCTACTATATATCTCGACCCAACATGAAGAAGTATACTGTCGGGCTGTCGACAATAAATACAAGCGCTTGGTGGGAGGCAACCCACCCAAGTATCCTTTTTAGTCGTTATTTCAATTTTTGTTTGCTTTAATTTTATTTATTTTTATTTTTTATTTTTTATTTTTATTTTATTCTATTTCATGTTTATTTTTATTATGCAAAAAAAAAAAAAAATCCTGATTGATCGCTCCTTCGACCGAAGCTCCACCACACTGACGGCTGCCCGAGACGATATGAGGTTCTTTTATTTTACCCTACTCATTTAAACTGATTTAACATTGGGGACAATGTCTATATTAAGTTTGGGGGGTTTTTATTTGGATATTATTTTTTAGGAAGTCTGCTTAATATTTTAAATTCTATGGTATGATTATTTATTTCATTTGTTTAAAGTGTCGATGACTGCACCTTTGATCAATGCATGTTTCAACTTCTGAATAGATTCTGAGATAATATGATTTATGATAGTAGCATTGATTGGAGCTTAGGAAGTTAGACTTGTTTGTGTGGAAATGTTCATTCTTGTTTAAATTTAGCTGATAATGATATAAATTGTTGTCTTGAGATCTAGAGCCTAAACACAGTAAGGGAGTGCTTGAGTGTAAACACTGAAAGGGAGTGAGCTCCATTTAAATTTAGTGAGTGATTAGTGAGTATTCAATTGTTCTTGGTTTTGCCCTGCATTCATGAATACAAATTATGATTTTTTACAGAATTAAGAGAATGACTTAGGCCATTTTTGAATCGTTTGAGCTTTTATTGACATACCTCATTTGTGTCATTTAAATGACACCCTTAGTCTCCTATTTGAACCTTTATTTACCACTATTTTGTCAACCCTAACTTAACCTACCCTGAAATTATTTTGACTATCCTGGTTATTGAGCACAGGGTTGTGGGTACATATTATGGGGAGAGTTGGAAAAAGTAGTGGTGAGAATCAGAGCTAATTCTTTTGTCAATTATCTAAGTTGTTAGTATCTTGGGATTTTATTTTTCTTCTTTTATGTTTTTCAGTGATTAAGGTTCTTTAAAAAAAAAAAAAAAAAAAAAGTGATTGGAAAGTTGAATTGTTCAGTAGTAGAACAATTTCTTATATGCTATTTAATTTGTTGTTATTATTATTTGTATTCTATGTTTGTTAGTAAAGACATTGACAAAGGAGTTGGTTTTGAAAAATAGAAAGTGAGACAAGTTTGGGGGGATTATTGAGTTAACTGATTAGAAAAGAGTTCAAGTGAGTGTAAGAAGTGAGGGTGGCATAAGGATGGATTGTGCTCTAGAGTTTCGCTTGAATCCAAAAATTTCCTACCTTATAAACCCGGCCTTACATTACAAACTTAATTAAAGACCTATCGACTTTTATTCTGTTTACTCATATTTATTATTAGTGAATAATGGGCAAGACTGATGAACAATAAGAGTGGATGGAGTGACCCTGAGAGGTATTTTTGATGTCCCTTCTCATAAGACACAGTTATAGATCTATCAGTTAAACGAGAATGAGTTTGAGCATGTACACACACAAGAATTTCTGATTAAGTTTCTCTCAATGTGATATCATGAGTTGTATTATTGAAAGTGTTTATTTAGATGGTTTATTTGCATGCAAATATCAAGCTGAGACGAAATACTGCGAACTATGATTTAGATAATTTTACCATGGAAATTTTAAATATTTTGCAGACTTTAAATTTTAGACATTCCTGGATAAACTTTGCTAGATTTCTATGCTTATTTTTCGCTTGAGGACAAGCTTTCGTTCAAGTTTGGGTGTGTGATAAGTGTGTATTTTACACACTTTATTGTGCTCATTATTTATTGATTTGATAAGTTTTAATAAAGTGTTTGAACGAATCTAATTATATTTGGTGCAAGTGTGTAGAAAATATTTAAGAATTGTAGGTTTCATCAAAAGCGATCGATTGGCTATTTTAATTGATGGAGGTGTTTGAATCTGGACCGTTGAAGATTGTTTTAATCTTAGCCGTTAAAGATGATCATGGGCTGGGCTTCAAATTAATTGATAAATAGGTTATATGTTAACCTAATAGAGAGGGAGAGGATTCATTCAAGAGAACCCCAGAGAGCGAGAGCGAGAGCGAGAGCGAGACGGAAACCGGAACCGAGCGAGAGCTTTTGGAACTGGAATTCAGCATAGTTTTTCTTTCCCTTTTTCTTCTGAACTATGAACTCCTTTATTATTTTTGTAGTTTTCTTTTCTTTTAGCATGAACTAAACTTCTCGTTCTAGGGTTTCGACGTAGCTTTACTATGATTATTTATTTTTCTTGATTCAAGTATTTAATTTTCTGTTCCTGTTCTGTGTTGAGTAATTTATTCTGAACGTAATACTTAGGTTTGCTTGATCACCAAAACTAAGAACTTTAGGGTTAATTCGGGATGCGAGAGCGGAGAATTTAACCGTGCACTGAATAAATTGCCTTAAAAAGGATCCTAGACTAGAGATAGTTAGGGCGTTTGAGTGGTAAGATAATTTCTTGTTCTTAATGTATTCAATTAATTCTCAGGATTAGAGACCGAGAGGTGATAATTCGTTAATTGAATAAGTTTGTCTTTGCTCGAGAGAGATTGATGAATATTTTTGTGAAATTGCCATCAACACGAAAGAATAGGAATTAATTACTTGAATTAGGTTTAATAAATAGGAGTAGTTAAGTGAAATCGGAACCCTGGATTTTCTAATCATATAATCTTACTCTTTTATATTCAAGTCTATTATTTAAATTGTTTAATTTCTTTTATTTGAATTATTTTAATTTAATTTAAAATCTAAAATTATCAACATATTATTTCTTTTCAAATTAAACTGAAAATTAGATATTCAATATTTAACATATTTATTCCTCGTGGGATCGACACTCGTACTTAAACACACTTTATTACTTTTGCGACACGTGCACTTGCGTATCACGATTTTTCGCAACACTAGTGCAACAAGACATAACAAAGCATGTGGAGATTGATTGTCATTTAATCAAAGAAAGTCTCGAAAGAGGAGAAATTTGTATGTCATATATTCCAACATCTGAACAACTAGCAGATGTTCTCACAAAAAGACTCTAAAAGCAAGTGTTTGAAGATCTTCTAGTCAAACTAGATATGATTGACATCTTTGCTTCAACTTAAGGGAAAATTTTAAGATAATTGTATATTTTTTGACTGGCTCCTGCCGAGCCGGATATGTGAAATTTATATGCGGTAAAATATTAGATTACCAGACGTAATCAATATAGCAAAAGATTAGGTAGCATTATTATTCTTATCCAGAACTATGAGCAATCAATAGATGGGTTGTAAAGTTTTAAGATCTTCTAGCTCATCAGTTTGAGCTCAAGGATTTGGGATCTCAAGTTTTTCTTAGGTATGAAAGTAGCTAGATCAAAGAATGGGATTGTTATATCTCAGAGGGAGTATGTGCTCGATCTCCTCAAAGAGACATGTCTCTTCGGATGCAAGTCTGCCTCAACACTTATTGATCCTAATAAGAAGCTCAGTCGAAGTAAGAATGAGGTGCATGTGGACAAAGTCAGATACCAGAAACTGGTGGAAGAACTGATTTACTTATCTCATACAATGCCTGATATAACATTTGTTGTAGGCTTAGTAAGCCAGTTCATGCATTTTCCAACTGAAGATCACCTCAAGGCTGTCTACAGAATTCTAAAGGAAGTTCAGACAAGGGTCTTATGTTCAGCAAAAATCAAAACAGACAGATTGAAGTTTTTATAGATGTTGATTGGGCAGGATCTGAAACTGACAAGAGGTCTACATCAGCTTATTACACATCTTTATGGAGCAAGTGTTTGCTCAAACTTGAGAGGAAGTGTTGAGATAATTGTATATTTTTTGTCTGGCTCCTGCCGAACCGGATATGTGAAATTTATATGCGGCATTTACCGGTAAAATATTAGATTACCAGACATAATCAATCTAGAAAAAAATATTAAGATCGATAATTGCAGTGTCACTCAAAAGATTAGGTAGCATTATTATTCTTATCCAGAACTATGAGCAATCAATAGATGGGTTGTAAAGTTTTAAGATCTTTATATAGTCTAAGATTATATGCTGCTCTAGTTGACCTCTGATGGATCAGAGGAGATGGTCAAACTAATGCAATCCAACGAGGTTGTGCAGTACATGTATGGGTTAGAATATGAAGCAATTGAGTTGTTAATAAAACGTGGAGTCCCTTCTAGAATTTGATTTAAAAGGTGGCGCTTTTTGGCCCACCCACCACGTTTTGTTTTTTTCCTATACAAAGCTCTCTTTTTTGGTTATAAACATGCTGGATTTGATTTGAACAGGATATGATAGAGGATGCATTGATTGGTCAAAATGGTAATGTGGATAAGCTCAAGTTGGAATTCAGCCTTGACCTTTTCTTCTTCCCACCTCTACCAATTAGTATTATTTTGACATTGATATTCGAACTTTTTTGGCTATCTGTCTTTTGCCGAACTCATTCAACGTTTTTCTATTTTTCAGAAGAACAAGTCTCCTCAACGTCATCTAATCTAATCAATTATTTTTATAGAATGCAGGTCAGAGTTTATTTCGAGTAGAACTATATGTTGTGGCAAAGCTTTTTTGGACGCAAGCCATGAAAATGATGTGAGATTTTACTTTTATTCTCTGTTTTACTTTTGTGTGCTCTGAAACAGATGTCAAAGCCACCCGAATTTGATCACCTTTTGACATCTTCAAACTCAACATCATTTTTAAAACCCAGTTTTCTCAGAAACATCTCTTCTAGAAGCCTGACATGAAATAGTTTGAAGCACAAACTGTTTAGTATTTCTTCTAGAAGGCAGTCTAATCATTGCGTCATTTCCCACTTCTTTTTTCTTGATTGGATCACTCTTTACCTTCCGACATATCTATATAGGAAAGCTGAGTGGAGAGAGAAAGGGAGCATGTTTGTGAGATGTATTTCTGAGACTTGTTGGTTCTGAACATGGTATTAAGGGAAATGGAGAAGAAGAATATGGTGGATGCGTCTTGTTTCTTTCTGTTTGAAGCTAGTGGTGATTCGGAGTGTGGGCTTGATCCTCTCTTGCCGGAAATGGGTTGTTCCGTTTCTTCTGATATGGACGCTGAATCTTGCTGCGATGATGGCGATTCTGAAACAGGCTATGGCGATGATGGTGGTGAGAAAGGGAAGTTTGAGGAGAGAGAAAGTGAAGATGAGATGATCAACCACTGCCAGAGATGGTGTGAAGAAGAAGACACAGAGGAAAAACCCAACACAAAAACCTCTGTTTCTGGTTGTTTAAACAGAGACAATGAGTTTTTGAATGAGATGGAGAAAATAGACTGTTCTGGGAGGCTTGTTTGGCTTCCTAGTCTCTCTCTCTCTCTCTCTCTCTATCTCTAGGCCTGTTTTGGAATCATCTACAGCGACCCTTATAAGTTGATGGGGAATCCTGAAGATTTGAAGCAGCATAGACAAGACAATTGTAAGATGTCCTTCAAACATGTTTTGATCAATCTTGTCATCAGTGTTGTATTTAAGTGTCATTGTTTGATTGGATTAGAAATTCTTTCAAATTGAACTGATTTTCTTGCATTGAAATCATAGTTTTTTTTTTATTACACATTTGGTTTTATAGATCATCTCAAAATCAAGCCAACTCACGACTGATTTCCACCATTGGATATCAAGTTGGAGGTGATGGGTTGGTTCATTCCAACCCCTCATCTTAGTGGGCGTTTACCCGAAAACCTAATTTACGAGAATAATTTCAAACTGAACCGGTAATTTTGATTTAGTTTGGTTGGCTTTGATTAATTTTGTTCGGCATAAATTGTTTTTTTTTATTATCACAATCATGGTAAATAATGTTATGGTTTACTTTTTAATTTTGCAGTCTGTTTATTAATTAATTAAATATTTTAGCTATTTATAATTTTAAGATATTTTTTTTTTAAAAAAATATTAAACTACATAAGTATTAACAAAATAAACCTTAAATTATTATCTGTTAACAAAACAAATCTTTCATCTGTTTAGCTGTTAGACGCAAGTGCGGTCGTCCACAATTTGACAGCGGTCGACCGCACTTGAAAAACATTGAAAATGTCACTCAAGAACAGATAATTGACTTTCTATGCAAACGACCATGTGGTTGCCCTCACTTAAAATGCAGGCGACTGCATTTGAAATGTTGCTACGCGAGTGTTCACGCAGTCGCCCACTGTCAAATTGCGGGCGACCACACTTGTGTCTAACAGCCAGACGAATAAAAAATTTATTTCATTAACTAAATATAGTTTAAGATTTATTTTGTCAATTCTACTCTAAGTCAATGTAAATTTATAAGTATAAACTAAGTTTACATTTTTTTAATTTCACTCGCCCTTTTTTAATCCTCCCCTCCACCTTCTCTTTCCATACTCGCTCTCTCTAAATATACTTCTTCCTTCTCTCCAAGATCTTCCTCTTCCTATCTCTCTCCAAAATTGCATCCTTGCTTCTTTACTCTCTCTCTCTCTTCCCCCCACACACACATGCGAGAGCGGACGCACGTACCCTTCTTCTTCATTCTCCACTCTTTGCTTCTCTCTCTCTCTCTCTCTCTCTGTAAAATTACTCTCTGCATTCTCTTTTTCTAAAAAATTGTTGGAGGGGCGTCGGCCTAACCAAAATTTTAATCCATTTTGTCCTTAAAAGCTTGAAAGGTTTTTTCTTTTAAATGTAATGCACTGCGAGAGATCGTTTCGGTTCTCATTTCTTCTCAGAAATTGCGTTCCTCTGTCTGCCATTTTCCAAGCAAAGCAAGTACATGCTCAAGTCCTTATCCATGGCTTCCAATCCCATACCACTCTTCAAACCGACATAATTTTTGTCTACTCGAGATGTGATCATCTGCAAGATGCCCGCAAGGTGTTTGATAAAATGTCTGACAGAAACATGCATTCCTGGAACATCTTGATTGCTTCATACGTTCATAATTCCATGTATTACGATGCACTAAGTCTTTTAACGAGTTTCGAAATGTGGGTTTTCATGCTGACCACTACACCATGCCCCAGCTATTCAAAGCCAGTGCACGAACTGGAAATGCTTATCTGGGTAAGATGCTTCATTCTTGGATCATTAAGCTTGGATATGAAGGATATATAGTTGTAAATAGCTCCACTTTAGATTTCTACGCAAAATGTGGGTTTGTAAGTGATGCTATGAAGGTATTTTTGAATATGCAATGCAAAGACTCCATTGCATGGAATTCAATGATTGCAGGATTAGGAAGAGCTGGTTTTTATGAAGCTTCTCTAAATTGTTGTATAGAAATGATCGGAGATGGAGTGAAGATAGATTCCATGACATTACCTAGCGTTTTGAATGCTTCCGCCGGCTACGGAGACTTGATGAAGGGTAAAGAAGTTCACAGCCAGGTAATAAAGAATCTTTTATTTGATTCAGACGTTGCAATAAGTAATGCATTGATCGATATGTATGCAAAATGTGGGTTCTTGAAAGGTTCTGAAAATATATTCTTTAGCATGAAATGCTCGAATTTGGTGACATGGACGACGATGATATCGTGTTATGCAATTCATGGAAAAGGCGAGAAATCATTGATCCTGTTTGAGAAAATGAAAGATTGTGGATTTAAACCAAATTGTGTCACTTTAACAGCAATTCTAGCTAGTTGTAGCCATTCGGGACTAGTAAATCAAGGCTGGAAAATCTTTAAGTCGATAAATTCTGATTATGATATTGAACCAGTGATAGAACATTATGCTTGTATGGTAGATCTCTTGGGCCGGTGTGGATATTTAAGCGAGGCTCTTGGACTGATCAAAGGGATGAATTTCACGGCGACTGCTAGCATTTGGGGGGCTCTACTCTCCGGTTGTGTGATGCATAAGAATGTGGAGATTGGAGAAATTGCTGCTCAGAAGCTATTTGAGTTAGAACCTGAAAACTCTAGCAATTACGTGGCTTTGTGTTCTATTTATAACTCTCGAGGGCTATTTAGCCGAGTTTCGAGAGTAAGAACGAAAATGAGGAAATTGGGTGTGATTAAAGTTCCGGGTTGGAGCTGCATCAGCATCGCTGGAACAATCCTTAGATTTTACCAAGGGGACTGCTCAAACCATCAAGTTTTGGAGGTTGTTGAAAGTTTGGACAAAATAATGAAAACGTCGATCTCGGCCGGCAAGTGGAGGCTTGAAAGCAACCTTTAACCCCAGACGAATGTTTTATCGGGTAATTCTTTGTTATTTGTTCGATAAAATTGAGTTGTGCAATTAGTTCACAGTCAATCGATAATCTTCGAGGTGTAAATATTGTAATTGTAATATTTTGGATGAATGAGATTCCAAGAGATTTTTTGTGATGGATAATTTGATTTGTGTTTGAAAGTCATAAAATCATCCTCTTCAATGACTTCATCTAAAAACTAAGCAGGCAGACTCTTCAACGTTAATTTTAGGCACCGTTGAATGTGGTTGCAATCACAATGACTTCAAATGACTAACAATAAAAAGATTCAGGTCCGCCGGTGGTCGAGCTCAGTTCGATTTCCAAATTGTCATTTTCGATTTGAGTTCTGATTGCGGTATTTTGCTTGTTATTTGTAGCATAACAAGTATCTACTATTCTAATTCTGATGAGTTTTACAATATGTTTAGTTCTTTAAACAAAAAAGAAGAACCCAACTGAGAAAAAATCTTTGAACTCGGCTTGGTTTGATTTCGGTTCTAATAATCCAGAACCGTGAGGCATAGTTCACTTCGGATTTCAATGTCAAACCACTGAACCAGACCGAACCGGCTGTGCGTGACCTTAAATAGAATGTTTAAAATGGTTGAATCTTTAGGAATTACGTGGCTTTGTGTTGTATTTATAACTCTCGAGTGCTATTTAGCCGAGTTTCAAGAGTAAAAATGAAAATGAGGAATTGAGTGTGATTAAAGTTAAGGGTGAGCAAAACCGACCCAGATCAAAGAACCGGACCAAAATTGACATATTTGGTCTGGTTCTGATCGATTTTGCACATAAAATAAATGAAATTCGATTTTTCTTTATCAGAACCGGAGTTCCCGGTTTTATTTTTGGGTTTAATGACACAAAATCACTAAAACCCGAACTGGACCATTATAAGCCTAATTTACTAACACTATTCATTCATACCGTTCACTTCAATCTCTTTCTCTTCTCAGTTCTCTCTAACAGTCGCCGCTGGAGCGCCTCGACAGTCGACAGAGTACAGACGCCTCTCGGCTCTCGATTATTCTATTTCTAGACACTACCGTCGCACTCTCTCTTCGACCCCCTTTTCCTTTGTCAGCCTGTGAAGGACGAACAGACGAAGGTAAGCTCTCTGCTCTCTGCCTCTTTCAGTTTCTGTATTTTATTAGACCTAGGGGTTACATCGCTTTCGTTATTGTTTCAACAAAACAAAGTCTGAATCTGGTTTGCCCCTCTCCTTCACTTCACACAATTCCTTAGCAGGTGCTTGCCTTTATAGAATTTTGTTCTTCACTTTCCTGTGTCTGGTCAGCTTTTTGGTTTTAAACGTTCTGGTTTTGGTTTTTTTTTTGTTTTCTGGGTTTTGCAGGTGTTATCTTATACAACCAGACTGCTTCGATCTTTGGGCTGCGGTTCAAATGACTTAACAATAAAAAGATTCAGGTCCACCGATCGTCGAGTTCAAGCTCAGTTCGATTTCAAAGCTGACATTTCCGATTACGGTATTTTGCTTGTTATTTGTAGCATAACAAGTATCCACTATCTTAATTTCTATGAATTTTGCAGTATGTTTAGTTCTTTAAAAAAAAAAAAACAGAACCCAACTGGGACCAAACCTTTGAATTCGGTTCGGTTTGATTCCGGTTCTAATAATCCAGAACCGTGAGGCATAGTTCACTTCTGATTTCAGTGTCAAACCACTGAACTAGAATGTCTAAAAAGGCCGAATCTTTAGGTTTCTTTTCTCTTTGCCGAGCCTCTCCACTCTGTTATGCGTTAACTTCCCGCGGGGCATTACTTTTCAACTTGAATTTCCTTGCCGGGATTTGCTTGAAGTGACCTACTTTCTTTCAGCTTACGTGACTTGCTTCATTTTTCCATAAAGTTGGTGGATATCGTTGTTGGACACGGTAATCTTGCTAAGGATGCTCATTTAGTCTGTGTATTATATTGTTCGAGGTTGCTAAATAGTTATTTCTGAATACTCTCCGGTTGAAGAAAGTGAGTCATTTTTTACTTTTTGTTGAATGTAAGACGATTGGAAATTTTAAGGTAGAAGTTGTCAGAGAAAAAAAAAATTCTTCTGTTTGTAATACTGTCGTCGCTTGTGACCCAGCAATATGTGATTACAGATTGAAGGACTGAAACTATGAGAGGAAGTCATCTTTCTTTGAACCAAACCCAGAAGATTCGGCTGCAGAGAGCACTCGAAAAGCTCGAGTCTTTCTCTTCTAAGGCCAATGCAAATGCATCAGTCACAGTTGCTGATGCCATCCCTGTAAATTACGAAGATGGCGTCCTCAAGTAGTTGATTCTCCATTAAACTCTTTAGTAACAGCTTTTGACTTTAATAGTTGATGGAATTTATTGAAGCATTGTATTATCAAATTCAGGGGACATGGAACCTTGGACCTTAATGGAAAAGTGGTTGCGACAGTTTGCGGGGTTGTTGAGCGGGTTAACAAACTAGTTTATGTCCGAGCTTTACGAGCAAGGTAACCCTCATTCTTCTCTTGCAGCATGCTTCATTGACTTCTTTTGTTATCTGTATTTTGATGTCTTATGCTATAAATTTGTAATTTAGTTGAATCTATGTAATGAAGGTACAAACCAGAGATCGGAGACATCATAGTTGGGCGCGTTGTTGAGGTAAAACAGAAACAATTCATTCTTTCTATTCCAAGTTTATAATTTAAAGGGACGAAACGTTGAAATGGAATTATATTAAGGTGTCTTAACTATTGTTGGGGAGGATCATTTTATCTAAATTGAGTTCAAGTCAATCGTGGATTTGAAAAATTCTTGTGCTATATTCCTTTTGCTATTATCATCAAAGAAAATGTCGGAGAATTTCATGTTTTAGAGGCTTCCAAATGGCGAAATGCTCTACTAGTAAGCAATTTTTGTAGGTTGATCTCTTCTCTTTTTTCTTGTCATGTTGATATTAGGTCACTACAAAGCGTTGGAGGTTGGAAATAAATTATAGCCAAGATGCAGTTTTGATGCTTTCTTCAATGAACTTACCTGATGGAATCCAGGTATTGAAATTTGAATGTATTCAGTTTATTAAGAAATAATTAGTCGAAACACAATTGGGTTCTAATGAGAAGTGTTCTTTTATCACTGCTTGATTGATTGTCAGAGGCGGCGAACTGCCGTGGATGAACTCAACATGCGCAGTATCTTTGAAGAAAATGATGTAATTTGTGTAAGTATTTTAAAATTTGTCTTACATTCTCATATAGATGTATGTTTATATTGCACTTAAAGGTAGTTTGATGGATGTCAACTTGCGAATTCTACTTTTGAAAAATTGGTAAATAAATGAGTGAATTGGCTTAATTTGTTCCTTATGTTGAATCTTTCCTGATTAACTGTTCGAATCTCTCAGGCAGAAGTTCGGAGTTTCCACCAACATGGTCTTCAACTTCAGGCAAGAAGTCAAAAGTATGGAAAGGTATGTCTTTGTTTGGATCCCGAATTCTATTCTCTCTAAGAAACAAACCAACAAAATACTCAATAATCATTTCCCCTGTCTTTCCCTCTATATTATATACTCCTCTATTACAATAACTAATCATGCCACCTCAGCCATTTTAATTTTCCAAATCGCCCTTGAACTTCTTCGTTTGTTATTTCACTTTCAACACCTTGGCAATCACCATTTAATTCAGGGGAATCAAACCAGGGGTTTAGGAGCATATAAGAACTCAATTTGTCCTTACCACTTGAGCTGGCCCATCTATGCAGTTTAGTTGTTTATTGTAGAAATTTTTTGATGTATGGGAGTAGAGCTACCTTCTTGCATGCTCTGCCTTCAATATTCTTGTTGTTATGATAGGAAATCTGGAAGTTTCTCTCTTTATTAGGTTAATGGACTTTCTATTTACTTACAACAGTTGTATTGTTTGGTGTTGCAGCTTGAAAGAGGTCAATTGCTTACAGTTCCGCCATACCTGGTAAAGAGGAGGAAGCAACATTTTCACCATTTAGAGCAATACGGTCTCGACTTAATTCTCGGCTGTAATGGGTTTGTCTGGGTAGGAGAGCATGTTGAACTCGCTGGTAATGCGATGGAAGATCAATTGAATAAATCAGAGGAAAAGGGTATCACTTTGAGTTTGAAAGAGCAAGAAAGACTCTACACTCCATTAGAGACAAGACAGAACATTTGCAGGGTTGCAAATGCTATCCGGGTATTATCTTCCTTAGGCTTCGCAATCACGGCAGAAGTAGTTGTGGAAACTGTGAAATTAAGCACTTCTCTAAATTACGACATACACGAAATGCTAGGATCAGAGTTTTGTGTTCGTACAGCTGAGAAAGAAGCTGAGAGGCGAAGTACGACTAAAACGAGGATTTAAGTCGAAGCTCTTCCTTCACGTGTTGGTCGTCGAAACAAAGAGTTGATTGTGTAAGCTCCTGAAGACAAATTTAGATTTTGTCATTTATGCAAGAACAAGAAGAGGTTGGAATTGTACAAAATGCTGAAAATGATTTAGGCGAGGATTGTTCAGTGTTTTGTTTTCAAGTGGAACTTGTTTGGTCTGAAATTCTATCATATTACACAGCTAACTTCACCAGTTATCCTCTCTACACAGACCACCGTTTCCTTGTACGCCTCTATTTCTCTTTATTCAGCGTTGTGTATAATAGCAAAGAGCCAGAGATTTAACTATGAACTATCTATTTTTAAGTTTACTTGCTTTTTTAGATGAAATGGATGAAGACCCAAAACAATTAATACCATGATTTTATGTTCATGTGAATTGACATCTATGATATGAAAACCCACAAGTTTCCCGTCAGAAGAATGGGCAGCCAAATTACAAATCAAGAACAAATGGTGTTCTTTTTTATTTTAATATCGTAATTTTTTTGACAAATTCAAATGATTAAACTATCCACTGCTGGCTGCTTGAATCAGTTCCAAGGTTCTTCAACTCCAGCACAAGGTACACATGCAAGTTGAGAGTGTAAGTGAAGAGCCATGTCCCGTACCAAATCACTAGTGTTGCTATGTAATCCTTTGATTCTTATCAGAAGTATCCCCTAGTTTTCAGCTTGGTGAAGATGATGAACTCCACTTCAAACAACTGTAAATGTTGAGTTTCTCCAGTATTATCAGACATTACAACCCAAAGCAAAGCTCCTGTTCTTGCCGAAAACAATCTGATGTACATCTGTAATCAAACACAAAATGATCATAGATGGGATGATTATTACCAGAATGCCGGATATTAAGAGGGGCTTTCTTCAATCAATCAGTGAAATTGTTGAGTGGGGTAGAGTTTTGTAGCTCGTACAGTACAAAATCAAAATAAAAGGACATTATGCAATACCAGCATACCCCTGCTAATGATAGATCAAGGTCTTTTCTCATACCACTTGAGTAGGAGAAGAATAAACTGCCTGAAAACAGAACAAACAAAATATCACGTACTAATGGAAAATTTTTTTAGCTTTCTAAAACTTTATTGAATTTTTTGATTAGGGAAACTTACAAAGCATCCAAATTTGTCAGAGGACACCACACACTCGGTCTATACATAGATGCTGAACAACAACTGATGTCAACAAAGTGGCAAGATTTTTACTTAAAAAAACCATTAATCATAAGCTTTCTAAAAAAGAAGATGGAACAATAGAGCAGAATGAGAAAAACCCTTTCATTTTATGACCAAATATGATGTAACACAAACTTCAAGTTACTTTTTACAGCGTAAAATCAGTTTGTATGAAGTTGAAGTTGATGATAGTATGATGGTTTACCTTCAATGCTTCATCTCCAGCTAATGAATGACTATTTTCCTGAGTTTCCATATATAATAGCAGCTGAATAGTTATCTATCTTTTTGAGGTACATTACATAAATGACTGCCAGATAAACAGGTGGATCCAATTCATGGCGACTCTCTTTCTTGATCGTTAAAATCATATACAGTCAAAATCTTGACGAGAATGTGATTGACTTCCTAATGAAAATTTTTGATTCTCTTCTATTTCTGATGTTGCTTCGTCTGATAGCTCTATTATTCCAGAATCTGAGTTGTTGTTTCCCTTCCCACGAATCCCGAGGGTCTGTGATTCTTTTGTGAATTTTTCTGGATCCTCCAAGACGGATAAGGGATTTCTATCATTTGGATCACCATACAAGGCAATGTGCCTGTAATAGAGCTCTAACTCTTTCTCACTAATTGCAATAAACCGTTGCACGGATTCAAGTGACTGCTCATATTTTGATTTTTCTAACGCCTATAGAAAAGCAATCAATAAAGATTTAACTTGTATGTAATGATACAATGGGTTAATCAATTCTGCAAGCTGCCATCAAGCACAAAATCTAAAAAAGTGAAACAACGACAAAATGCAGAGTTTAACAAAAAACTGAAGAACATAGCTCTAATTAACTTGAATTTTCTATTTTTATTTTGATTATTCTAGCGCCTACGAGAAAGCAATGCATCAAGTTTTCATAACCAACCATCAAGCACTATTTAAATAAATAAATAAAAAATGAAAAATCAAATAACTGAAAAACAGCTGAGTGTAAAAAGACCAACGCAGAATGTAAGCAGCAAACATTAACCAAGCAGAAATATTTGTAAATCTTACCCGTTTCTTTGACAACGTATCAATCGGTGACATAAGTTGTGGTTGCACATAATTCTTGCCTCGATAGAAAATTATAGTGTCATCTCCAATTATCTGAATAGGGATCCCACCACTCAATCTTGCAATTTCTTGTGCGTATTCTTGTACTTGACCGGGTTTACAAGGCTTGCAAATAACCTCTACAGTCTCGTGTTTTTTCCAGTGCATGTGCATATTTAAAATAACTCCACCAAAAACTCCTCTCCTTCCAATAGGTACGTAATTTGATCGTTTCTGGGCCATTTTCTTCAAATAAAACCTTTCCTCGCCTGTCAGATTGTGTGGTTTTACCATAGGACCCTGAACCTTTGGAACTTCATATCTCGCAAGTCTTTGAATAAGCATCCCTTCCTTAATTTTGGCCTGCAAGAAAAAGAAGGTAACGAATTATATTGTCCGAAACACTAAAGAAAACAAGTTCCACAGACACAAAAGAGGCAAACTCAATCAAATTATGATATATTAAACTAGACAAAAAGGGATGAAAATACTAAATTTCAAACATAAATCCCAGAATTTCATGATATGACCATTGCAATGCATGAGTCGGTGTATCCTAATAAGAGTACTAAATAGATAAAAACATAATTAGCAATTTATAATGTTTTTTTCGGCTTATCATACAAAAACTTTGACAACAAAAAGGGAAAAAAAACACTGATCAAGAGACATTGACTAATGGTATTATATTACCCAACCGACCGCGAAATTGACAAAATAAACTAAAACTTCAAAATCTTCGGCTTAACAATGAAGTAGATAAAAAAAGTGATACTAAACATAGTTTTCACCAATATCAACAAAAACAAGAACTTCCTAGTAAATTTCTTGAGGCATTTTGAAGCACAGAAAAATTATCAATGGAAGAATATATTATTCTTTTTAAATTCCTACTTGAATTCTGAAAATGGCAGATATTATGTTTGATCTTTAAATTTCAGCATTTTTTATCACCAAATAAAATATAAAAAAGTATAAGATGTTTTCCAAATCATCGTTTCAAAGTGTCCAGCAAATCATAGTAAGCTTAGCTTCTACTGACAGTCACGTCTTCGAAGTTCAAGTAAAAGAGCCAAGAGAACACATTTTTTCACAAGCAGAAAAAACTACTTGATTTATAAGTGAGATAAGCATTCATAATATCCAATCAATCTCACTTTCTCCAGTTTGTACATGATTCTCTCTGCAGCATTGGCAAACCTCTGCTTCTTCTTCCCTTTGATGCCCAGCCTACGAGGGTCCCTCTTATTGGCTTCTTTTCTTATCTTCTTTGTTCTCTTTCTCTGCATCTTCAATCTCTTCTTGGTTTTCCACTTCTCTTTTTTAGGAGGATCAACCTCATGCGTTTCAAACTTGAGTTTTCCTTGAGACGTGACGAGATTAATGGAACCATGACTTAAATTTCTAAAATTCCACGAGGGGTTTGGCGGGATGACTTGAGAAAAGTACTTGGGAGCAATGAAAATAGAATCTCGGGCCTGTATAATAGGGCTAAAAATGCACAAAATGGCAGCAAACAATAAATATTGCAATGTCAATGTAGCATATAAGGATATTACTTATATTTGTAACCAAATCTACAAGTACAATATCAAATTAGAAATTGGTGTTGATATCATAAAGATTGTCACTATTTTATTCTTAATCAAGACATCCCTGACAGCGAAACATTGATTCATTGGTGGGGAATACTGCTAATCCCAAATATACAGAAAATCCAGTAAGGTTAACATCTTTATAAGAGAATAAAAGTTCTTCAACAAGTGGAAGGTAAATGTTTCCAACATACTAGGAACTGAACTTCGATAACATTGATACATATAACGAACATAATTGAATCGGCTGAAGAAATGGCATAGAGAATACCTGAGAGCAAGTGAGCTTGAAGGAAAGAATCTGAGATGCGAATAAGCCCTTCTGAATTTTTGAAATAATGATTTCGCCATCTGCAAAACATATTAATGAAGCGATAGAGATATGTTAACAAACTTGGCAACTTAAACCATGATTTTTATTATTAATCGGTCGCTATCAGTCCCGACAATTCCAATTCAGTTCCCGTATTTTTGGTTGGGTTCTGGTTTGGCGCCTAGTTAAAGAAACGATTGCCCAATTTTATCATTCTTAAAGAAATACCCATACAAATTTTCCTACAAATCGTATAAAAGAGTCATCTATACAAAACAGAGAAAGAAGTAGCGTATCATTCAGCCTACAGACGAAAACTTTTTTCTAGGCTCCCACATTTTCACCTTAAAATAAAAAAAAAAAAAAAAAAAAAAAAAAAACCAGTGAAAATGGAAGGATTAGAGCAAGAATATTACCAATAAAATGAAACTAGGCAAATGGCTCTTTACACTTTAGACGTCATAAAATCCAGAAAAATTTATAATTTAACCAGATGAAAATGGCGTGCTCAGAGAGTAAGCTTTGGAAGACTAAATACCTTCAAGCCGACTTCGGAGGTATGGTGCTCGTTGCTTCGCTTCGGAAACCTTCGAACCTCCTTCACTTCACTGTGAATTCGAGCTTGAGCTTCACCTTTAGGTTGCAAACGAGAGAGACCGAGAGGCGAGTGGAGAGCTGGTTGCCAGGATTTTGTGTCCTGTGTTCGTTCGGGCGACTTCGCAAGCGAAGGAGAGAGCAGAGAGGAGATTTAGAGGGGAGAGAGGTTCTGCAGACGCCAGGTTGGACCGGTTTTACTTTTAAAATCAAACAAAACCGGACCGTGAAAAGTGGTTTCCTTTGTAAAAAACCGAGTTTGGCACAGAAGTCTAGTACAATTGTCATTAAAAATGATTTATCAATTTGATTAGTCAATTATTAAATTACATATCGATAAAGAATACGAGTAAATGTCATGTAATGCCAATTCATTATTAAAAAAAAAAAAAAAAAAAAAAAAAAAAAAAAAAAAAAAAAAAAAAAAAAAAAAAAAAAAAAAAAAAAAAAAAAAAAAAAAAAAAAAAAAAAAAAAAAAAAAAAAAAAAAAAAAAAAAAAAAAAAAAAAAAAAAAAAAAAAAAAAAAAAAAAAAAAAAAAAAAAAAAAAAAAAAAAAAAAAAAAAAAAAAAAAAAAAAAAAAAAAAAAAAAAAAAAAAAAAAAAAAAAAAAAAAAAAAAAAAAAAAAAAAAAAAAAAAAAAAAAAAAAAAAAAAAAAAAAAAAAAAAAAAAAAAAAAAAAAAAAAAAAAAAAAAAAAAAAAAAAAAAAAAAAAAAAAAAAAAAAAAAAAAAAAAAAAAAAAAAAAAAAAAAAAAAAAAAAAAAAAAAAAAAAAAAAAAAAAAAAAAAAAAAAAAAAAAAAAAAAAAAAAAAAAAAAAAAAAAAAAAAAAAAAAAAAAAAAAAAAAAAAAAAAAAAAAAAAAAAAAAAAAAAAAAAAAAAAAAATCTGATCGGTTTTGGACCTCAGAACCGCGAACCGGACCTTGGACTGCGGTTCTAGGGGTCTCGGAACTACGACCGGTTCCTAGGACGTATAGAACCGGCCCAAAACCAGACCAAACTGGCAGTCTGGTCTGGTTTCTCAATTTCGGGCCGGTTCTGCCCACCCCTGGTAACTTCTTTTTTCGGCCATCAAATGCTTTATGAATAGGCACATATAGTCCTCTAAAAGCAATGTCAAACTTAGCCCGAGTCTTGCTTTGACTATGCGCATAACGTCTCCGTACGTGCTATTGATAAAAAAAAAAAAAAAAAAAAAAAAAAAAAAAAAAAAAAAAAAAAAAAAAAAAAAAAAAAAAAAAAAAAAAAAAAAAAAAAAAAAAAAAAAAAAAAAAAAAAAAAAAAAAAAAAAAAAAAAAAAAAAAAAAAAAAAAAAAAAAAAAAAAAAAAAAAAAAAAAAAAAAAAAAAAAAAAAAAAAAAAAAAAAAAAAAAAAAAAAAAAAAAAAAAAAAAAAAAAAAAAAAAAAAAAAAAAAAAAAAAAAAAAAAAAAAAAAAAAAAAAAAAAAAAAAAAAAAAAAAAAAAAAAAAAAAAAAAAAAAAAAAAAAAAAAAAAAAAAAAAAAAAAAAAAAAAAAAAAAAAAAAAAAAAAAAAAAAAAAAAAAAAAAAAAAAAAAAAAAAAAAAAAAAAAAAAAAAAAAAAAAAAAAAAAAAAAAAAAAAAAAAAAAAAAAAAAAAAAAAAAAAAAAAAAAAAAAAAAAAAAAAAAAAAAAAAAAAAAAAAAAAAAAAAAAAAAAAAAATATTGATATTATAACTAATCTTTTATACAAAAATTAGTTCAACCAATCAACAATTGCAGCGTGATGGTATGTTCTCAAGAACATTCTTGAAAAAGTGCCTATGAAAGCAAGGAGACGAGAGAGACAAACTCGAGAGTAACGCGGCCTTTCGACCGGGTGTTAAGGACAAAATGTTCAGGGTATTTCCTAAGCAACATGAGCAAGCCATACCATGGTTTCTCCTTGGCTTCTGGACCAGACCACTCTTCGCTGCTCAGATATTTCCTCACTTTACTGTGATGCCAAACGCTGTCATACTGCTCCACCAACTGCAGCAATGGAGATTTCAAGACTTTCACATCAACTTTCAATATTATTGAACAACAATTTTATAAATGTATCAGCCTATCTAGTTTCTGCATACCTGGGCGTGAAGTTTCTCCATAGGCATCCAATCTCCAGGGCCACAAAGATCAGAGAGAACAGTGGCAACAGAAGACACCACATCCTTTTCTTCCAACAGCAGGAGCTGATTATTATCAGCATCTCTGTCAACCCTTGATCTTCCATCACCCTTCTTTTCTGCACAAACAAAGATCAAATTCAGGTCCAAATTATATATTACATCTAATGAGTTTTGTGTCAAGAAAAGAGCACAACGCAAAGAGAAAATAGTAAGCAAGTCTGATTTGAAATTATATTCTAACCCCTGTTCATGAGGTCTATTGATAAGCTAACAGCTTCTATGGTAGGATTTCCATGAATATTCCTTCTTAGAATTCAATTTGAACAATAGCAGTAGGCTCAATACCACACTGCACATACAGATAACGGATTTCGAGAGCCCTTTTCTCTCCACAAACTTCACTACAACTCAACTGACTTTCCCATCTCACCAACTCTCAATATAACTCCCTTCCCGCCACTTGACTGTCATTTTACAGTTACGACTCACCGGTTAACAATTATTATAACCACTCCCTACTTATGCCTCCCGGCGTAAGTAAACCTCAAGGGAGGTTTATCATCTGTCTACCAAGTTAGTGGGTTAGAAACAACAAATTACAACCCTGGGTCACTAGAATCGTGCTCTTAGTTTTGAAAGGATGTAGAGATATCATCCAAAGTTCAAGTGATGAGACAACAAGCATTAATGCCAATAGAAAAACCCATCTTCTTAAATCTATTGTTGACAGAGCTGAAAATCACACTTGTATAATGGAAAGTGCTCTTGAGAAAATGTAGCTTTCAAGTGTTAAAGTGAAGCAAGACAACAGCATAGGGGTTTAACAGAGTTCTTTAAATTGGAGGAAATCTACGAAAGAGACTTCTCATAACGCAAAGAGAATAGTTCAATGTATTCTAAACAGCTTTTATCCCATACTCCTTAGTTCATTATTAGATACTTCTTTTCTACCTCAGTATAAACTAAGGTTGTGTAGTATAGTGTATGAATGGAGAATAATTCTAGTCGACACTGCATACAATCTATGCATATGATTGTTCTTGTGAAAAAATAACATGAATAACTATGCTTCACTTGTGACACTCGGCTTAGGTAGTTCTTGTAAAAAAAACAACAATTTATGCAAAAAAAAGAAAGCCACAAAACAGCAATCAAGTACAAATTACTAACCCAGAGAGATGCCCAATCCAGGCTTACCCCCGGAATTGCTAGCTGCATATCCATAACCTTCATGCCCTTCTCTCCTCAACTTCTTGCCACTACTTCCACCCCCACTGCCACAAATGTCATCCTCATCGTCATATTCCTCCTCATAATAGTCTCTTTTCCTCCCCATCTTTCCCATGCCCCCAGCCGGAGCTGGCGATGCCAAGTGATAATTATAATGCGGTCCGACTGGCGCAGTGGCTCCTGCATGCCCTAAATAACTTCTGGGTCCAACCGGGCCACCCAAAATACTCCTCACAGGAAGCAAAAAGTAGAACTCCTTGTCCCCAATTTGAAGCAAATCTTGGGAATCGAGCTTGACAGGAGGGTTTCCAGGCAGGTGTAGAACACCTTCAACCAAGCAACCGTTTTTTCCGAGAACCTCGAGAGCGAAACGGCGGCGAGTGAAGTCGAAGAAGATGCGAGCGTGGTGGCGGGAGATGTTCATGCCACCGCCGAGACTGGAGAGATCAACATCAACGGTGGATTTCTTGGAGTTTCTGCCGAGAATAATAGAGTAGGTCTGCATGTAGTACTCGAAATCTTCTCCTTGAAGCTTGGCGAAGCCAGCCTCCACATCGCTGCTGGTTGAGGTCATCGAAAACGCGATCCTCAATCAGATTTCTCAACTGCAGGAGAGACGAGTGATTTACGAGGAAGACTCTCCGTTCCTTCTTTTTTATTTAATTCTTATTTTTCTAAAATTAATTATTAATTATTTTACAAAAATTAATTTAAAAAAAAAAAACAACTATTTTCTTCTTTTCAATTTTATTTTTTTTGTGAAATAATAATAATAATAATATAGTTATTATGTTCATCCCATCGGGCCGGATCAGTATAGTCCTGAGCCCGGATCGAGTCTTCGGGAATTTTTTCCAACTGAGCCAATTGTTCTTTTGCAGTTGGGGAGGGAGGGAAAAGAACGAGTCGGGACTTTGAGAGGGATTCTGCGAGTGCGTTCTGCCCTGCAGTTCTGCTTCTGTCTTCTGGTTCTGGAACTGAAGAGTGAAGACTGAGTGAAGCCCCGTTTTTTTAACCTTCCGTCCGGCACAATTTTTCGAGATTTTTGGTTATGGACCACGAACCGAACCAAAACCAGTGGAATTTTGAGCTTTTGACCGAGGACCGGACCGTGGTCCTACGAGTTGGACCGAAACCCGTCCGAAATCGTCGGTCTGATCTGGTTCTCGAGATACGATCGGGTATTCAGGTTGAATCAAAAGAAACAAATCCAAAATAATCTGTTATACACACATTAGTCAATAATAGACTAAATTAGGGTATTCTTCCAAAATTCATGTAATCAATTATCAACCATATTTTGATGTACTATACAACACAACACATCAGCCCATATAACCTTTCTCTACCACTTACTCTAACTGGGCAGTAGAAATCAAATCAGCTACCAAAGAAACTCTATGATGTACTACATAAATCTATTACATACAAACATTATGGTACAACAAATTTGAATTATAGACTCCCAACTGGTTTGTTTGCCGGAAAACAGTTTCCAGTACCTGCAATCTTATCCGGGCAAATCTTTAGCCTGAAATTGAACTGAAAACAACCAAGCTTGTTCTATAACAGTCGAGCCTCCTCGTGAACATTCGAAGAACAAGATTTGTTTCGAATAGAATCATATATAAGCAAGTGAGTTTCGGTCTAGATCGGGCTGGGGCCGACCACGTGTAGGAGTCGGAGGCCTCTGAACGTTTAGCTCCTAAAATATAAACAATAATATCGAGAGAATGTAAGAAAAAAAATACATGCTTATACTCAAGAAAGGACATGACACATACTAATATTATTATTTTTTTCATATTTTGTACTTTATTTTTCCTCCATTTCAATGAACCATGTTCTTCTCGAAAAAATTTCTATATTCGAACTACGGACCTGCATCCATGTAGCCTCTAACACACGCTCAGGAGACATCTCTGGCGACTGAAGGGGAGGAGGCAAAGGATGAATCAGTTTTGGAACTACAACCAGGCCCCTGCCAATCACCAATATTGCCCCCGCATTGTTTGCTGTCCCTACACAGATCAAGAATGTAACTAAACGCCTGCAAGGATGGCGATGAAGGATGGAATGGGATTAACACTAAGAAACTAAGAGAAATGAGAAGAAAAGAAATTGTAGATCAGAATAGAAGTATTAGAAGCTTTAGGTGAGAGAAGGAGAAGAAGCTACAGAGAAGAGAGAGGCTAGAAGATAAAAGCCATTTTCATTCAATAATCTCCATCTACCTTATCATTCAAGTTTTCATACAAGAATTTCAGCCTTGAAAAAAAAAAGGTCAAGAGATTAAGACCATTAATACAAAATATAATAAACATAAAATAATTAAAACACCATTAAATATAGCATAATAAATATGAGATTTGATGTCCTTATCTGATGGCATATTGAGAAGACTCAAATATTTTGCTTACCACAATAATTAGTAGCGGAGAAAAGAGTGATCAACTGTCCTTGAGCAAATCGTTCAAACCCGTCCATTACGCATTCGTGGGCCCTAATTATGAGCTGTAATTTGTTTTTCTTACAAAATTCCGTGACACGATCAGGCTGCAAGCAGTAATAAATAGACATATTTGTAAAGGTTAAGCTGAACGAGAAAAATGTGATGTAACTTAGTACAACTAGAAGAAGAAGCATACCCCAAAAGTGACAAGACCTGGGCCTCTAGCATTTGGCCTCAGACCCTCCACACTGTCGTTTTCTGTCGGATCAGACCTGTACATATCGATGTCATAAGAACAGATCGCAAATGAAAGACAGCAAAAAATGAAAAAGCAAGACCATACCATAGAAGGTCCATGAGAATAATAGAGCCAGCATCCATAGTTATAGGCCTTTCAAGCTTCTCTATTTGCTCTATTGAGTGTATTGAGCGTCCTATCCCTCCATGCATACAAATAATTTTCTTTTCAATAATAGCAGCTAGTGGAAGACAATTGAATAGTTGATTAAAGCGTGTCCACGCCCATATTCCATCACTCTCTCCCTACAAATCCAAACTTTAAAGGACGGCCTTATAACAAGGGTAATTAATAACACTACCATACCATTCTCTCAATGCACTCGAGACGAAAACCAAAGAGTGCATTTATATCAGCCGCCTCATGGTTACCCCTTATTAAATGAAAGCTCTCAGGATACTTGATCTACAAACCAACTCAAGAGAACATATTTAGAATACGAAGACAAAATCTATCAGTTAATTGTAATTATTACAAAAATCTCGCCTTAAGAGCAAGGAGCAAGGTTATTGTCTCTAAGCTGTGCTGCCCTCGATCAACATAATCTCCCAAAAACAAATAGTCAATATACCTGAAGGGTAGCTCTAATCAGAAAATAAAGATAAAAAATGCCCAATTAGACAGAACTCATTCAATAGACACAAGAAGACAAAAAAACAAACGTTCATTTAAGCTCCAATGACAATTCTACAATTAAAGTGTAGGAATTACATTGTCAAATCAAAATTTCCAGGATAAAGGTCAAAAAAGTTTTAGTCTCAACATAAGAGCTTGAAACATTATTAACTCGTGGGAGAGAAAGTTGTTCGTGCATCGCCACAAAAAATGATAAAATTCTAGAGGACCGTGCTAATATTAGAAATCCTAAAACATATCATTTGCATGCGCATCAATCTCAATAAACGTAAGGGCCGTCCTTTCAAACAATTCTTTTCAACTATGACCGCTCTGTCAGCAAATGTTCACAATATTTCCTTTCAAGTAATAACCTTGCATGAGCGAGAATCATAACACCACCCAATGGTTTTGTTCAAAGATACTATATATGTGTTGAAAATTAATAATGGAACAAACAAAGACAATGGAGTAATTGATTCTCAAGAGAAAATACATCTGAAAATATGAATATAAACAACTTCTAACTCCTTAAAATTTACGATCTTCGCAATACAAGCAAACAATCACACATCAGACACAAGAATGAGAGAGAAAAATTATGGGGCGTTATGATGAAGGCCAATATTTTCACCACTGTGCTAACTTCAAGTACCAATCTAATTGCAAATAACCATAGGTAGGAGGGAGGGAGGAAGGGAGGGAGGGAGGGAGGGGGAGGGAGAGAGAGAGAGGGGAGAGGGAGAGAGAGAGGGAAGAGATAGGGGAGAGAGAGATGGAGAGGGAGAGAGAGAGATGGAGAGGGAGAGAGGGAGGGGAGAGATGGAGAGGGGAGACATACTGACATAGGGGGGGAGAGAGAGATCGAGAGGGAGAGAGGGAAACAGAGAGAGAGAGAGGGACCCCAGAATCTAAGCTTAATCAAGAAAACTGAAGAAAGAAGCCAACTCCTACAACTCAGCTCCTGAATAGCTCGCAAGTCTAAGTAACAATGAACTATAGCACCTGTCTAATCCATGCACGATCAAACACACTAAAGCCTGTAAGACACTCCGAAAAAACTCCACACAGACGCCATTACAAACGTCATATATCACACAAGGACAGAAGAAAACTTCCTTCATTCACTCAACGCCCCATGAAGATATCTGCCCTCTGAACATCCCGCTCTCTCATTCAACAATATCTGGGAACCCTATTCTTTCAACACTACAATCTAAATTATGCAACTGCTTCCCTTCCATTAAATAGGACCCAAACCTTATAGTTTTGAATATACTACTCATTAGTTAATTACGCCCCCCACCCCCCCCCCCCCCCCCCCCCAAAAAAAATATACCTGAACTAAATTAATGTGACTCCACCACAAGTCCCCTCAATTTAACACAGCCAAAGTAGAAATTTATTCTTGTGAACAAGTCTATCCGGCCACATAAACCTCCTACAAGACAGCTTTTATCTGGTGAAGACAATGGGCTATTGGATCATTGGTCCAATACGAGGCATTCGGTCCATATTATGAGCACTTACAAATTATAGGAAAGCGGAACCATATTTGTTGACGAGTAGAAGAAATTGCAAATCTCTTGAAACTTACGTAATATCTCCTGCTGTGGAAGGAAATCCATATTCATCAAAAAGCCGCATTAAGTCACCAAACTGTCCATGTAGATCACCAAATACTTTAACAGGGGCTTTAAGCGGAAGAACAGTTGGCTCATGCATAAAGATCTGTTCAGCAGCATAACAAAGCTCTCCAACTTCATAAGAATCTAGGAAAAACCTCCTAATAGTGGGGGCTTTCCAGTTGCGTGGTCTAAGTAGTGTAGAAATAATCTGAAATCAAATACATGGTGAGGAAAAAACTCTAAAGTTAATTTAACTGTAAAAGGAAGCACAAAATCTAGATAAACATGTGCCTTCTTATGTAAGCCTTCAGGAGATCTTTGCCTGACAAACTTTTTGGTAGAATAAGACAAGTCATTATTTGATGGAATCATCCTTCTGCTCTCATTTTCGAACTGATCCAATGATAACTGTCTCACCATCCCTCCAAGATACCCCACAGCTTCTTTTGCAACAACCACCTGTGGCAGTAGCAACCAAGAAGATTGTTTTGCAGCATAAAATTTCAAAACTAATAAAAAATGAAATAATCATTGGGAAATGATGAAAAGGACATACAGCTTTAGGATGCAGGCGGACATCAGCCTCTGTATCGCTACCTTCTGATATTGGCTCTGCCTGTTGCGAGTTGTCATCTGATACAGATGTTTCTTCGGCAGATGTAGCAGATGTGACTTTCATTGCATGCCAGACAGCGGTAGCTGCTTCAGCTTCAGCAGCAGAAGCCTCCCTAAGTTTCTCCATTGAACTTTTATCCATGCTGAAGATAGAGACACGTAGCTAAATCCCAATAGATTGGTGATATGAACATATACATGCAGAGGGGAAGAGAGAGAGGGGGGGGGGGGGGGGGGGGGGGGGGGGGTGTGGCAGAATACCTCATGCCACCAGATGAAGGAATGTCTGTTCCACTATCTGAAGATGGTGATGTTACGAAGGGGCTCATATTGGATTGATCTAGTTTCGGACTAGTTATATGTGCAGCTCTCTCTGATTGCAATACAGGAGAATTAATTTCCGACTGAAATGATGAATTTTCTGCCACCAGAAAATCATCTAAAGGCATGCCTGTAGTAAAAAAAAAACTTTCGATGATATTTCAAAATAAATGCAATTGATCAAGTTGAATGAAAGGCACACTTTGCATCTGTTCAACAACTAAATAGTGGGTTTAACATCCAGAGTTAAATTTCATCAATACATTGATTTAGCTATGTCAAAAGTAAATGCTCCTGAAGTATCTAGATAATGCAATCACCAGTTGAAAGCAAGAACCATTCTTAGAGACTTTACCTCCTTTAAGACCACCATAGACATAAATTCGGACACCGACAGATGCAGCTGCATGTCGACATCGTCGCGTAAGCTCCAAAGATGGATCACAATCATTGTTTCCTTTATTTGTCCGTGACGAAGTGAACAATCCATTTCTATCCAACCAAACTCCAGCCGCAGTATCCAATACTTTAAAAATCCATTACCAAATTAGGTAAAAAAAAAACATTACCAACACCAATATTGTAATGAAGATAATCTTTAAGAGCACCTGCAACACTTGCTTCACCTTCTACTGCACGTCCACCACGAAGGGCACCTCCAGTGACATGCAATCTAGCTCCTACAAAAACCTGATAGTCAACAAGTTAATTCTGGAATAATTAACCACAAAGATAGAACTTAGTCAAATTGATGTGCTATGGGATCCTTTCAATTCACAATGAAGCATGAAGATTTTCTAACGATATTTCTACTATTTATTTTTTAGATGATCATGGAGGAAAGAGTTTTTAACGCATCATTTACAACCATAGAACATCCACTTATATTATGGATTTATTCAAGGTGAAGCATACGTGGAGAATCAAACACTAGTTGAGAAGATTTATGAAACATTCCAAAACTACCGAGAATCTGACCCCAAAGAAGTATTTGGTATTTTTAACAATCACATATCAAAAAGTATTTTTCATGAAAATTGTATTTGACATCTCAAGCTTTTCAGAATGAGATGAATCGTAAAAATTGGACATTGTTTGCTGCGTCAAATAGACCAAAACAGAGAGCTTCGTTTCTGCTAAAGAAGTCAATTCTCTTACTCAGGCTTGAAGACGAAATCCAATTCATTTGGGCTTTGATCCAATGTATTGAGTCCTCACGCAAGACTGAAGTTTTCTTTATTTCATTTAAGTAATTTGTTTAATGATATAATTTTAGAGTCACTCGACAATGGGTGTCCTAGTTTAAGTAGGAGTTTGTTAGGAAAGAAAATAATGTATTGTATTAAGGGTATTTTAGGAAATATGTTTGAGTAGTTTCTATTTTGAATTAAGAATAAATGGTAGAAAAGAGGGAAAGGGAATGAGAGGGTTAAATCATTTGAAAATTCCAAAAATGGGAACGGAGAGGAATGACAGTACCTCAAATCTCTACCAAATTGATGTATTTTGTGTGTTTATGAATATATATAAGTATGTTAGTGTGTACTGTTTTTGTGAATTTAACATCAATTGTGACAATTTCTATCACCGTCTTAGTAATGTTAGAATCATTATTTTTATTTTCCTAATAAGATTAAAAATTCTAATTTTGAAAAGTCTATTTAAACTCACTTTAGAACTTTTTCTAAGACACAATTGATATTTTTGAGTCATTAATTTACAAAGCTTTTAGTTTTTTTTTCTTTGTTCTTTGCGAGCAAAAACCCACAATTCACTTGGTTGTTCGTAATCAACATTTTGAGTTCTGATTTCTAACTCTTTGTGAGAGTTGGATTAGTAATATTTTTTATTACAATTTTCTTGCTTCTTTTGTAGAGTGAATTCATCGTGACGTGAATTCATCGTAGAATTATAAACTCTCACAAGTTATCAAGTTGGAAAGTAGTCTTTTTTTAAAGATATCCTTACAGTTGAAAGTTGTAATTTTTTAACAACTTTATGACCGACTTGCACCATGTCGACCACATCTCGATCGTCCCTAAGACTTTTTCCACGAAATTTTGAGGGTTATTTCATCATCTATTCCCTGAGATTGTGTCAAAAACTCGTGTTTATTTTGTCCATTAGAGTAGTTTTTGTTGAACTTCAAATCGAGGTCGTTCCTAGCGCTTCTAAACCCTACTATTAGTTCGTCACTAATGTAAATACGGTGGAGGTAGTCCATTCGCATGGAATAGTAAAAAAACAAGATGTAGTGGCTAAAATCATAGTTTATAGCAAATGCACATAGTAAATTGAACGTGGCTGAGGGGTAGTGTTATAAAAAAAAATCACAAGATTCCAGTGATCTTTGGAAATAAGATCGTGATATCATTGTAATTATTAAGTTGAAACGGTTACACTATGAAATCTACATTTTAAATGTTTCTTGTCTATATTTGTTTGAATAGAACTTGTGCAATGTGCACCCAAAACAAAGGCTATGTTACATCCATTTCCATTGGTCTATGATTTTCACCAAAGAAAATCTGAAGCGTAGTGGATCGAATTGATAGATAAACAACACTTTCATTAACAAATTTACAATTGCAACTTAACCACAAAGTTGTAGTTCTAAACTTCATATTCAGATTACACATATTACAAGAATTAACTTCTACAACACACTTTTCTTCAACATCATAAAATTTCACACTCCTCTTTCCTTTATGTAATAACCTCCTCAACTCACTCTAACTTCTCTCAAGAACTTCCCACTAGATAATAAAAACTAACTTCCTTATTCAACAACTACCTTGTATAATAAATATTATATAATAATTGCATAAGAATCTCAATCTCTATCACATTAGTCCCTAATTTTAAGATATCTTTACTAATTCATATTTCATACGTGATAAAAACGTTAGTTATATATTAATAATGTATAAGTAGTTGATGGATGAGCATGTATTGTGATACTTTGAAATTAAGTAAAAAAAAGGAAAACAACCTTTTATTTCCTTTAGTTTCTCTCTGTTATTCAAAGTAGAATTGAAAACTTTGATAAGAAAGAAACTAACAAACTAATAGCCTTAGGTTTATGTATCCCGTCACTTACCGCAGCATGTTCATACCTAGGTGAAGGAGATTCCCCAGGAGCCACAGTCCACTCCCACTGACCATTTCGATGCCTGAGCAGCCCATAAGCATCTGCCAGAGGCTGGAGAAGTATACAAACAAATAACACGCTTAGAAGAAACTTGAGATGAAAAATCAACTGAAGTACATAAACAGCCAACTACTTATCATTGCCAAGATCCTAGACAAAGAATTTCAATAAAGAGGTTTCAGGTTCATTGTTGCAGTCAAATCATTTTGGTCACTAATAACAATAGCCTATGGTACCGGAAAAATTCCAAAAACAAAAAAAATTGAAAGATAAAATTCATCCCGCACATGATTACAAATGGTAACAACTAAAACCTCTCAGCAACTGACCGTGTTCTGTCTTCCCAGCTTGATCCCATTTTCTTTTTACTAAGTTGATTTTAACATTTCAGCCTAATGCAATAACCCATTTAGCATAATTGTCTCGTCAATTCTCTTATCAGAATGTAATCTTCTTCATAAAAAAATTGGTTTACTCATGTCTCCTGGTTTTAGTCGCACATTACACACTAATAAAAATGGCCTTAAATTTTCAACATTCAAGCTAGATCAATAAACAACGACTTAGATTAAACATATCATAGCAAAATGGGAAGACGGTCCTAGTTCTCTGGACTGGTTACAGAATATTTAATTTCTCAGTTCATGGCACCAAGGTACATGTTTTTTGTCCAGTATCCAATAGCTGATAACACTTATATGAAACTGTTGTAAGTCTTAGACTTAAGATCATTTCACTAATATAAGAAAACAAAAAAGAAAGTAAAAAGTTACAAAAGAAGAACATAGACCGCATTTTCCCCCTTCCATAAGAAAATTTTACACCTCAATGAGTGCTTTTTAACAATTCACTGTCATGTTTGGTCTTAAATGAAAAAAGCATACTGTGCCAGATGCATCTCGTCCCCCACAAAGCAGAAACATGCCATCTGACCGTGCACTAGCTGTTGCATACCTACAGAAAAAGAATGTTAACAGTTTACTAGCAAAGTAAAAAAATAATAAAGCTATATCATGCATATTACAGTCTTAAACAAAATAATAGTCACTCACATTCTAGCAGAAGGTCTATCACCTTCAGGGTTCAAGCTCTGCCATGCATATGGTTTCTGAGCCGTATCCAACGCCCAAGCATCAGAGAGAGCCCTTTTTCCTAATACAGAATACAACATACATTTTTCTTAGCATTTTATTATGACATAAAACTTCATTAGAGCATCTTAGGGATGATAAAATCCATCAAGACAAATTATTTACAAGAGAAATTTGTGTTGCATAACATATCTAACATAAGCCACGCATGAACAATTTTCAGGGTATAGTTGCAAGAGTGTTTTCCTTTATGTTTAGTCTCTCTCTCTGAAATTACTAAATACAATTCCAAGATGATGCAATAGACCAAACTATTGGCTAATGAAGGCCCACGTATTCTTACCATCGTTGCCACTGACAGTAACTAGATATCTTTGAGCAACCAAATCCATCACATGTCCATAGCGAGGCCCGGGTCCCTGGCCTTGCACTACCACTCTACAGCAGAATTTTAAAAAGCTAAAAAAAGGTTCTTCATTCAGTAATCCTACAGTTTAATCCCACTGTAATCACCTGTGCCACTTAAACTTGTCATTGGCCAAGTCAAGCACGTATAGATCATCTGATAAAAGGCCAGCAGGACCTATGCCACCCTAGAAAGTAGAAACGAAGTATCAAATTGGAAGTCCATAATCATAAACTTCGCCCCTGATTTCCTATCAGCTGACCTGAAAGACAACCATAGTGCCAACTGCAGCAGCAACGTGTGCAGCTCTAGGAGATGGTGGCTCACCAGCAGGTCTTATTCTGAAAAATTCAATCACCAAAAAAGAGGGGTGCTGATGGGAACAAAAAAAAAAGGAAGTTGAAAAAAAACTACAAACAATTGCGTTCACCTGGTCCATTTCCTGGTAAGAATGTCGTAGGAGTGTACAGAGTTTTCCACACCCGCCAATCCTAAGCGAATACAACGAACATTTAAGCAACATCAGATTAAACATATCTTAATTCTTCGAATACTATAGCATGAAGTGTTTTCTTTTCTTTCTTTTTACAAAAGAACAGTCAAGACAATTGCAGCAAATCAACTGAAAATAATAATTGACCAACATGTAAAGCAAACAGACAGATAAATTACGTCAACAAAAACAGAATCCAGAAAATTACGGCAGAAACAAATCGAAAAATAAAAAAATAAAAAGCAGAAAGTTCAAAGGACAAGGTAACTGATCCCGGGAGAAGAGGGGGACGTCCCGCCCTCGATAGCAGTGGCGCCACCAAAAAGAATGAGACGAGGACCGTGAGACTTAGTGGCAGCGACGGCGGTGAGAGAGTGGGCGCAGCGAGGACCGGGTGCATCTTCGTCGGAGTCCCAATACGTCTCAAGTGTCCGGTAAGTCGGAGCAGGGTAGAGCCACGGCTTCGACGCCATTCCAATCACGTAACCGAAAAGAAAAAAATAATCAAATGGGTCTCAACAAAATCGAAGAACAACAGAAACTCCACCTCTGGTATGAAATAGAAAACAAAGGACAGAAACAACCTTGCAGATGGAGATGGAAGATGGAGATGGACTGGAATTGTAAGTGCGGAAGATGATAGGACCCACTCTAAGACTCCGGTGTGAATTTACGTGTCTCAAAGACTTTAGGTAGAGGAGACCCGAGACTCCAATTATGCAATTCCTAAATTGGTCATTTTTCCTATCATAATTCTGTCACGTTGATCTAAATCTTATCCCCTTTACCTATTTCTATTTCTCATGTGTCATTTACTTGGTTTGAGATGCTTCTAGACATGGTGTAACGTGTTACATGGATATTAAGTGAGATCTTAGTATATGTCACTACAACATTGTTTCGTATTTAGTTCATTGGCTTTAGGTGAAACACAAAAATAAAGTTAGTCTTTTCCACATATTTGTAGAAAATCAAACTCAAATACTGAAAAAGGGGGATTTGATGTTAGATATTTCCAAAGCGTGTTTGAAAAATCTAATCTTTGAAATTTCGTAAGGGAAGACTTGTGTAACATTGTTTATTCGTGAGTTCACATACTTTATAATATAACAATAATAATAAGCAATAGAGGGGATTACTAAGATATATAAATTTAGAACAGGCAGCGTATGACAAGTGCAAGAAAACTAGAAGATTGAGAAACAGTCAAAGTCAAAGAAGAAGGACGACTGACGATGACTGAATTGAACAAATTTTAAGGAGCAAACTGAAGAGCATAATCTGTGATCAGGGAGATGGATCAGAGGAGAACCTTGAATGGATTTTGTTGATTTTGCCGATCATTTTGGGTGTCGACCCGACTTCGATCCCTCTGATACTCTCTCCAGAAGCTGGCGTGATTTTGATGCTCCGATCGATCGTGCTTGCGACACGACAATGGCTGGTGTGACTCATGATGCTTCAAACCAAATTGAAGATAAGATCATTAAAAATCGAACAAACCATATAAGAATAAGCAGGATCATAAATTTATATGATTCAATTGAGCAATTATTGGCATTCCAATCTCCAACCATCCAAATATTAAAAATTCTTCATCATGCGGCTGGCAGAACATGGTTTCGAGTTTTGACGACAAAGCTTGAAAGTAATGGACTAAAATCAGCATTAAAGTTCAGTCATAAACTTATCACCTAATTCGTAAATTAGATAGAAGGCAAAAGATGCATTTACGTCTAAAGGAAAAAACAGATTAAAAACATATGACAATAATCTAAGAACATCTTCCCAGAGAGAATTACAAGTTAGTATCCTGGATGTGATCTCTATAATCTTTATCATTCAACTTTAGAATGAATATTATTGACTACTTTTCTACTGAACTTCTCATTTTCACAAGATTTTGAAACAAGGGTCGGGATATAATATTCAAAAATGGAGCAATTTCAGATAATTTCTTGTAATAAAAAACAAAATATGTTATCTCAGCAAAAATGGAAACTTACACAGACGTTACACTTCCTAAAAATTGTCCAGGAGAGTCAATTACGTCCGCAAGATACTCTTTTCAAACTGTAAAACCAACAGAAAATGACAACAATTGAGAAGAATATGTATAAAACAAATATGAGCAAAAAACCGAGTTGCAAACCAATAGCAAGAGGTACAAGATGAATGTCATATTTTTTTGCCATACCAAGCTGTTCAGAAAACCAGAGTAAGAAACATTGCACCAAAATTTCTAAGGGGAAGGCACAATCTTAAAGAGAAAAAAATCCATATGAATACAGTAGTAATTGCTCTGTACTTTCCATCCCTGATACAATACAGCCTCCTATCAACTTTCTCTTTCATAAATACTATAAAACTCTGCCCTTATCAAGTTTTTGACTTTTTTGTGCAGTAGTCTCAAAATAAGAGGCAAAAAGTTGAGATTCAACGTACTGTTGTAGATTCTTGATAGTTGACAGATTTTAACTAGATTCTCCTTCCAAATATTTCTCTGGGAAAGAAAGCACGTGATAGAAGTCACCAATCTAATTAATCAGAAAAAAAACCATTCACATAAAGTGTCATTCAAAAATATTGAAAAGAACATCTGCAGGACCACCTTTCAGATTAGTACTTTCCAGAAAGTATGCCCATTGCTGGGGATTATTCGGTAAGATGATTCTGGAAAAGGGTGAATTTTTCAATAAGGTAGAAACTAAATTTTTCATGGCAAGTAAAAATAAATAGGTACTGTATACGTGCATAGACAATTAACAACAGTCTGCTACATCAAAGCACCAGCTCTAACATTATAAAGTATTACCAATGCAGAAAAAGTTGCAGGATTCTAAGGCTGTGGTGTACAGTATGATCAAGTTAACAAGTGCACATAAACTAACATAATGTTCGGGCGCTTGCGAAAGTTATTACCTACTATTTCTATCTAACAAATTCCATGAATGACTAAATCAAACACTAGTACACTACAAAGTGGTTGTGATCAAACTTTTTCAACTGCCTTGAATTCCTCTCAAACATTCAAATGGAGAAAAGTAGTTCTCATGATGACAGCATTCGACCAGTCCAGAATAAAAATTTCACACAGCAAGCTGTACACATTCTTTATCATAAAATAGAAGTGAATTAGACATAAACATCATAAGGTTAACTAAAGACAAAAGATATAAAAGGAAGTAAAGCCTGCACGTATATGATCTTCTGGTAGGTAACTCTTTCAGACCATTAATGAACTTCATCATGCCATAACACGTTTTGGTATTGACACCACTAGACCTGATCTAAATAAAACGACACCTAAGTTCTCTAGAGCTATAGATGATAATTGGGATTCATGTTCTCTAAATATAACAAAAACTACCGCCACACTAAAAATATAAACTAACTTACTAGCATCAGTTCTCTGCTACATTAATCCAATCGCTCTTCTTCTATATAGGGATTGAAGCATATTGCAGGGCTGAATGATATTCAATTTCTTAAAACATTGGAACATAGCTGCAATAGAAAACCCATAACACACTGGAACATTGCTGCAATAGAAAACCCATAACACGAGTAATAAAGAAAATTTATCAGAGAAAATAGAAAATAAGTTATGCAAGTCACAGTTGGAGATGCTAGTTATTATATTGAATTTCAAATTTTCAATGAACTGCCTTGACAACTTGTAAAATGTTCAGAAACTTTTCCACCAAATTGGCAAGGAATGACCAAGGGGATCCATCCAAAAGAAAAAACTAAAAAAATATTCCCAAGAAAGTTCAATAATTAATTCAGAATACAACTCAATTAACAATGTACACCAACCTTATCAGAGCTGAAACTAAGATTTAAACTTTTGTAATGATACTCAAATCAATAGCATGTTTCTTAATACTCAATCAAATAATAAAAATAAAAAACAAGAGCAAGATATCACCAAGTATCTATAATTTAGAGGGCTGCAATGTCTACAACGAATAGGAGAAGGCACTTTTTCCCGGAAGAACTTCACTTTATCCCCAAAGAAACATTTCAAAGCTGAAAAAGTAAGCAGTGGAGCAACTGATTTCCCATTATCCAAGTGATTCTTTCAAGTATAAATGAACTCAAGACAGTGTCTATTCCCAGAATGGGAAATCACTTGTTACAATAAAATGGCTATCAACAACAGAAAATAAAAGGTGATTCATACTTCCATTATATTAAGCCATTCAAAATACATCACAATACTCTCCAAGATCAATGCATACCATTATCATTGGTAACATAAATCTTATTTCATAAACATGAAATCGTCAGTAAAAATTTCCAAAATTGTACATATATGGTTTGCATCAATCATTCACATCACAGACATTTCGAAGTATGCTCTTAAAACTCCTGTGATGCGGATCCAATATCTCCTTTATCTTTTCCCACCTTTTTTGGCAACAAATTCTGATGAATATTTGGCAAAACACCTCCATTGGCAATAGTTACAGTGCCCAAAAGCTTGCTCAACTCCTCATCATTTCGGACTGCAAGCTGTATGTGTCTTGGAACAATACGGTTCTTCTTGTTGTCACGAGCAGCATTACCAGCAAGCTCAAGCACCTGTAGAACAAGAACCAGCAAATAATTAATTGCCAATAACTCATGACTTCTCCATGGAATGAAGAATGTGTTTTCGCGTCTATGCAATTTAATGAAAAGAATTCAATCCAATATCTACACTGAAATCAAATGTTACCAGCCAAAAGCAGAATCTGTTCTCACAATTAATAACTCTAACCAATCAAACAGCTAATAGTTTCAAAACTAAAACGAAACTAGTACACTGAACCGTGCATTTCCCCTCTACACGTTACAATTCTTCTCCAGGCTTAAATTTTACTATTGATTAAAATAATCATTACGAACAGTTAGTATATCAATCAAAATTCCCCAAACAAAGCTAATCTGACATTTGAACGATATACAGAACGAATCAGATCAACTGATCACCTCAGCAGCGAGATACTCAAGTACTGCCGATAGATAAACCGGCGCACCAGCACCAACACGCTCGGCGTACTTTCCGGCTTTCAGATAGCGAGCAATACGACCGACCGGGAATTGGAGACCGGCCTTCTGAGACCTAGAGACGGACGTAGACGACTTCGGCTTGCCTCTCCCGCCCTTGGTAGAACCAGATGAACTCATGATGGAACAGTTAACCTAAACGATCAAGCTGAAGAAAAAGAAACCTAGCAAGATGTATTTGGCGACTGAAACCGTAACGGGGAACTAGCAGGTATATATACGGATTGGGTGAGGAAGTGGACAACAAGAAACATGAATCACTTTCTTCTGATTGGTTGAAACAGAAAGAATCGGATTGCCAGCTTGGAAACAGCTGGGGCCCACGCAACTGGAGTTGAAGCTTCCAAAATGGGCCTACATCAAGATGGGTCGGCCCATAAGAACAAATGTCACGGTTTAATGTCTTAATTATAATTAAGAAGATCGTGTATGACCGTAAGGCCGAAGAGACTAAAGAGGAGTTAATACGACAATATAATTCGTATAATGATGATAAGCCACTCGACGTTATCCAACCAAGTGACAATTGTACAACACGACTCATCACAACGAATGATCCATTTTAATTCGAGATTGAAGGACCACCGCAATCACCATCCACGACTCATCACAACGAATGATCCATTTTAATTCGAGATTGAAGGACCACCGCAATCACCATCCGAGTACCCATTAGTAGTATTCGTGGGCGATGATGATTTCTATAGTGGAGGTCACTATTTGGAATCCACCCACATTTAGAAGAGCCTTGCACGAAATAAAGACGAGGGTCAATTATCGTGGTCGATCTTCTCTTCTCGTGGGTTTGATTGATTTAGTACATCGGAGATTACATATTGCATACTATATCTAAGTAGTTGTCATCGGAAGAGGTGAATAATACATCCTATTTTGATTGGATTTAGATTCGTGTCGGGACTGAGTCAGGTTGAATTCGCAGCTTCTACATCGACGGGGCAGTGTTCTGACCAATTGAGCGACGATTTAAGAACGTCAATTTATACGAAGAAAGCTCGAGGATAAATATACGGAGATCGAACGTAAATTTAGCTACCAATATATTAAAATTATTGTACTAATTAAAAAAATGAAAAATTAGAGGGGAGATTGGGGCTAAAATTAGGGTTAAAGCTATATTGTTTTTAATTAGAGAATTCGAGAAGAGGGTGATTCATCAACCTTTCTAGGTTATGAGAACCCAAGCCTTTGAAACTCTTCAAATTGGCTTTTGCGCCATTGTCATGGAGCAGGGAGGCGACCTCCATATGTCCAGCTTCGACTGCACAATGTAGAGGCGTATAACCAGCATCGTCTACCAAATCAACGTCTGCTCCGTATTCGAGTAAAACCTTCACGCATTCAATTCTTCCTTTGAACGCTGCTCTGTGTAATGCCGTCCATCCGTTCTGGTCCCGTCCGTTCACCTTCGCGCCTTCCGATAAGCAGCTCTTTACTCTGTGAACATCTTCCTGTCGAGCTGCTCTATTTAATACGTCGCCTAAATGGAGTAGATCGAAGAGGTTAGAGTGGCCGTTGTCTGCGGCGAGCGCGAAAGCAGTTTTTCCTTCGCTGTTCAGAACGTATTTTACATTGGAGCAGTCTAACAAATACTCGACGGATTCTAGATGCCCTTCCGCTGCAGCATAATGCAGAGGAGTCCACCGATTCCGATCCGTAATTTCTGGATTTCCACCTGCTGAAATGCAGTATCGAATGACGTCGACGTGGCCGTGTACCGCAGCAATGTGTATTGCAGTTCGCCCGTCGGAATCGACGGAGTTCACGTCGATCGATTTGAAAGCCGAGCAAAGAAGTTGAATCAAATCGACGCGGTTCATTCGCGCTGCCATTTGCAAAACAGAATCATTGAGTTCATCGATTACACAGCCTGAAGCTATTAAAACGTTCAAAACCTCAATATTTCCAGATAGAACCGCCATCGATAAGATGGACTCTCCGTGTGAATTCTTGGCATTGACATCAGCGCCAGCATCAATCAAACTCGAGACTAAATCAGGTTTTCCAGACGAAACAGATAGGATCAGAAATGTTGTGAGCTGGGCTTTAGAACACCCAGAAACAGCTTTACTCAAAAAGAAACCCAAGTCCCGAACATGAGTATGACGGGATATAAGAGATTCGATAACCTGAGGACCTACGAAGAAGACAGGCAACGCAGCGTCCTTGAAAACTTGAGACCCTGGTTTGGAAAATAGAGTGCGAAGATCATCAGGATAGGCTTTGCCAATGGGGAGCATACAAGATCGGACGGTAATGGTGTCTGGAGGGGCACGAAGCAATGGCTGATCGGAGGGAAGAGAGACGGAGATACTATATGATGAGGAAGAGAGCGGGGGCAGAACAGAAAATTGTTGATTAATGGAGAAAATGGAGGAGTTGGAGGTTGCCAAGCATACTGCAACAGACATGGTATGCATTAGATTGCTTAGCCTGAAGCTTGAAATACATTTTTGACCTTTCTTGAACACCATCTCTATTTCTTTCACATCAGCCGTCACCAATCTGTCCATGGCGACGATAATCCAGATTTCCTCTTGTTTTTCTAAAAAAAATGCCTCTCTGCAGTTGGGAAAGGATTAAAAGCAACTGGATTTCGTCTCTCTGAAGTTTTTGACGAAGAAGATGAGAGGTGACCAAGCCTAGTGAGTTTAATTTCTTGACCTTTTCTCCCTACCCGAGTCTTCTTCAATATTATATAACTTTAGTTATTCCATTATTAAATTTATTTTTTTACTCTTTTATGACCTACTTTTTGTTGTTTAGTTGATTAATCAATAACCATGAACAGCTTTTCATAATCATGTCATTGTCATTGTCACTGTCACTATTATTGTCAAGAAGATTAAATCAACGTGATTTTTGTTCAAACCGTGTTTTTGGCATCTGGGATAGGACATTCTCTACAGAAATCATAATTTCTTGACATAAAAATTTGATTTGTTTTCTTAGGATGAAAATTGAATGAAGGCCAGTTTGTGTAAACCTCCCTGTCCTACAACCTTTATGTAATTAGTTGTCAAGGATTCCAAAAATCACACCATTTAGGGTTCTAATCCACCAAGACATATAAACATCTTCTTGAGATTGGTGCAATCAGTGGAGAATTCGGTGAACTAGATGAATGGAACTCTAGATATTGGGAGTTGAAAAATCTCAATCGTAGGAGTTAGTGGTGTTTCCAAGTAGGACCACCTTGAATCTTTGATCATAGCCTCCATCTATGACTTCGTTTTTTATTTAGTTCTTTGACTGCTGTTCTTCTTGCACTATGATCACATTTCTGCATTCACTAAATTTTTAAAAAATTCTCAGTTTCCTCGTTCTATGAGTATGAAAAATAGGTTTATTGTTAAGATATTCAAAATTGGACTTCTTCCTTCCTACCAACCAAGAGAATTCTTCATAGATTTGAATCAAATTATTTATTTAACTAGAAGAATTAGTATCATAATTACCGCAGGCACGAAGAAGACAACCATAACAGACGTATAGGTTTAGGAGATTCCACTCCAATAAGACACTATAGTGTAGGTGGAGATTATTGAGGTCGGAATTACTTCTTTATTCCAAAAATTTGATTATTTTTATTTTATTTTCTGGCTCTAAGCACTTGTTCGAGTATCATTACTTTCTGAGTGGAAACATTTTTATCGTGTTGCAACATAAACTCAATGATTACAACTATTCGTGTTTTATAATGACATCAAATCATCCTCTTCTTAGTTGGTTCTTATCTACAGTGCAATTAGAAAAACCTGGTTAGGAAGAGAGTGATGCTGTGATGGTCATATGAACTATATTTCAGCCACTATTGGGGCCCAACTTAATCAATCATCATGTTAAGTGATGACGGAGCCCTTTCATCTAAATTGCTAAAAAAATAAGAAATCATCTGACTCATTACAGAATAAAGGATGAGTTGCTTGATCTAAGTGTCATTTAGTGGGTGAAAACGAGCTGTAAATGAGATTATTATTGTTAAAAGCTTTTGTTCTGATGAAGGCAGAAATCAATGGATCGAGAGCACCTGTAAATTCAGCCCAGAAAGGGATAAGATTTCCAAATTGAACCAATAGCCAAAACCAACGATCCCCTAGGGCTCTGCTGGAGAAGTCATAAACATCTATACTGTAGAATCGACGTACATTCAACAGGACCCATCCGTATGGATTAGACCCCAGTACAAACGGGGTTGGTATGACTTGACCTGTACCTCTGATGTGAGACTCCCACCGCTATGGATGTCCCATGCCCTTTCATTTCGCAGCTCATAAGAATAATCTCGAGTCCAGAAGTTTCCCCTTAGCTAATGATAATATTGTCTTAAATGAAGAATCTTATTTATCCAAGTAGATTGTCCAATAGTTGGTTGGGTTGTGTTCTTAATTTAATAATGAAACAGAAGGCTAATCCCTTTCCCTTTACACAAAAAAACCCTAACCCTGGTGGAGGAGGAACCCTAGTTACTCAAAATGAGGGATATTCTACTCTTTATGATCATAGAAAATCATTATGAACAGTTTGATGTCTCTCTTCTCTATTTTATCATTATGCTACTACTCTTTATGGTGTTAATTAATAATGGGTATGTAACTTGTATTGATTTTAACCAAAACATTAGTCTCTGCTTCATTTTTTGAATAATTTATTAGATTAATAATTATAGAGTCGATTCTAACCTACAACTGTGTGTCCGTATATAATTAATAAAGAAAAAAGAAATCAAGTTGGAAATAGGTAATGAAATTGCTGTAAAGTGTTAATGGCCAAAATAGACATTCAAAAAGCAAGCAAAAGACTCCAAAGAAAATAAATAAAAAAGAACAAATATGGGGTCCCTTGCCCTTACCTTTCTTAGTTCTAAGAACATACACAAAAAATCTTAAGCTTCTCTAATTATTTCGACCACAAATATCATTCTCGTTCTTATGTAACGTGTACAAGAAAATATGATATTTAACATGTCACTAATAAAAAATAAACAAATAAATAAATTTATGAAATAAATTTAACATCAGTACGTATTTGTATGAATGTTTTAGAGTATAGACATTATATGTTGTAATTGTTACATTAGAAGAATTGTAACATGAAATTAGAGTGTAGACATTAGATGTTGTAATTGTTACATCAAAAGAACTGTAAGACATCAGTACGTATTTATACGAATGTTTTAAGTAACATGATTGATACTACAAGTAAAATAACATTACAGTCATATGTAGTAATCATCCCGTTGTTCCCGCGCATAGGAAAGATTGGGACAAGGCTGATGCATGCTAAGATTGACATCGTCCTACTAATAAAACTTTGGATCAAATTATATTCATATTTAAAAACGTATAGTTTTTGGAGCATAAAAGCTACGCGTCGAATGCCCCTGCAAAAGACGGAATACGACAATTAACCAAAGCACGAGTGTCAATCTCGTGATTAACAGAACAAATAAGGGCGTATACGTAATTAGCTCATGGTTTGGCCAGAGCGTTGCCACGAAACGGAACCCCTTTTGGCCACGTTTCAAGTGCATGCTCCTTCCGGAAAATATATTTATTTATTTTTAAATTATTTAATATAATTTAATAAAATGATGAAGAGTAGGGCCCACCGCCCACATTAGAGAGTTCTTCAATTCGGCCGCTCGGTTTGTCGTCTCTCTCGTCTCCGTTCACCTCTTCCTCCCTCCCTTTGACTCTCTCTCTCTCTCTCTCTCTCTCTCTCTCTCTCTCTCTTATCTTCCTTACACCTCACTTTCTCTCTCCCTTCAATCTCTCAATCTCACCATGTGTTTCTCTCTCTCTGGTGACTTTGATCTCTCTTCCTGATTCCAGAGAGAAATGCCTTTTCTTGCTCGGTAAACCAAAAACGAAGACTTAAATCTGAGCAAGTGTGTAGGAGAAGGCATCCCGGGGGAGGGAGAGAAGATGTGAGAGTCCATTACCCATAGGCCCCACCTGCAATTCTTCTGTGTCCTGTGAGTAATAAACAGTTTCCTTTCCGAAGATCTCCGCAGAGTTTTTCTTTTCCTTCTTTCTTTAGGTTTCGAATTTGGGTCTCCAGAAAGAGATATGGCTAGGAGTAATGAAGTCGGTCTAAATGAATCCAAGGTAAAAGACCCTTCGTTTTTTTTTTACCAATACTTGCCTTGTTTAATATTTCTCACTTTTGCCTGATTTTTACACTGATTTTAAGGTAATATAATGATTTTATTAATGTGTCTTTGTTTCATTTTTCATGCTTTTGAGAGTTTCTAGTGGATGTTTTTGGTATAAATTTGGTTTAATTTTAGCTAAAGGTTGAAACTTTATCTTCATTGAGCTGGTTTGTATATTTTTGGAAGTAGTTTTGCTCAATTACATGAAAGTTTATGCCATACCTTAATGAGCTAAGTTTCATGTCTTTCTTTTTCTATTTCTTCTACGTTGGACTTGATATATTTCTTTTGAACGAAAGTTTGGTATTTCACCTTTTTCATTTGAAGATAGTGGATTTTTTCTGTTTCTGGTATAAACTACTGGTTTTGGTATTTTATCTGATGATTGAGATGTGAATTTTGTTGTTTATGTTGGGACTCCTCTTAAGTGAATGCTGTTGAAGTTTTGAATTTTTACAAACTATGTAGATGGTTGTCCCGCTTAATACATGGGTACTCATCTCCAATTTCAAGCTATCATACAACATGCTCCGACGACCCGATGGAACGTTTAATCGAGAATTGGCAGAGTTTCTCGAGCGAAAAGTCTCAGCAAATACTATTCCAGTCGACTGGGGTCTTCTCATTTGATCACGTCGATCGAGTCTCCGGCCTTCTCAATCGGATCTATCAACTGGCCCTCGAAAACGAGTCAGAATGGGGTATTTCCGAGCTTCAAAAGCCGTTAAGCATTACTAGAATCGTACCTGTAATTATCTTCTTCCATGGCGGAAGTTTCACCCATTCTTCGGCCAGTAGTGCTATTTATGACACCTTTTGTCGACGCCTTGTGAGCATTTGCAGGGCTGTTGTAGTGTCTGTAAATTATCGACGAGCACCTGAGCATCGATATCCTTGTGCATATGATGATGGTTGGGCCGCTCTTAATTGGGTGAAATCGAGAAAATGGCTTCAAAGTGGAGAGGATTCAAAGGTTTATGTATACTTAGCCGGAGATAGTTCCGGTGGCAACATAGCTCACCATGTGGCCACGAGGGCAGCCAGAGAAGGCGTTGAGGTGCTCGGAAATATTCTTCTTCACCCAATGTTTGGTGGGCAGAAGAGAACGGAATCAGAGAAGCGATTAGACGGAAAGTATTTCGTCACACTTCAGGATCGAGATTGGTATTGGAGAGCTTATCTTCCAGAGGGAGAAGATAGAGATCATCCGGCATGCAATATTTTCGGGACCGAGGAGTGGATCCTTGGAAGGGCAAAACTTTCCGAAAAGTCTCGTTGTCGTAGCCGGTTTGGATCTTATTCAAGATTGGCAACTCTCTTACGTAGAAGGACTCGAAAAATCTGGCCATAAAGTAAAGCTTCTCTTTCTAAAAGAAGCCTACAATTGGATTTTACTTTCTGCCCAATAATGAGCACTTCTACTGCCTCATGGAGGAGATAAACGGCTTCGTCAACTCTGACCGATTAAACTCGACATAACTTCAATTACAGGCAACCATACCAACCCGAAAAAAGCTTCATATTTGACTTGGATTCTTCTCTCTTTCTGCAAATATGGTATGTAATTTTAAGTTTTTTTATCAGGATTAACTCTTTCAGTATTGCTATTTTGTAGTTCAGATCTTACCCCGGAAAACTTCTACTCGCGATAATAGAAGAGGTGAAGTTTGAGGGTAAGTTTTGGTGGTTTGTGAGTCAGTTTGTGTAAATTTATGATTTTATGTATAAACACTAATTTAAGGACAATGATTGCTCATTGTATTGTACCAATCATCTTGTGATTTATCTACATATATATATATATATATCTCTTTTTGAACTTGCTGCTGGTATTGAATGTCTTGTGTGATCTTTTAGCTGGCAAAAAAAAGAAGAATTGACTGGTTTACTTCCAAAGACATCAGTTGAGTAGTGTGTGTTTTAGAGAGAGAGACCAATGCATGAAAAGGGTAGAAAGAGGACGAGTTAAAGAGACGTGGGTACAAGTCAAAATCAAGGATTTCTAAATCTTTGGACTTCCATTTGAGTATTTATTGTCATATCTTGATTGCTCATTATAAAGAGAGGGACACTTTGGATTCTAGGAAAACAGCAAAAGTTTCAGGCATTGGCGTTTGGTGGCAACCTAAACTCTCTCTTGGTGGGACCTCACCCTCTTCATAAGACTTGACTAATTGCCCACTAAGTTCTAAAACCGACAGCTAATATCAGGACAATGACAGTGACACCAAGCTCTCATTTTCTTATAAAATAATGTCTCTTTGTCACATCTGCAAGTCATAGTCCTCACACGGAGTAACATGTTCTACTATTTTATTATGATCATAGCAAAGTTTGTGACAATAAAACAGATGCCATCTCGTAGAAGTCTAGTTGTCAATTAGCTGTTTGTGTTATATAAACCCAAGCCATTAGTTTAATGGTAATTTAGGACAAGCCAGCCAGAGGTTGTTCTTGGGAGCAAAGATGATATAGTTTTTTTTTACTAAACATGTTCAAAATGACTTAAAATACTACAAAAAATTAAGTATCCAGCAGGCCCATTTGAAGCCCACAATAAAGCAATGTAAGGAGGGCCCAATTCAAGGCCCAATAAAGGATCCACCCCTTTGTTTGGGACCCTACAAGACTTTCCATTTTGGCCATTGAATAATGGAATGATAATGAAGAAGACCCTAGTTGGAAAAAAAGAAGTAGAACATAGAGAGTAGGAAGAAAGACAGTTGGAATATTGGGTTGTCAAATTAAAGTGTCCAACCACTTGAGACAAACAAATTAAATAAAGAGTTGGGTGTGTTGTATTGTACTCACATGTCCTTTCCTACAACATACAAATGAAACAAAGACAAAGAAGAAAGAGATACCCGGGAGAGAGAAAGAGAGTCTAATCTTAGTTTTCGTGACGAAAGATAAAATTAGAGTGTAAAATTAAAAATAAAATTAAGATTACTTTTGGGAGACAAATAATATGAGTGTGTGCTCTGATCTCTCGTGTTAATGCAAACCCTAAACACGTTCTATCGCGTTCTTTTTAATTGTCTATAATTTTTCATAATTATTATACTAAGAAATAAATGACAAATCAAATATTTAGGATATAAATAGCTGATTAACAAAAAAACTCTTAAATTATAGAATTATTAACAAACTCGCATTCAAACTATATTCGTTAACAAAATCACCCTTCAACTATGACTAGTTAACAAAACTACTGTAACGGCCCGGCCCGGCCCACACACTAGCAGGATCCGCGAGCCAGATCGTGCGGTTTCTACCACCGCCACGTGGAGCTTTCAAGGCCCTCTTCCACGTGTACTCACGATCTTCTTCATCCCTGGGGTAAGAGTTTTTGCCTCCCAAGTGATTTGAATCCAGGACCTCCAGAGCTTATGGTCAAGGGTCCCCAGTCACTTGTACCACTTGGGCTACAGTTCATTATAACTAAATGTTATATAGTATATGATTAGGATATTTGAATAGTCACGTCTTATTCCTCCAATGTCTCAAAATTAATTAAATAAATTACAAAAAAAGATCGTATTGACAGAGTTTTCCCATTTTGACCTTTCACGAAAAAAGGAATTTCCAAAATTTACCCCTTCCACTCGTTGCACTGCTTAGAGGGTCGCGTCTTCACCGTCCCGGACCTTAGAGGGCATGGCGTCTCTATTGGTGGGACCATGCAGTTATACTGCAGGCACAAAGAGCTGCTCAGAGGAATCTCAGCCGCCGGATTTATCTGAATCCCAGTTAGATAATTATGCTGCAGATACAGTATTTGTATATTAGCAGCTAACAACCGGTCCACGAAGCTCGCCGGAACTTGACCGGTGAACTGGTTGTTGTTCAAGTAGAGAATCTGTACCGTCGAGAAATGTTGTGAGATTGGACCGGATAGCATGTTGTGGCTAAGATCGACGATTGGGATCGTAACCTGCTCGGCCGGTTCGACTCTGCCTGTGAAGAGGTTTCTTTCTAGCTGCAGGTTGGTAATCGGGAAGGAGAAGACCTGACCGGGGATGGGGCCGGAGAATTGGTTCAAGCTGAGGTCTAGATAGTTCAGCCGGTTGAGGCTGTGTAGAAGGCGGTCTACGGTACCGGACAGCCGGTTCCAGGAGAGGGAAAGGTATTGCAGCGAGGGAGGGAGAGAGTCTGGACGTAGAGAACCAGACAGGTTATTGTGCTTCAAATCAAGCCGGGTTAGGGTTTGGGAGAGGAAGAATGGGACTGAACCGGAGAGGTGATTGTGGCAGAGAATGACGTTGGATAATGCCGGTAATCTTCCGACGGCGCGAGGGATTTCTCCGGCGAGCTGATTGTAGCTAAGATCAAGCGTCTTTAAGTGGCGCAACTCACCGAGATTGGCCGGAATCTGTCCGGTAATGTAGTTCCGGCTAACAGCCAGAAATCGAAGGTTCTTCAACACAGAAAGAGACGGAGGAAGACCGCCGTAAATACGACCAGGAACAACAGAAAACTCCGCCAGCTCAGAGAGCTTACCAATGGCCGGGTCAATTCGCCCGGTTAATCCCGGCGAACCGGCTCTTGGATCCCCGAGATTGAGCGCGACAACCTTATCAGAATCACAGTAAACTCCAGAAAACCCACAAGGATCGGAAGTGAAATCCCATGAAGCGAAAAAACTAGACCCGGGCATATCTTCCAAAGCCTTCCGAATCGATTGCAGAGCCAAGAAATCAATCGGATCGAGCATTCCGACGGCAAACACATCGCAATGCACAAAAAACAAAACAACGAAACCACAATGCTCCGCCCCAAAACCCCCTTCTTCCTCGCCATCGCCATTGCAGGTAAGACAAAAGAAGAACCAGGCGACAACAGCGTGTATATATCAAAAAGCAATTGGATTACTTTCTCGTGGGCAGAGAGTGAAAGCTTTTAATGGCGGACAGAAGGACGCAGACAAAGAAATAATAATGTGAGCAGATGAAGCAAAAACGAAATCTTAGCTTGAAGAAGAAGCAAGCGAAGGATTGGACTATTCCAATGGCTTCTCAGAGAAGACGGCAGTCGCCATGTCTACACACATAGTAACTACTTCACAGGGGACAGGGTTATCTTCTCCGATTATTTTATTATAATTATTGGGTCTTGCTTCGGGGCCAAACGGTTGTCCGAGCCGACGTGGAACACCGCAGCTTAGACCTAGATGACACGTGGCCAACCTTTTTCATTCAAATGATGAGCTGGATTTGGACCGGAGACTCTGAACAAACGACGTAACCTTCCGTCTAGGGGTAGAAACGTCATTACACAACCATTAAAAACTCTAAAAACGAAAATTACCATTTTGCCCTTCACGCTTTGAGTCAGCCTTTTCTCGAAAAAGAAGTGTTTTCAGGAAAAGTAGCTTTGGAAAACTACTTTCAGAAACTAGAATCAGTGAGAAAGAATCGGTCCCGGGAAGTGCAGGTATTAGTGATGCACCAACCCCAACAACCCAAGACATCTTAAAAATCTGTCACGGTTGAATAACTCACCATCTCACGTCTCTTTCATCCCCACCCATCCCTATCTAACACTTGCACATAACCCATCCATCACAATCCAGAACTCCTCCAACCATGCTGTATTTTTGTTATCAGCAATTACAGAGAGTCAACTTCGTTTCATCTAACCATTCATAAACAGACTTGAAAAATGAGCAAATGGAGAGAACTAGACACAAGCCTAGCTGAGCAAATTGAACATGCAGACTAACCAACAACCAAATCTTGTACCTCGTTCATGTTCTTGACCAGATTTGCATCGACTTGATCGAATCGATTCAAGGAACTGTCCCCCCAGCAGCAACAATCTTAGCCTCCAGCTGAGTTTGTTATTTGTACACCAAAATGAGCAACAAAGAATGATTTTAGCTTATTAGATCATTAAACAAACTATTATTGTTAACACTCACTGCAAACAGAAACTCCATCTTGTCCTTGAGTACAACCCACTCGTGTTTCAGTAGTTGCAGCCATTGTTTACACCTGCACAGAAGAAAATCATCTGAAACTCAAACACAGTCTGTGCATAACAGCACTGAATAATCTTTCTATTAAAATTTTTCGGCCATAAAGTTGTCTGATTGTGAGGCTGGCAAGGTTTCGTACGAGGATTAAACATTCATAGAAAGCATGGCATAAAGAATGGCGATAATCACCTTTCGACGTTCTTAGCCGCACAAAAAGTTTTGCAGGAAAGACAAGTATCTTTTATCCTCATTGCCCCAACGCTGTTAACAACGAGAATCGACGATCTAATCAAAAACTTCAACATCATTATACAACAAGCAACCAAAAAAAGCAATGCAATTTAGATGCTTTGTAGTGCCGAATCAAAACCTTGACTAATTTTCTAGAATCTTACCACCAAAACTGGCTTCCAACGCAGGGTTTGCGATGCACCAGCAGTGAATAAAGGTTTGTTTGGTAAATTTTATAAGAGGAGAGAGAAGTAAGGGTGTATGGCGGTATTGAAGTTTAGTATTCCATGTTGTCGACCGAGTTTGTGGAAAACTTTCAGGCTTGTGGTGTTCAATTACAGTATTCTGGTTGCTGTTTTTTGTGTTCTCCCTGGTTGTGCAGGATTCTAACAGAGCAGGCAAGGGAGGAAGAAGGAGTTCAACCCATCAGTTTGAGGCGGGAACAAAAAAAGATAGACAGCAAGTTGGAGTCTTTGAATTCATGGATTCTTATCTAATACACTCTCTTGGTGAAGGTAAGAGTGTTAGACGTAGTTATAGGCCTTTTTGTAAAGTCTTTTGAGTGTGGCACTTTTCTCAGCTTTATCCTTCATTGTTCTCTTTTTCAACACTGATTAAAAAAACTACTTTGATGGAGAGAAAAGACGATGGATATTTCTTTTACCTTTGAGAACTACCCTTGAGTTGATGAAGTTGAGAATCCATCTCTTCGAAATCGACAATGTTCTTCTCTCTGCCATAGAAATTGATTAACATAATTGCCCCAAAGCTTTTCCCAAAACAAGGCGAAACGGAGGATGTTTTATTTGGGAAGAATGAGAAACTCACAAAATCGTGGACACAGCTCCAATGATCTCAAGAGAGGTTTCAAAGAAGAGAGAAAACATGTCGAAAACAAACTTTGGAGTGCTCTCGTCTTGCAGTTTCTGTATCTCGAAAAACTGTTCGTCCAATATTTTCCTTTCAGAAGCAAAGACAAACACTGAATATCAACGTATCAAAGATGAACAAATCGAAAAGAATGATAGTAAAAAGCGCAATCAGATGGAAACTTAAGAGTTTCAATCAAAGCCAGCAAAAGAAAATCACTCTGGGTTAAATAAAGAACCTCCAAAGTTATGTCATTTACGTTAATTGTGATGAATCGGTTCTATCCCAACACCATCCACGAAATCATCGCTAGTTATTTAGACATAATCTCAACATCAACGACCAAATATGAACCAAACCAATCAAAGAGAAATAAAAATAAATGTGAAAAGATTGAAATTTAAGAGTATCAACCGAATTATCGCTAGTTATCCAAACAGAGCCCTTAAACTTGCCAGCTACTTCAGATCATGGAAAAAAAAAATTCACGAAATTTATTCTCAGACACATTACACAGAAATCAACGGCAGAAACAGAGGAATAGATGAGAAAGTAAAAAATTCAAGCGAAAGAGACCTACCTCAGCCCGCAGATACGCAACATAGTGGGTCCATTGCCGCTGCAACCGAGCAACTTCCATGGCGGAGGTAGAGAATTTCACAACCGAAAGAAAAGGACCCTCGAAGGCTCGAACTGAGAACTGAAATGGGTTGGCGCTCAAAACCCAGATACTGCTGAGTGAAAACAAAAAAATCGAATTTTTCTGATGAAAACAGAGGAAAGTTCTGAGCGCCAACTCCAAATGGCCGTTTTAGTAACTGACTTGCCATAAATTCAGATAACCATTTTCATATTGTTTGCATTGAGTAAACAAGACTATACAAAATAATAATGGTAAAATATATATTTATTATAATTTATTAAATTAATTATATCAATATTTTTTCAATACGTATTTTTTAAGAGAATACACCTTGCAATACTCGTATAGCAGGCCTCAACTCAACTCTTGCAATATATCCTCCAACTTTAGAACAGTCGTCCGTTTAGGAATTCTGTGCACCGCACGTGGAACGGACAGTCTCCACCCATAATTGTCCAGCTGATCCAACGTGTCTAGTACCACGTAAAACTGTACCAAACGGACAACTATTGTTTTTAGATCGGCCGTCCGTGGTAAGCAAACAGACAGTGATCGGCCGTCCAACATGATTTGATTTGTTAAGTTTTTAATAGTTTAAGATTTGAATTGTTAGGATTGATAGTTTAAGATTTAGTTTAAAAAAAAAATTTAGGGTTTAAATTAATAAAAACCCTAATTTTAAAATGTGCATAGAACCTTGAAAAACCAACTAATAATGTAAGCTCTTTTATAAATATCTAATTCCTCAAGTAGCAATCAATCGCGTAATTATTCATTGAAGATTTGCGATGATAAAAAACATTGATAAATAATAAGAAAAATCCTGAACTATATGATCATTAAGAAAATCGGTCATACACTATATTCGTTAACAAAATTACTCTTAAATTATCAACTGGTTAACAAAACAAACTCAGTGGGCTCTTGTTCTCGTGAACAGACTTCCATTCTCGAACATTTCACTTAAAATACTGGGAACGGAAACCCAATCTCGAGAATGAGAGCCCATTGAGATTTGTTCTATTAACAAACAGATAATTTAAAAAAAAAATTTGTTAACAAATATAGTCTAAAAGCGATTTTGTTAATGACCTTATAATTCACGATTTTTCTTATTATTTACCCTACACACATAATATCCGCGCGACATCTTCCTAGACCCTAAGAAGTAAACAAATATATGAATTTAAGTAGATTATATTAAAAAAAAAATATATAACTTGTTACTAATACTCGTTCCTTTCTTATATATATATATATACAAACCTCAAAATAAATTACCACTCTAATTTTTATCATTCTTAATCAATATTTGACCCAAAAAAGACGTAAATCTTCAGTCTCCTAACGTGGGTTTCAGATCGTTTATCGCTTCATATGATCAAACGACTCGGTCGGGAGCCAGTTCTTCGTGGAAAACTTTACGAGTTCGAGTTTTCTTCATGCACTTTACGTAGCTAAGATCGCCTTCTAGAAGCCGAACAACCTGCATTTCATGTATATGAACAAAAATGGTACTGTAAGAGGATGTTTCATAAAATTCTTTTTGGAAAGTTTAAGAAAAAAGACGAATAACGGAACTTGCCTGATTCATTCGAGGTCGACGCATCGATGAATGCTGTATGCATGAGGAAGCAACCAGAAGGAGAAGATTCATTTCATGTGAGTTGTAATCTGATAGAACAGGATCAATCAGTTCCGTAATTGCATGTTTCTTCAACAATGGCTTTGCCTATTACAGCATAACAGTTAGAAATCAAACACATTCTGAACAAAAGTACGAAAAACAGGTCACCGAGATTTTACGTAGAAAACTCTAATAAGAAAAAACTACGGGCAGTGAAGAAATTCACTATATGAAAGTCAAATATGAATGAGTTATGCGACTCAAACATTCATTCATAACGATAAATTGGAATTTTCAATTGAGATTCATAATGAAGATTCGTCGGCCTACTAAATAAAAATTCAGTCACCAAACTCTAAGAATACATTCATTTATCTATTATCAGTTATGAACAAAAAAAAAAAAAGACATTTACCCACAAAACAAGGCTTTGCTTGGAGTAATCAAGAGCTCGTCGTCCAGTGAGAAGTTCCAGTAGAAGTAACGCCGAAGGCAAAGATGTCTGTTTTCTCGTCGACTATTCCGTGAAGTAAGTACTCTGGAGCCAGATATCTGCAATGACAATATATGAAGAAACTAAATGTTAATGTAAAGTCTTTGGTGAAGCACGAGAGATGGGAAAAGATTGAACGAATACAAACCCGAAAGTGCCTTCGAATTTAGACACTACGTGGTGAGTCCATTGCTCTGGTAGCCACTTTGAGAGGCCGAAATCGCAGATCTAGTCAATAATCAGTTGCCAATCATGTAGAAACAGCTACATTATTAACTTGATCGATGTCTAACTGAACATCAAATAATAGGAAAAATCGACACCATTAGAAAAATACTCGAGATTTGCCTGATGAAAATTTCAAAGAAAAATGAGACTGTATACGTATAATTTAAGACCGAGTTGTGGGAATGATTGTCGTAAGCTATTGTAAAAATGGGCTAGATCCCACATATGGATTATGAGACGTACAAAAAAGTTAATTGTTAATCTTAAAAGTTGAAAAATTATTAGGAAATGGACAAAATTTAATGTCTAGATAGTGTAGCAGGTGGAAGTGTGATATAAACAAATGAAACAAATATATTCAAAGACGAAACTTCAAAGTCGACGGGCCAACGGGACAATACCGAATAAGACGTGCACCGATAAACTTAGACGAAGAGTACCTGAGGCTCCAAGTTTTTGGTGAGCAAAATATTTGCAGCCTTGATGTCTCTGTGAATAATTCTCCTTTGACAACTTTGATGAAGATAGAGTAAGCCCTTGGCTGTTCCTACTGCAATTTTATACCTATTCTCCCATGTCAGCTTCTCTTTTGCACCTGTTCAAACAGACCATCATGTGCTATCCAGGGTGGTCAATCGGCCAACAGCCGACGAGGCCGACTTATTTTTAAGCCTCCCTTGCAAATTTTATAAGAACGACGCGGCATTGAAGTTATAGTACCAGTTAGGCTTAAGAGGTCCAAGGCCAGCGGGATCAACCTCCGACCACCTAAATTAAGGAGGCCCCGAGCCTTGATCAACTCTGAGGCGGCCTGGCCTATATGTTGAAGACGCTAATATACTATTTCTGTATTTTTTTGTTTAATTTTCTTCCCCAAAATCTATATGAAAACCTTAATTGTCAAGATATATAAAAGAACAAATAGACTAACCATAAAGCATGGAAGCCAAGCTTCCTCGAGGCGACAACTCAAGAACTAAATGCATTCCTCCTTCAACTCCATAGCCAATCAATTTAGTAATGTTTGGATGATTTAAATGAGCCATTATACCAAGTTCTTGCAGAAAATCTGCAACAATCTCATCCGGGTTTCCCGGGTCAGCCGTTTGATAGCCACCAGCTGTTTATGGCTGAGACAACCCTTGTAAACCTCTGCATAACCTCCCTTACCAATAAGATTTTCTGTCACAACAAAATTTTATCAGCAATTCTAATTGAAAATAACAAAAATAATAAAATATCACAAAATTTTCATCTGGGTTTTGCTAAATCAATACAAACCATGGCTGAAATGGTGAGTTGCAGATTGAAGCTCTTGAAGGGAGAAGTTCTTCCATGGTAAATTGAAATGGCATAAATTGTCGTCAAAGCGAAAGCTAAGTCCTAAACTCTCCCTCATACTGTTGCTTAATCTTCTCGAGAGCTTGAAAACACTTGGACTTTGCAATTTATCAGCAGATTTCTTGGATTTTGTTCTAAGAAGTTTGAAAAATTCACTCAGATAAGAATTGGGTTTAGAATCTCTTGAACAAGTGGATTCAGATTCCGAGCTGCGAAAGTAGTCTTCCAGAACTCCAACAGGAGAGGATGAATCCACTTTCTCCTTCATATTTCAGTTTACCACAAATCTAGAAAGAACATAAGCAAAAACGAACAGGCAAGTGAGAATGAGAAAAACTATGAAACAAAATGAGAAGATAAAGTGACACCATAACAAGTCATAGGCGACAATCGACGTTAGACCACAGTTTGACTGATGAATAATCAAGAACGGCAATAGAAAATTAAGAGACCGACCCATGAACCTAGGAAAAATCTTGAGAGAAATGTGATAATGGTAGAAAGGCAGCAATTTAAAATGAAACCCATTACCAGAAACTGAAAGCAGAGAAGACAGCTGAGCTCCAACCCAGGTTCACAAAAACTCAAGAAAAGACACGAGATGAAAAAAAAAAAGGAAGAACCGAGAAACCCGGATCAGAGCCGAACAAGTAAAGAGAACCCATATAGTGAAGGAGCTAACCAGTGAAGAAGAGGAAGCTGAAAGGTTTTCAAGTATGGCCGATGAAGTCCAGGGTAGAATTAAAAAGACGCCATTTTTGGGGCAATGTTTTGGAGAGAGGAGGAAGAAGAAGAGACCAGAGAAACGGATCCATTTTCGTTTACTCCGACCTCTTCAAATTCCCCATTCGCGGGTCGCATGCATAAATATCCATTCTCAATTAATCGCTCATCATTTGCGAGTAAAAGGTTGTTTTTCCTTCAAGCAGAATTGTATAAAACTTACGTTTGAGTTCAGACACTATAATGAGGTTCGTATTCACAGATACGATGCCTAAAGCTAGCAACTTTGAACAAAGCCACCAACTTTGAACAAAGCCACCAAAAAAATCCAAACTTTATGATTATAAAACCAAGCATAACAGTATTCTTGACAATCACATATACATGTTTGGTAATTATCCATGAAGAATATCAGTCATGAGTAGAGTCATTTTTCACCCACAAATGAAGACATTATTCCACCTAATTACTAATTAAGACAAGGAAATGAACTGAGATTAGAGTATACGCAACGTTGTTTTTTGGTTTTTGTCATTTCAATTTATTTGTATATATTCTATCAATTCAGCTAGGGTGTTCAAAACTGATTTGAACCCGCAAATCCAACCATCGAACAAATAAATTTATGTAATGAGCAGAAAAAACGAGTAATGCTATAAATACATTAATTTTATACTAAATACCCATTGTATAATGGTATGAGATTAGAGTATTTAACCTGAAAATGGAGAAAATTAATAGGGTTAATCCCACCTTCATAGAAGGGGGTTGGTGGTAATTTATAAATGTGAGAAAAAGTCTCACTATTTGAGCTAACTTTTGGGGTTGAGAAGACCGAACACCACTAACACTATTCCGATCGAACAAAACTCGTAGAGAGCATTGAAGAGAAAAATCTAAAGTGAAAGGGTTAGCAACTTGTCATCGTTGTCGAACAGTGAAGAGAGAATAAAATTCTAACCTGAAAGGGTTAGCCACTATCGTCGTTATTGAACAGTGAAGAGAGGAGAAAATCTACAGTGAAGAGAGAATAAAATTCTAACCTGAAAGGGTTAGCCACTATCGTCGTTATTGAACAGTGAAGAGAGAATAAAATTCTAACCTGAAAGGGTTAGCCACTATCGTCGTTATCGAACAATGAAAAGAGGAGAAAACTCTAATGTGAAAGGGTTAGCCACTATCGTCGTTATTGAACAGTGAAGAGAGAATAAAATTCTAACCTGAAAGGGTTAGCCACTATCGTCGTTATCGAACAATGAAAAGAGGAGAAAACTCTAATGTGAAAGGGTTAGCCACTATCGTCGTTATCGAACAATGAAAAGAGGAGAAAACTCTAATGTGAAAGGGTTAGCCACTATCGTCGTTATCGAACAATGAAAAGAGGAGAAAACTCTAATGTGAAAGGGTTAGCCACTATCGTCGTTATTGAACAGTGAAGAGAGAATAAAATTCTAACCTGAAAGGGTTAGCCACTATCGTCGTTATCGAACAATGAAAAGAGGAGAAAACTCTAATGACTGTCGCGCGACTGGGAAAAGAGTCTGCCGTTTGTGAAGAACAGTGAAAGTTCAAAGTAGGAATCTTAGTTTCAGCCGGCGTCCGAGAAGACACCGTCTACAATCGAGACCGGAGAAGCGTATTCGTGGAAGCTAACGAGAAAGCTTGTTGAGGAAGCCTCGATAGTTACCTGGTGAGCGCTTTGTGAACTGAAGGTGTTCACTGTGTTACTGTGAACAGAGGCAAAGATGAGTCCAACCACTGCAACCCGAGAAGAGATTCTGGACGATCGTCCAAGAGCCAAGTCAGAGAGGTGTGTTGTCGCCGTCGGACGAAATAGGAGAACCGCTGAGGATACTCCGATCACTGAAATTTCCTTGAAGATTTAGATGACGTTTTTGGGAATTGAAAATATCGTCATCGTGGTTTAAATGTTTTTAAACATGATCAGCATTAGTTGCTAAGATGGCCCATCATGGACATATGTGAAAAAGGAAGATTTGAAGATTTGTTTCCTTGCACCAGAATTTCTTTGAAGATGAAGATTGTCAGAATTCATTGTTTTAGATTCGCTTTGAGTTGGGCCGAGTAGTCCATTAGATCTCTCATGTGGAATTCGTGTCAAGGTGGAGATTGTTAGAATTTGATGTGACTCGAATTCTATACGAGCTAGACCGGTTAGGCCCATGTTCGAAATCTCTTTACAGTTTTATTTTCTCTATAAATTCATGTAAGCTAGAGTTGCAAAACTCGCGGTTGTATTTCTATTTTCATAGTAGATTTGTTCTTCTGTATGTGGTTTTTCTCGAAAGCTTTTTTCCACGTAAATCTAGTGTCTGCCGTTGTATTTCTTTTTTCGATTTCTCGTTCGATTTTTCAACCCCAAAAAGCTCAAAAAGTGAGGTTTTTCCTCATACTTATAGACTACCATCAAGTTCCTTCTACAACCGATGTGGGACTAACCCTAACAATCTCCCCCTTCACACATCGGGCCTTGAGTCGGATAACCATTAACCCAGTTTCTCCCGACTTGGGTGAAGACTTGTTAGTAGCCTGAGCTCTGATGCCAATTATTGAAAAATCAAACGATAAATCGAAAAAAAAAATACGACAAGAGACACAAGATTTACGTGAAAAAACCATTTCGGGAAAAAATCACGGACAGAAGAACAAATCTACTGTGAAGATCGAAATACAACCGCGAGTTTTGCGACTCTAGCTTACATGAATTTATAAAGAAAATAAAACCATAATGAGATTCCGAACATGAACCTAACCGGTCTGGCCCGTATAAAATTCGGGTCACTTCAAATTCTAACAAAAATGTGGTAGAAATGATAGCAAGTACCAAAATAAGAAAGATGATACGGAAATTGGAAGAAAATGTAAAGAGGAAGTTAGTTTGGAGAGAGTTGTAATGATTTTAAAATACCTTGCAATCTAATTCTTCATCATTGTCTTCTTTCATAAATATGAGTTGTAATGCATAAAAATGTGGTGTGACATGTTTAACAAGTAACAAAATTTAGAGTATATGTTCTTCCTCTTCCTTCCAATTCCACCCATTTGAAGGTAATAGACTTGTCAGTTCCTCAATTAATTGACACAAGTTATCGTATCGGGTCACCGTAGAATCACATTTCTACGCTGTGTTATAAATACATGCAAGTCTTCTTCGATCTGATAATCTTCTTCGATTACAGATGTAAATCAGATTCTGTTCCTTGGGTTGTAATGTCGGAGGTAAAACACTTGAAAAACTCCATATTTACAGTCTTCTGAAATGGAGTCATCGTCTTCCCCAAGCTGAAAACTATGGTCTGAGAATCTGCAGATATTTCCGATGAACATCACGGGATTGGGTGGGAGCGTAGAACTTTCTGCTCACGTTCAACTTTCTTACGAGTTGGAGTTCCTACGGTGAGCGAAAGATCGTAAATTTGGAAATTTGAACGCATGATCGTTGACACCCTATCAGAATCTACAAGAGTGGCCGAGTCCAACTCCGGCGACGTCTTAGGAGACGACGATTCAAGTTTCCCTCGTTTCAATGATAGAGTTGAAACCATCAAATCGAAAGTTTTGGAAGAAAAGAAACTATTGAAAACAAACCAAAAAGGAAACAATAAAATAATAGATAATGAGATTTATTTGAAAAATTCGGCAAAAATATGTGACGAAAAAGAGAAATAATAATTAGAAATCGGTACCATGAGTTTTGCGACTTAAACATTAATATATTGAGAATACATAAAATCATAATATTGATTTACGGATCACACCGAATTCTAACAGAAACCGTAGTTCCAACTTCTATAGCGACAGCAATGCAAACAAAGTCCGACCGATTTCATGAATGCCAAAATTATGAGTAGAGGTGTCGTAAAAGGAGTTCTTGGAAGCCACTAGTGTGGACGGAATAGCATTTTCCACTATAGATAAACTCGGAAGATACAAAAATTGACAACATTAGGACCCATGGATAGATTGAAATTAAGTAAACATAGTAAGGTGCTAAATAAGAAGCCCCTAGTTTTTGTTTGGTCAAACCCTAAATTTGACAACAATTGTCCTTAAAAGCCACCTGAAACTAATAGTTATGACTACTAAAAATCAAAACTTTATGTGACGTTTGATCTTAACCCAACAAAATATAAAGACCCATCACTGAAATCTAGACCATAATCATAAATTGAGAGAGCAACTCTCTCTCTCCTGATCTCTCTCCCATAATTCCCTAAGATCCTTCTCTTCCTCTCAATGTCATCTCTCTCTCTCTCTCTCCTGTATTTTTTTGATTCAACCATTTCTAACCTCTCCCTAACCCTCCTCCAAACCAGCCTAACAATGGCTGTCACTCTCTCTCCCCGTTAACAATCTGATCATATCCACCATCATTTTTCTACCCTCTCGAGCAGGCCAGAGATGGCCTCCTGCAACAGCCTCCTCCGCCACCTTCTCCACTTCTCCATCCTCCTCCTCTTCCATGTCACCCCCTCCGTCACCGCTCCAGCCATCCGGCAAGGCGCCGTCATCAGGAAGCCCTCCCCTGACTTCCCCGTTTTCCGCGAAGCTCCGGCGTTCCAAAATGGTGGCTCATGCGACGGAAACAGAATCCACATTGCAATGACGTTGGATTCAAACTACCTCAGAGGAACAATGGCGGCCGTTCTTTCCATTTTGCAGCACTCCACCTGCCCGGAAAACGTCGAGTTCCATTTCCTCTGGGCTCGCTTCGAGCCTCAAGTTTTCTCCACTATCAATTCCACCTTCCCTTACCTCAACTTCAAATTCTACCGCTTCGATTCCAACAGGGTTCGAGGCAAAATCTCGAAATCCATCCGGCAAGCTCTCGATCAGCCGTTAAACTACGCTCGCATCTACCTCGCCAACATTATTCCGACCGCCGTGAAGAGAGTGATTTATCTCGACTCTGACGTCGTCGTAGTTGACGATATCGCCAAGCTTTTCGAAGTCGACATGGAGGAGAAAGTGGTTGCCGCCCCAGAATACTGCCATGCAAATTTCACAAAATATTTCTCGGATTTATTCTGGACAGACAAAGTTTTAAGCGACACTTTCAAGGGTCGAAAGCCGTGTTATTTCAACACCGGAGTGATGGTGGTGGACGTCGATAAATGGAGACAAGGCGGGTACACAGAGAAAGTGGAAGAATGGATGAATGTGCAGAAACAGAAGAGGATTTATCATTTGGGTTCTCTTCCTCCATTTTTGCTGGTTTTGGCCGGGAATATAAAAGCTGTTGATCACAGGTGGAATCAGCATGGATTGGGCGGAGACAATCTGGAAGGAAAGTGCAGGAATTTGCACCCGGGTCCTATCAGTCTTCTTCATTGGAGTGGAAAAGGGAAGCCGTGGTTGAGGCTTGATTCTAGAAAGCCATGCACCGTTGATCATCTGTGGGCTCCATACGACCTCTACCGTTCATCATCTCACTCTTTGGACGAATGACCAAGATTACACCAAGGAAGAGAGAGAGAGAGAGAGAGAGAGAGAGAGAGTTTATATATAAGAATATTCTTTAAATGAATTAAGGGAATGATTAATGTAGAAGATCAGAGCATTAGGGAAATACCGATCATGTTATTGGCTTGCGGGGTAAGTGCCTTTTTTCTTCCTTTGATTCATTCTTCTGATCAAAACCAAGAACGAAATTTATATAAATTAAAAGTATTTCTTGAAAAAGAGCTGCACTTTTGTTTTTTTGTTCGAGGAGCCATTTGTTTGTTGTCTTCGAGCTACTTTAATGGAGGCGAAGGAAGAAAAACCTCGAAGAAAACCATGGGCAATAGCCTTCTGAGCTAGCTCCATCCATGGCCAAAAGCTTGTTTATAAATATATGCATATATAAAAAGTGTATTCGATACAAAGAGGGTTAGTTCTCTGTTGAATCATTATAGTTTTGTTCTGTAATTTCTTCAGAAGTTTTCTTGTGCATGTAGACTCCTCGTAGCTTCCTTCACCTTCATGCCTTCTTCCCCGTCTTTTGTTTCTGCTGATTTCCCACCCACCATTTTTGCATCTTCTGGTTTTTCTTCCCTAACTCTTCGCCATGAACAGTGAACTCGTGAGCAGGTTTCTTTGCCCTTTCCAACTGACTTCTTCCAGAAGGGCAGTCCAGGCTATGAGCTCCTCCTCGAGGGTTTGTGCCTAAAGTCACCCGTTTACGACCTACAGCAATAAGGCTGTTCGTGACGAAGGAGAAGAGCCTCTGGCAAATGCCACGAGGCTTCAAATTTTCACTATGCATCGAGTTTCCTAAAATGCTAAAATATTGAAACAAGAGTTCGCAATTTGATGGGTTATGCATGGAATTTTACTTTACGTGGTATACCAGAACAAGAAAAGAATAATACTTACGTATACATTATAGTTATCATGCTATACCAAGATTATACGTATAAATAAATAAATATACACCCCATCTGATGTAGTGTGCTTGACAAAAATCCGCAGTTACGACCAAGATATTACAAATAAATCATACATGCATATGTTATCAGACCAATGTAACTTCGATTTTTGATAGCATTTGTTCATAAAATTGATATTCCCACAAGCTAATCACAAAATCAACAGCCAGAGAACCATGCAAAATGTGGTTTTGTCTGTAAATGGGAAAAGAAGAACAAATATAAAACTAGTTCATCCAAATTCCTGCTCTGCTTGGCTCCATCTACATCACACTCTTCAACCTCGAAACTCAACTTCATCTACGGCGAGACGAATGACGATCACATCCGAGAAAAATGCATCACAAGCATTGATGAAAGCTTAACCAAGGAATATGAGAAAAGGAAACTAAAAGTATCTAAAAATGGAAAGAAAGATCCAAGCTGAACCTGGAGATGGACCTCTGTTTGTGTTGTGCATTCTGAAAATGTTCCTCCCAAGCATTAAATTTCTTAAGTTCCAACTTTTTTTTTTTTGGTTCATATGCTTATCCCTGGCTCGGAAGTGGACTCTGCAACTCGAGATTCGGCTGCAGATAATGCGAGGAGCCGACCCTTTTGAGCGCGAGGAGGAAGATGCTTTGTGTGTTTTCTCGATCCGTTGGTCCAGGGTAAGAAGACACCAGTTCCTCCTGGGGGAAGCTTTGACGGACTCGTCACCATGGGGGGAATGGGAGCAGCTAACATTACAACGGGTGCATGAAGAACTCCCCATGCAGGCATTACAGCCATTGGCTTGTATGCATTGGGAGCTCCGTTATTACCGATGCGTATCCTCCACTTGGATGACTTGGCTGCCATTGAGCCACGGCAGATGCCGGTGGGGAGTTTTTCGGTGATTGACACTGATTGGAGCAGTCTGGACGGAGCCGGAAGAATGTCATGCTGACCCTCTGTTCGGAGTCGGACACATGACAGTGCGAGCCATGTCACCGCTATTTCCCCTCATGACTAGAAGAGACCTATACATTACATTATGTTCAATAGTGAATTGCAATTAATCTCTTGCAGTGATTTCAGAGCGTTGAAGGAATTAGAAATGGTGAAATAGTAGTGAAGTACATACCCTTCTTTCAGTGAGAGCATTAAGGGCCCCGTATAGTTGCCATCATCATCGCAGATGAGGCTGTGACCAAAAACCATCGTTGATTCGGAAAGAAAAAGAGACGAGATCGGATGGTCCAAATGAGGCGGCTTCTGAAACGGCTGTGAATGCTCTCCCTATATCGAAAAAAAGAGAATCATTTTAGTTTTCTGTCATAAGATCATAGCAAACAATCCAAAAAACTTGGAAATATCGGAATAAAACATCGAAAAGGACCTCCTCGAAGAAGCTGATAATGCAGCCATTTGGTCTTTTGTATTCTGGGATCAGATGCCATTGGACTAGGTGATCAATCACAGATTCAAGAAAAGGTGGAATTGGCTCTATGTTACCTGTAAACATTGGAGAGTCTAATCAAGCTTTTGAACAAGGAATTATGATATGAAGTTCATAATTAAGATCCTACTAATCCAATTACAGACCATCAATATCTTACTTGTCAGGCCATTGCACCCTTCTTCCTCTTTTATCTGTCCAAAAATTGGAACCCCCAGTTGGATCAGCTCTCTCCTATTACCCTTTACTTTTTGGTTAAACAAAATATATGTCTCCCCTGAATTCATTGAAGAACATTCAGTAAAATGCCAATATTTTAGTCAAATTATAGCAAATTTAACAACAGAGATAGGAAAAACATTCACCTGAGAGTTCTCCGTTCTGGCCAGCAGATCGGAGGTCATTCACAAAGTGATTCAGCTTAGAGAACTCTGAACTGGTAAAAATGTCCTCGTATAACTTCAACCCTTTCACAACATTCACCTATCAGATGGAAGGTATCTGAGAATTAGTGACGGCTAGCTCTAATCAAGATCAAACTAAGGCCAAAGATTGAAGAAATGATGTCAAACTGTAAAAGAAAGAACATGCCATGTGCCCTTTGATTGGCTCCTTGGCTGAAAAACCTTTTGTCAACTTGATTTGGGAAGGACGTGATTCGCAGTCTTCGTGATTATCGCATACGTCTACGTTGACAGAAGCTGGCTGCAGGCCAAGAGATCCTGCAGGAAGACAGGCATGTCAGACCAGAAACTTTCCTATCTACTCTGTCTGAAACATCTGCTCAAGAACACCGCCATGGGAGCAGAGTTTGCAAAGCATAGCAAAGGGAAAAAAATAGTTTAAAATAAACTTTGATCTCAAGTTTATTCGACTGTTCGAAAAGCCAGCTCCATGGTCGGCGCATGCTCGGTGTGATCATGGAAAGAATTGCTATTTTAACAGTTGACAGGTAGAAACATGCAAAAAGACAGAAAGCAATTAAGATACTCTAATATTTTTACAAACAGAGAGCTCGGCCTTTTCATCCATGGCCATTAGCAGGTGTTTGGGGCCGCCGTGAATCAGCCAGGTGGCCGGTGGGAACCCCAACCAACAGCAATTCATCCTTGGTTATTTCATGCCACCTAGTGACTACCAGTCAAACGTTTTCGTAAGCTAATTAATTGTGGCAAATAAAAGAAACCAAACGCAATCCCTGATGTCATCAACCACATAATCAACGTCTGTGATCGCACGCCGTCTTTTGCTTCGTCGCGGTTTGGTCTTGCAACAGCTGAGACATACAAAATGAATTTGTCTTCCTTGAAAAATCACATCAGTTAATAGAGAACGTTGAATTCAAAACCCAGAAAAAAAAAGGTATATTCTGGCCTTGGATTCTGGATCTGGTGGAGAAGGAAAGTGTTTTCTGTTGATTCCCGGGACAATCGGAGGAAAATGTCTCATTAATTGAACAGACGGAATCAACATTGTCTTGGGAGAAGGAGGAGGAAGGAGGAGGCGGCTGAGGCGGAGGAGAAGGAGGAGGTAATTCTCAGAACGAAAACGATTCAACTTTGCCCATCAAATGACCAAAACCCATCATGTATTTCATTGCTAAACCAGAGAAAACGAGAGATTTAGTCGACTCTATTTACCACAGAAGACGGAGATCATGGTTTCTTAGAAATTTTTGTTTAAAAAAAGATTGCCGGAAACAGTAAAATCCATGCTCACCAAATTTTCTTATGAAGAACTGTCCTTACCTGTATCGGTGACCTCGCTTTCCGGTGTATCGTCGTCTTCAAGAACATCCTCGACGGCGGCGTTTTCATTATTTTCTATTACTGTTTTTTCAATTTTCAGTTCGCCGTCCATATTCTCATCCAAACGCGCCTCGATTTTGTCAACTTCCTTAGTGACCTCTATGATCTCTTTTTCACTCATTATCTCGTCCTTGTCCACCTTCTTCGTCGCCGGTACCTTCGGAGCTCCATCGTCACATCAGCAATCGAATGATACTTCTGCATCTGCAACACCGGAATCCAATTCAACCTCCGCCGATGAATAGCGGCGAATACGCTCGCATACTCCGATCCTCCGTCGCTGAGCTGCGCCAAATGACCGCAGAGAACGTCGATGATCGCGTTGGCAGCGGCGAACTCGCCTCGAAACCAAGCGAGGATCGCTTCCTTGGCCATCATACCAGTGGCCATTGCCTGGCCTTCGAACGGCAAAGCTTGATCGGTCAGCGACGTAGGCACAACAGCCATCGGCATTTGGAAGTCCGAAAGCCAGAAACCGGTGTCTATGTTCCAACGTTTCGGCCCAAAATTTCGGATCTTTATCGGATTCCGTTTAGTTGGCGGCGGAAAGAAGAATATCTCGGACTTCCACTTAGAGAGAGAGAGAGAGAGAAAAGTTGTTCCTTTTCCCACAGGCCTCCGAGTTGATGTTAAATACTAGAGAGGGCGTGGAGCTCTGGGTCCACCAATGTGGGGACAACGTAATGACGTGGCAGCATGTGGAGTGATGACGTGGAAGTACAAAATTAGATAAATAGGCTTATTCGACGTACAAAAACCATGTAAGCCTCGTATTACCATGTTCGATACTGATTTGAAGAGTGGAAGCCCCTTTTAATTATAATTAATTAAATTTATAGAATATGGCTCTTAATTTTTCGGAGAAAGAGAAAACAGAGGAATATAATTAAAAAAAATAAAAAATCAGAGTATAATTAGCCGAACCGGTCAAATCCGATTCGGTCCAATGATGGGTATTTCGGGAAAAAAAAAATGAATAAGTGAAAAAACGTTACTTTTTGACGAAAATTATGACGGTAAGGGAAGAGCCATATTACCCATTATCAATACATTTAGGTTGTTCTTGCCTATTATCAAAATTTACGGTATAAATTGCTCATTTCATGTAGTTGTAGGGGCCAAATTACACGTTACCTTTATTTTAAAATAAACCCTTAATAAAATTATAGAATATGATCTTAATTTGGGTGACGTGACAAAAGTAGAACGTTGCTAGGCCAGGGTTGGTCGGTAGCTTTTCCAAATGACACGTCATTTACTGCCAACGATCAAGACATTGCCACGTGGATAGAAGAAGGAAAAGGAAATAGGGCTTGGAGAATGGAGGGTGGGTAGTTGGGTGCGAGCGCCCTGCCCCTCCCAGCCGTCCATCTTCTGGCTACGTGGACGGTGATCAACGTTGTACTAATTTCATTTCTTGTATAATATTTAGAAATAAAATAATATTTATTTTAAAATAGAATGGTGGGTGGCAATGGCAATGTCGTTGTTATTATAAAAACTAAAAAGAGGAGGAACATACATTCTTCAATTAATGATTCTAAAGTCTCTAAATTATAAACTATAAATTATTAATTAAACCCATTTTATTTATTTTTGGTGACTTTGTAATGGGTAGTGGTGACATTCTCAACTTTAAAATGTCACAACTTTTGTTACCGGTATTAGAATTTTTCGTACAAGAAATCAAATCAAAGCTTTCGCAGAGGGCACGATTTGTCTCTGGTAAACCTGAGACCAACTTTTCTTGGGTCCAAAATCAAACGTTTCGGCCCTCAAACTGGCAGTTCAGTATTTTGTTTAATATTTCATGCTTTATTTAATTTTATTAGAATTTACTTAATCGTCAGTATTTATTTTGGATGTAATTTGAAATTAGACATCTTTTGCATTATTGAAATTTCGTTTTGAAAAATTAGGATTTTTGATTTCTCTTTAGAGATTGTTTGTTCGTTCTTTATATGCTGCGTCACTTAGCCTAAAATTAGTATCATTTCTAGATCTACTTAATCTATAAAGATATAAATTATTAATTTTATGAGTGATTAAAAATAATGTATTTTTTATTTACTTGAAAACTAAAAATTAAAGAGTAAAATCCATCACTCCATTGACTCTTCTATTAAGAAAAAGTCAAAGGTGCACGTTAACCGATAGTTGTTGACTCACCAAATCCATGGAATCTTGTTTTAATTAATATAATATTTTTAATTTAAAAAAAATAATTGAGTTTTTTTTTTTTTTAAGTTCCAATTTTTTATGTAATTATTCAACAAAGCTTTTAACAGTCAAATAAATTAAATAATTATTTATAATTTATTTTAATTATAATATTAATTGATGAGTGTCACGTAATAATCTAAATATTAAGTATTACTCTTAATACGGTAATCACATAAAAAATTATAGAATTTAAAATATAAAACGAGTTTAAAAAAATGCAACTCGAGCTAGAAAAAGACATTTTGACATTAAACAAACCAAAATTGTACTTATTTTTGTAAGCAAATAGCAATTGTAGTATGTCACTCAAAACTTCAACCCTTTTGAGAATTAATTTAGACTCAAAATGGAGCATAATTTAATGGAGCATGATTGATGACCGAATCTCATAATATTTTATTTACAAAAATAAAACTATGAATTAAGAACATTTTAATCAACATACCAAAACTATGTACTTGTATTACACATCCCAACATCATTAAACAAACAGAAACAAGTTTACTATTGAAACATGCTGACCTTAAACAAGTTATCGAAGCCGGGAAAAATGGAGTCTTTCACTCTCTTTTCACCAATGTGGCCTTTCCAAATCCAATTTTAGATGAAGTTGTTCGAATTCTGTTTCCGGCGCGACTGATGTAATTCGAAAACTTATCTTTCGAATCGTCTTTACTCGTCGCGTCGGAGGGCTTATCGATCTGTTTCTCGCCGCCGATGTCTGACGTACTCCTCCTTATCTTAGCCTTTGCTTTGTTGATATAATCTGTAAATTTATCAGCCTTCTTTCTCGGAGGCTTTCACTTTTGGCTCTATTTTGCTCTCTTCTGTTGTTTTCTTGATCTGGACGCCAGAGGGTGGTGGTGGGTTGCTCAGAACCGGAGTTTCTTGCTCGGTCGTCTTGGATTTGGGTTTGCTGTCAGCAACTTTGGCTGGAGTGATCGGGAGTTGCAGAGGTGAATCTTTTCCGGGCACTGTTTGGATTTTCCGGTGAGGAAAGTTGTGTTGCAGAAGGGTCTTGACGGGGTGGGGAAGAGAAAGGGAGATTTTTTTGGAAGTCTGCGAAAGCGTTGAGAATTTTCTTGCAAACCATGTTGGAGTTTGCGGAAGTAGAGCTCTTCTCCATGGGTTCCAAGTTCAATGGCTGGAAGGGCTGTCGAGATTGGTATTTAAAAACAGATTTGATCACTTTTTCTGGTGTGAAATCAGATGATGAAAATGTTGCTAAGATTCTCAATAAATGCGAAGAAAATGGCTTCTTTTTCTCTGTTTTCCAGCTGATTTGATGGCTGGAAAGAAGAGAATCACATTCTCAACTCAGTTGTCTTCGCGAACATCCATCTAATCAGTAAGACTGCTTAAGTGGCATCAGATTCTGGATTAATGGCAATGTTCGACATGCAATTCACGTTGAAAATTTGGTATTCCATAGAAAAAGTTCAAAATTTGGTTTAATTATTTATAAACCTGTTCGAGCGAATGTTTTTCCAGTGTATCATCCAACCTACTCTGCTCAGACCAAGATCTAATGTACAAACAAGTGAAATTCCTCCTCGCATTCGAGATTCAACCGTTTTCGACTATTCCCAAGCTCAAGCAATTCTCAAAGCAGCCACGGCCATTAACGCAGCAGCCCGGAAGTAAATCTCGTTCATGCTTTTATCCACCCTCCTCGTCATCTCTTCATCTCTCAATTCGAAATTTCCTGCATTCTTGCTGATGTAAACAATGGTGTCTCTCAGTCTATTCACTGCCCAGGACAACCAGACCAAGCCTATGGCGAACCCCGTGTTGAAGAGTTTAGAAGAACAGAAGGGTGCTCTTCCGCAAACCACTTTGCAGCCGACGGAGAAGAGAACGGCAAGACCGGTCCCGGCTATTCCGACCGAAAACTGGGTGAGAAGCTCTGGAAGTTCCGGGCCGGATTTCTTGAGTGAGAGTATTGTTGTTTTTCCATTCCTTCTCTTGTTGAGAATCAAAGAAAGCAAGCTTTCGCAGGCGTGGAAATAATTTTTCTTGTAGAGGTCCCTCTCGTGAAGTTTCTTCGCGTTTTTCTTCTTTCGCGACGGCTTCGGCTTCAATTTTTCGGGGCTGTTTTAGCACAGATCATTTAATTTGAACATTATTAGATCAAAGCAGAGGATTCAACATGTTGTCTTTGTTTCATAGTACTAAACATTAGAATTTTCAAATCATCCATTATCAAAGCATTGTTTCAAATCAGTCATTTCTAAAAAACCAATATCAAAAGTAGAAAGCAGAAGGATCAAACTGGTACAATTAGATAGATGTTGCTTACCTTTTTAACGGAGCAACAGTAACTGAGTGGAGACTCACAGATGACTCACCAACTTCATTAGTATCCAACCTTCTCAGAAAATAGATGCAGTCAGGAGTTATAATGTAAAAAGGAACGATGCAACAAAACTATTGAAAAAAATCTAGCTGCTGATCTCTATCAATTTCATTTCAACAAGTATGAGGCAAACAAATCTATACCTAGTGTAGTGTGGGACCAAGATAGACTGAGTTTTCCATTTGGGCGAGCTCTTTGATAAGTAAAATGCAGCAACCATAGACAGTAGATCCTTCATCTCAACCCGGGTACCCGAAAATGAAACTTGGCCATCGGGTTGAACCTGTTATTTTTGAGCTATGAGCCAAATCCCCCACAAAGTCCACTAATGGCTTGCGGTCATAAAATTCGCTACCTGGGTAACGAAGAGAAGAAGTAAAAAACTCTTGGCAGAAAGCTTGTGATCCCGTTAGCTCTGGAAGTGAAGATAAATCTAATCCGTCTATCCTTTCCTCGCGTAGGCCTTTTAGGAGAAACTGCATATTCTTTTCATGCTCCATATATTGTTCAGCTATTCCAAAACTCAACTTTAGAGAGCCATGGTACTCATCTGCAACAAAAAACACAGGTAACTACATAAGCAAAACGACTTAGAAAAGATAGTGGCTTCAGAATATAATTGAATTTAAGAAAAAGTAGCAGCTCGCGCCCTGGATTGCCTGGCATCAGATCACATCAGAAAAAAAGCCCAAAAGGGTCAGAGATTAGCGACATGTTAAAATTTTTTGTCTATAATCTCATCGGCTAGACACCATTTTTGTTTCCTTTCCAGTCTGTTAGATATTTCCAACACCAGCAGGTAACGAAAAATCAAATAAAATTGTGCATAAAAACAACTCATTTGGGGCAGCGGGCCTTTCAAGATTAAACCCACATCAGGATATGGAATGCCATTAAAAACTAAATGAGTATCTTGAAAGTGAAATAAAAAGGGAAGAAGGTTGGAGGGCAGATGAACAAATTAAATGGAAGATGTGGCATAATTAATTATTGTAGTGGGGAGGCTATTTCATCAAGGTGGAGACTAATGGGTTATATATAGGAGACATGCAGTTGGGGGAAGGATGATCACTGAGATTTGAAAATTGTTGCATTGTTTTCTTTAAGGAAATTAGTATATAGGGTTCAAATTTGTGGATTTCCATATTTGTAATTAGTTAGATCAATTTCCGAGTCCTACAATTGTTGCTAAACTTGTGCTTGTTCTTTCGGGTTTGTTTCGAATCAGTGGAATGACCCACCCGCTACCTCAGCCATTTTATGGTCCTTTTCTCCAACCAAACTTCTTCCTATATTATTTCACCCTCAAATAAACCTTGAGTCTAGACGAAAAGACCACTTATTTTATGCAGTGGACTAATTTATTTTTGTCGCATCAACTTCCATTGGACGACCAACTTAATATAAACTGATCGAATTCAAAAATATCAAGACACAAACAAGCGTGAAACATTGATTTCATAAGTCTAAAGATAACGTCTTTAAAGGATAATAAATTAAGACACTTGAAACCTAATATGATGCCAACCTTGTGCCTCGAATGGACTTCTAATTGCCGAGCTCGACTTGATGAACTGGGTGGAATCTGTCACGTCTATTACTTGGTTCCACATATCTTTCTTCCAAAGTGGCTTATAATTAAGAGAATTTGATCCAGTTATATCTTGTCTCACTCCAGAACTTGGTAAAAAAGGATGGCAATCCTGTATCAATAAACAGAAGTTAATTGCCCAGATGATAAAAGCTTCATACATACATCACTGTGTTCAGTGTGTTGGTGTAAAATGCAACAATCAAAATTGAGTATCCAAAAAAGTTAAAACACTCACAAATTGAAAGTCCAACCATAGATCCAACAATAGCAATTTAGTTAAAAGCAGACTAACGCTTAAAAAGCCATGCTCTTGAGTCTTCAGTTTCCCTCATTATAACCATTTCAAAATAAAATCTCATAGATAACAACGAAATTGAATAACAAAAGAAAAGGCATGAGACAGCAGCAAAAATGTTTTGGACTCCTTACTCTCCAAGATTAAAAGCCTAAACAAACCGAGTAATTATGAATCTGTAATCTACCTTAATAGCCATCGGCATGGTTGATTCTCTAATAAAACCAACGCCAGGAGGATAGCCATGGGAAGCATTCAAACAAAGCTCGAACATCTTGAGAGAACCCAGTTCAGAAAATCAGCTTCTGAAACCAAATCTCCCTCTGTTCTTGGTCTCCCTCAGTCTACCATAGACTTGTCCATCTCTGGACCCTTGGAATCAAAAGATTTTCGATAGACCAAATGAATGGCAAAGGAAACGGAAGAGATAAAAAAGAGAAACACAAGTATATACGAGATCAAAAAATACATCGGGAACCATCTGACCCTTGATGATTTGTCTGATTTGTCTGATCTGCGGCTAGGGATGGTAAGTCAAAAAACGACAAAACCATGTCCTTATTCTTCTAGGACCTACTTAGGAAAGTTTCTACTCCATCGTAGCCGTTGATTTCTCTGTGGAGGTTGAATTTGTGGACGCCATTACAGTTGGATTTGCGAAGAGAAATTTAACTTCGCAGTGGCAGTCGGCAGAGGCGTTGGTAATCTAGATTAACGCTAAGACTCCTCTAACTATACACTTATTTTCATTGAAGTACTTTATCTTTTAAATATTATAAAGATAACCCACCTCTTCCTTCCTCATGGTTCTTTTCCCAGAAGCCCGGAAGTTAACTCGGCCCCGCAGTCACCCGGACTCTCTCTCTCTCTCTCTCAAGGAAGAAGAAAAATGGTATCCCCTCTTCTCTTCCTCCTTAAGGCTCTGTTTTTGTTGGCAGAAGCTTTAATTTTATTTTCGGCCTAACTCAAGTTTACGTTTGCTTTATATGAATAGCTTTATCGATTTTCTGAGAAGTTTTTATCTTTTTGATCTCCCCTCTTTTCTGCAATCTGGGTTTTTTACATTTATAATGATCCTTTGTTTTGATTGGTGTTATTCTGGGTTCAGTTGTTCTTCTCCTACTTCAAGGACCTGGTAGGCAGAGAAGTAACATTGGAGCTGAAGAACGATCTTGCAATTAGAGGGACTTTGCACTCCGTTGATCAGTACCTCAACATCAAGCTTGAAAACACTAGGGTCGTCGATCAAGCCGAGTACCCTCACATGGTATGTAGTTTCTCCTGCACATTAACCATTCATGGGTGTAAAGCTAGATGAGATTATGAAGAGTTTAGCACTTGGTTTAGGTTCTCGAGCTGGGTTGTTTTCCATTGTTGTATGTCTTTCATTGATCTTTACCTTGTCCAAAGAAATCAAATCAAACATGGCCAAAAGGTTCAAACATTCACAGCTTTTGAATTATAGTGCAAATAAAGATCCGACCTTTTCTGTATCTCCCTAGTCTCTCTACTTGGTTTCATCTTGCAAAATCGGAGGAGTTAGAGGTGTTTTAATGAATCCCTTCTTGGTACCTGGTTTTAAGACATGGTCTTAAGCATGGGAGCTTGTGGAGATTGGTTGGAAGAGTTTATTATTTGGTGGTTCAAAGGAGGGAAGAGGAAAGAGATGGCTTTTAGATCATTATGTTTCTTCTTGATAATCAAATATTCAACCTTGTCTCCACTAACTCGGTATTGCAGTTTTCGGTGAGAAACTGTTTTATTCGAGGATCCGTCGTGAGATATGTCCAACTGCCACCCGACGGGATTGATGTTGAACTCCTTCACGATGCTTCGAGACGGGAGGCTCAGGGTGGCTGATTTCTAGACGCATAAGAAGGTGATAGGTATGCACTATATGATCGGTATTTGTTCGCGTAATTTTCTACTTTCTTATTGAGTGTTATTAAGGTTTTCGAATACGAGCGAATGTATTGTTAGACGATGAATACGACAAGTATGCAATTTTATTCACGTCCGATAAGCAATTTGGACTGCAATGTTAAGTACATTTTTTAATTTTATTTTCTGAGTCGATAATAAGTGATTGCTGCAGTTAATATTTCTTTTAACGAATGATAATTTATCTTAATTGTTACACCAATTAATGAGTGTCACGTTATCAGATAAAATCAAAAAGTCAACTTTAATATTAATTGATAATATATTATTAATATTTTAAATAATTAAAAATGAAGAGTATTTATAAGATTATTCTAAAGATTCTAATAAAATTAGTGTCTTCCACCTTTGACCTCGTCGTTCGTTATTAATGGCTTCTGAGAGAAGAAAGATGCGCGAAATTTCAAAGCAGAAGCCGCTGCAATGGCAAACCAAAGGATGAAAATGGCGCTGTTGTTTTCTTCTTACTTCTGAAACGTTGTTTAGACTGAATTTCGGGTCGTCTGAAAGGCTTGTTGTCCTTCTCGTTGGGTGCGATTCGGCAGAGTCTGTTTCTGCGATCGTTAATGGCCGTGTGCTTGCGGCAGTCGGGTAGACAACCGACGGGGAGTGGTGGGCTGTGGGATGATGTTTTGGAGCTGACAAAGCTTGCGCAAGCTAAGAACAGCGATCCGCTGCTTTGGGCGATTCATCTCAACTCCACGCTTACCTATGCAGGCGTAGCGTTGCCGTCGACGGAGCTTGCCGATCTCTTGGTTTCTCACATATGTTGGGGGAATCACGTTCCTATTACTTGGAAATATCTCGAGCAGGCATTAGCGATCAAACTCGCCCCTCCTCTTCTCGTTCTCGCTCTTCTTTCTTCCAGGTTTTAAATACCTCTCTCAATTTCGTTTCTTTTTCTCATGTTACTATGTTGCATTGAAATGCGTTACGAAACGTGTTTCTAAATAGTTGCTATGAAAACCAAGAGGTTTCAGCAACTTATTCTATTTAGAAGTGACCAAGTAGAACAATAACCTCAAAGATACAATTTTGACATCCTAGGGAAGTCAAAAGTACGACCTTGTAGCTCAGCCTCGTGCACGGTTCTTTGCATTTCTTTGAAGTGTTCTAATACTGAAGTTCACGAGTTGCAAACTTTATGTTCACAATCTTTCTATTTAAGAAGGCTTTATTTTCAGTTTTCTTTCTCTCACAACTTCATTTTCACTTAGTAGATATGGAAGGAGAATGCTGAAATCTCACAGTGAAAATAGAGATCCTGAATTGTTTAGAAATTTTTGTTTCTCCCGATCTGGGGTGGTTGAAGTTATGCTGATTTTATTATTTTCCGACTGATTTATACTTGTTTTTATTGTGTTAGATACATATTGAGATACCAAATTTGATATAATAGGAAAAATGTACAAAAAGAACTGCTTTTTGCACAAAGAAATAATTATGTGTTAGAGGCATTTATGAGTAAATAGGAAGAAAACAAGCTTAAGTAATTGTTGTAAAGATCTTGTTGATATAAGTCATTGTTCAAAATTTTAATGGATGGGTGTATCTGGTTGTTAGTATTTAGTATGCATACCTATAGTTAAGAGTATTGTAGACAATGACGTAAATGCAAAATTAAAAATTTTGTTTTCTATTCACTAAATGATAAAATTATACCATCATATATACAATTTTTATTAAGATAAAGAAAGTAATAAATCCTAAGAAAGAAAAAGATATTTATTCCTAAATTAGGGAACCCAAGTTGGAAAGTTAGATTTCTAATATTATACAATAAATCTAAGTATAGTAACTTTGAGGGAAATTCAACACTAATTGGGTTGTATATGTTGTGCATACCCAACTTGTTACATAATTCTCAAACTTAGGACCTGTTAGTGCCTCTGTCAAAATGTCAGCAAATTGTTCTCTAGATGGAGTATAAATCAGTTTCACTTCTAATTTTTCAATTTTTTCTGTTATGAAATGCCGATCAATCTTCACATGTTTAGTTTGGTCATGGTGAACAAGATCCTTTGCAATGCTATTTGTAGCTTGATTATCGCATCCGAGCTTCGTTGTATTTTCGAATTCTAATAACAATTCGGTCATGACTCGTCTTATCCAAATTCCTTCGGACGTAGCCACAACTAGGGCATTTAGTTCTGCTTCGGCACTACTTTGGGAAACTGTGTCTTGCTTTTTACTTCTCCATGTTACAATGTTTCCCTAAACTTCTGAGCAAATACCCTGTTGTTGACTTTCAATCTATATGACTTTCTGCCGAATCTGCATATGAGTAGAGAGTTATATCCTAGCTTTCATTTTTCTTGAATATTAGTCCTCGACCTAGAGTCATTTTGAGATACTTGAGAATATGGTACAGTGCTTCCATGTATTTTTTCATGACTTGATTCATAATCTCATTTACTACGCTTATCGCAAAACTAATATTAGGTCGAGTATGGGCAAGATAGATGAGTCGTCCTACAAGATGTTGATATCTCCCTTTGTCTACTGGTGTTCCTTCTTTTTCACATTTTAATTTCTTGTTAGGATCCATCGGTGTGTTTACAGGTTAATATCCTAGCGTTCATGTTTCTTTGAGTAGATCAATGATATACTTATATTGAGAGACAAATATTTCCTTCTTTGACCAAGCCACTTCCATTCCTAGGAAATAGCGAAGAGAGCCAAGGTCTTTTACTGCAAATGCTTATGCTAAAGACTATTTAATTCTTGATAATTCTTCCTTATAATATCCGTCAAAATAATGTCGTCCACATACACAATAAGAATGGCTAGATTCTTATCAGGAGAGTGCTTCACAAATAGTGTGTAATCAACTTGACTTTGCTTAAATCTTTGTTCTTTTACTGACGGTGAAAAATGACCAAACCATGCTCTAGAAGATTGCTTCAATCCATACAGTGATTTCAAAAATTTGCATACCTTATTATCAGTATTGTCTATTTGTAAACCTGAAGGAATTTCCATGTAGACTTCCTCTTCAAGATTTTCATTTAGGAAAATATTTTTTATGTCAAGTTGATGAAGTGGTCAGTCCATGTTAGCCGCTAACGAAAGGAGTATTCAAATGGTATTGAATTTTGCGACAGGAGCAAAGGTCTTTTGGTAGTCAATATTGTAAGTTTGAGTAAAACCTCTTTGCTACCAATCGAGTTTTAAGCCTTTCAATACTTCCATAAACTTTGTGTTTGACGGTGAATAGCCATTTCTAGCCCACTACCCTTTTTTTCTTGTGGAAATCTAGTAATAATTCATGTTCCTTTCTTTTCCAAGGTCGTAATTTCTTCTTGAACGGCTTGTTTCCAACTTGGGCGCTTTAAGGCTTCCTCAATACCACTGTGAATTAATGTAAATGGTTTTGATGGTTTGTAAGGTATACTCGGATAAACAGATCGTGTGTGTTTTGCAAGTTGACAAATTTCATAATAAAAAGAATTTGGGCTTTTATTGATGAACAAATGAGGAAATAATTTTTCAAGATATACAAAGTTTGGATGACCTAACCGTCAGTGATATAACATGATTTCACTATCTTTATTGACACTTGAATCAAAGACATACTTGGAGTTGGAATAATCAGAACATTGATTTTTGGAGAAGAGTTGTTTCAGGTTAGATAGTTGGAATGAAATAAAGTCCTTAACACATCTTAGCACTGCCAATTTTCTTCTTCGAACCCAATTCCTGAAAGATGCACACATTTAAAAAAAATTTAGTAAAACATTGATTATCACGTGTCTTGTTAATGGATATCAAATTGCAGTCAAGTGTAGGAACATGAAGTACAGATTTAAGACTAATTTCGGGAGAGATTTTAACCAAACTAGTTCCAGCAACTTCAGACAAAGAGCCGTCTGCAATGCGTATTGTAAGGTTGGATTTGCATGGTTGATAATCATATAAAATAGACTTATCTCCGGTCATATGGTCCGATGCTCCCGAGTCAATGATCCACTGCTTTGAGTTTTTGGTTTTAGCAGAAAGCGCATGAGGTGTATTACCTACTTGTGCATGCATAACCGTAGATGGTTGAGGAGTCATGTAGAGGTTGTTGTTTAGTAACCTTTGAAGTACTTCAAGTTGTTCCTTAGTGAAAGGGCTTGATTCACAATGAGAGAATGATTGTTCTTCCACTATTTTTACTGAATTTGCACGGTTTTCTCTATCAAAATTGGGCTTTGAAGGTTTTCAATTTGCTAGTTTCCCGTGTAGCTTCTAACACGTATCCTTTGTGTGACCTGGTTTAGCACAATGATCACACCATGGTCTTCCTTTCTTCTGACAAATATCTTGATGTTGAGATCGTGAGTTACAGACCACAAGATCAAATCCTTCCACAATTTGAGGAGAGTTTTGAATATCCATCATTACCTTTTTCTTGCTTTCCTCGCGATGGACCTTAGAAAAAGCTTCCTGAAGGCTTGGAAAGTGCTTAGTTCCCATCACTCTACCTCGAACATCATCCAGATTTTTGTTTAATCCTAAGAGAAATTTAAATGTCCTATTTTTCTCCACAATCCTCTTATAATGCAACATCTTCATAGCACTTTTATTCATGTTTTTCGAATATGTCCAGTTGCTGCCCAATGGCGAGTGAGTATGCTAAAATATTGTGTCACCGAGAGATCATCCTGTTGTAAATCATGAAGAATTGACTTAATTACAAATAGTAATGATGTATTTTCAAAATTGCAGTAGGTTTCTCTTACTGCTTTCCAAATTTCTTGTGTTTTCTCATATAGAAGAAAGTTTTCCTCAATATCTTCATTCATTGAGTGGATAAGCCATGACATAATTAGATAATTTTCAGCTTTCCACTTCTTATTGTGTAGTTCATCTTTTGTTGGTGTTGAAATTTCTAGATAGTCTTCTTTGCCTCTGCCACAAATAAACATTTTGACGGACTGAGACCATTGGAGAAAATTTTGACCGTTGAGTTTGTGATTTGTAATGAAAACAACTACATTCTCAAAAGTTCCGGAGTTCCCAGAATTTTACTCTGGGCGAGAGAAGCTTCCTGATGCAGTTAGAGTTTCGGATGCCATATTGTGCGCAACTCAGAGGAGATAGCGATTAGAGTTTACGAGAATGAGATGAGTACTCGACTGAGTGCAACGAGAGGTAGTGCGAACCCTGTCGAGGATGAGTGGCAATATGACTGAGATAGCGATTAGGGTTTTTGCCTGTGTAGGTGCAAACCCTGTTGTCGACGCCATAGGAGATAGATCCAGCGACGGTGGGTAACCATAGAGATGATTATTCTGGTGTGTGTAACCGGAAGAGCAGCATGAAAACCTGCTCTGATACCACGTAGAAAATGACAGAAATGAAAAAATAATAATTTTATTGCCTATTCACTGAATGATAAAATTACACCGCCATATATATAATTTCTATCAAGATAAAGAAGGTAATAAATCTTAATAAAGAAAAAAGATATTTACTCCTAAATTAAGGAACTCAAGTTGGAAAGTTATATTTCATAATATTACACAATAAATCTAAATGTGGTAACTTTGAGGAAAATTCAACAAGTATAAACGATTAAATTTTTAGACTATAACGATAAAACTCACTTCAACTTTACAGCTTAAACTTTTGAAATTGTTGATATTTTATTATGGTTTCAGAGTAGGAGATTCCAAGTTTCAATCCGTGCATTGTCGAAAGTTATTCCATTCGAAAAGTTATATTAACGTGTAAAGACCAATAAAAGAAATTTGTGTACATGTGAAGGTCATGTTGAGAATATAAAAGATCAAATTAACTTCGAGATTGGTGGTAATTTGTAGCCTATGAAAACTTAATTTACTTAAGATATTACTTTCTTCAGTTGAGGATATCAGAATTGGAGTGCAGTTTCACGCCTGCAGTTATTCTTCTGTAATGCTTGAGGGTTAAAGCACTTTTCCTTTTCTTTCACAATTGTACATTCTTTTCTTATTAATGGATTTTTTACGGTCGATGAAAGAAAAAACCCATCAGAAATGTAGTGCAGTGACTACAGGTTCTCCTATTAGCACGCACAGGGGTGACCTTAGAATATTAGTTTCCATTTAATTTAGATACATATAGTTTCTCCGAAAGGATGTTGGTATTCCATGCTATATTACTTTTTATGTCCAAACTTAATATCTACTATTTTTGCTTCAGGGTGATTCCACACAGACAGCTGCATCCAGCTGCTTACATGCTTTATATGGAACTCCTCAAAAGACATGTACTTTTGTTATCATCTCAAACTGATGAACTCATTTACCAATCGTAAGTCCGAATTTTTAATATCCTTTATTTACTGATGCATACTAAGTGACCATAACAAGTTAGTAAATGTTATTTCTCTAGTTGGTCTTTTCAAATTTGCAAACCACAGTTCAAGATTTAAGTTTATGGATATTCCAAAAATTAATGGGAGCTATTTGTTGTTACTGGTTATCAGTTCTAATATTATCATATTTCTTCCTATTTGTTGCTTTACCCTTTTTTTCCAAAAAAAAAAAAAAAAATTAATAATCTGCAGTACTAAAATACTCTGACCTTTCAGTTAAGTATTATTTTTTTTTTTCAGTCAGTTAACTTGTCTTCTAGAACAACCATTTTTCCAGAGGCTCTACTTCATACCCTCGCCCATCTTTAGCTGGATAACACATTGTTTGGTTCTTTTAAATGAACATCAATTTTATTGAAAATATTTTAGCCTTTGGATATAATGATTCATCTCATTTTATTGCAATTGATTCTTATCTTCTCTATGTTATGATTAAGAAGGCGTTCATGAATTCCTTTGATGCGATTACAGGACCATGACAACGATTGACGAAGTTCTTCATCTTTCTCAGATCTTTGGTGTTCAATCATGTGAACCAGGGGTTCTTCTAGTTGAGTTTGTCTTTTCAATTGTATGGCAGTTACTTGATGCATCTCTAGATGATGAGGGATTGATGGATCCTACCAGAGAATATAAGTCTAGATGGCATATTTTACATCAAGATATGGATGTTGATGGTCAAGATTTAGTCATTGAGAAGAAAACTGAGAGAAGTGAGGCACTGCACAAAGAAAACACCACCTTAGCTATTGAGATGATTGCAGAATTCCTACAAAACAAGAAAACCTCGAGAATTCTGTTCCTGGCACGTCAAAATATGTAAGCATATTTTTTTTTCTTTGTTCATGTTTACTTTCTTGAATAAGGAAAAAATCAATGGAATGAGAGCTGATTCATTGATTTATGGTGTTTACTTGAACTATAATGGAATAAAGATTTAGTCTCACCATTTTTACAATGGCAACAGTTCACTTTATTCCTCAACAAAACCAGTTCAAAAGCGTTCATTTGACCCTATCTAACAAATCTTTTACATCTTACATTCACATTGTCAACTGAATTGTCGTTTGTACCATATCCTTATTTCATGATTGGAAGTGGAGAAGTTTATTTGTCAAATTAGAAAACCAAGGTCTGGATTTGTGGATCTACTTGATCTTTGGTTTTTTGGTTTTAAATTGGGGATGTAAAATTTGATGTATCTTGAGGTCTTTTCTGAACTAGAAATCGAAGTTTCAAGTTTGAAGTTTCTACCAAAACTAGCTAAAGAAAGAAATTCGAGAAGTTTTGTCTCCCAATCAATAGCATTAATCACATTTACTACTTGTTCTTTATGTTAATATTTCTTTCATTCTTACTTTCCCCAAAAAAAAAAAGTGAACATGCCCTTAATTTTACGTCTGTAAGGGAAAGAGAATGATAATTATAATTCTCTAGTTCGTAATTTATAAACAATTTCAAATATTGCAAAATTTGAGCGAACAAAAGTAAATCCTAAGGCTTTTTTGATACCCAAAAATTCGTCTGGTTATTTTATACAAAGTTACAACTTTAATAATGTACTAATTTTAGTGCCAAATTGATACTACTTAATTGTTTGACTATCAAGATGTTTAAATGTTTGTTTGCTTTTTTATTTGTGAAGTAATAATATTTCTTTTTGATCTTTCTATATATTGTTTATTAATTTGTTTCTAACATTGAAATAGTTTAGAGATAATTGATTCACTTTGAAAAATCGGATGCAGAGACAAACTACAGTTTCCAAATTGAATTTCTTATAACTGTTTCGAGGAAGAGGTTGCGTTTTCAAAAATAGTTTTTTTTTCTAACAAACTAGCATTATGCTTGTTGTGGAGTTACCAAAATGGAGGATAAGAATATTGTCTAAACAAGTAAAAAAAAACAAAAACATCAATTAATGGTAGGAGCCTACCAATTTGAAAGGACAAAGAAATAAAACTTCCTATATAACTTACGTGGAAAGGCAACAAAAAGATAAAAATTCCTATACAATCATGAAACTTATCTTGAGAAAAGAGTTGAGCCAGTTCTAATGAAAGTGGACTGGATTGATAATAAAATTGGTGAAGTCATTAAGCAAAGCTGAATAATGATTAAAGAAAGGTAAATTATCATTAAGAAAAGGTATTTGACTTTTTTATCTGGTTTTAGGCCATCCCACTGGGCAAGTTTCATTGAGGGACTAAGACTGCTTTCAGCAAAGTCAGCAGTTTTGAGGAATGCAAAACTTGTGACACCAGATGTCCTACTATATTTAACAGCTGATAAATGTGAAAATTTTTCTGGAAAAGTCAAAGCAATTTCAAGGCCAGAGTCTCATGCTGTTATGACTTCTAGTTCACTGTTTTCTTCTGCTGGTCAGTCTGTTGGAGCAAGATGGTCTTCACTTTGGATTCCAATTGATTTATTTTTGGAGGATGCGATGGATGGATCAAAAGTGGGAGCATCTAGTGCTGTTGAACATCTAGCTAGTATGAGTTAATTGTATTTTTACTTTACCTAGTTATTACACATATATAATATTTTAAATAGTATGGCTAAGGAGTAGCACATCTGCAGGTCTGGTCAAGGCTTTGCAGGCAGTTCATGGGACCTCCTGGCACAATGCATTTTTGGGTTTATGGATTGCATCTCTACGGCTAGTTCAAAGGGTAGGAATGAGTAACAACTTGATATATATTGCCGATCATCTGTTCATTCGCTCTATATAATTGAAAGCACTCTTCCTAGACATGGTTCTGGGTGCTTAGGTTTGAGTTAGCCAAAGATTTTTTTTTTTTATTCCAAGGACTTATATTTGCTAAGTCGTGAAGGTTTTATTGTGTTTTTCCCCCTGGAATATAGTTTGAAAATGTTATCGTTTGCATATAATTGATTAAGATGTTAATATCTTGAAGAAGTTTTTTTATTACTATATGTAGTTTTCTCATGAACTAAAATTATGTTAATTATTTTTCATCTCTTAGGAAAGGGATCCTAGCGAGGGTCCTGTACCTCGCCTGGATACTTGCTTGTGCATGTTATTATCTATAACGACGCTGGCCATTACTAGTATTATTGAAGAAGAGGAAGGTGAACGAATGGAGGAAGCTGACCATAGCCCAAGCAATCGAAAAAAGGATAATCAAGAATTGGGAAATCGCCGCAAGGATTTAATTACAAGCTTACAGCAATTGGGGAATTATGATGCCCTGTTGTCTCCACCTCAATCTGTTTGTTCAGCTGCTAATCAGGCTGCAGCAAAAGCAATTATGTTTGTTTCAGGTCTTGGAGTTGGTAATGGGTACCACGAGTGTGTTAGTGTGACTGACATGCCAATAAACTGTTGTAAGTGCTATTTAATAAACTGAAAATTCTTTGAAGGATTTATAAGTTTGTAGAATTTACCCCTGAAAGTAGAGTCTGATATGCATTTGCCATGATAGTATTGACAATTCTCTGCTGATGCAAATTCTTGGCGTGCCTATTTATCTTTTATCGAATTTTCCTTTTATATTTTCTGTTAAAAGACACTCTGCTCCAATGGAGAGTGACGACTATACTATTGGGAAAACTATGGTTGAGAAATCTTTTTCTTCATGTCCTAACAAATGTGGTTCATCTTTCTCTTGACACGAGAAGTTTTTCTAGTTATTTGAGTTAGGACCTATTTTAGTTTATTATCCCTTGCTCTTTAGGGGCTCAATTCGATTCTGCACTTTCTGCTTTTCTTACATACTTGCCATTATATATTTTCTGATTGAAGTACCTTTCACAAACAAATCATTTTTATCTCGTGTTAAGTTCCTGTATATGTCTTTTACTGCGATGACTACTACTTATTATAGGCTGTCTTACATCTTGTGTTTCCTTGTAGCTGGAAACATGTGGCATTTGATTGTTGAGGCTTGTATTGCCAGGAATCTACTTGATACATCTGCCTACTTCTGGCCGGGCTATGTGAATGTACGCATAAGCCAAATGCCTCATGGTGTTCCTAATCCTTCTTGTTGGTCGTCTTTGATGAAGGGATCCCCTCTAACTCCATCAATGGTGAATGCTTTAGTTGCAACACCTGCTTCTAGGTATATTTTAATTTTGTTATCATTTAGTTGCGTTTTACCACAAGCTATAACTTTCTTATTCTGCTTGGATTACATCTTTCTAACGCAAACTAGTACGTCCCACCAACATTGAAATCAATGTATATATTGGACTTCATTTCCGTGAAATCAATGTGTATATTGGATCTTCATTTCCTTAAAAAATATTTTTTTTAATCTTTTAGGTTCTTTCAACCTCTTATTAGAACCATCTCTAGTCAAGTGATACTTGATGAAACATTGAAAACTATTTACGACATAGATGATTAATGCTGAGTTCTTTATTTAAGTTGTCACTGCTCAATGCTAAAAGTGCATTATTTCTGTTATCCTTATATTTTTTTCTTAGTAATAACTTCTGAAATACACAAGCGCCCTTCAAATTCTTTTCAACTTCCTCACCTAGAACTTTGGTGCAAGACAGGTCAAGAGTAGGGAATAAAATGGATTTTTAGTGAGGACTAACATTTCCATGGTTTTTTGAGCAGGAGCTTTTTCATTTTATAACAAGATATAATGAGACCTGTCATGAGAAAGGATTCCATTCTACAGCATATACTGTTTTTTTTCTTTTAAAAAATAGCTGCTCCATACACTTCCCTCTCCACTGATTCCAAATTCTTGCTCGTCATGAACTATCACTCAATAAAACATCATTCTCAGAAGTAAAATAATGTCACGTAGCCAAATTAGCAGCTTACCTGCTTTCTGTTTTCACCATTATGAGAAGACTATTTCTCTCTCGTTGATTCCTTTCCCTAGAACCTCCTCTGCTATTAACCTCCTCTGCTATTTACCAAGGAGTCTAGTTATGGCCCACGTTAATGGAAATTAAATTTCTATGCTTATTTATTGCTCATTTGGAGATAAAAAATGACATGTTCCAGTGCTATATTGACCATTCGATGAACCAATTTTTTCTGTAATTTTCTTACCATGATCCAAGCCTCTGTTACACTTGTGTTGTTCGTGAGTTAGGTATTTTAGATACTCTTTCATGAAAATTAATTCAGGGATATAGCAACTTTTCCTCTAATTGATAAGAAGCAAATTTGTTGGAATTAAATCTGATTTGCAACTAAATTAAGCTCGTGAATTTGATGGAAGCTTAGCAGAGATTGAGAAGATATTTGAGATTGCATTAAATGGATCAAATGAGGAGAAGATATCTGCTGCTACCATTCTTTGTGGGGCATCAATCATTCGAGGCTGGAACATACAGGTCATTTTGAAGATTTATGATATGCTTGCAATTGTGCATGTCTGTGGCCTGCTTCTTTCATTTTGGCTGAATTTTCATCTGCATTGATTGTAGGAACACACTATTCTTTTTATATCAAGATTGCTATCACCCTCGGCTCCTGCAGATAAATCTGAAAGTGATAGTTATTTGGTCAGCTGTGCTCCATTTCTATATGTTCTTCTTGTTGGAATATCGTCCGTAGACTGTGTTCAGATTTTCTCCTTGCATGGCTTGGTAGGTTGCACCTACTACCCAGTCTTTTTTTTTAACACTTGCAATTTAGTCTTTTTGAAAAGTAAATTTATCTGTAGGATAGATGGTGATGACAGAAAATAGGAGTAAATATTTACATATAAAGGGTGAGGATTTGGACCGCGTTTGACATTTTCTGGGGTGAATACGAATGAAATGCCGAATGTTCAAGTTTCATATTTTTTAAGAGGTCCTTAAGAGATACCTTGCTTGGCTTGAATTGTGGTGGGATGTAATTTTGGATATAGATTTACAATTGATAGTATAGAAAAATCTGGAGTCAATTATGTAATAAGAAGACAATAATTATAATTCACAGTCAACCCGGCTATATGATGGAAATTGGGTTACACACTTCAATGCATATATACAATCATCTTGAATAATTTCTTTTTGACTTTTATAAGCGAAGCTTTGTCTATATGATGGACAATTCTGATTTATATTTCAACTTGTTATGCCATTTGATGCCAGATTCCACTCCTTGCTGGTCAATTGATTCCCATATGTGAAGTTTTTGGTTCTACTGCTCCCAATGCTTCATGGACCCTCACAACGGGGGATGAGATCTCTTGCCATGCTGTATTCTCGATTGCATTTATGCTTCTTCTTAGATTATGGAGGTTTGATCACCCACCTCTAGAAAATGTTAAGAAAGATGGGCCACCAATGGGTTTACAACTCACTCCCGAATTCCTTTTGTTGGTTCGAAACTCTCAGTTTGCAACCTTTGGAAATTTACCCAAGGACCGACTTAAGGCTGGAAGACTTTCAAAAATTTTATCTTTTCCCATGGAACCTTTATTTATAGATTCTTTTCCAAAACTGAAGATCTGGTATCAGCAACATCAACAATGTATTGCATCTATTCTTTCTGGTCTCGTGCCTGGAACCCCTGTTCATCAAATTGTCGATGCCCTTCTAACAATGATGTTCAGGAAAATAAATAGACCTGGTCAGCCTTTGAACTCAACATCCTCAGGGAGTAGTAACCCCTCTGGTTCTGCTACTGAAGACATCAATAATAAGCTTAGAGTGCCTGCATGGGATATTCTCGAAGCAACTCCCTTTGTACTTGACGCTGCTCTAACTGCATGTGCCCATGGGAGGCTGTCACCTCGTGGACTGGCTACAGGTTGGTTAAAGCAGAATCTATTGTGAAATTTTCTTAATTTTTGGATGACATTTGTATTTTTAATGAATTATTTCGTAAAAAACGTAATAAATTATAATAAATTGTACAACTATGGAAAAATCACGAAAACTTTGGAGATTATCTTCCCATAAAGGTTTTTTTTACTGAGATAACCAACCTTGTGAGTAATGATTTGTTCTTGGGAGCGGGGGTCTGCTCTTTAAGTGTTGACTCCCTCTGGAGCGGGAGCTCGCTACTCGAGAGCAGGCTCTCGCATTTAAAAAATTTACGGAACATTGCACAACGGTAGCCTGATTGTCAGGAGCGGGAGCCCGCTGAGGGTTTTTTTGTTAATGCAACAGTGAGTTTGTAAATAAAAATAGTTTAATGATCTTATAAAAGAGTATTTTTTGATAATTATCTTATATTTTAGACTAAAGATGCTTGATAACTTAAAATATTTGGGTTTTTGGTAGTTAGCCGCATGAAATGTGAATTTTTTTGCTTCTTCATATCTATTGTACTTAGACGGGTCAGAAACTTTAGTGAAGATATTAATTGCTAATGGAATTCCTTCAAGAAGGAGAAACTTTACTACTGAGAAGTAGCTATGTTTCTTTAATGAAAAAACTACAAATAATGTTTTATATTATGATATTTGGAGATATAGACTGTCACTTCCGATATAGATCTAATCTTATTGATAGAATCTAGATTAATTCATATTTGAATTACAATAATTAATACTTTTATTATTCAAAACAACAAAGAACTACATATATCTTAGAACTTTGAGACTCCAGGCAATCTCTCCTGGGCTTTCAAAACTCTCAAATCTTCTTGATTTTTCCTCACAAAATGCTGGCCAACTATAATGAGTCTTTATATAATAGACTCAGCTTACCACTAACAACTGAATAACTACCTCTTCTAAATTCATTTAACCACCCAATTTACTAACTTCCCTTTGTTAATCTTCCAACAAATGTAAATGCCTAATGGTGACTTATCATTTATCAAGCTATAAAATCGTAAGATCAATATCAAAAGCCTATACTTACTCTTGAATCAAGACACTCAATAGTATTGCAAAAACACCTATGTTTAACAAAATCTTCCTTTTCATGTTGGAATCATGATTTTAATTACATTGGTCTAAAGCCATGAAATTGATTAAAAGCTTGGACGTGGCCAGTTCTGAAATATGACTTCGTGAAAACTTGTTTAATTCTTATTTCAGGACTCAAAGACCTTGCTGATTTCCTTCCAGCCTCCTTGGCAACCATCGTTAGCTATTTCGGAGCTGAAGTAACACGTGGTGTATGGAAGCCAGCTTTCATGAATGGAACTGATTGGCCTAGCCCTGCAGCAAATCTGTCCTCAATCGAGCAACAAATAAAGAAGATCTTGGCTGCAACAGGCGTTGATGTCCCTAGCCTCCCTGTTGGTAAGATATTCTATCCTATACTGATGGTAGTTTCCATTGCGCTTGATTGTTAATATTACTTTGAGGACATAATTTTTGAATCCACTATATCTCTGTGAACTTATTTGAAATTGATACCAGTAGCTTTACCGATTGGAGTCGGATGTGAAATATTATGTTTTTATTTTTTTATGGGAAATAATATGTTTATTGATGCGAAAGATGTACAAAGAAGTGAGATTAAGATATTCTCTTTTTGTAAAAGAGTAAAAAATACAAATTAAGATTTTGTTGTCGTTCCAACTGGAACACACCAAAAAGACAAGTCCCAAAGTGCTCACTAGTATATGCCTATTTTGCAAGGAAGAAATATTATGATATGTTTGAGTTTGTTTATTGCCTTAATGAAGTGGTACCATTTGCATGAAGGTTTTATCATTTTTCATTGGCTTTGATCAATTATCGTGTTATTACATTGGAAATTTCCTCATCTTGATAGATATTTGCTGTCTTGTGATATATATATATATATATATATATATATATATCTAGAAATGGATTGTTTTTAAATGTAATGTCCAGTGTTTGGTAAAACGGGAGGATCAAAAGAGAAAACTAAAAGATGAGTTTGTATTGAACATAAAGAAGTTTCTTGTCCAATAAACAAGTATACTGTTAAGAGCTCAAAAACTGTTCTTTGGCAGGTGGCTCATCTCCAGCTACTCTTCCATTACCCTTGGCTGCCTTAATAAGCCTCACAATTACCTATAAACTAGATAAGGTCACAGAACGCTGTCTCACACTTGTTGGGCCATCCTTGAATTCCCTTGCTGCGAGTTGCCCTTGGCCGTGCACTCCAGTCATGGCCTCATTATGGACCCAAAAGGTGAAGCGATGGAGTGACTTCCTTGTGTTTTCATCTTCTCGTACGGTATTTCAACGGAGTAATGATGCTCTAATCCAGCTGCTTAAGAGCTGCTTTCATTCAACCCTTGGTTTGAACACATCCCACATTCACAGTAATGGAGGCGTGGGTGCTCTCCTTGGCCATGGCTTTGGCTCACACTTTTCTGGTGGGATTTCTCCGGTTGCACCTGGAATTCTTTATCTGCGAGTGCATCGGTCTGTAAGAGATTGTTTATATATAGCAGAGGAAATAGTCTCTCTGCTAATGCTTTCTGTTCAAGACATTTCAACTGGTGGGTTACCAAAAGATAAAGCAGAAAGATTAAAGAAGAATAAGTCTGAGATGAGGTATGGAGAAGTTTCTTTAGCTTCGGCCATGATTTGGGTCAAGGTTGCAGCTTCATTGGCAGCATCGTTAGTTTGGATATCAGGTGGGTCAGCTCTGGTTCTATCTCTGATCAAAGAGACCCTTCCTTCTTGGTTTCTATCAGTTGAGAATGCTAAAGATAATCAAGGACGAGATTTTGGAGGCATGGCTGCCACTCTCAGCGGCTATGCGCTAGCTTATTTTGTTGTCTTCTGTATCACCTTTTCTTTTGGTGTAGACTCAAACTCTCCTGCATCTAAGCGGCGGGGGAAAATTCTCGGGGCGCACATGGACTTTCTAGCAAGTGCTTTGGATGGTAAAATAACTCTTGGCTGTTCCGAGGCGACTTGGCGGGCTTACGTGTTGGGGTTTGTGAGGTTGATTGTGGATCGGCCACTATTGTGGTTAGAGGAGGTTGAGTTGGATGTTCTCAAGAGACTGACCAAGGGATTGAAGCAGTTGAATGAGGAGGCATTGGCTCTTTCTCTGCTCCAAAAAGGTGGTTTTGGTGCTATGGGCGCTGCAACTGAACTCATCATCCAAGGTGGATTCTGAAGTATGGATGACCTCAAACTTTAGAGCTTTGATTGATCTAACTCCTGTATAGCAAGCAGCAGTATAGTATTGTTTGTTAATTATAAATTATGCAAGCATAGGTTTCTGTATTTATACGATTATTTAGTCATTTTTTCTGGCCCTCTTCTAAATTTAGTGTGATTCTCTTTAAGAGCTCAATGAGAGTTATTTCCACTTTCAGAATTTTAATGTGCTACATCTAGAAAGAGCTACCACTTTTGTCGAATAAACATCTCATGGGTATCGAATTTTGCCTCGAGGAAGTTCTTGTATTCAAATGAAATATTCAATATCGTCATCTCGATCGAGAAGATGTTATTAATCCACTATTATTCGAGGGAAAGAGTAATGCGAATTTAGGATGTGCATGAAACAATGAATTTTATCAAATACGGCCATCACTTGAAGCAGATGAAGGTCAAGAGAATTAAACGACAGTCCGATATGGCCATTAACTTGCAGTGGCAATGTAGTCCTGACCCTCAAAAGAGGTAAACACAGACATGCAGTCATAAATTCAGATTAAAAAGCTAATATATTATTGAAAAATTGACAATTTACAAAGGATTTACAGCAGGTTTTCTAAAATATATGGCTTACAATTATGTGCAGGAAAAGAACTGCAAGCAACATTACAAATGGGGAAAAGAGTAGTGCCTCACTCACAGCAGCTGATGGCTTCAAAAAGGGCACAACTGTTGGCCTTCACTCTGTAAGCAATCAATCCCTCCGTTTGCTCCATGACAGGCTCTCCGTTGCCGGAAAAGAATTCTGGGTATGGAAGAGCTGTGTCCACTAACCTATGCCATACAAAGCCCTCCGAAGGCACCGGAAGAATAGCATCTTCCGGTCGATCATTCGCATTGAACACAAAAAATAAGTCACCTCTCAAATCCGAAATTTCAGATTGTTCTTCATCTGTCTTCAGTGACATGGCTAAGAATTTCGAGGATGGATCTTCCCATTTTGGAGGAGACTGATCACTTCCATACCAGTCTATGTTTTCTTCCCTCCAAAACTTTGTCCTTTGAAATAGGTCGGCTCTTCTCAATCGAAATGCACTTAGAAACGAAATAAACTGTGTTGTTTGGATACCAAAACCGGTTTTCAGTGCATTCCAATCAAATGGGTTTCTGTCAGCAGCAGCAATTGAGCCACCAGAAGATTGGCCACACTCATCACCCATGCTAAGAACAGGTACACCCAACGAAAAATACAGCAGGAAGAGAAAATTTCGTATTTGCCGAACCCGTCTTTGAAGAACGGCCGCTTTGTTGGTTGGTCCTTCTTCTCCACAATTCCAGCTTAGCTCTGCAGCCACTTCACTACCACTGAAGCTCACAAGATCCACCAATGGCAGACCATAGTTTTTAGCAATAAAATTGAAAGAAAACGCCGGGCCTCGCCCCTTCGAGAATATGTCCCCACTCCCACACAGTCGTGTAGCGAGATCACTAATCTGACCTTTGCCTCTCAAAAAGTCACGAATGTCTTTGCAAAACTTTGTATTGATCTCTGCCCATCTCTTCCAATGAGGAAAACGAGGAGTTTCCACCGCTATCAACCCGTGTGGATCCCAAAAATCTGCAATGATTTTGGTTTTCGACAGTACTGGATCGAAAGCTATTGCTTCCACCAATGGAGGACGGGACAAGGATTCTCCGTTAGATCCTCGCAGTAGAGAAGAAGCATTTATGAAACAGAAACCATCGATACGAAACTCAATCACCCAATACCTCAAACTATCCAAAATCATTTGTTGCACAACGGGAAAGTTACAGTTTAAAGCATTTCTAGCTTTTAAACTCACATCAACTGTTTGATCTCCAAAATAGTAGGATGAATCATCAATTCCTTGAAGAGCTCCATCTGCTGTATGAGAAAAAACAACTTCCAACAGAACCTCTATTCCATTGGCATGCAGTTCCTTCACCATCTCCTTCATTGAGCTGAAAGCAGATACAGGGCCACCAGATGGTCCATAAAATTCATAGCCGAAAAGAAATTACAAGGGAAATACGGCCCCTTTTGGTCGTCAAATAAGAATATAGGCTCGAATAAAATTGCATTCACTCCCAAATTTTTAAAATGCTGCAACTTTTCTTTCACACCAGAAAAAGTCCCTGAAATTTCTGCAGAGAGCTGACTAGACTTGTGTGCCGTAAAACGCATCACATTCAATCGGTACACTACTAGCTTCTCGATTGGTAACTTGGGGCAGATTATACCATCCCAATCAAAAGCTGGTTCTTTGAATAATCGACTGAGATATTTTGGTACATTTGGATGATCATTCAAAGTGGATTTCCAAGTTATCTTCGAATATGGATCCAGAAAAATTCTCTTTTCATCAACTTCATCTTCGCTTGGACGATTTGAAGACCCTTTGGATCGATAACCATAGTTGAAGAAATTCCAGGCGCTTCCGAAGGATGCATGCCAAACATCGCCTGATCTATTTACATATGGATCCAAGTCAAGCTCCAGCACTGGGATTTCTGCTTTAGAATCATTATACAAACATAAAACCACACCCTCTGCAGATCTTGAGAAAATGGAAAAATTCATGGAACCGTCACTGGAAAATGAAAGGCCCAATGGAAATGGCTGACCTCGTTGAAAACCAACTGGTACACAAAACTTTTTGCTCATGTGATTTCTGATTTCAAAATCGTTTGTTTTAGCATCTCCTAAAGTCTTTAACTGAAACGAGAGGTAAAAAGGCATGAGTTTTGCTTCAAAGACTAAATTAAGACTAAACCTGCCAGTCGAAGTCTCAACAAATGAGGATTCGGTGGTTTGGATTATACCATCCGGAGTTGATTTTTTAGAATCAGAAGGCACAAGATATGATGAATCAGACCTGAAAATTCCCCAACTCAATACAAGTTTACTACCATTTTTGCTTAACTGCAAGGACGAAACTTCAATAAAGACAACATACTGACCATTTTTCCTCCCAACAGAAACATGAACAAGATCACCAAACTCTGTCCTGAATAGATAAGGTGAGGCCTTTATGGAGTCTTCCACTTCTGTACTAGTAGTGGGTATCGTTTCACTTTGCTTGGCAGAAGCCCCTGACATTGCATAGACCTTATGGAGATTGTGGCGAGTAGTTTCCGTCACACTTAGCATACTTTCTCCGGCGATCCAGTTTCTTTCTGTTTCCGTTCTCCCAGACTGATGATTGACTTGCTTTTCATGATTGTTGAGTATGAGCTTGGAAGATTTAATAGCTCTGCAGTTCACACAATTTGGCAGACCAAAGAGCGATGAAAGTAGAGTAGCCATTTATGGTTGCAGAAGAAAACAGGTTCAAGCATCACAGGAAATGAGACTTCTTACTAAATTTCAAATAATCCATCAATTAGACATGTTTGCCATTCTCAGATATTGATGAATCTAGAAAGGCTGGGTAGCTAAAAGAAAACGTTCGGATGAAGGATATTTCTTGCTCCTCGCTGGTCGATATTGAAGAAGAATCGCGGATTCATGGTCATTACTGGGTTTCCTTCGATTTTTTCTGGGTATCGACGAATTTGTTCAAGGCTAGAAGCAAATATCGTCGGACATCCTTGGATGGCTTCATTCAATCAACTCAAACGAAGACAAGCTTCATCGTTCCTCCTCTCCTGTAAGCCCATCCACTATCCCGGAGGTGGGCCGGGCTAGCCAAGCCAGCTCGTTGGCGAGCCCAAATGCTTGGCTCGGTTCGACCTCAATTGACTCAATAGAAGATCATGGATGGTAGCACGATGATGTGAACTTTAAGATAAGTTGATCTTGCACGTTCTATTGCGAAGCTCGTCAATCACCGCCTATGCCTTCACCTTCAGGCCGGGTTTTGGCCAACCGGTGAATATCGACTAGTTGATGTTTTGATGGGACGCATGACATATATACTGGCATTTCTTCCATTTTTTTCTTTGATAAAATTACGTTCATAGATGTAATGTAGCTTGACGATACGATTCCGCTTGTTTGGGGTTTGGTTATGCTGAAATTCAATTTGATTTTACAGGTGATGTTGTTATTCAGTCACGGTTAGCCCATGAAAATAGATGATTCTCTGAGAGACGTGGTGGGTATGCCGGTTGATGACTATGGAAGGTTCGGCTTAACACGTTCTTCTTAAAACATCTTTGACTCGGAGTTTCTCCGCAACACGAATCATGCTCCAGGATGATAGGTTATGGTTTGAAATGTCAACATTCATCGAATTAAAAAATTCATTTTCCGACAATCACATCTTGGTCTTGTGAGTGATAGTTTCGAATTTCGATCGGCCAAGGAAATCAACCGGGTCGACTAATTTAGACGCTCGTAATGCTCGAGTTTTGTAAGACATGGATTAATAAGATATCTTACCTTAGGCCTTAGAACGTGTACTACTCATGAACAAGTCTAGTGTTCGAGACAAGGCAGATATTTCGGTTCCTATTTATTGTCTTTTTCCAACACTTTCCAGAATCTATTTCCCTCAATCTGAGACCATCATGCCACGTGTACGGCCTATGAAATGTCCACGCTGTCAAATCAGGCAGATTTCAAACACCATATCAGATAAGATATTGAATGAAATCTTTGATCTCCTCATCCTGATAACACCCTGGGCCCTTCCTTCTCACGTGATCGTCCCCACCTCGAAGACCCACACAGGCCGTCCATTCGGGTTCGCACGACACGTGTCGAGATCTAAACCCCCGGAAGAAAAAAAGTGGGGCCATCGTGTCTCCGAGTTCGGCTGTAAAGCTGGTGCTGAGAGGGAGGCGTCGATGAAGGTACGTTGAATGGGAATGCCACGGCCGGCAATGATAGAAGGGCCGACGTGTCGGATTGCTACCCCATTTATGGACGACAATATGCCAATCCACGTGACGGTCAAGCAACTAGTTTGACCCTCCCTCTATTTTGTGGGGCCTCTGTTGAAAATCACGAGTACCAAACAGAATAAGAATATCATTAATTATTTAAAAAAATTAATTAATTTTATTTAAAGAAAATAATAATTGAGTGTTGGATGAACAGATGGGAGTCGGTATCATAAAAAAGATTGCTTGATTTTATTTATTATTTGCATGGCTGAGAATAATAAGCATATTTGACTGTCATCTCTCTCTCTCTCTCTCTCTCTCTCTCTCTCTCTCTCTCTCTCTCTCTCTCGTGGTTTGTCATTTCATTTTCTATTATTTTCAGGGAGACAAAGCATGCACATACAAATCAGAAGCAGGTCAAGTCTGCAATACAATTCAAGGAAACTCCATTAATGGCGGCAATGGATAGACAGACATGGACGACCAAGTTTGGCGTTGAAAGAAAGTTGGAAGATAAGTCTTTATCTGCTCTGTTCTTCTTCTTCTAGCTTAGGGGGACATTGCTTTATAGGTAAGGGTCTGTTTGTTCTGTAACTTTAATGTTACGACTTTCTCTCGCTAGGGCCATCCTTCGTCACCCACCACTCCTTTCTTCTCTCTCTCTGTCTTCGTTTTCTCTCTCTCTATCCCTATATAAACCCTTTCCCCGTTCTTCACTTTCCTCAGGCCACACCACATCTTCTTCTCCTTCTTCGGCAATCTCAGCGTTCTTCTTTAAAGTTTCTACTTTCTGTCTCCTTCTCTATCGTCTCCAATCTGCCATGGCTGCTAGCTCGTTCTCTGTGAGGAGTACTAAGGGGAGATCACTGCAACACTGTTCGAAGCAATTAAGAGAGCAAAGGGCGAGGCTTTATATTATATGGAGGTGTACTGTGATGCTACTCTGTTGGCATGATTGAACTGAAGATTTTGATGATAGATTAGAGATCTTGTTGATAGGTGTTGATGATAGATTAGAGATCTTGTTCTATGGGGATATATAAATTTCAATGTAAATGCTTTTGCTTAAATAGAAATCAAGTTGAATCTCATCAATTTTTTTTGTTTTTTTGAAATTTGGCGATGTGGGTTTTATGAATTGGGAAAAAAAGAAGCAAACTTGGTTAATATGTTGGATGTTTCTTATGTTTGCGTCAGATGAGTGTTGAGTTGAGGGCTTCTTCGACCTTCACTTCACTACAGCAGCCATGGCAAATCCTTTGGAGGTCTGTCTGTTCAACAATAGTAAAATTCAAGAAGTGTATAAGAACTTGTTGGGATGATGAGCAAAATAGACAGCAATTAGTGCAAGATAACCTCTAGCTCATGACATAAATGATCAAACCCCAGTAAGTAATCAACAGGTCAAGTTAAACGCTACGAGGACTGATGATATAACTCTAAAAAAAGGCCATTTCAAAGCTGTAATGCATTTTGCACTAGTATCTACCTCTTGTCAGCCAAGTCTAGTGCTTCCATTAATGATCAGAGAAGAAGCTAAATAGTTGAAACCCAGTTATTAAAAAACAAACCAACAAAGATGTTATACAGAAAAATTCATGTAGTGCTGCTGTTCACCATGTCTGTCCACAAGGGGTATCTAGTCAAGAGGGATTAAATGTTGAAAATATAGCTTAATTCAAATAATATATTTTAGCTAATGTATGTTTTTAATATGGTCTTGGTTGAAGTCAATGTATTTGTGAAAAAACATCTAGGGAGTTGTGATTCATGTATGTATAAGTACATTAGTTCATGTACTTAGATGTCTCATTAAGTGTTAGAACATTAAATAAGTGGTTCATGTATTGCTTTATACATGTACCAAATAGTCCTATAAATAGGATATTAGTTTAGACTTTTGCAAGAGAAGTCAAAAACCAAAATTATTTCAATACAAATAGTTTCTCTCAAGTTCTCTCCTCTCTACTTATATTTTTCCTTTCTCTAAAAATCTCTCTACCTCATTCCAACAAACTGGTATCAGAGCTACGGCTATTTGGAACAACCGACAGACATCACCTACTCATGGCGACAATTGTGCAAGATCAGATGGACATGATCCTTGCAAGACTCTCGAGGCTTGAGAGTTTCATGGGTGTATTAACGACAATGACCGGGGACAACCTATTTGTTGCAAAACTCTGGTTGATCAGGAGGAAGTTGGATAAACTTCAAGCATCATTGGGGACGGATGGCCTCACCATCAAACAATGCGTTGCGGGCACTGTTTTGGGAATAGACAAGGTGCTTGCCGGTGTCAGCAAGGTGCCAAAGGAAATCGTTACAACCTCATCGAGTAGGGTCAAAGGTGACCGAGGGTGCAAAGTACCTACGAAGGTGATGAGATCGTGGAAAACTCAAGGGCGAGGGATGGCTCATGTAGTAGGGTGGGAACTAGAAGTAGTTCCAAAGGCAAGAACACCACATCACATGAGAGGCACGAAACCCAAGTGGATTAAAGAATTCAAGCGAGGAGATAAGGTTCTCCTTGAGCACAATCCACTCCTTTGGAGTAAGGATGAGAACTTGGGATTCCCCAAAGGATTCCTTCCAAGATATGATGGATCATTCGTTGTCATCAAGAGAGTTGGATCGATTGCCTATCGATTGCAACTTCCTGAGCGGCTCAAGCTCCATCCTATTTTTCATGTAAGTTTTCTTAAGCCGTATTTTGAAGGAGATCAGAGTTATGTGCAAAGAGCATAACCTGGGATGCGAGTGGAATTCACCAAGAAGCTGGTAAAAATACTCAACCACTGAACAATAAAAAATAAAAAGCGGCAGGAATTTCTTGTGCAATGGGAACATGAAGACAAAACCACGTGGGAGCAAGATGTCAATCTTTGGCAATTCGAGAAGCAAGTCAGAGACTACCTAGCTTGGGTATCGACAAGGTCGTCAATTTTATTTGGCGGGGGTGGTTTGTCACACCCCATTACTCATGGAGCATGAAGGCGCGGGCCGAAGGCGCGGGCCAAAGGCCCAATGAAGGAAAAGCTGGGCTTCTCCTAAGGCGCGGAAAAATCAGCTAAGTGTGATGTACACTTGGTGGGGCGCGCTTGACTGTGTGGGTGGCGCAGTCCATAAGTTATCTTCAAAAGAGTGAACCTAGCCGAGGGTAGGTTGACTAGCATGACAAATCTGGGATGCAAGCAGAGCATCGCAATAGCTTGGGCAAAATATTGTGACCCAGACAGATACAATGTGGGCGCAACAAGGAGGAGCGCATCGCGTAGGTAAAGCACTGCGAACAGAGGCATAAGCTCGAATCTCTACAATCGAGGAATGAGGAGCTGGGCTTTCTCCTAAGGCGTGCCAAAAATAGCTAAGTGTTGAAGGACTCTTAGTAGGCTCGCTAGGTGGTGTTGTCCATGAAGTTTCAGCAAGCTAAGGATAATGCTCGAAGTTATAAGGAATTAAGTTTAAGGGAGGATGTTGAAAATATAGCTTAATTCAAATAATATGTTTTAGTTAATGTATGTTTTCAATATGTTCTTGGTTGAAGTCAATGTATTTGTGAAAGAACATATAGGGAGTTATGATTCATGTATGTATAAGTACATTAGTTCATGTACTTAGATGTCTCATTAAGTGTTAAAACACTAAATAAGTGGTTCATGTATTGCTTTATACGTGTACCAAATAGTCCTATAAATAGAATGTGAATTTAGACTTTTGCAAGAGAAGCCAATAACCAAAATCATTTCAATACAAATACTTTCTCTCAAGTTCTTTCATCTTTACTTATATTTTTCCTTTCTTTAAAAATCTTTCTTCCTTATTCCAACATTAAAAGAAAGATATTGAAATTGTAAGCTGAAAAATTCCCTACCTTTTCAAAAAGGTAAGAACTTTGATAGAAAATGAACATCAAAACACTAACCAACCACAAGAAATTGGATAGCTTGGAGTTGTACTGTGATCTAGTTTGGAGTTCTCGATTCTCTTGTTATAACATTGTCTGTTTTGGGTCAAAAATTGCATGAATTTGTTGTTGAAGTTTAATTCAAAACGCATCGTATTGACGAAAACTCTATTTCCACTTTTTTAAACAATAATCTCCCACTAGTATGAAATGAAGCTGGGAATAGGTTATTTGGATAATAAAAAAAAAAAAAGAAGAAGAAAAAGGGAGTTTCTTTGGACAAGGCTTCATCCTCACCTACCATAAAGGAACTAAAGGCTCATATCCTTTGCACTTGCATTTTTTCAGGAGCTTATGAATCAACCCAGAATCGCCCTTTAAATACGTAAGAATCGGCCTTTGAATTAACACTCAAGACGAAGAGATTTAATGGTTTGGGTAAAGACTAGGGCTTTCTTAGCCATTTTCATGGCTGTTTTCCCTGTGATGAGGAGTCAACTCTCCCAACCTCCTCTCTGTGCGTCTCAACTTGCCTTGGCCAACCACGGCTGTGCCTTGCTGCCTCTCTCACCACCGGCGCCTCCAATTCCGCCCCCATCACCACCTTCACCTCCCGACGATGACAACCGACATCATCGTCGCAGGTGTAGACTTACTGTTAATCCCAACAAGCTAAAATTAAGTTGTTGAGTTGGAAGTTCATCTGATCTCTCTCTTTTTCTTAACAGCAGACGTCGACGTGGGCATGCACGTAGGCACCACCGCAACCGCGACGAAAGGGCAGCGGAAGACAAGTGCTGCAGGTGGATCAAAGAGGTGGACAGCGAGTGCGTTTGTGACCTTCTGGTTCGGTTGCCGGCTTTCCTATCCCGGCCGATGCATGAGTATAGTGTCACTGTTGGCGAGTCCTGCAACGTCACCTTTAGTTGCCCGGGAAGATTAAAGATATAAGAAGTTGTAATTGTAACCTTTAAGTGTTGTTGAATTTCCTAGGAATGTAATGTCATACTTATAATAATGATATCGATATGGTCGTTTCTTTGGATGATTTTAACAAGGACCTAAAAAAAAAAAAAAAAAAAAAAAAAAAAAAAAAAAAAAAAAAAAAAAAAAAAAAAAAAAAAAAAAAAAAAAAAAAAAAAAAAAAAAAAAAAAAAAAAAAAAAAAAAAAAAAAAAAAAAAAAAAAAAAAAAAAAAAAAAAAAAAAAAAAAAAAAAAAAAAAAAAAAAAAAAAAAAAAAAAAAAAAAAAAAAAAAAAAAAAAAAAAAAAAAAAAAAAAAAAAAAAAAAAAAAAAAAAAAAAAAAAAAAAAAAAAAAAAAAAAAAAAAAAAAAAAAAAAAAAAAAAAAAAAAAAAAAAAAAAAAAAAAAAAAAAAAAAAAAAAAAAAAAAAAAAAAAAAAAAAAAAAAAAAAAAAAAAAAAAAAAAAAAAAAAAAAAAAAAAAAAAAAAAAAAAAAAAAAAAAAAAAAAAAAAAAAAAAAAAAAAAAAAAAAAAAAAAAAAAAAAAAAAAAAAAAAAAAAAAAAAAAAAAAAAAAAAAAAAAAAAAAAAAAAAAAAAAAAAAAAAAAAAAAAAAAAAAAAAAAAAAAAAAAAAAAAAAAAAAAAAAAAAAAAAAAAAAAAAAAAAAAAAAAAAAAAAAAAAAAAAAAAAAAAAAAAAAAAAAAAAAAAAAAAAAAAAAAAAAAAAAAAAAAAAAAAAAAAAAAAAAAAAAAAAAAAAAAAAAAAAAAAAAAAAAAAAAAAAAAAAAAAAAAAAAAAAAAAAAAAAAAAAAAAAAAAAAAAAAAAAAAAAAAAAAAAAAAAAAAAAAAAAAAAAAAAAAAAAAAAAAAAAAAAAAAAAAAAAAAAAAAAAAAAAAAAAAAAAAAAAAAAAAAAAAAAAAAAAAAAAAAAAAAAAAAAAAAAAAAAAAAAAAAAAAAAAAAAAAAAAAAAAAAAAAAAAAAAAAAAAAAAAAAAAAAAAAAAAAAAAAAAAAAAAAAAAAAAAAAAAAAAAAAAAAAAAAAAAAAAAAAAAAAAAAAAAAAAAAAAAAAAAAAAAAAAAAAAAAAAAAAAAAAAAAAAAAAAAAAAAAAAAAAAAAAAAAAAAAAAAAAAAAAAAAAAAAAAAAAAAAAAAAAAAAAAAAAAAAAAAAAAAAAAAAAAAAAAAAAAAAAAAAAAAAAAAAAAAAAAAAAAAAAAAAAAAAAAAAAAAAAAAAAAAAAAAAAAAAAAAAAAAAAAAAAAAAAAAAAAAAAAAAAAAAAAAAAAAAAAAAAAAAAAAAAAAAAAAAAAAAAAAAAAAAAAAAAAAAAAAAAAAAAAAAAAAAAAAAAAAAAAAAAAAAAAAAAAAAAAAAAAAAAAAAAAAAAAAAAAAAAAAAAAAAAAAAAAAAAAAAAAAAAAAAAAAAAAAAAAAAAAAAAAAAAAAAAAAAAAAAAAAAAAAAAAAAAAAAAAAAAAAAAAAAAAAAAAAAAAAAAAAAAAAAAAAAAAAAAAAAAAAAAAAAAAAAAAAAAAAAAAAAAAAAAAAAAAAAAAAAAAAAAAAAAAAAAAAAAAAAAAAAAAAAAAAAAAAAAAAAAAAAAAAAAAAAAAAAAGAGATTGTAATCACACGTTGAATTTTCTCATTGTCGCGACAAAGTAGAGTGTACGAGTAATATTTAATCTTCAACTAATATTATTGTTTCTGGGATAAAAACCAACAATATTATTCTATTAGGTAGAGATTTGACTATCACAATTTTTTATTCTAGATTATCTCGTGTTGTAAATTCTTTACGTTCTTTTTAGTTCATTGTTTTCTTTCTCTTAAATCAGACAACGAAAACCAGAAAATAGCACACAATCAACACAGAAAGTTTTTACCGTGGTTCACCGATAAATCCGGCTACATCCACGTTGAGCTCCACAGGAGAAGCTCGTGCACTATGAGATGATGATTGTACAAAGAACAAACCGAAGAACAACAACGATTAAAGAAAAACGAAACCTAACCGATTGGCTCGAACTCAACCTGGTTCGAGCCCTAGAGAACTCCCTGCCTTTAGCAATCAAGATGATCGCCCACCGGATCCAAGGCTCGCCTCCTCCTCCGTCGTCGCCGTCGTTTGTGAAGCTGAGAGAAATCGAGAGCCAAGAAATCGCCTCCGCTTTTCTGCCCTCGCACCCTCTCTTTTCTTTTTCTGTTCTGTTTTTTCTATCCTCGCAAAACCCACTCTCTGTATTCTATTTCTTATGCTTTAAAAACACAGCCACCTATTCTAATATAAAACAAAAGATATTAAAAATAAATGGATGGGCTTGGGCTTCACAATTGGGCTTCACACAACAATCTCTACCTTGAAGACCAACCTAACCCACTAACCGTCAACACATAATGCACGAACTCCTACAACTGCTTCGCAGCTCGGACCGATGAAGGTCAGTTTACAAATAACAAATTCAAGCAATGCTTGAACTTGGTATTTAAAACAATCTTTGTGCTCATGTCTGCAGGATTGTCCTCCGTAGATACCTTCAACAAATTCACAACATTAGTAGAAATCAAATCTCTAATAAAATGATATCTAACATCAATATATTTAGTTCTTTCATGATATACAGGATTTCTACTAAGATGAATTGCATTTTGATTATCACAATAAATAACAGAAATAGAGTTTAACAACTTAGCTTCCTTTAGTAGACCTTGCATCCACACAACTTCCTTCATAGCATCTGCAATCGCTATATACTCTGCCTCCGTAGTGGACAACGCTACCATGGGTTGTAATTGTGACTTCCACACAATACAATTCCTTCCCAACGTGAAACAATAAGCTATAGTTGAGTTCCCCTCATCCCTGTTACCTGCAAAATCAGCATCTACAAATCCCACAAGATCAAATGCAACATTTCTATTACCATAGCACAGACCAACATCTATAGTACTATTTATGTATGCTACAACCCACTTCAAGGCTACCCAATGATCATACCTAAGATTTGACATAAACCTACTCAATACAGGTATAACAAATGACAAATCTGGCCTCATACTGATCATAACATACATGACTGATCCTATAACATTAGAGTAAAGAATATTCTTATTCTCCATCTTAATCAGCTCCCAAGTCTTGTCCTCCTTCATGGCACCCAGCCATTTGTCAGAGTCAGTAGAACTAATAGCTTCTTGATAGCTATTTGGTTCACTTTGTCTAACTTCCAAAGAAGCAACAAGAGCTGCATATACGAGCTCAGCATAAGAGAACCTACGGTTAGGAATAACCTCCCTCCTACTCCTATCACGAGTGAGCTGATAGTTAGACAGATCTTCATGGACCGATCTAGTCAACTGCTCAGCCTCAACTGGAGAATCATTTTCAGATTGATCTCCAGTTTGATCCTCAACTTGATCATCAACGCCTATACCAGGCTCATCAGAGCCACCCATAGGCTCCACCTCAAACTGCATATTAACGCCTATACCAGGCTCATCAGAGCCACCCATAGGCTCCACCTCAAACTGCATATTCTGATGCACTTGAGTGGTCTCACTAGACTCTTCACTAGAGTTAGTAGGAGTCTTACAAGGGAAAGAGTTCTCATCAAATACGACATCTCTACTCACAATGATCTTAATCCCTCTAGACTCCTTATCCTTTCCAAACATCTCCTGTTTGCTAAATGAGTCAAGTCCCCCTTGACTCATATGTCCTAATCTCATATGCCATTTCTCAGTAGCAACAAGACTAGGATTAACTGACACCGTATTCAAAGAACTAGACTTACATGAGCCATCAAGAATATATAACCCGCCAACTTTCCTACCAGTCAGAACAATTTTCTCATTCTTGACGACTTGCATACTCCCATTGCTAGTCCTACTCTCACATCCCAAATAATCTAAGGCTCCTAGAGAAATCAAATTTCTCTTAAGTCCAGGTATATACCTCACCTTAGTCAACTTGATTCTTTTTCCAGAATCCAAGTCCAGAACGATACTGCCCATACCGACAACATCACAAGTGTCGTCATTTCCCATGAACACCGTCTCATTCATAACTTCCTGGAAATCGACAAACCAGTCCCTATGAGGACTCATGTGAAAGCTACACCCGGAGTCAAGCACCCAAGTATCAAGGCACTTTAAATCAGTGACATTAAACACCTCACAAGGGTCATCCTGATTATTCTCACAGGCAATGTTTGATTCATTATTCTCCGATTTATTTTTCCTAATCCAATCGAAGCAATTCTTCTTCAAGTGACCAACCTTGCCACAGTGGAAACACTTCCTAAACTCATTCTTACCATTGTCAACATTTTCATTTTTAGACTCATTCCCTTTATTCTTCTTTTTGAACCTATTTGTAGCATTATTATTATTTTGTTCGGGTCTATTCTTCACAAAGAGATTCGAACCAGATCTCTCATGTTTCAGTAGTTCTAATTCTCTGGTTTTTAAACCAGAAGAAATCAGATCTACACTGGGGACGACACCGGCATACTGGTAAGCGTCTTTGACTACTTGGTAAGACTCAGGGATAGAATTTAATAGAATCATTGACTTAGTAGTTTCATCTAAAACCTGATCAGTACCTTTTAATCTAAGAGTCAATTTTAGAAATTCATTTAAATTTTCATCTATAGACTTACCAGTGTCCATTTTCCAAGAGAACAAGGAGCCTTTAAAGAATGCGAGATTAGGGGCAGTTTGAACCGAATAAATCGATTCAAGCTTACCCCAAATCTCTAGTGGAGTATCAGCTCCATCAACCTTTCTCAAGACATTGTCCGAGAGGTTTAAAATCAAGAGGTTGTACGCCTCTTCGTCTATTTCCTCCTTTCTCTTTTTCTGCTCATCAGACCATTTACCTTGGTCTTTTTCTAGAGCAACGGCGACTTTGTTGTGTGAAAGAAGTGCACGGATCTTCTTTTTCCACACACCAAAGTCAACCTTTCCGTCGTACACCGAGATTTCAAGTCTCGTTGAAAACATTCCCTCTCCCAAAAATAACCCCAAAAATAACAAAAAATAAAAACGAATAGCTCTATATTCAGCTTAACAATTTTATCACAAAAACTAAATGCAGGGAACCAATCAACCAAAAATATTGCACAGTGACAATTAAACTAAAGCACAAGGGATAAAGCAGACAACTCAAATCATGCTGTAATCGAAAAACACACTGTTTTTGTAAAGCACACTCACAGTAACTTTTAATTACATCCACTGTTGTCTGTGTAATTAAACCACACACAGACTGTTATCTAAGGCACACTCACAGTAACAATTAATTAAACTCAATCACTGTTAGTTAACCGGAATATAAAAAATGCAATCAACCAATCAACTTATGAATTAAACCACAGACACAGCAACCAGTATTCAAACAGATGCAAGACCGTAAGATCTTAATTCAAGAAAAGAAAGAAAACAAAAAACAACTACAGAATACCGAAATCAAGAAACGCAGGAGCTAAGATTTTGTTTCAAGAATCGATCAACCTCGCTCTGATACCACTGTTGTAAATTCTTTACGTTCTTTTTAGTTCATTGTTTTCTTTCTCTTAAATCAGACAACGAAAACCAGAAAATAGCACACAATCAACACAGAAAGTTTTTACCGTGGTTCACCGATAAATCCGGCTACATCCACGTTGAGCTCCACAGGAGAAGCTCGTGCACTATGAGATGATGATTGTACAAAGAACAAACCGAAGAACAACAACGATTAAAGAAAAACGAAACCTAACCGATTGGCTCGAACTCAACCTGGTTCGAGCCCTAGAGAACTCCCTGCCTCTAGCAATCAAGATGATCGCCCACCGGATCCAAGGCTCGCCTCCTCCTCCGTCGTCGCCGTCGTCTGTGAAGCTGAGAGAAATCGAGAGCCAAGAAATCGCCTCCGCTTTTCTGCCCTCGCACCCTCTCTTTTCTTTTTCTGTTCTGTTTTTTCTATCCTCGCAAAACCCACTCTCTGTATTCTATTTCTTATGCTTTAAAAACACAGCCACCTATTCTAATATAAAACAAAAGATATTAAAAATAAATGGATGGGCTTGGGCTTCACAATTGGGCTTCACACAACATCTCGAGACCCTCGAAAAGGTTATTAACTTTGTCTTACCTGTTATAGTCAACGTTGCACTCGTGTTTTAGCTTCACGGCTAGACAATATTTTGTGACGAAGAGATGTTGACGATAAATTTGAACTTGTTTGCGTGGAATATCGAAAATGTACATAAAAGTATCTGGTCAAAGTCTCTCGCGCATACGAAGTAAGATATTGTAAGTTTACGTATTAGGTTAAAAAAATAACCATAACAACACGACGTGTACACGTAGATTTAACATATTTTTTGAGACCAATAAACAATTTGCTCGTAGTTAAAAGATCGAAATTTGATTTGTTCGGAAAAAAAATTTGAGATGTACAAACCCTAATGGTAGAGGTTAAATTTCACTTATTTGTCCAAGTGAAATAACACCTATGGCTATACTCTTATATAAATTACTTTTACCTTATTGTTTTGAAAAATAAAATTAATGTAAAATTAGTAAACATTTTGGTTGACCATTATATCCATGAGAGACTTCGTGGGGCAACTTGTGATTGGCTAGATTGCCGGTTTATTATAATATTGACAGCACCCAATTATATCTTCAGATGAGACGTGGTCCATCCGCCACCCAGTTGGAGCGAAAGGAAACTGCTTCGTTGCTTTGGTAGTAGGGATACGAAGGGAAAGAGGAAGCTTAGCCGATCATGGTTTTCGATGTTTGAAAACACAGAGAGAGAGAGAGAGAGAGAACTGGTTCAGGTTTTGCAGTGTGCGTCATTTTGATGGAAAGCAGAAGGAACGAAGTGGATTGGCAATTCTCAAGTTTATAGTTAATCTGGAAATCTAAATATAGAAGAAGCTTTTGATTATTTGTTAAAAAGAGTGAGCAATTGTGGCAAACATAGACGGGTTAAGAGCGAGATCCTTGCTGAGGGAGGCAGCTGGGATTGACGACGACGGAGGAGCCTCCGACCATAAGGACGACAAATTGGGGGGCCTTTTTGCACGCTGCCGGTTGATGGCGGCCGCCCGGTGGTCATCCGCCTTCAGGATCTGCCTCCTCCTCCTCCTCATTGCTGCCATTGCCACCGCCTGCATTTTCCTTCCCGTTGAGAAGGTACACTTTCCTCTTTGATTTTGCATGTCTCCAATCGATGGTGGGCCGGTGCTTCTATTTCCATTTTTCATTTTGGCAGTTGTATAGCAGCAACTGCCTTGTTGTTTTAGCGAGCATGGTTTGGGGATCTCTGGGGCCTGGAATTTATTTCTTTATTGTTTACAAGTCGTAGTAAAGTTGGAGGGTAATGAGATCTACGACGTTGATGAGAGAGAGAGAGAGAGAGAGAGAGAGAGAGAGAGAGAGAGAGAGAGAGAGAGAGAGAGAGAGAGAGAGAGAGAGAGAGAGAGAGAGAGAGAGAGAGAGAGAGAGAGAGAGAGAGAGAGAGAGAGAGAGAGAGAGAGAGAGAGAGAGAGAGAGAGAGAGAGAGAGAGAGAGAGAGAGAGAGAGAGAGAGAGAGAGAGAGAGAGAGAGAGAGAGAGAGAGAGAGAGAGAGAGAGAGAGAGAGAGAGAGAGAGAGAGAGAGAGAGAGAGAGAGAGAGAGAGAGAGAGAGAGAGAGAGAGAGAGAGAGAGAGAGAGAGAGAGAGAGAGAGAGAGAGAGAGAGAGAGAGAGAGAGAGAGAGAGAGAGAGAGAGAGAGAGAGAGAGAGAGAGAGAGAGAGAGAGAGAGAGAGAGAGAGAGAGAGAGAGAGAGAGAGAGAGAGAGAGAGAGAGAGAGAGAGAGAGAGAGAGAGAGAGAGAGAGAGAGAGAGAGAGAGAGAGAGAGAGAGATGGCGGCCGCCGGTGGTCATCCGCCTTCAGGATCTGCCTCCTCCTCCTCCTCATTGCTGCCATTGCCACCGCCTGCATTTTCCTTCCCGTTGAGAAGGTACACTTTCCTCTTTGATTTTGCATGTCTCCAATCGATGTGGGCCGGTGCTTCTATTCAATTTTTCATTTTGGCAGTTGTATAGCAGCAACTGCCTTGTTGTTTTAGCGAGCTGTTTGGGATCTCTGGGGCCTGGAATTTATTTCTTATTGTTTCCAAGTCGTAGTTAAAGTTGGAGGGTAATGAGATCTACAACGTTGATGATTGGTAGAACTGGTAATTAAGATGGTGTTATGGGAGGCACTGTTTTAACTTTTAATGTGATTATGTATTTAAAAAATATGGAGTTTGATTGATGAATAGTTCCAAATTCTGAGAGAGAGAGAGAGAGAGAGAGAGAGAGAGAGAGAGAGAGAGAGAGAGAGAGAGAGAGAGAGAGAGAGAGAGAGAGAGAGAGAGAGAGAGAGAGAGAGAGAGAGAGAGAGAGAGAGAGAGAGAGAGAGAGAGAGAGAGAGAGAGAGAGAGAGAGAGAGAGAGAGAGAGAGAGAGAGAGAGAGAGAGAGAGAGAAGAATTGAGAGATGTGATCTCAGATCAATTTTTGAATTTGCATTATATCAGCCTTGCCATGTACGTTTATTTTGCCATTATCATGCCTCCAACTGTTCGATGTTCTAACTTCAACAAATTGACAGATATTGAAAGATTTTTTGTTATGGGTGAAGCACGATCTGGGTCCTTGGGGTCCAATTATTTTGTAAGTTATCTTCCCTGCTGAAAGCTCTGCTGAAATTATTCCTTTTTTTTTTTTTTTTTTTTTTTTTTTTTTTTTTTTTTTTTTTTTTTTTTTTTTTTTTTTTTTTTTTTTTTTTTTTTTTTTTTTTTTTTTTTTTTTTTTTTTTTTTTTTTTTTTTTTTTTTTTTTTTTTTTTTTTTTTTTTTTTTTTTTTTTTTTTTTTTTTTTTTTTTTTTTTTTTTTTTTTTTTTTTTTTTTTTTTTTTTTTTTTTTTTTTTTTTTTTTTTTTTTTTTTTTTTTTTTTTTTTTTTTTTTTTTTTTTTTTTTTTTTTTTTTTTTTTTTTTTTTTTTTTTTTTTTTTTTTTTTTTTTTTTTTTTTTTTTTTTTTTTTTTTTTTTTTTTTTTTTTTTTTTTTTTTTTTTTTTTTTTTTTTTTTTTTTTTTTTTTTTTTTTTTTTTTTTTTTTTTTTTTTTTTTTTTTTTTTTTTTTTTTTTTTTTTTTTTTTTTTTTTTTTTTTTTTTTTTTTTTTTTTTTTTTTTTTTTTTTTTTTTTTTTTTTTTTTTTTTTTTTTTTTTTTTTTTTTTTTTTTTTTTTTTTTTTTTTTTTTTTTTTTTTTTTTTTTTTTTTTTTTTTTTTTTTTTTTCCGTGGCAGTCCCGGCTTCAGTACTTACAGTAAGCTTTCATTACATTTGGTGATTTCAGATTGATGGATCGTGTTGAGGTTATTATGCCTTACAAATTATCCTTTATGTCTTAAGAATGAAAAATGCAATCCTTTTCCATTGGAATAAAAGTTGCTTAAGATTACTTTTTTCTTATTCATGCTTATTTGTTTATTTTAATTTTTTAAATTTTCAGCTTGGAGGCGGTTATCTTTTTGGTCTTCCGTTAGGATTTATTGCTGACTCCATCGGTGCTACTATGGGAGCTACAGCTGCTTTTGTTCTTGGAAGAACTGTGAGTCTCTCCAAAGTAGTGACTACGTGAATTCATGTTTATACTTTCATGAATGTTTATTTTATTATCCTGCTTCATTTGTACGCTTGCAAATAAAAACAATTTTGTGAGCCTTCCTCTACTGTCTTGGCAGTCCCGGCTTCAGTACTTACAGTAAGCTTTCATACATTTGGTGATTCAGATTGATGGATCGTGTTGAGGTTATTATGCCTTACAATTATCCTTTATGTCTTAAGAATGAAAATGCAATCCTTTTTCCATTGGAATAAAAGTTGCTTAAGATTACTTTTTTCTTATTCATGCTTATTTGTTTATTTTAATTTTTTAAATTTTCAGCTTGGAGGCGGTTATCTTTTTGGTCTTCCGTTAGGATTTATTGCTGACTCCATCGGTGCTACTATGGGAGCTACAGCTGCTTTTGTTCTTGGAAGAACTGTGAGTCTCTCAAAGTAGTGACTACGTGAATTCATGTTTATACTTTCATGAATGTTTATTTTATTTATCCTGCTTCATTTTGTACAGCTTGCAAATAAAAACAATTTTGTGAGAATTGTGAAATGCTTAAGGTTGTGTATTCATTGTCCAGTAAAAAATTCTAATAATATTTGAATTTTAATGTTGCCAGTTACAAAGATTTGTATATTTTTGGTGTTGTTATACTTCTGGTTGTTAATTTATGCAGATCGGAAGATCATATGTTATTTCTAAGCTGAAGGATTACCCCAAGTTTCTGGCTGTTGCCATTGCAATTCAGAGATCTGGTTTTAAGGTTAATTTTTTCCAGCCTCACTCTTATTTAATATTACTTCTTACTGATCCTGTCGTTTTGCATGCTATTATTTTTTTCTTTTTGAGACAAGTGAGAATTTTGATGACTATGAAGCGAGGGAAATAATTTAGGGAATTAAAAGTGAGGTGACATAGTTACTCATAGTGTTAGGGTGATTATGGGCTATAAAAGGATCCATGTATTGGGGAAAAGGGGTATTGAATATTTTGGATAGCAAAAACTACCTAGACAGTTTAGTTCGAGAGTTATCTTGTGGTTATTTTCCTCTGCATCACCGTTTCCATCACCATAAGTGGTTTGTCTTTCTTTGGCGAGGATGAATCGAATTTCGATTCGCACTGATTGTAAAGGAGAAACTCCTTCTCTGCACGACGCCAAACATACTGGCTGAAATGGGTAGCCCACTCCCCTATATGATTCATAGACTGCCTATCAGAGTCATCCTGCCTCCGGTTCGCTGATAGCGAGAACAAACAGTCTCTGATCAGCCAAAATAAGATGTCGGTTAACTGTTCTCGAAGATCTTTGTTTCTCGTCTGTCGAAACTCCTAAGGTTAGGTTCTGGTGGTGTATCGGGTAGTTCTTTGGAGGACCTCTCGTTCAATCTTCGTAAGAAACCCAAAGTTTCCTGAAGATCTGTTGTAAGTTGATCCAAAAAATTCCAACTATCGCTCGGCTCTAATACAATGAATGAAGAGAAAGTGTCATAATAGTGAAGAAAATACAAACTCTTCCAATAAAAGAAACTTCATCAAGTAATTATTGGTCACAATCAACATTCACAATAAATACGAGCAGAAAGAAAAAAAATAGAACATTATAGGTCCAATATTCTGGGCCGAAAAAGTAACCACAAGATAACTCTCGAAATAAACTGTCCAGGCAGTTTTTGCTATACAAAATATTCAATACCCCCCCTTTCCCCACTACATGGATCCTTTTATAGCTATAACCACCCTACCACTATAACTAACTATGCCACCTCACTTTTAATTCCCTAAATTCCTACATTATTTACCTCTCACCAGTTGGTATTTTTTTTCACTATTAGTACACTTTCTCTTCATGATACTATTCCTAAAAGCTTTTGTAGTCCAGCGTTGAATCCCTCTATTTGGATTTGTTTTATTGAGGGCTCCATGATCAGTAAAATTGAGTCCACTTGAATGGGTTTGTAAACAACTTGTTGTTTCTAAAAAATAATTTGTCGTCCTTTTAAGTTGTTTGTTATCAACTTCACTTACTGACGAATTACCAATTTTTTTGAAGAAGTTACTGATATATATATTGTTTTTTCCAAACAGATTGTTCTGCTGCTTCGGCTTGTTCCTTTACTTCCATTCAATATGATGAATTACCTACTATCTGTAACTCCTATTCCCATAGGAGAATATATGTTGGCAAGTTGGCTAGGAATGATGGTTAGTTTTTCTTCTTTTATCTGGATCTACAATGTGAAAGACGATTTTGATAAATTACTGTCATTTATATCTTCATTATATACATTAAAAAATCTAAACATCCATTCTGATTATTTATGTGGAAAGAATTTGTTGCCATTTGCCAGTTTGTGCTCTAAAATCTTTTGCTTGCCTCATCCGTGCAATTCTTTTAAATAAATATATTCATATTTGGTGATTTTTCAGTTGACAAATGACATTATATGCTATCTCGGGCAAATATTTTTGTTCTAATTGCGTAATTTATCTGATACAGTAATTTAATGTATGTGTGGATACATATTTCACCTATCTATCCGACTTATCATTGCCGTGCTTCTCTGGATATTATTACAGCCAATCACATTTGCTTTAGTATATATTGGAACAACTTTAAAGGATCTTTCAGATATCTCACACGGCTGGAATGAGGTTTCAACTACTAGATGGGTTAGTTTTAAACTGCCTTTTATTTTCTTTGTCATGTGCTGTGAGGATGTACTGCTGTTAAAACTCTCTACTCAAATCTTTTTCCAAGCTTAAAAGTTTGTAACTGTTTGCTAATTATTATAATTGCTCAAGCTGCTTCAAAATATGGAAAATTAATTGCGGTTTCACTATCCTTACCTTCTTCGAGGCCATACTGAAGAATGACTGTGCCGGACTTTTGAATTTTTATCAACTTTGAATGCTTTCTTTAATGAAGATAAATGGTTTCACTTAGTGTCATCAACTGTTGGATGCTTTCATTGGTTTGGATATATGATTTTCATAAGATGTTAAAATATTGGTTTTAATGAAGATAAATGGTTTCACTTAGTGTCATCAACTGTTGGATGCTTTCATAGGTTTGGATTTATGATTTTCATAAGATGTTAAAATATTGGATTTATGCAATACTTGGTTAGGCCATGAAGATGCTCTGATTACTAATGGAACTTCAAATGCATATGCTATCACTCTGCTATCAATAATAGGCTGGACTATAGTTATAGTACATTTAAAATATTGGTATTTTCATTCAACTTTTGCATGTGGATGCAGGTATTTATTGCTCTGGGATTTGGGATATCAGGTTAGTTTCTCAGCTGTTAAACACCAATTCAATGTATGACTTAAGTTTATCGGAATATGAATTTTCCAAGAATTAGACGTGGTCTTCATTTTGTGATGGAGCCCTTAGCTTACATAAAAATTAATTGTGCACACTCAAAGAAGTAAAAAAAGTAGTCGACTCCAAAAACTGCTCAGCAGGATGCAATTAATCATTTTTCCTTGTGAATTCATGTTGTGCAGTCATTTTGCTCGTCTACATTACTAAAATCGCAAAGGCATCCTTGGACAAAGCCCTGGCCGAAAATGCAGGAGAAGGGGGGATGCTGGTGCCGTCGATCCTACCGATTGTGGCAGATAAATCCTCGGATGTTAATGAGCCACTCATCATCAAAATAGATCTACCAAACGATAAATGATATTGTATGTACATATCTCATATCTCGAATATAGTTTCTGTCTATTGGTTCAGAATGAGATTCAGTCTTAGAAAGTTGAAATAGAACAAGATGATACAGTTTTGGGCTCAATTTTTTCTTTTCTTAGAACTCGTGTACAGCAAGAGGCATTCTAATTGCACACCCTTTAAAACCTTGTAGTCTATAGGGACACAGTCCATCTCTATCACAGTCAATAATACGTCTGATTTGTGCATTTTTTCTCCAATTTGATTGATTTTAGAAGGGCATTGAATTTAGTGGGAGATAAGATCAAACATTTTTGCTTATATACATTCATACAAGTGACAAACGCATAATCTAATATCTTGATGCACCTGTTGAATTGAACAGATTGATTTATATTTGTATGTTTCAGTCGGATTACAGCCAAGCACTTGTAATCTACTTGGCATCTGTAAAACCTGATACTCAAAAAAGTATGATGGGTGTCGTGGATGGAAAATGACAAATCCAAAATTGTAAATTGTTTGTGAATAAGACTCAACTCAGCACAATCCTGGAGCCAAATCCAGGGGCATTAAGTAAAGGCCTTTACTATTCAATAGTTGGGCAGCTGCTGATGGATTCACCTCCAGCAATTTCCCCAGCATCTCTTCCAGCGGCTCATTCAGCATTTGTTGATTGCTGATATAATGGCCATAGCCCTGGAAAACACAGAGCAACTTCCATTTTCAGAATGATACGATACGATACGAATGTGTACCCATGTAGACAGAAGTGACAAATACCTCGAGGAAAATGAAGGTTCCGAGGTTGATTCGCCTCTCAATTTGCTTTGACTTAGATCCTGCGTGATTTTCGAGTAAGACTTATCACATGATTGTCACTATTTTCCAATCAAAATCAAGATAATCCTTGTGTATATTACAGTGATATTCTCATGGTCTTAGTAATTGATTCAGTGTGACATCAAAACACACGTATAACCCACAATTCAAACCTTTATCTGAAGCTGTAAGTACTTGATATGGTCAATGACATCATCCATTGCAGATGCTTGACTACCCTGAAAGATCACAACAGAAAACTCACATAGATGAGATACTGATCGGCTAACTCACCTGAGATGAGAAAAATAAGAACCGAGAATCGCAACAAAGACTTATCCAAAATTAGCCTCAGTTTTTTCAATGCAAAACTAAGAAGATGAAGTGCATTCATTATGTACCTTTACAGACTGTGGAAGTAGTTCTTGTAAAGCAGTGAGTCTTTCAGCAATCCGAAGCCGGCGGCGCTGAATTAACAAAAAGGTACTCGATTAAATAAAATTGCATCCCAATAATATCGAATCACACTCAATGTATTTCGTCTATTGAAAACGAATAAACACAGAATAAAGATGTCTTATGCTTTAAGTTCGAGCTTTTCACGTACACGATCGGTCACGCTGGTTCTTCGTTTAGGGCAGGCAGCACCCGGTGTAGAACTTGTTGCTTTTGCATGAAGGTGAGAAGCATTGTAGTTATCTCCATTCAAGTCTTGCATCCATGAAGTACAACTCTGTTTCAATTTTTTACATATCATAAGCATTATTACCAAGACATATTTGTAGTGATGCAACTCTAAGTTAAAATGAACCTTGAGGAACATAACTCAATAATTCTATAAAATAATCCCACTACAGATAAGAATGGTTCTCCATCATCTCTAATTTACCTTCCTCGCTTCAATACAAGAATCAGCAGTGTGAGAATTTCCTGAATAGTTGTTGAATGGCATTTCTCCATGGATTGGGAATACCCCATGAACAGGCAGTGTGCTATTAGCTGGTAAACTCTCTATTATGTTTTCCACAGGCGCCTTCGTCTTAAACATGGAGCCTTCAATCATCAAGAAATTCAACATAATTGGGGGATGGTTTTTCAGATTGAGGTAAATAAGAATAACTAATCTGTCTTCCACTTATACCATTCTCCATTGCATAGTGATGACTTGTATCATCTCCAGGAATGAGGGGGAGACCATTGCTATCTGTACTGAGTTTCAGAGGCAGCAATTTTCTTTCGCTATAGCCAGCATGCCCTTCCATTATCTGAGAGTTAAAAGATCGATTTCATTATATGGACTGGATAACATTCATAAAAGAGCAGAAAGAACACATTAATCTCCACGAAACAGATACACGCACAAGTTCATAAATATTTCATTAGAAAAAAAGCAAGCAGTCCTAGACAAAGCGAAGGAAAAAAAAGAGAAAGGAAAGCACCGAGATGATGAAGGAGAAGGAGAAGGAGGAAGAAGGTGAATAGGGTTTGGAAGAAAGTGAAACACAGAGGTGGCGATGAGTGTTTGTAGGAGTTGCAGAAATGGAAGGAATGAGCAGAGCAGCTGCTTTTTCAGAGAGAGAGAGAGAGAGAGAGAGAGAGAGAGAGAGCGCGTGAGGAGACAAAACAGTTTTTAGCAGTTTTGAAAAGCTGTTTCAATAAATCTACTTTTGCCAATTGAATGACACGTGTCAGATTGTTAGAGGATGAAATGCGTGTCGACCAAGCCTCTTGACCAGCAAGCATCACAGCTGAAGCATATTCCGTATATCTTTCTCATCTTCCTCGATCTTCTCTCATCTTCCTCCATATCCAGAAGGAAGAACCTTCTAAAGGGCGGAGTTGACTGCTTGCTTCGTCTTGGCTTCTGCAATCACCTCAATCATGGCGACTTCGGATGTTCTTCTGCAGGAAGATGACCTCTTATTGTCTAATTCTTTGCTCGACCCCCGAAGAAGTAATTTTTCTCGTTCTTCCTCAGTATTTTCTTCAGTTTTTTGACGGCTTAAATATTGGATAAATAGCGAAGGTTGTTGGCTTCCCCATTTATGGATCCAGTTATTTGAGCCATTTTCATTCATTGGAACTTCTTTTCCCATTTCTTCTTCAATTTTCTTCGTAGTTGGTTTGATACACTTTTTTGTCTTAGACATTCAATCTTGTTTTGTGTTTCTTTTAGGGGAGGAATCAAAATCATCTGGTATGTCCGTTGAGAAGAAGATTGAATTTCTGGAGAGCTTGATGGGAAAGGTAATTGTGATTCTTGAATGTGTTATGGTTCGACTTCTTGTATTGATGCAAATATATTGAGACTTTTGGCTCAATTATTCTATGGTACAGAAATCTCGGTTAAAATAAAATATTATAATAATCATTTGAGGAAACTCCCACGTTTGCTCGGTGATGGAGTGAAGGTTTCGAAAGTAATAGAATTCTAAATATGGTAACACAATGTTCTCATTATAACCCTTAAACCAAAGAATTAGGCCTTCTAAAATCTCGACCACACATGTAGGCTTAACATCCATATGAACCTTAAAATAGTCTTTACTACAACCAATCCTTAAAAGCCAAGTGATTAAATGGTTGGAGGGCAAATATCTTGTTGTTACCAAACCAATTGATTCTTTTTCCTTAGTGCGATGGTAAAATTTGTGAAAATCACACGAGAAGGCTAGTTGTTTGGTTGATTCATCTAATTGCAAGTTAAGAAATTTGAGGGATGCATTAGGTGTAACTATCCCATAGCCTAAGTCCACTAAGGATAAAATCATTATTAATTGTAGGGACTAAGGCTAACTCCTTCAAAAGTCCTCTAGAAAAGGTGGTAATCTCCAAAAATTGGTTTAAAGTGGAATTATCCATATAATCATCAAATTGCATAGAATAAGGTGTACCAATGATCATAAGGAGGGGTATTATTGAGGGTTGAGGTGTAGGTACTTCATCATAAAGGAAATTGTCATACCACTTGATGTGGGAGTAGTCTTGGCCATACTCCTCTTCTAAAAAAGTTCCTTCCAAGTGTTCCCCATCCTCAAAATCTTCAATTAGGTCATCCTCAACCTCAACCACTTGATTGTCCATAATAAGTTGACCTCCTTCGAGATGACAAATCTCTTCTTCTAGTATTTCTTCCTCCTCTTCGCTTAAGCTAGGCATTGCCTCAATAATCTCTTCATCTTCACTTAGGGATTCTTCGTCAAGTTCATTAGGATTTTAGGACCGAGGAGGTGGGAGTTTCCTCAAAGTCTCTTGTACCCAATTATCATTAATACGCTGGTTCCTTGACTGCAAAATATTGTTGTTTTCATAATTTTATACTACTCATTTAAAGGTTGTTTGATTTATAAATGTGATTTGCAGGTGAGTAACAGGAAATCTCGCAGATGGTTAAATGATCGTATTTTAATGGAACTCGTTCCTCGGTTAAACGGTGAAGAAATCAGAGGGCTGTTTGCTCCACCACCTTGGGGTAACAACATTTATCACAATATATCGCTTTGATGTGCAAAAAAACAACAATTTTCATAGGAATCGGGATATGCAAGGGTTGCCTTGGTAACTCATATTAGATGGGAATGTTAAATGAGAGATTGCCTTATCATATCCATCAGAGATTTTATTGGTTAGAATATTGTACATCTAACCATTTCTTTGCAGCAATACTTAACAAGTAAGTATTGTGAGTATCTCTTTGAATATAATCATGCTTGTTTCTATTGGTAGCACATTATTCTGTGACATTTAAATTATTTCAATGGTATGTAGTATTCATAAATTCATTGTTAATGTTGTTTGAAAGCATATCTAAAGCAGCATGTGGATTAAGTGTTGGTGACCAAATTGTCAATAAAACTTTATAGTGATTCAGGAGGGAACAATTCTTAGCTTGATTCACCTTATTTTCCCCTTTCTTCTGCTTATCAGTTTTCACTGCCAATCCTATTGAACTCTATTTTTGAATTTACAGCTTTTTTTTTTTAATCTATTGAACTCTATTTTTTTAAATGACTATGTTCTTTAATGTTTAAATTGAATCTCAGTGTTTCTTTACCAGGTGATGTTGTACCTCCTTCACCATTTTCCATGACTGATGTTCGAGAATGGGACAAGTTCAGGAATATAGACATGGATAAAGAGGTTCTTAAAACTCATTCAATGTTTCACCTTTCTTTAGTTTATTTATGGCAATATGAAGAAAAAGGGGGGGTTAATTACCCATGTATGTAGCTCAAATACTGGAAATTAATACTCGAATCTAGTTAATTGCATTTTCAAAGGCTATGGGTAATTTTAATGATCCTGACTGTATCCTAAGTGGATAGGCTAAAATTATTGGTGCATTTGAAATCTCGTCCGCAAAGAGGAGAAGTTTTGTCGATGCGGATAAGTTAGCTGTTTTGAATGCATGGCACAGAGTTGATTGTCGTACAAGGGTGGCCCTTCGTCGAAGCTTTCTTTCGGAAATGATTGAGGGATATGAGGTATATTTTTCTGAAAATTCCTACTTGAATTATGGAGAATTTCTCCTTTGAACTCATAATCGAAACCAAAGATGGTCTAACCATGGAGTCATATTTCTATTCTATTTAGTCATTCATGTCATGGATAAATCATTTAGTTTTTTCTGTCTGAAAATTTTGTACAGACAGACTGAAGTTCTGTTGGTTGTATTATTTTCAGGCGTGTATAAGGGCCTTTATTGCGGATCGCAATGATGAAGACGTTCTAATGCTTCAAGTCCAAGATCCGTTCCATCGATTATTACTGCACGGCGTATGTGAGGTGAATTTTCAACTGTGTTAATCCACTAGAAACCTCTAGGATCACAATGAACTTAGTTTTCAAGTGATTTAAATAGGAAGAGTGATGCTAAGTGTACACTCTAATTTGGACACGTGTTACTTGTACCTCTGAAACAGTTCTACAATTTGGCGTCGACGACTTTTACCCCATCCAACGGTACAACCCCAGCAAAAATGACGAAGATTACGAGAAAGAAAAAAGGGTCGGCTGATCTCCCGAACATAACATTGACCCAATTTCTGAAAATGTTAAAGGCAGGGATATGGTGATTGGCAAAGCCAGATGGTTATGCACAATCAGACCCATTGGTCGACTGTAAATTCAATGTAATGTTGCAAAATCAGAGTCAGACATTGTGAACCTTCTACAAATTGTTGTTTTGGTTGATAAAATAATTGCTGACATTGGATACTATACTCTTCTTTTGTGACAAATTTGGACTTTGATTGGATTGCCATTTTGTTTACAAGCTTTTGAATTTGGATTGGATTGGATTGGTACTTTAAATACATACTGGCACACCCTCCTTGTGAAGGCTAGAAGACCAGTGTGAGGATTAACTCATAACAGTGAAGATGTATAATCTCATATCAATTGAGAGAGTGAAAAATGTATAATTCATAAATAAATTTTATCTTTCTATCTAGTACAATACGTTTTAAGTTAATTAGGGTTCTGGTCCAACGGACAATATTGTATTACGAATATTATAGACAATATTTTATTTGCTTTCAGGTTTGGATATTCATTTCAGGTGTAGATATTAGTATGAATACACATCTGAAGACTGTAAAACTTGTTCTGAAGGGGAAATATCCAGTGACTCTGGATCATCTAAGTGTGAGAGGAAATATACGCTCTCATATCCTTCCCGACAGCTTGAATCTCGAGACTTTATTGGTTGAAGAAACACCTCGAGTCAAACCCAAGAAGCAAACTCCTGGTACATGAATTTATTTATTTATTTGATAGGAAAAAAAATTTTAGATTTTGAGAGAGGGGAAAAACCCTTATAGAGAAAAGAAAAAGAGAGACAATTAATTTAAAACAATTTTCGTTCAATTACAGGGAACAACACTAAAATCGTTGGAACTTCAATATTATGTTTCTTTTTCATCAACTTTCCATCTTGGTTTTTTGATCATCTAAATTTCTCTACATTTCAGGGAGGCTTTTGGGACGAGGACGAGGACGGTGGGCGTGGACGGTAGATTGATTTTCGGTTTTCAAAATTTACAAGGTGATTTATGGTCCAAACATTCTCCATTGGCGAGAAATTGACTTCATTGTTGCCTTGTATTTTATTTTACTGTTTGATTATGTATGATACGTACGCCTCCATTAGTCTCTCCCTCTCTCTCGGAATTGCTTGCTTTCAAAGCAAGCGCCAATGGACAAATTTGGGAAAACTTCCAAAAAAACTATCAATATAATATGAGTTTAGAAGTGGAAGAACTGTTTGTACAACCATCAAATTGTGGATTCGAAAAATCATTCTTTTCCTTTAAATAAAGTGAATTATTAATAGTTTGTCATTCCCCAATGCTCCACAGACTCCTCTGCTGTGCCCCGAATCCGATAGTCAGATATAACATGCCTTGTATGCGTTTTCCCGAAAATCCCCTTCTCCGTTTCACTCTCAACACAATACGAGAGTGGTGCATTTTATCATCTGGTCTTAATATTGGTTATTACAGTCCAAGATCGTAAGAGGGAGAATTGGGTGAAGACTATGAAAGGAAGATAGAACATGCTATTTGCAAATAGAATTGCACTTAAGTAAGCTTCAATATATATGACAAGCGATCAATTTGGTATGTTTAAATGGTTTTTTAGAAATGCTGACATGATTATTTGTATTTTGTAAATTCTGACAAGCTTCGTCATCCAAATTACAAACAGAGTTGTGTCAAAGAATCCCAGATATCAGGCCACAGAAACATGAAGAGAAAACAAAGACAGTAGGGCAATGAAGAGGATTCCATTTGCAGATGGATGCAAGAAGTGGAAATTAAAGGTAGATAAGATTAACAGCGCATTTACTACATTCAGACAAACACTTATCTTGTTTGATCTAATTCACAGCCATTCAATCCGTAAATGGGTATTGCTCGTACCTAATTTGGCAATCAACAAGCACTGCTCGCCCTCCAATCCTGCTGTTACAAGTGTTCACCATGTCGGTTTTTGCAGAACGTAGACAGATAGTGCAGTCTGAGGTTGAGATTTTTTGGTTACAGGAAGCGTGGCCGTAAGCAAAAGCATTTGGGTATGGAGAAATGTTGTAAAATTCATGACTTTCTCTAGTTGGTGTTGCCGTTTCCAGCTCTTGAAGAATGTAAGCCAGGCTTACGGCAAAAGGGTCGCCGCCCGAGTAGCTGCCGGAGTTGCAGAGCACGGTGGAGATGGTTGTGTCGGGAGAACTTCCGGCGAGCCTGGCCAGAGAAAAAATCAATCCGATTGCAGCTGCCACAGCAAATTTTAGATTGAAATCCATGGCTATTTCTCTCTTGGGTATCTGAATGAACCTTTTTTTATCTGATCTAAGAACAAGAAACATTGGTTTATCCATCACTGTCCCGCGATGATTACAAAGGGTGTTCTGTGTCGTTATTGTTGACTTTTCTTCGAGCATTAATAAAATTTGGGTTTTTACCCAAACGATCTCACACTTTTTTTTTTTTTTTTTTGATAAAAACCTTAAATTTTTTATTCTAACCATTCAAACCTTAAACTATTAAAAACTTAACAAAATAAACCCTGCTGGTCAGTCGATCTCCATCCGTGCTCAAAAAATGCCATAGAACGGACGACCATTCTTCGACAAACGGTCGTCCGTTATTTCCAGTACCATGTAGCACTTGACATGTCAGATCGGACGCACATGTTGGATGTGGACACTCTCCGGTGCACAGTGCTCAAGAACGGTCGGCTGTTTTTAGAGAACAGCCGACCGTTCTCACCACACAGCCGACCGTTCTTCGAGAACAGCCGCCCGTTCTGTGAGAATAACCGACTGTTTCTGGATATTGACCCTCTGTTGGTAACCTGAGGACGGAGAACGGTCAGACGTTCCACGGAAGGGCCGACCGTTCAAGAGAACAGATTCCGACTTGTGAATCAATAATTGTCACGGGCTGGTCACTGTTTGGAATAACAGATGGCCGGATTGAGAAATCATCGTCTGTTCTCCCAAATAGTGACTCAATAATTGTCACGAATCAGAAACTGTTTCGTAGAACGGACGGCCGTTGTATTGAAAGGTCATCTGTTCTACCAATATTGATTAATTGCTTTTAACAAGCTTAGTTTGATTATACTATAAAAGAATCATGGAAGCTAGGAGCAGTTGATTACAAAGGAGTTTTTCCTACTAAGCAGTTTTCCCTTTGTTTCATTCTTTTTTTCAATGAAGACTCTTTTTAATTGTTCCTAGTCCCACGTGATTTGTTTTGTTAAGTTTTTAATAGTTTAAGGTTTGAATGTTATATAATTGAAAGTTTAAAGTTTTTATTAAAAAAAACCAAAAGTTTGAGGTTTTTTTTTTTTTTTTTTTTTTGGTAAAAACCCATAAATTTTAGATTTTTCAATTTTGTCAAACTTTTGTGGAAAACATGCAATTATGATTCTGAAATTTTGAGTCACATATTTCTAGAAGGAGGTTGGTCTTGATCAAAAGTTCAACTTTTTGATAATGCTGTCATCGAAACTTAGGCTCATCATCTCTTATTTTATTGAAAAGGCCAATGATTCATGTACAAAAGGTCACAGGCTGTAACAAGAGGAGGTCAAACTTAATGGCTATGGAGGAATGAAGTTCATCGCTAGCCCAAGTGGGGAAGACGGTCAAGCTTATGAAAATGCAGACTGCGAAACCCATTCCAATGGTGGAGAGACGCTGCTGAGCCAATTCCATAACCTTTGTAGCTCTTAAACCAGACACCACCACCAGGTTGAATGTAAGAATGAATATCACCGCTCCATACTCATACGTCTTCTTAATCCTCGGAACTAATCGTAGGTGCGTTGCAGCAGCACCTGAAAATGTCAAAACGTAATAAATCATCTGTTACTGTTTTATAGGACGCTGATAATACATGCATTTTGACCACTCCACATTAGAAATGATTGGCCATCTACTGTATTAATTAAACTCAGTAGGAGTTGTTTGAAGAGTTACTTACCAAAGATGAACACAGACTTCCGACAATAATGGCCTTGCCAATTCCTCCAGCTTCTTCTGCTAAGGCTGCGGCCAAACACCCTAGTCCTCCTCCTAGTATAGAATTAAGTAAATAATTTAGAAAAAAGTATATGGATTTCACTGTTCACTGTTGGTGTTTACCTGTCTTGGAGATTGAAGACATCCTCTGAGGGAAAGGGTTGTAGTAGCTATCTCTCTTGAGAGCTCTCCAATTTGCAGATACTTTTTCCATGGGTATTTCAGCCCAAACTTTCCATGCCATGGCTCCCACTTTGCAAAGTTGGCCTGTAATTTTGTCAAGATTTTATTAACCATAAAGTTTATCTCTAGTTTCTTTCGAGTTTGGAAACTCATACGTACGAGTGATTCATCCTTTGACTCTGAGTTCAAGACCGATTTGCAACTACTGACAAAACCAGTGCTTGTAGGAGTTTCCTTTTCCATGGCCAAATCGAAGTACTCCTCCAAACAACCTGTAAAAACTAGATATTTTAACCATTTTGTTCATAAGAAACTAGCCTGTCCGATACAGATTTTTAGTAGTTAACTGCCATTGTTTGCAGACCTTGAATAGATTGAGCTAGGAGGTCAAACTTAATGGCTATGGAGGAATGAAGTTCATCGCTAGCCCAAGTGGGGAAGACGGTCAAGCTTATGAAAATGCAGACTGCGAAACCCATTCCAATGGTGGAGAGACGCTGCTGAGCCAATTCCATAACCTTTGTAGCTCTTAAACCAGACACCACCACCAGGTTGAATGTAAGAATGAATATCACCGCTCCATACTCATACGTCTTCTTAATCCTCGGAACTAATCGTAGGTGCGTTGCAGCAGCACCTGAAAATGTCAAAACGTAATAAATCATCTGTTACTGTTTTATAGGACGCTGATAATACATGCATTTTGACCACTCCACATTAGAAATGATTGGCCATCTACTGTATTAATTAAACTCAGTAGGAGTTGTTTGAAGAGTTACTTACCAAAGATGAACACAGACGTTCCGACAATAATGGCCTTGCCAATTCCTCCAGCTTCTTCTGCTAAGGCTGCGGCCAAACACCCTAGTCCTCCTCCTAGTACAGTTCCTATCCCACGATTTATTCCTTTACAAAGCGTAGCTCCTTCATTTGTAAGTATAATATCATTGTTAGAATGATGCTGACAGCCGAAATTTACAAAAAAGAATAAAAAGTGGAGGAGAGAAAGGTTCTGACCAGCGAAAAACTCAAAGACGACGACGACAGTCATGATAGCCCACATGGCATTTTCTCCCACTTCATCATACAAAGGATCGAGCAGATACAGAAGAGAAACCAAAACCAGAGCAATTCCGACTTTGAAACCATGTATTAATTTTCTCATTTCTTGCTTGTCCACTCTCTCTCCAATTCTCAGAACAAAAGTAGAGAGAGAAAACTTGCTTTCTCTCACTTCTTTCGAGGGAGTTTTGTGATCATCTACCTCTTCTTCAGGAATAGATATCACAGTACTCGACCTCATGCTACTCCACAACAAAATCGAAAAATCTTCTCTCTTTGCTACTCAAATTTCCTTTGCCTCGGATGCATCTACAAATGCTTTCTTGATGATCAGGAGCAACGCCCATGCTAAATATATATACGAGAGATGAACTGAGCTCATGCACAAAAGTGGAAATATTGTCGTAATGATCCACGTACGGTCGGTCCACTTGATTTGGAAGTGAAAGGCTGAAAAGCATACGATAAAATAAATATATTTCTAATGGCTCTGGGGCTCTTGTTTGTGTTCGATCGAAGTGGACAGAATTTGGAGAGGTTAGTGAGGCTGTAGTGGAACACGATCGTTGGGCGTGAAGGAAGGTCGTACTCTCTAGTACTGCTAATGTGGAGAAATTCTTTTCGCAACAAAACCATACTCTTGTCTTCTCCATCACCTATACACTTGCGTTCTTCTTCTTTCAAGACCTTCTGCGTTTACTTGTTTGATTTTCTAACAGCAAGTTTCTTATTTGCTGTCTTGTATGAATCTCTGATGGGCAATCATCCAAACGGTCAAACATTGTGGGGAGAAAGCCAGAGAAAGAGAATCATTTACACATTCCAAAGGTTTCCTTTAATCTTTTTCATGTGTTGAATCCATTGGACGCTTGATATTATTTCAAACCAGACAAGATGTTATCGTGATTGTCGTAGTAGAGGTGGGTCAGAGAGAATAGGATAATATCAGAAAATACAATGTTGCATACCGCATGAAATTTTGTTGGAAGTGTGAAAAGTAAAGATGGAAAACCAGCAGATGGTGGACTGCTAATTAATGTTGGAGAAGAAAACACATGGAAACAATGGGGAGGCCTCTATAATGGCTTATTTAATTTTAGTAGTGGAATATCAGATGATATTGCGCCACTTTCTGTTGTCCCTATTACGTTATCCTACGCACATTTATATTCAAAGATGTTTAGCAGCATTACGATCATGTGTTGTATTTTATACTCAAAACTTCATGGCTAATAACTGCAACCATTTATCTCTATGTCGTTTATCTTCACTGTCTATCTCTACTCAGAGGGCAACTGGAGGTGTGTCCTGAAAATAAGCTTCTTCTCTCATCAATGGGTTTCCGAGACAGCACAGAATTGCGCCGGAGTGTCGTGCCGGGAAGTCGGGTGGCAACTTTCCCTCGAGATCCTTCTCACTAGGGAAATGAGCAACAGAAGACCCAACTATTGCCTCCAAGTAGGTTTCAACGAGTGAGAATGCATCGAAGATGAACTTTCTTTGTCACCGACTCAACGTCTAGATAGTGCAGCCAGGTGGCTTTTGTACCAAAATTTGTACTTTCCAACGTCAAGTGACACTATTTTTATAAAAGATTATACATATCAACCTCTGTATAAGTCGGTCGTGACAGTGACATAAACCTAAGTTCCTTGGTCATCTTTCACCGTGTGATATCATCTACTCGGTTTGCTTTAATTGAATCACTCAAAAGAACGTTGAACGCTTTTCAGTTTTCATGGAAAGTAGTTTTATTTTTTTATAAAAAAATGTAAAATTTCGATGACTTGTCTTCAGATAATTGATGGTGTTAAAAAGATGTTGGACTCGAGTAGGTGTTGATGATTTATTAGGCAGTTCCTACTTAGGTTAAGAGCTTTATTATAGTCTTTCTTTGCGTCTTGTGACAGTCAAAGCCACTCATACTTTACCTGATAATTTCACCAAATACTTGGTCGGTCTCCATGGACATGGTTTTACAGGAAGCTTTGATGATGAAGATGGTAGAATCTCATCTGAATCTTGATTTTAAATAAATAACTAAGAAAAGAGAGTCCGTGCTACGGAGGAAGACAAACCGTACATGTTTTTTATTTTTGAAAGAAAATCAAACACTAAGGTTGAAAGCTTTAGGGGTGGACTCCACTGCCCAGACACCATGGTTGATGCTTCGTCACCCTCTACTCCCTTTTTCAAATTACCAAAACAATCAGACTAGACGTTTATTTTGTCTTTTCTGGTTTAGGAACGTTGATGATCGAATCAAACCTTTGCACTTGTCATCATAACGTTAAACACAGTAATCCTAGACTAAACCAGAAAGATTAAACACAAAACATGGACTTTCAGATCAGAACTGTGCCTATCCCATCACACTAGTGAATGGGCTTTGCAGCTGGTTGTCTATGCTTATAATGGCCTTTCCCCATTCAGGTTTGGTGTCTTGCAGAATTAGAGTTACCACTGCTTACTGTATTGATTATGTCTCTCGTGAGATAAGTGGCTAATGGGGAGTTTTATTATCAACAACTAGTTAATAATGTTAAGAAACGTTATTGTTCTTTAGTTTTACTCAGTCTATGTTGTCCTAATATTTAGAAAAGTTGGTTAATAATGATGTCTTAGTAGTTGCTGTTTTTAAGGAGTAAGTGGTTTATTTGTTGGTTAGTGCACGTACGTATCTGATGTAGTCTTCTATTTAAGTTTGCTGAAATTATTCAATAAACTATCTCATTGAAAATCAATTTTTGTACATCTTATTTTGTTAACACTTGGTATCAGAGCTAAACAGAGTTTGAAGCTGTAACTTTTTTCTTTCACAAAATTTATTTTGTTTTGTAGTAACTATTGCAGATGGCTTCTGAAAGTTTTGTGCAAGCGGCTATTCCTCGTTTCGATGGTCATTACGATCTTTGGAACATGTTGATGGAGAATTTCTTGAGATCAAAAGAGTACTGACAAGCCATTGAAGGCAGAGTAGCTAAACCTGCAGGTGAAGCAGCATCAACAGATGCTCAGAGAAAGACATTAGAAGACTTGAAGCTTAAAGATCTCAAAGCGAAGAATTATCTTTTTCAAGCAATAGACCGCTCTATTCTGGAAACAATTCTCCATAAAGATACATCCAAATAGATATGGGATTCCATGAAGAAGAAATTTCAAGGCTAGGCAAAAGCAAAGCGGCAGCTACTTCAAGCTCTTTGTACTGAATTTGAAAATCTTCGTATGAAGAATACTGAGTCTATTTCTAATTACTTCTCACGAACTTTGACGATTGTCAACAAGATGCATATCCATGGCGAGAAGATAGAAGACACCTTTGTCGTCGAAAAGATCCTTCGGTCAATGGCGAAAAAATTTAATTATGTCATTTGTTCAATTGAGGAAGCACATGATTTAGACACTCTTTCTCTTGATGAGTTACAGGGTTCGTTGATGGTGCATGAACAGAAGATGGGTCGGGAAGAAGACAAACAAGAAAAGGAAGAAAAAGCCTTGCAAGCCACCACCAACAATCCGATTTCAACATCAAATGCTAATCGAGAAAACGGGAAAAATCCACACAAGAAACCAGAAGAACAAAAGAATGAGACTTCACAAGGTAGATGGAGAGGGCGAGCTAATGGTTACAGGCCAAAGAATATCGACAAGTCAAATATTGAATGCTATAGATACCACAAGTATGGTCATTACCAATATGAATGTCGCACAAATATGAATAAGAAGTATGGTCAACAATCAAACTTTGCGGAGATCGAAGAAGATGTTTCTCTTCTGATGGCTTGTCATGGTACAGAAGAAACACACAAAAATATGTGATATTGAGATACAGGATGTAGCAATCACATGTGTGGAGACAAATTTGCTTTTTCAGAGTTGGACGAATCCTTTTGAAATAATGTAAAGTTTGGTAACAACTCTACAGTCAATGTGATGGGTAAAGAAAAAGTAACAATTCAGGCCAAAGAAGACTCTATCCCCACTATTTCTAATGTTTTTTTTGTTCCAGACTTAAGAGCAAATCTACTAAGCATTGGACAACTTCAAGAGAAGGGATACGAGTTTGTCATCAAAGATGGTGTTTGCCGGATTCAAGATTCAAAGAAGGGCTTAATTGCTCAAGCTAGCATGACAACAAATTGGATGTTTCCTCTGCATCTCCACAATACCACTCATTCGTGCTTCTCTGCCAAGGTTAAAGATACAGCATGACTTTGGCATTTTCGGTATGGGCATCTCAATTTTGGTGGATTAAAGACATTGCAACAGAAAAATATGGTGGCTAGCCTTCCTCATATTGATGTCCCTAACCAAGTATGTGAAGAATGCATTGTTAGCAAACAACACCGTGATCATTTTCCACAAAGAAAATCATGGAGAGCAAAGGCAGTACTCGAGTTAGTCCATTCCGACATTTGTGGCCCAATTAATCCAACATTAAATGGAGTAAACGTTATTTTATAACGTTCATTGATGATTATAGCCGGAAAACTTGGACCTATTTTTTGCAGGAGAAATCTGAAGCTTTTTCAATTTTCAAATCCCTCAAGTCATTTGTTGAAAAGCAAGCTAGATACACTATAAAAGTTTTTCGCACGGATCGTGGTGGAGAATTCAACTCGCATGAATTTGCAAATTTTTGCGAAACGCAAAAGATCCAAAGGCAATTAATAGCTGCATACACACCACAACAAAATGGTGTTTCTGAACAGAAGAATCGGACAATCCTCAACATGGTGCGAAGCATATTGACGATGAGTGGTGTTCTCAAAAGTTTTTGGCCCGAAGCAATGAATTGGAGTGTTCATATTTTGAATAGAAGTCCCACATTTTTTGTTCAAAATATGACACCTCAAGAAGCTTGGAACAGTCGCAAACCAAGTGTTGATTACTTTAGAATTTTCGTATGTGTAGCCTATGCCCGTATTCCGAAAGAGAAGAGAAGAAAGCTTGATGATAAAGGAGAAAAATGTATTTTTCTCGGTGTTAGTGAGCAATCTAAAGCTTACAAGCTATATAACCCTATCACAAAATAAAATCATCATTAGTCGCGATGTGATTTTTGATGAAAACAGATTCTGGTCATGGGAAGAGAATGCAATCACTCAACAATTTCCAACAAGCTACGATAATGATGGTGATAATGTTGAAAAAAACAACCAGCTTGTACATATTGAGCAACAACCCACTACATCAGATGATGCTACAACAAATGCATTGCCAAGAGAACCACCAACAGTTTTAGCAAGCAGCTCACATTCTCAACGAAGAAGAAGAAGACCAACATGGATGGAAGATTATGAGGTGAGTGTAATTGAAGACCCACTTACTCACTTTGCCTTATTTTCAGATTGTGATCCCATAGATTTTGAAGTTGCTGTCAAAGAAACAAAATGGAAGAAGGCCATGAATGATGAAATTGCAGTATTGAACGCAACCACTCTTGGGAGTTAACTGATCTTCCCAAAGGGCAAAAGAAGATTGGAGTCAAATGAGTTTACAAAACAAAGTTGAAAGAAAATGGCGAAGTCGACAAGTACAAAGCCCTCTTGGTGGCTAAGGGTATAAGCAAGAGTATGGAGTGGACTAAAGAATTTTTTGCTCCTGTTGTAAGACATGATACCATCAGATTGGTTATAGGACTGGCAGCTCAAAATAGTTGGCCCATCTTTCAATTGGATGTGAAGTCAGCATTCTTACCTGGAGACTTACAAGAGCAGGTATTTATTGATCAACCTCTTGGTTATGTGAAGCTTGGTAGTGAGAATAAAGTGTATAAATTAAAGAAGACTTTATATGGATTAAAACAAGCTCCAAGGGCTTGGTACAATCATATAGAAGCTTATTTTTTGAATGAAGGTTTTAGAAAGTGTCCATATAAACATACACACTTTTTCAAAATTGGAGATGAAAGAAAAATGTTATTTGTGTGTGTCTATGTGGATGACTTGATCTATACAGGGAATGACGTTGATATGTTTGAAAAATTCAAGAAGTCTATGATGGATGAGTTTGATATGTGTGATCTTGGTTTGCTACATTACTTTCTTGGTTTAGAAATTGCTCAAACCTCTGCTGGAATTTTTGTGTCTCAAAAGAAGTACGCCAACGAAATATTAAGCAGGTTTCAAATGGATAATTCAAACTCTGCTAGCACACCAGTTGAATTTGGTTTGAAGTTAACCAAAGATCATGTAGGGAAGAAAATTGACAACACATTTTTCAAACAAATTCTGGGAAGTCTGATGTATTTAACAGATACAAGGCTAGATATAATGTTCTATGTAAGTCTAATCAGCAGATATATGGAGAGCCGAACAGAGATGCATCTTCTCGCTGCAAAGATGATCCTTCGGTATGTGCGAGGTACCACGGAATTTGGATTGTTTTACAAGAAGGAAGACGAGCCAGGTCTGATTGGCTTCACCGACAGCGACTATGCGGGCGATCAAGGCGATCGAAAAAGTACCTCTGGATATGTCTTTATGCTGGGCTCAACAGCTGTGTCATGGTCATCAAAGAAACAATCAATAGTCACCTTGTCAACCACCGAATCAGAATTCATAGCTGCAACCTCTTGTGCCTGTCAAGCTAGCTGGTTGAAGAAAATTCTTGAAGAACTATAGTTCAAGCAACATGGAGCTACAACCATTATATGTGACAATAGTTTAGCAATTAAACTTTCAAAAAATCCTGTTCTTCATGGTCGAAGCAAACATATTGTAACACCTGACATTTTTGGCCGGAAAATTATCTCTCGAATTATCGAACGAGATTAGGTTTATTTTAATATAACGAATGTTTTGGTGAAATCTGTTGGAATGTTTAGTAGAAAACTAAACTAAGGAGTAACCAAAACAAATCATTTAGTTAGAAACCAATGGAAGGGCAGTCTAGGTAAGAATTAAGGTAGGTGGTAGGAAGCCAATGGTTGGATGCCAAATGTCCAAAACTTGCTGAGAAAACCTACCTCTTATCTTCTCCTCTACGTAAACCTCCATATTCTTCATTTCCTCTATGTTTTCTCTCTTCCAGACAAAGTGCAACCATTTCCAAAAGAATCTGTCTTCTCTTGTTTTCTTCCATTTCTCCGTTAAAGGTAACCCTTTTAATTTAGTTAACGAGTTGGACAAGTTAAACGTTAGTTTTCTTGAAGTTTTAGGGTTAATGTCTGATCGTGCGTGTATAGGTTTGAGACTCACCGAGACGAACAAAGCTTGCAACTCACGGACAACAGGTAAGTTCATACCCGTAGGTTTGCCCTTAAGGCCCTACATCACGGAGGTACTAGGTTTTCATTTCTGTCGGGTTGTTTTGGGTAGATAAGTTATCTGTATTTCTCTTCACGTCCTGCTGTGTTATTTCTGTTGTCTGTTGTATTAAGTTTAAGCACTGTAAAAGTTCATGCATACACGTTTTTCCCCGAAAGCCATGAAAATGTTTTCTGTACACGTTTTGAAGTCAAGAATGATAAAACCTGTAATGTAATGTTCGGTTAAGTGTGGGACGGGGACTGATGTTCTGCTTTGTATTACTAGTGCCTGATAGTGCACTTCTGTTACGCCTGTTTCCCTATAAGCCCTACTTCCTGACAGATAAAAAGTAATGTTCTGTAATGTCACTGTATTCCGAAATGTTCATGCACAGCATATGCATCACTGCATTCTTATATGTTCTTACTGAGCTCTAGGCTTATAGTTGAACTTCCTGTTGTAGGTACATATCCCGTGGATGAGGGCTTTGTGCCTCAGCCCGATGCATAGGTGGTTGGTGGCACGAGCTCATGAGGGTTGGTTGTTGCAGTCAGACAAGAGTTAATCCTGTGAGAATGTATTTTCTGAAGTAATGCCAAGTTCTGTATCATCTTTTGAAGTTTTAAAACATTTGATGTGTAGGTTCAGTCCTGTAGGTTCAGTTCTGTATTGATGTCTAAAACCTCTGTATTTGACAGTTGTATATATATTTCAAAATATTTTGAAAACATTCTGGAACTGCTTGAGTTCTCCATTTTTAGGTTATGCATGGATGGTCTCGAATTTTAGAACTATCCATGCAGTTTGTTTTTCTTGAATCTGTCATTTGTAAAGCATGTTGTAACGACCCTAACACTGTACCCTTATTTTTTCGTATTATTTATTTATTTATTTTTTATAACTTTCTAGTAAACCCTTTCGTTAAATTGATAAGTCAAAGTATAAATTGTTGAAACATATTTAAAAATCAATTAAATAAAACCATTAAAACAGAAGAGGAATCGGCCCAGCAGAACAGAAGGCAAAAAGGGCCCAAGCCCAAAATTTTTTCTGTTCACATCCGCCGCTCACTTCTGCTAAGCTACATCCACCGCTCAACTCACATCCACCGCTCACTCACAAAACACATCCACTGATCACTCACAAAACACATCCACCGATCACTCACAAAACATATCCACCGGTGAACAGTAACACTCAACATCCACCGGTGAACAGTAACACTCAACATCTACCGGTAAACAGTAACACTCAACATCCACCAGTGACGTCAGCCGGATGACTTATTCACCCAGCATCCACCGATCCATAACACTCAACATCCACCGGTGACATCAACCGGATGACTTATTCACCCAGCATCCACCGGTCAACAGTAACCGAACACATCTATCGGTTGACTTTGACCAAACACTGATACAGACTTCTGCCGATCACAAAACGACAGAATCTACCGAACACTTAATCAAAACCCCTACAATTTCCCCCCTTGTACTTACACACCATTCACTCAGAACTTCAAAAAAAAAACTTAAAAATAACATTCTCCATTTCCAGAAACATCAAAATGAACATTATATCATATATGTTCACGAACTATCCAAAATACACATCCAACATGTTTCTAAATATACAAATTATCAAAAACACTACAAAATACTATCAATCTTCCAAAAACACTATACAATATCTATCCAGATCCAAGCATTCTAAAATGTTTAACTATACCATTTTTCTATCTTTCTATCCATCAATTTCTCAAAACACATACTTACGTCCCAACGGGTCAAAATAAGCACCGACTGCTCCAGCATACTCCCGCGAGCATTCTTCTTCAACCTGCTTAGACATCGGGCGGAGGAACGTCGTTCTCACCTATATCGAAATCACCTACACCATAGAAATAAAATATGAGCTAGAGGCTCAGTAAGTCTACGTGAATGCTATGCATGTACAGTTCATAAATCATGCTTCCCACCTTTTCACTATTCATTTCATTTTATGTCACCGGGGCTTCACTCTCGCTAGATAGGAGCGGCACATCCGGCGATTGGATAGCCCCTCGTATCTAACTGGAGGGAAAACATGCTTCATCCGACAGTCATATCTGAACAGCCGCCACCTACGTGACCATCATTACATTCATTTACCTTTTCGTTATTCCTTTCCGTTTTGTAAAAACATGCATATAAATTTCTTTTTCGTGCTTTTTATAAAACCATGATGCGTGCATGTGTGCAATGACATAAAAAAACAAAGCGCAACAAACAATAAACTTATACATTCAACAATCTAACTAAACTAACTACCCAACCTAATTACCCAACACAGCAAGCATCTTCAATTCCTCAATCGACATAGTCTTATGGTGTAGGCCAATCAGCCAAACGAGTCACGGAGACTTACCTCGTGTCCGTTGCAACTTAAGCTCCGTCCACAAGCGCTGTTCACCTAAGGCAATTCACAACAACCTTCATTAATTCAACTCATTCGCACCAACGACCATAAATACGTCTATTTGAGCCATAATGATGGCAACTCTATCGATCTCAAACCCTATTTCACATTTCTAACAAAACCCTAACGAAACCCAAATCCGTATAATCCTAGAAATTGAAATCTAAAGCTCCAAAACTATAGATTCATACCTAGAGTCTGGTTTGGAGGAGAAAACGTGAAGAAACTTCAAAGATCGGAGAACGAATCGCTAAGAGGAGATGAGAGAAAATGAATGTTTCGTTGAAGTGCTGAGAAAGGAAGGATTTTGTGATTTTTAATAAAATTTTGCTTGGCAAATTACTTATTTACCCATCTATTTGATTTCTATTTGTTTCTCCACCTTTCTCGCTATTTGACTAATTATTCGTTTTCTCCAAATTTCCTTATTTCACCATAATTCTAATTTATTATTTAGGTTCTAATAAAACTTTTCCGTTCACAAAACGGACTTAATTTGACATATTTACAAAATGTCATTATTTAATGGAATTATAAAATCCCGTAAAACTGGGTGTTACACATGTATTACAACTTTGTTTTCAATCGGGTTTTGAGGGTTTGAAACTTTTATCCCTTCTGTTTTATACTTTATGTTTATACGTCTTCATGTTAAAAGTTGTTAATTCTGCCTTTAAAAGCACATCCACCGGTGAACAGTTCATTTCTGTCTGTAGTTCACTTCCACCGGTGAACAGTGCATTTCTGCCTGCATCCACCGTTACCTTTAAAATTACATCTTCCGCCTGACGTCATTTGCCCACATCTTCCGCCCAGTTTATTTACATCTTCCGCCTGACGTCATCCACATCTTCCGACTGACGCCATCTGCTTTACTTCTACTGCTGTTTCTATTTAATTCAGATAATTGATGATGTTAAAAAGATGTTGGACTCGAGTAGGTGTTGATAATTTATTAGGCAGTTCCTACTTAGGTTAAGACTTTGTGTCTTGTGACAATCACTTCACCAAATACTTGGTCGGTCTCCATGGACATGGTTTTACAGGAAGCCTTGATGATGAAGATGGTAGAATCTCATCTGAATCTTGATTTTAAATAAATAACTAAGAAAAGAGAGTCTGTGCTACGGAGGAACACGAACCGTACATGTTTTTTATTTTTGAAAGAAAATCAAACACTAAGGTTGAAAGCTTTAATGGTGGACTCCACTGCCCAGACACCATGGTTGATGCTTCGTGATGAGTGTGTATTTTATACATTTTTTTTATACTTTTTATACTTGATTCGATAAATTTTTCTCAAGTGTTTTGAAGAAATTTGATATATTTCGGGTAAGTGTGCAGAAAGATTTATTTAAAACAGGTTTACGTAGAAACAAAAGTAGCTGCAAAGAAAAATAATCGGAGAAGCAATGAAGATTATGAAAACCGTAAATACATCAATCGATCGGGCCACATTGAGCGATTGATCGCTTAAAAAGAAATCACAAACTGCTAGAAGAGAATGAGAAATCGATCGCTGGAATTCATCGGCAGCACATCAAGCAGCGATCGATCATCTGATAATTTGGAAAGTGAATCAAGCAGCAATCAATCGCTTACAAATTTGGAAAGTAAATTGTCTAATATACACCGTTAAGCTAAGACTTGATCAAATCGCAACCATTAATCTGGAAAAAGAAAGAATCAAAGCCATGGATCGACTGAAGGGAAAAAAATATAAAACCCAAAGGAAACAGGCAGCGAGGAGGAGGCTGCGATTTTGAGAACAGCGATTGAGCTGCGAGAAGCCTTCAGCGATTCTGGGGCGGCGATCTACAGAGCAGCGAGAGCCTGGAGGGCGTTCTGGGCAGGCGGCGACAGAGGTGAAGACTTCAGCGTTGGGCGACTTTGGCTGGCGGCGAACTACAGAACAGCGAAAGAGGGAGACCAAGAGCGAGCAGCGATTGGAGATTCTACGGATTCGGCTATTCTGGAGAAGCGACTTCCGGCGATTCTGGCAAGGAGCGATCGGCTTTCGGTCTTCGGCGTTGGGCGAATTCTGGCGAGAGAGTCTTCTGCAATTTGGCGAGCAGCAACAAAGAGAAGCAATTTTTTTATATATTAGTTTTTATTTTCTTTTTATTTTCTATTATTTGATTATGCAATATTCTAATTCTATTGTTTATTTTTGTTTTAGCATGAACTAAACTTCTCGTTCTAGGGTTTCGACGTAACTTTACTATGATTATTTATTTTTCTTGATTCAAGTATTTAATTTTCTGTTCCTGTTCTGTGTTGAGTAATTTATTCTGAACGTAATGCTTAGGTTTGCTTGATCACCAAAACTAAGAACTTTAGGGTTAATTCGGGATGCGAGAGCGGAGAATTTAACCGTGCACTGAATAAATTGCCTTAAAAAGGATTCTAGGCTAGAGATAGTTAGGGCGTTTGAGTGGTAATATAATTTCTTGTTCTTAATGTATTCAATTAATTCTCAGGATTAGAGACCGAGAGGTGATAATTCGTTAATTGAATAAGTTTGTCTTTGCTCGAGAGAGATTGATGAATATTTTCGTGAAATTGCTAGCAACACAAAGGAATAGGAATTAATCACTTGAATTAGGTTTAATAAATAGGATTAGTTAAGTGAAATCGGAACCCTGGATTTTCTCATCATATAATCTTACTCTTTTATATTCAAATCTTTTATTTAAATTGTTGTTTGATTTTTATTTGAATTATTTTAGTTTAAAATCCAAAAACAAATTATTATTTCTTTTCAAATTAAACTGAAAATTAGATATTCAATATTTAACATAATTATTCCTCGTGGGATCGACACTCGTACTTATACACACTTTATTACTTTTGCGACACGTGCACTTGCGTATACGATTTTTCGCAACACTTCGTCACCTTCTACTCCCTTTTTCAAATTACCAAAACGATCAGACTAGACGTTTATTTTGTCTTTTCTGGTTTAGGAATGTTGATGATCGAATCAAACCTTTGCACTTGTCATCATAACGTTAAACACAGTAATCCTAGACTAAACCAGGAAGATTAAACACAAAACATGGACTTTCAGATAAGAACTGTGCCTATCCCATCACACTAGTGAATGGGCTTTGGAGCTGGTGTTCTATGCTTATAATGGCCTTTCCCCATTCAGGTTTGGTGTCTTGCAGAATTAGAGTTACCACCGCTTACTGTATTGATTATGTCTCTCGTAATATAAGTTGCTAATTGGGAGTTTTATTATCAACAACTAGTTAATGGTAGACCTGTCACGACGCGGAGGTAGGTCTAGACAGCAACGCCACACGTTGTTAAAAGCGATTAATCAATGTTGGGATTCTTGAGTTTGTAAGATGAAATGGGCTGATTCAATGGGCGCAAATGTGTAGATACGTACTTAGCTGTCGTTTACTTATCTTTTGTGATAAACGGAACGATAATTGCAACATAAAAACAATTAAAGACTCTTGGTTTCCTTCTCATTAATGCGATTCAAAATGCTCAGCCGCAACAAATGAACAATACATTCTGATAATACAGGAAGTCGTAATACATTCTGATATATATATATATATACAAGGATAGTTAGTGATGTGGGGGCAAGAGCCATGGAATTTGCAGAAATATTAAAGAAAAGAGTGCATGGAGATGGATAACCCATCTTATTCAATTCCATTCCTGCGTTTTCAACTCCGAAGTCTGAACACCCTCACTTACAGAATAGAGTGAATGAGTGAGAATGGCAGGTATGAATGTTAGGAGAGGGACGATGAATCATTTTTTCTTTTTTCTTTTTTTAAATAAATAATAGAAATATTAAATACTAATCTTCATCTTTCTATACAAAGAGGTGGATACCAATAAAAAGTGCAGAGCCTTTTCCTGTCACGACCCAGATGAAAACCTTAACAAAAAGATCGAAAAGAACGATCTATGATCAAGGCTTCGCATTGTAAAGTTGAAGGGGATTTTGTTCAGTTCACATAATTATTCGAATTAGAAGGAAAAAGACAAGTAAACGTCAAGATTACTTAGCGTGTTAAGATTAATTTGAGGATACATCAAAGCCCAACTCTCTATTCTTAATTAATTTAGTCAATACCAACTCCCAATATGGTGGGTTATTCGATTAAGATTAAACAAAACAAGACTTAGTGGTTATGATTATTATTCATTTCAACAAAAAGAAGAACAGGTTAAGTCATCCATAAGACATACTATAGATCTCAATTTGGTTGCCATGTTCTGAAAAAACTCTATCTCAGTACAACTTTTTCACCTCGATATCATCAACTAAACAAACGAGAAGGTTAATACGGCAGCCATCTTATAATTTTGTAAAACGAAACAACAATGCATAATTTACAGAAACTATACCGATCAGTTCACTAAGACTAAGTATATCTTGGTGGGTTTTCAGAATAAAATCAATGGGTGGCTTCCAAAATGAAAAAAGATCAAACTTTTCTGATAAAGTTGAAGGGCTACCAACAGAGAAAGATGACATTTTTAAAGCAGGAAGCAATGAACAATTCAATGAGCTGACCTGGGTAGGTGGCAGAAATATAGAAAATCTACCAAATTAAGTTAAAATAATGATGGGTTTTATGAGGTAGTTGGAAGAATTAGAGGAGAAACACAGACCAGTCACCACCATTCCTGCATGTAATTAAGTGAAAAGCAATTAATTATGAATCCAAATAAGTAATCAGGAACGAGGTTCACGTTTTAGGAATATTAAACATCAAAATTGGGGCTTTCACGTTTGGGTGTTCTGTTGAAACTCCAAAACTCCATAAAGTAGCCTTCTTCCCTCTCGTCCTTTTCTCCAACTTCCAGTCTTCCCCAACGACTAATTCTCTCTCTCTCTCTCTCTCTCTCTCTCTCTCTCTCTCTCTAGAGTTGAAGTGAACCACGCGCTTGGGAACTGGAACACAACTACCATGCACCTATGACAACCATTCTAGATTTTTGTGAACTGTCTGGTGGACCGGCCAGTCAAAACCCTACTTTCTCTCTCTAGAATTTATCATCACACACAACTAACTGCCCTTCAACAAGTGGCATGTGTTTGAGTCATCATATATCCTCCTCAAAGTCAGCTCTCTTTTCGCTCATCTCAGTTTCACCCCGCTTTGTTGATCCCTCTGCTGTTTCAATCATCACTCAGTAAAAGCATCAACTTTCTACTTCTCTCTATCTTCCTGCCTCGAAGTACCCATCTGTCATTTCCCTTCTTCTTCCTCACCTAACCTACAAGCCTTCTGTAACCTAATTTCACTCTGATTGACTTGAAGCTGTGCTATTTTTAGACCAGTAAATCCGTTTTGATCGCCCATTAACGATTTTTACACAGTTTTTGACGAGTTTAGTTTAAGTTAATTGCTTAAAAGAAAGACCCAGAAAGCAAACATGGCTACTCCGCCGAGTAGCCAGCTCCAAAGCCTGTTGCAGACGGTGGTGCAGTCTGTTCAATGGACGTACAGCGTCTTCTGGCAAATCTGTCCCCAGCAAGGGTAATTTTAGCACCACCAAAGAGAATCATTTAATTTTATTTATTTTTTAGAATATGGGAATGTCAACTGATGATTCCTCTCTGTAAATAATGGTTCTGCGGTCGTCAGAAGCTTAGTGTGGGGGGAGGGTTACTACAATGGAGCAATAAAGACGAGAAAAACAGTGCAGCCAATGGAGGTTAACGAAGAGGATGATTGTCCTCTGAGAAGTCAGCAGCTGAGGGAGCTGTACGACTCTTTGATCGTCGGGGAGACTACTCCGACGGCAAAGCGCCCTGGTGCGGCGTTGTCACCGGAGGACTTGACGGAGTCGGAATGGTTCTACCTCATGTGTATCTCTTTCTCTTTTTCACCCGGGGTGGGGTAAGTTACAAGTTAATAATCCTTTCCCTTTTCGTAGTTACAGACTTCTGATCTTCCCCTTGAAAATTTTCTCTCTTTTTTTTTTTCAATCTCGTTCATCACATCAATCTGTCCCAGAAAAGGACAGGCATTTAATGGATGAATGATTGTGTTCATTTGTTTACACTGGCTAAAGTTTTCCTATTGACCCACAGTTTCCATTCTTTTACTGCGTTAAGATGATGACAAAAGCAACATTGTTAAAAGATGAAACCACCGTAGATGCTCGACTGTAAAAAAGAAAACAAAAAGAAAGAGTTCAGAAGAGAATGGTAGTTGAAAATGTGAAACGAACCCCGCATGTGCTAAACAATCGACATGTCTAGATACTTTAAATACAGAAAGACAAGACAAAACTAGCAGTTGACTCTCATTATCAACAAAAAGGATGCAAGAGTGTGAATGATGATTGGTACAGTCGTGAAGAACTCATTAATCTTGAAAATGGAGATTAGTTTCTATGTTTTAAATTAGAAGATAATGATGATATCCACCTTGTGATATGATTTGCCCATTTTCATTTATAGGTTACCAGGAAAAGCATATTCAAGGAGGCGCCATGTTTGGATGGCTAATGCAGGCGACGTCGACTGCAAAACTTTCTGCAGATCTATTCTTGCAAAGGTATGCATGTTCATGTTTCTCTCTCTTTCTAGTCTTAGAGAGAGAGAGGGAGAGTAATGTTGTCAAGAAATTTCTGAAAGTAAGCAAATTATTGCATTGAATGACGACATAATTATATTTTCTTCTGTTTTTTCTTGGATTAAGTTTGGTTACGCAGTATCTAACAATTTCCTGTCGTCTTCCATGGTTTCTGAAAATGGACTTTTCAATGCCGACCAACCAGAGCGCTGGAATTCAGGTAAATCTGACACCCTTTTCGCATTTCAACGTTTAAGCCAACAAATGCACAGAAATCGTACGTTATTGTTTTCTTTCAAAACTTCGTCTTCTTTCTGCTCCATGAATTTATTTGTTATTACAGCTCTTTGTCTTCTTGCTTCACATGCAGACTGTGGTTTGCCTTCCATTACTAGGGGGGGTCGTAGAGCTTGGCACTGTCGACAAGGTGAGACAACCAAGCTATTTGCTTGGCTTTAATTTGTTTCCATAATTTCATGTTTTCATTAACAACTGTAGGTTTCTTCTTCCTCAAATTCAGGTTAAAGAAGATTTAGGGTTTGTTCAACGCGTAAGAGCTTTCTTCTCCGACAACAATCTTCATCTTCTCCAGCCACAGAAACCAGCTCTCTCAGCTCACTCCACTTGCGGTTCAGCCACTTCCTTCGACCTCCACCACACCTTCAATTCCCCTCCGCTTCTCTCCTCCGCCATTGCCGACGGAGAAGAAGAAGACAACGACGATGTCTTGGCCGAGGCAGAAACGGAACGTTACGGATTCCCTGACAGTATGGCGGATGCCACTGTCTCCGAACCCAGCGATATAATGCAAATGGAAGTTGAGGATACCCGGGTCGGATCTCCGGGGACAGATCAGAGAATTTGGAATCGGATTTTACAATTAGTGGACGTGTATGGACAGGAAAAACAGACGGCAGAAGTGATCCTCCAATCGAAGGAGGAGGTAGGAGATCCATACAGGACTGGAATACAAGCACAAGCTTCAGGTGAGAGATGGTCTACTACTTCAAAAATCAGATCTTCCAATCTGTAATAGTGATATAAAAATCATAGCTTTGCCCATGTTTTCAATTAAGATTTCATGAATTAATGTTTATTTTCAACAGCTACATACCCACTGGAAGATCAGTTGGCTATGGAGGATGATTGTTACTCTGAAACAGTCTCCACCATCCTTCAAAACCAGTCAAGCCGGTGGGCAAACTCATCGACGGCAAGGTCGACGTCCTACTCTACCCAATCGGCATTTTCCAGCTGGACTAGCCGACACGACCGAGATCACCTCGACACGACAGAGTTGGAGGGGACGTCACAGTGGGTCCTGAAATATGTGTTGTTTGCAGTACCATTGCTCCATGCCAAACAACATGATGAGAACTTCTCAACTCTTCGATTCAGAAAAGGAACACCCCAAGACCACTTCAACACTAACCATGTCCTAGCAGAACGCCGGCGGCGAGAAAAGCTTAACGAGAGGTTCATTATTCTAAGGTCGTTAGGTGCCATTTGTTACCAAAATGGACAAGGCCTCCATTCTAGGGGACACGATAGAGTACGTGAAGCAACTCTGTAAGAAAATTCAAGATCTCGAGGCATGTAACCAGCGAATGGAGGCTGATCGACGGTCTCCGTCATCTGAACGGCAAAACACAAAGAGTTGGAAGCTGCAAACAAGTGGGGTAACTCAAGTGGACGACGGTGGAGCGAGTTCATATGAGTCGGAAAAGCGGAAGATGAGGAGGATTGTCGAGGGGAGTGGCGGAGTGGCCATGCCCAAAACATTGGACGCTCCAGCACCGCCACCATGGCAGACATCAAGAGAAGCCGATGTACAGGTATCGATCATAGGGAGTGACGCATTGTTAGAAATCGAGTGTCAGCACAAGGAGGGGCTGCTACTGGATGTAATGCAAACGCTGAGGGAGCTTCTGATCGAAATCACAACGATTCAGTCTTCTTCAAGCAATGGAGTTTTCGTAGCTGAGCTGAAAGCCAAGGTAGATGAAATGCAGAAAGAAATGCTTAACTTCTCAGACTGTAGCAGAACTAACTGGTGTTGTTGTGTTCAGGTGAAGGAGAACTCGAGTGGAAAGAAAGCAAGCATTGTGGAGGTGAAGAGGGCCCTACAACGAATCATACCCCACTCGGACACTTGAAAATAACGTAGGATTAGACAACAGTTATAAGTGTTGTCTAACTAACTGCGAGCTGACATTTTTGTTGTCTGGTTTCATGTGTCTTGTACGTATAATTCAGTATAGATCAAAATTATGATTTTGTCCAATATGGAACTCAATAATCTACAGAAAATATGGGTTTATCACGTACATTTGAGTGAAGACAGTCTTGTGTATAAGATGGAAAAGCCTTTTGGGAGTGAAGATCTCCTTCGACCGACCAAAGATCTTGATTCGACATCCTTTCGGGAGATTTTGCATCGAGTTTTTTCAATCATATGTAAGGCTCTTACTTCAATCCACCATGAATAATCAACTTTTACAGATGAACAGAGTGCCTCCAAGGCGAGTGACACATCAATGGAAGCCTAGACACCATATCGCTTCAGGGCGTTGCTTAGATTGGGCATCACATTATATGCTTGATATGATCTTCTGAGTTCTATGATGGAACCCACCTGCAAAAACAGCAGAAAGATCAGCAGCAGAATCCTCCAAACAGCCTGGAGCCTCATCTACGTGCACAACCACAATGCTTATATACAGTCTGCACTTACTATGATTAAAACTGAAGTAAAACCAATTGCAAAGCCTGCATTGATGCTGCGTAAGTAATGGTCAAGAACAGTTGATGTTGTTGCCACGATACTTAACAATAGTCCCCCTGTTGAGTTTCCATAGAACAGCCCAAGAATCATAAAGCAAACATCAAAATCCTCGTTTCAATCATACTAAGACCACAGTACATAACTTCAAACATACCCCAAAATCTAGTTGATGCCTGAATCTTTGTGAGGTATTCAATAGTAGCCTTCCCGGGTTTTATATGGGGTATCCTTGCCCCCATCTTATTCAGGTAATCAGAAATCTCTTTTGGCAAGTTGGCCTGTGCAGAAACAAGAATGAAAATGATGAGAAAGAAGAAATACCACTAATCCCAATCTTCACAAACTAAGAGTTATTAATAAACTCCTAAACCAAGCTGAGTCCTTATGATGTTCCTTAATTAAGAATCCGCTTTCTGATTATCCTCTCATTCCTTCAGAACATTGATGATATTTAAGGGAGGGAAGATCAAGATTCAGGACAGAGTATGGTAAAAGCTGGAAAAGTTTGATACAAATTAGGATGACAAAAACTTACAATATCAAATATGTTAAATAAGAACACAAAAAATGCATATATCGAATAATAGACCCATGGCTCGGCACCAACAGAGCTTTCAGGGTTTAGTATTTCTTTCACTTGCTCCCAGAAAGGCAACCCAAGAAGACTGCAAAAAAAAACACTGAAGTATCAGTTGCTAATTCAATGAAAACTATCTTTCCTTGAATAACTAATACATTCTTCCAAGCAGCCTGAACACGCAACAATTAAATATGCTAACATTATGTATTATGGAATAAAACTTCAACCACTTGAAGACTCACAAACTTCTAATCCACAAGACGTAAAATGGAAGGTTCTCTTGCGAAGTAGATAAAGTTACAAAATAAGTTGATGTCTGAAATGACCTTGCAACGATGCTGGGAAATGCCAAGAGATAAGTAGTGGTTAGAATGGGCTGCATTCCAGCAGGATTGATATTAAACGGGATATATGGCTCTACTTCAGTGATCGGAGAATCATCTCTGTCAAAAAGCACAGAAATCCAACTTCTAGAATCAATGACAAAAAAAACATCACGGAATACAAGTTCTAAAATATTATAAAGCAAATTTTCCTTGCTTGCTTACTCAGTAATAAAAATGGACTCTTGGGATATAAGGTTCATAACACCAAAATGAAAAAGAACATTGCTCTTTCAGCATAATCCTAACATGTGGCCATAGTGATGGTAAAACTATAATGATCATGATAAATACTTCCTATTGTTGGCGAGGAAACAAAACTAGAGACACTGATACTTTTCATAGCATGATGTGGAGATTCATTGATTGTATACCTTGCAGCAGAAGCAAGTTTAAACCCATAATATTGCAACTTTACTTTTCTACAACCTTCAGTTACTACGACTGCCAACATAGTAACTATGGTGAAAATGCTCAACACTGCAAGTACGTATGGCCACCAACTCACAGCACTGCCTACAATGCACAACCATGTTTATACCACAAATTTTAATAGGAGAAAAGGATCTTTATAACAGTCAACTCATCACTACAAGCTTAAATATTTAATTACTTGGTAAAATAAATTTCCATGGAAGAGGAAATCAATAAAGCAAGATAGTACTTAGCATTGTCAAATACGCAAACGCATATGTTGATTACAATGAGTTTATTTGTATACCTGAGAGCTGAGACAGCATTTTGTGCAATGTTTCTGTGTAACCCGTCAATATTCCGACGCATATAATCAGTGATGAGCCTTGACCTGCCAAAAAACAAGTTAAACTTCACATGATTATGAATAAAACACTGTAGTGGCATCTTTGCATCCAGCTTAGTAATTGTTAACATTTTAAGAAAGTGTGGGATTCGATTTTGAAAGATTAAGAAGAGGCTTGCTAGTTGGAAAATGCTCTTCCTCTCTAGAGGTGCGAGACCTGCCTTGATAACAGCACTCTTCTCAATCTTCCGGTTTATTTCCTATTTGGTTAGAGACTTCCTTTGGCGGTCAGAAGCAGGTGGAGCAAGTGATAAATACTTTTTTTAGGCAATCATGGAGGATGGAAGTTCCGTTTGGTGAAGCGTGCAAGTAAAAAGTCCAAGGAAGGAACGAGATCGAAGATGCAACTTTTTCCGATGTAGGTCTCCTTGGATAGTGTTTTTTGAGATAATCGAGGGAATGCCCATGGTAACTTTTGGAGGAGGGTGGTGGCATAGGTGAATCCTTTTGTATTTTGTGGTGCAACTCAGAAGGATAAGGTAGAGTATGATAAGAAGAACTCTTTTATCATTGAAAATTGATCCAAGTGAGATTACTCCCCACGAGGAGGACCATCCATTATTTTTTTTTACTTTGATTTCGAATAGAGAAGCAAAAGCCAGGGAATCAATGGATAAAAGGGGGAGGCAATTAGATGAAATGTCTCTATAGACAGTTGATGAATAAACAGTTTGATAATTTGTGGAAGTAGCTACTTGGTTGTTATGTTACATTGATCTTTTTGAGAGTGAGTTGGGGCTGATATATAGGAAAAATTTGTATAGGTCCAAAGTACCCTTTTGGGTGGTTTGAAGACAGGCTAAGCAGTTTGTATGTTGGATAATCCCAATTGGAGAGGTTTCTCAATGCCAAATAGATGTTCTTTGCAAGGCGAAAGAAGGAGACTGTGAATCGCCTTTTCTCCATTGCAGGGTGGTTGGATGGCCTCGGTCTTCCAATGCTCAGGTGTAGTTTGCTATGCTAGAGAAAATAGTGATTTTCATGGGGTGTGGAGGGAATAGGTAGAGGGATAAAGATAATCGAACGAGACTTGTGTGTTTTGTTTTTTTGGTATGTGTGAAAGAAAAAATAGAATGATCTTTATGGAAGAGCCTTTGAATTTTGATTCGTCAAGGCTTCTCATTGTAGTATTCTTGACTGGTGGAGAGGAAAACAGTTCTTAAATTTTTGTAGCTTCTCTTTGTTTGTGGAGTTGTTGTACAATTTGTACATCCATACAAATTTACTCACCGAACAATAGTTTTGACGTCGGTACATAAGCAGGAATACAAATAAAAAATAAAATTATAAACAAAAAGAAGATAATATTACCAAAGCCAGATTCAGTAATGGTATCACATATCCATGTAGTGGTCATTGCACCACAAACTAATAAAAAAGATGTCACCATCACGTGCTTGACTCTGGTAATGCCATAGATATCAAAAGCAACTTATTATCATGAACAAATAAAAGATAAGAGAGGGTGCTAAATGCACATCAAAAAACAAAATTAAGACATCATTCCAAGGAAGACGAAATTAAAGTCTGACTGCTTACGATGTTTATATCAATCTCATTCAATATCTTCTGAGTCTGTTGGAACTTAGTTCCAAACTATGTGCAATGATATTCTTCTTCATCAGAGAATTACGTCAATGTTAAACATTACTCACCTTTGATTAGCAGCATAAATTGAGTATGGGAGTGAGTAACAAGAAACTATCAGAGCCTCTAACATTGCAAAGCCAAGGGACATCCACCATCTGAAACACATTGAAAGAACATATATTTTCCGATATTGAGGACCTAAAAACAGAAAATGAACTTCAAGAACTCTTCTAGCTACTTGAACTGACAAGGCAGACATACATATAACTCTTAATCTTCTCGTGGCCATCTAAGCCTTCTTTCCGTAACTTTACCAAGGAGGGCAAAACGTGACAGAGCACCTTGAAAATTAAGATATTTGGTGTGCAATTAGTACATAGTAAACGTAACTTTACCAAGGAGGGAAAAACGTGACAGAGCACCTTCAAATATGATTTTTTCAAGCATAAAAATTGTTCCTTTGGGAGAAAAGAATATGTTAATCATTTGTTGGGAAGAAATTTCTGAGCCAGTAAAAAATTTTACGAAACGCGTAAACATTTTCTTGTATTCTAACCATGACACCGACATTCAATGGGGAAAAACATATACCCCATTTCAAGAAAAAAAAGAAAAGAAAGTATAAGTAAACAGGATCGTGAATGTATTAAATATTTTTAGAAAGCTCCAGCAGAAAATTATAAACCTGCATAAGAATAGATGCTATGATCTGAGGGCTTATCCCAAGCTGGAAAAGGGACAACTTAAGCTCTGCAGAGAAATCACCAAGTTCATCTGCAAGAAAAAACAATCTTAAACACCACTAAAATCATCAATAAAAAAATACATTCTTTATTATGATAAAATAGCCAAGGGTGAAAGTACATTCATAACAATAATGTAACTTACCAACAGATCCAGAGACAAAACTAAGGTAATCTTGGGGTATCAGCCGTCTATCAAACCCAGGAAGAGGAATGAAGTACCCAACACGACTAATTACAATTAGTACTGCCGTTACGAACAATCGCCGTCGTATCTCACTTTTAAAGAATGATTCAGCAGCATTGTTGAGAATTGAACCAACTCGAATAAAATTCAGAAACCTATTTCTAAACAGTCTAGACCTGGTCTGTTTGGAGCCAAAGTCATATGAGTCTTGAGAATTGAGGAAGGCTTCCCCATCAGCAGGTTCTGATGCAACAATTTTAACATTCAGAAACTGTTCAGAAGTTGCCTTAACACTCACATCCTTCCCTCGGAACCGATAGGAAACACCACTGTTATACCTTTTCTTCGCTTTAAAGATAATGCAGGTTCCTCTGCTAAATGCTAAAGACTTCTGGTTAGGGACTACGTTGTTCCCACCAGTTAACGGTTGACAGATTTTAAGATTGTTAACTGCTCCGGCTGTAAACATGATAGAAGAGGAGCAAACATTTTAAAATACTTCCTCAACATGCAAGGAATTCATTTTTCAAACGATAGCTCACTGTTATAAGGTAAATTCAAAACTTCAAGTCTATGAAACTTTCACAATATTTTTGAACCAGAAAGCAACATGAAAACATAAGTTTCATTTATTGTTGTAGTATCATTTCAGGCTACAAGGAATTCAAATAAATTCAATAAGTCATACGGAAAAGAGTATATGCAAGAAGAGGAATATCTAATACATAAAATTCTACAGACTCGTAAAAGAGAAAAACAATGCTCTCTAGTACACTCGGTTAAACAACTACTAACCTATTTCAGGGAAAATCAGCAATATCCGAACAGCAAAAGAGGAGGGATTAAAATAAGAAAAATAATCAAAGTCGGGATTTTCGAAACAGACCGTGTAGTCGGGAGGAAGAGGGCTTAGTGGGAAGGAGTTGAAAGGGGACAAAACGCGAGCTCTGAACAGCAGCTTCCATGGCGGGCCTGCGACGGGGGAAGTAAGCAAGTGTTGACCCGGTTTTTTTTATCCCCCTTCAGTGTCTCTCTCAATGATCGTGTACTCTTGCTCCCATATTCTTTTAGTAACACAACCACTCACATAGTGACGCGTATTACAAAGTACACGTGGCAAAAAGTGATTGGTGAATATAAAATAGATATTTAAGAATGGTGAAGCTTACTGATTTTGCTGGGATGAAGTAACATTGGACAGTGTTCATGGAATGTAACTATTTTGCAGAGACAAGTTTCGAAAATTTTGGAGTTTTTTCAATGAAAAGCATAGCAGAACTTGTTAATTGCCATTACCCAATACTTCTTCCGGCTCCAAGTTGAGGATCAGATAGGAACTTTCGATCTCCGGCAGCTTGAACCCAGTTGGATACAGAGCTTTAGGCTGGTTTTATTGCAGGTTCTGAGAGTTAGACAGAGAAATGTTGGGGTGGTCGAAGAAAACGAGTAGAAGAAGCTCAGAACAAGAGAGAGGGTCATGGGTGGGCTACTTCAACGTAAAATCTGGAAAGCTATCTTCTTGTCGAGGCAGAGCATCGCTAGAGATTCTAAACACAGTTTTTTGTAACATGATTTCAGCCCCTCGATTTCTTCACTGAAGAGAAGTTAAATCAGCTCCACATTTAAGGTGAGTACACAAGTTTAGAGAGCGTGTGACGAAACTGCCCCTAATTTTTCCTCTTCTGTTGTCTTCTCGACTGACTACTCTGCCAGACTGCGACCCTAGTGCCTCGTCTGGGTTTCTGTTTCAGGCTTCTGGGTTTCTGTTTCAGGCTATCTCTTTTCCCAAACCCCACATTCATTTTTGTCCAAAGCATTGCCTTTTCAAGCTAAAGTTCGTCCCTTTTCTTCTTGTTGCAACTCAAAATGGGTAGGAGGCCTCTCTCTGCAAAGAACACCAAGAAAGCTCTCTTTCACGTGGTGTGATTTCAAAACCCTCCTTCAGTTTCTGCTTCATGCCTTGTATTTTCTCTTATTTTACTTTCTCTGATTCTTTTCTTGGTTTTTGTTCATCTTTGGTGTAACCTTCCGAATATAAGTTGGACTTTCCTTTTCAAAGTTCTTTTTTTTTCTTCCTTGTCTATCTTTACTATTTTTTTTTTCTGGCGGCTACTGATCTGCTATGATTCACTGATAGTGATATTGTGCTAAGTAGTTATCGTCTGTGTGGAAATATTTATTTCGCCCTGTTCAGAGAATTTTCTGACTCAGATTAGGACAAAAAAAAGCCATAAATTGATGGTATGATTTGTGTTTTGATCCTTTGGAAACAGTATTTTGAAAGGGAAGAATATACACAATCAGATAATTTGATTAGTTAATGAAGTGAATGCTTTACTTAAGCCTGAAAACAAAGTTCTCTTTTGAAGAGAACTGAATTACAGCCAGAAAGCTCAAGTCCTGTTTTGGAGCCATCAGAAGTATGCCCTCAAAACTCCGAAATCATCACACAGTCACCAGAAAAAGTTGCTTTGCAGCCACAGTCAGTAACAAAGTCGACCAAACCGACTTCGTCGAAGGGAAAGTTTTCAAAGTGCACTGACATTGTTAGGCGTTCTAACCGCCTTCAAAGTTTGAATGCTGAGCCTATAGTTGAAGATCTAACAGCGAGTCAGTGCAAAAACAAAGACAGTCCACCTGCTCGAGAAAGAAAGAATATGGCAGGGTCTCCCTTGAAAAAAAGAAGTTATGGAGGAAAACTTGACCATCTTGTAGAACTTCTTGAAGTGCAAGGAAATACCATTAAAGAATTGAGTTCGAAGGTAAGCCTCGCGTCGTCGACAAGTGAATTTTGTTTCGATATTTATGAACAAGCAATTGAAGTGTTCAATTGCTGTCGAACAGGTTTCCGACCCAAATCAAAGACAATTTGCACCTGATGTTAAATACAAGAGTTTATATATAGAGTCCCAAAAAAAGGTTACAGTAATCTATTATGCAACAATCTTCATTTGTAGATATATTCGAGAATGTTGTTTGTATGTGCAGATTGATGCCTTGACAGAGGAGAAGAGAGAGCTGACTCAGAAGTTAGAAATTGCACTTATCAAAACAGAAGCAGTATGCATATACAGTATTTATATTTTATACATGATGATTCAAAGACTCTCTGTGTTCAGCTTTATATCTTTATGCAAGTATTTAGAGTTCTGGTTTGGATGTGCAGTGTGAGAGGGGAACTCAGTTTGCTATGGACTTCTTGGACAAACTGAAAGACCTCGTCTTAAGTCGGAAATTTCTCTAGACCTATGCAGCAGAGCACTTTGACCCAAGCAGTGTGGAAAGATTTGTCCCTGCAAGAAGAGCCCACTACTTCTTCGGCTAAGAAAAAGAAACGACAATTGGCCGGACCCTAGAAAGAGCACGGCCTTGGGTATGGACGAAAATGTCTTCTTTTGATGAATTTTTTGGGATCATAGTTTAACTTAGGTAACATCATTTTGTGCTGCTTTCTTTAACTTAGTTTAACTTAGATCACTGCTATGATCTTGTTCTTTTGTCGGTGGGTCGCAATATCTGAAGTACAATCTTGTTTGTAATATATGGTGATTGTTTCTTTTGTCTCGAGATGTTAAGATGTGGCTATGTGTAAATCAAAAGTCATTTATTGAACAAGATAACAAATGCATGGTTTTCTTCTCTACTGTTCATGCTCATCAAAAATGGAAGAAAATCTAGAAGAATCAGCCGTAGGTGTCTGAGGAACTTCGTTATTCCTGTCGTCATCTTCGCCCTCAAAGCATTCTTCTTCTTCTCCTATGGTGGGTGGTGGAGACGAGAAGTCTAAGCACATTCCTTGAATAAATTGCTCGTAGGATGCAGAGAGATCTTGGGAGGTTATCTGGTGATATTCCACCAGCTGATGAAGACATTGGTTTTCCCTCACTAAGTTTGCATTTTCATTTGCTAATCTTGATTTCTCAGCTAGCAGTGCTTCCATTTGAAGACTCACCTGATCAAACCCACCAAAAAGAAACTCAGCTTTTGAGTAAGTTGAAAATCTTGTTTTACAAATTTTATTTGGTCGTACTAAATCATCTTCCTCGGGTCTGATTCCTCTGGCAAATCCATCTCTTAGACGCCTATTCTCCTCTTCAAGCAGGGCAGATCTCTCTTGCAGAAAACATAAGTTTGATTTCAATGATTTGAGTTCTCTAGCTAGTGAAGCTGCTCTTGTAGCCATTGTCACTGCAAGCTGCAAAAAAAATGAACAGATTAGAGAGAATCTAGCTTTGGTTGGCTTATTTGTTGAATCGAATGTGAAAGTTAACCAACATTCTTAGCTTTCTTTAGCCCTTTCTCTTCAATTTCCTCCTCTGAATCACGTCCGAAGTCCTCTGAGCATTGCTGACCCAGCTCGAGCTTCTTTTCCTTCCTATAATGGATTCCTGCTCATTTTCTTTCTCTGGGTTATCTTTTTCAGCCTCTAAATTTCTCAGATTAGTGTGAAATATTTCGGTCAATGTAGGTGGTTTAGCTAGATCTCTGGCGCCCTGAACGACGAGTAACAGAGAATACTAAATCTTCATAAAACATGATAAAAAACTTAACAATCACTCGAATTTAATCAACGATCGTATGAGCAAGAGAGTAAATAATACCTGCAAGGCATTGTCCAGAGTGTTGGAGAGTTGACAGAGAGTTTGTGAAACGGAGTCGAATCCTCTCATCAAAAGCAACGAGTCTTCCTTCAATTTCTTAGCCCTTTCCGATTTGCTAACATCCTAACGGAGAAACCCAGAAATCCAAGAGTAAGAAGTAATAAAAAAATTCGAACTTTTATCTGGAGCACTGGCACAAGAACACTCACGGATTTGTTGGGTATGTTTAGATTTGCAGTCTGGGCGTTTTCTGAGGTTGAAATTCTGCTACTTCGTTCATCGATGAGAACATCGATGCGATTCCGAAGAGTACTCCAGAAACGCTTGTCTGAGGAAGGGCTGAACAACGGTGAAGAACCCATAATGCTGGCCGATCGCTGCAGAATCACCACAGATTGAACATTTCATGACAAAAGAAAGCATGAAAAGAGAAAGAGGAGAAGAAAAAAGAAGAAGAAGCTACCTGGTTGAGGGGGGGAGGGGACGGAGTACTCACAGAAGCTGCCATGAGAGAGAGAGAGAGAGAGAGAGAGGTGATAACGGCTAGTTTGGAAAGGAGGATGAAGGGGAGGGGGTTTAAAAAAGGAAGGAGGGAGTAAAGGCAACGTTATAAAGCCTCAACCTTTCACCTCTCTCCTCTCTCCTCCATTAATCAAGCCGGTAGCTCTCTCCTCTCTCCTCTCTCCTCTCTCTGCCATTAATCAAAGTCTTCAGCTTTCACCTCCAGTGGGACCTACTCTGAAGCCGTTGTCTTTATTATTTTCTTCAAAAATCATACGACGGAGGAGCGCTGGGCTTGTCGCCATTCTGTGTTTCAATGGCCACTCTTTCTTCCTCATCTTCTCTGCTGGCCAGTTCTGCTGAGAGAAAGAACATTTCCATTTCTGATAGGAGCTTCTGAGTTCTGGCCATGACGTCAAAATACGGACTGTCGGAGAAGATGATTCAGACAAGTTGATGAAGCCTCTGTTTGGAGACTTGATTTCCTGATCATGGACCCAATTAACATGATCGTTGAAGCAATTTTATGATCAAGTCAGCTGCATTTATCACTCATTGGGATCTCTGATTAGCCGAATTTATTCGTTTGAAAATTGAATACGATCATATCAGATAATAAAACACGAGAGGAACAGTGATGTTTTTGTAATCTAATAAATCCAAACCAGTCTTTATATTGTCAAAAAAAGAAACTTTCTCCATTATAGGCTGAACTGAAGAACAAAGAAGGTCTTGTCCCGGTACGTGAGCTTCCTCTCCTCAGCTTCAACACACCATAGATGACCTTCTAACTCCAAGACTCCCTTCATTTGCGCCGATTCCCACACAAACTTAAACAGCCCGAGAGCCCTGTCCAGCTGCTTAACGCCCTTCCGTATCTCGCGCTCCTCATTGCTAGTCAGAATATTTCCCATACACAAGCGGAATCTGTCGTTCCCACCGTCGTTGCACAGCCCGCCACACATGTCGATTTCGAGGTCTGTGATGCTTCCATACAAGTAATAAAGTAAGAGAGTGAACAAGCACTTTGATGAGTGGCCAAGAGTCTTGGAAAGCTTCTTTTGGACGAGGCTTTCTTGAAGCTGAGATTCTTTGTATCCCATATTCTTATCTATTACTATGTCCTTGATTTGAGACAACCCTTCTCTCATTACCTCAATCTTCGCAAAATGGCGTAGGCTCTCCTCTTCATTTTTCAGGCACTGGGTTAGATCATTGAACATTTCAAGAACATCTTCCCACGTATTCGGTGGCGAAGAATCGGCAAGTTTCGAGGGTGAAAGCCTCATCCACGAGGCCGAATCTAAATCGCCACCAAATGATTTTTCATCCAAAAGTTTTAGGCAACTTGAAACGATCTGTTGACCCATTTGAATACCCTTTCTGGGTGTCTGATTATTTAATAAAGCTAACTCCTTTTTCAATGCTGCGAGTAGTTCCCCAATAGCACCTGCCCAAATCCGATGTTGGGTGACATGCAAGCAGATAGACAGACGCACCACTTTCCTCTGTTGTGCGGAGATGTTCAGGAAGCTGCTGACTTTAGTCAGTGAATCAACCACCATTGGATCTCTTTCGCTTGGATTGCCGAAGCTAAAATTGGCGCCCATTTCTTTCAACCTTTGCTGAGTTGATGGAGACCCAACCAAGGCCCTCGCAAGAGACTTAAATGTAAGTTTCTTTTGCTCAATCCGATTGCCAAGAACAGTAGAATCACAGCTGGTACTGGTTTTATCAAACAAGTGTGTCAGTTTTCTCACCTTCAGAAAGGCCTTTTCATACCATTCTGAGGGTAAAAGCTCGGGGTTAAATTCCTTATCGGAATGATATGATATGGAATTCAAGTAGTAAGCTCCATTTCGATTGGTCTGTATATGCTTCCAAAAGCAGAGCTTCTTCGTAAGCTTATAAACCATTAGAAGGTAGCTTTCCAGAGAACTCCAACATTCAAACTGCACTCCAAAACCTCAAGCTAATCCTATATTAAAAGCGCGGCATTCACGCAACGAAATAAAATTGAAGAAAAAGACCACGAACTTGGTTGCGGCATTTCATCAAACACGAGGGCGACGTATATTCAACAATGGCGATACGAAGTGATCTGCACAGAGCCAGTTTCTGAATCTGTAAACAAAGGAAAGGCGAATGAAGATGAGTACGAGGAAAACGAAGTGCTTCAACATCTCTCGCGGATCCACCCCCTCATTCACTCTGTAATGGAGTAAAGATTTCCGGAGCTTTAACGAGACTATTCTGCATAAACAATACAGCCAAGATGAAAGAATAAATATTGACCAAAAAAAACAAAGGAAGGTGGGTCGTTGGGGAGCAGTGAGAGTCAGAGAAAAGAGACGAAATACGAAGCGAAAGATAAAGGAAAATTACAACTTTGATTTAGATAAAGCTTGACGAGCCAACAACCTCCGTACAAGAGGTTGAACCTCTAACTCTCGACCTCTGCTTAGATTAACAACATCAGAGTCCGCAGGAACATCACCCACGTATTGCGCTGATGAGGTCAACTTGTGGTTGTGGTCTTCCAAATGGAAAGCTCGCTCCTTTCCATATCATCCTTGCAATCAGCCACCATTTGCGAATTACGTGTCCATTAAAGCTTCTACTAACACCGGAATACAAATTCAGCACGACAGTTTAATCCCATATTAAATGAAAATTGTCTACTCATCTCTCCCTATCAACTAAAACTCAAAGTTCACATGTCTATATCTAGAAACTTCCCTGAAAAATGAAAAATTTTGGGTTTAGAATGATATATTTTTCTGTTCTTGTCAACGCAACAGTTACTGCTTCCATAATCGCGTTATAGATTTCTGTAGAGAGGTGGCGTCTTTCTTTTACCAAACAAGAAGGAATAGTTTGGATGAGAGAGCCTGCGTGTGTGATGTGAAGGTGGTGGCTTTATTTTCTTGACTGGAGAAGAAAAAGAAAGAAGGTATCTTTTTTTTAGCCGGGCCCACTCCCTCGCCATTGCCATTGGTGGGTATATCCAAAGCTTTTCCCAATTCCCGCCCACTTGATGGTGGTGGGGAATGAATGCGCTACAACCTCTCTCTCTCTCTCTTTCGACACACAGGGAAAGAGGGCATTTTTGTAGGGCTTCCACTTGAGATGGGAGACGTGAAGTAAATACAGACGTGAATCTCTCTTTGAGGGCGAGGGCGAGGTTGGAGGAAGAGAAGCTCGCGAGGGAAGACAAATCTCTAATCTCTCAGTCTTGATATCTTCTCTATGTGCTTCGCCTTAGCCGAAGAAACGAGTACCCTCTTCTCGCCAACAGTCTCCACGATTTGATGTGAGTTGTGCTATTTTCTATATGAAAGTATTGTCCTTTCTGAAATCCATCTGGTTAACTGCAAGTTCAGTGATTGCAAAATAGGTCTTGGTTGTTCGTTATCAAATTCAACATTTTTGAGTTTACTGGTTGCTTTGCTCTGAATAGTCTTGTGATTTTGATGGTTTCTTTGCAACTGCTATTCTAGCACTAGACTTCTGGTGCTTCTTTGAAGTCTAAGTTGGATGGGGAACTCTAATATTGAAATGGGGAGCTCTGAAACTGAGATCTGATATTTCTAAAGCTACACAGTGCAAAATAATGTCAAGAATTTAGTTGAAAATTCAGGCTTTTACACTTTTTTGTTCTTGTAGTGGTGATGTTTTGAAAGATCAAAATCAAGTGTTCTTGTTTGGCAATTGAAATCGAATCAATAGGGACTAAAACTTTGTAATTGGGCTTGTTGTATATCATCTCTTGACTCTCGAATATTATTAAACTATACGAACAGAAATGTAGTCGATTCAAATGCTTTCCCCTCTGTTTTTTCGTCCGATTCAAACGTAAAACTGGAAACAGATCCTTAACTGTATGGACATGAAATTGGTCTATTTTTCCATGCAGTTTGGAGATGGATGTTGCGGAGGTCAATGCTGAAAAGTTCAGTGGAAATTTATCGATTACTGGGTCTGAAAAGAACGAGCAAAGCCGGAAGCCGTCCTCGAGTTCTAACGCTTCTTTCTTCACTGCTAGAGAGATCTGTTCTGCGAAATGAGCTCCTATTGGAGACAGCTGAGTTTAAAGACATGATTACAGTATTCGATGGGCCAGGAGCTCCCACTCTAAGCATAAGGCAGTACATTGATAGAATCTTTAAGTATGCAGGGTGCAGCACATCATGCTTTGTTATTGCAGTCATCTATATCGATAGATTCATTCGATTCTCTCAGCTTCAACCAACGTCTCATAATGTTCATCGGCTACTTATAACCGGTATAATGCTGGCTGCAAAATTCATCGACGACAGGTAAAAGTTAATTGTTATCGCTTTGATTATTTTATAAAACACCATTCGGAGGGAAAATCGAGTTCTATATTCCCCGAAATTCAAGTACAAAAATGAAAATCTTAGTCAATAACTCATTGATATGTTGGATCTTTCGGGTCGACTTTGAATGAACTTTGTGAGAATGGTATGTGCAGAGTGTTCAACAACGCATATTATGCCAAAGTGGGAGGACTGAGCACGGCAGAATTGAACAGATTGGAGATGAAGTTTCTGTACGGTATAGATTTTAGGCTTCAAGTGAGCGTAGAGACATTTGAAAGATATTGTAGGCAATTGGAGAAAGAAGGTGCAGAGGGGCATCAGGTAGAAAGGCCAATCAAGTCCTGTGGAATTGAGGAGCTCTGGGCAAACAAAGAAGACTCCAATTCTACTCCCACCACTGCTAGATAATTGAATTCATTAGAACTCATCAGAGAATAAGATCTTAGAATGAATGAATGAAAGAGATGGTTTGAAGTTTTGATCTTTGATGCAATAAACGATTCACAAGATTGTCTCTGCATGAAAAAAAGAACAAATCTTTTCTCGAGTCGAAACTTTCTGCAGATGAAATTGCAGATCAGATCTCCCACTGATCGAACGAGTGTTTTTTTTTTCTATTTTCTATACATCGATGAGATGATGTTCAGTTGAAATCCATCACACTACATTCAATCCATAGTTCGACGAGACAACTTTTACAATTTGATCAATACCAAACTAGTTACATCTTATGGATAAGAGGATTGATCATCTATCCAGTTATGATATTTCATATGGGTAGGAGTCTTTCGTGGGTCGTAGTCCTCTCTTTTGTATGTACGCATGCCAGCTAAATTCCATACACCCAGTTAAGTTATGATGAATGTTGGTTTGTAGGAAGGAACATGAAGATACACATGCCATCTGCACTTTTTCAAAGAGAGAGGACGAATTTAATGGGGGAATCTGTATTAAATGCATGGGATACAAAAATGTGATTTTCAGAGCTTTCCTGTAATCCATGGAGTTCTATCTAACATTATCTCATAGACACCCCGTGACACTCTGCAAATCTGTAACTCTGCAATATGACGGTAAGAAACAAAAACGAAACTTAGTTTTCAATGTTTTATCCATTTTTTAGCTCTACGAGTCAGCAAAACAAGACAGCTAGAAACAGTAAGTTGCATTAAAATCATCTCTCCAAAAGAAGAAACTGCAACCGAACAAAAGATGACACTTTTTAGAGCAGTTTTTATACAGCCAACTCATTTTCCAGTTGAGAGAGAGGAAAAAGAGGGTCATGATTGAAATTTTGTGGAATGGAAGGTTTGAAAGTAGGCATGGAGGATCAGACAGCTACGGTTTCGTCGCGTTGCAGAGTGCAAGAGGCGAGGAAGAAGAAGACAGCATGAGATATAATCAGAGCAAACGGGGATAAGAGAAAAGCAGGCAGACAAAATCTTATCATAATCTCAATGCACCTTCATATTTCTCAACGTAGAGAGAGAAAGAGAGAGAGAGAGAGAGCACACGTGCGTACGTGAGATTTGGCGACATGGAAAGATGGGTATGATTTAAAGTCTGCACAAGGATGTTTGTGTAGATAGTTTTCTCCATAAACAAGAAGCAGTAACAGTTTGCAGTGAGAAGGTTGAGCGTCTTCTTAAATAGCAATAAAAGCCATGCAAGCATGCATGCATGCACTGGTACAATGACTCAGCCTCTTAAACGTGGCCTTTTACTCCAACATTCATCACACATTAATGTTTACTGCGACCTCTATCAAACTTTTTACTACTCTAGGGTAATAAATCCATTTACTTCTACCTTTCAACGAGTTGGTGTTGCTTCAAAGAACAACAAGAGAGTAGGGACCTCCCTCCGGCATCATATTACTTGCGTATTGATAGTGTTATTACAATATAATGACATGTAAGCATTATGTCTGAAATTGTCGGGGATCTCGTGCAGTGACGATCCGAGCAGCATGCATTAGGATATGTTACGAGTGAGCAGCTTGCATTAGGATATGTTACGAGTCGACCACTTAATATCATGTTTTTAAATCATGCAACTTTGGTTCCCACTCTCAGAAAGGAATTGGACCATTTTCATTTTCTTGGAGTGTAAGATTCACATCCTCAGCATGCCACAATAATACATCAGATAAGTGTCTTATCTGATGAATCAAGTGCGAAGAAAGTTTACCCACCACTGAATCTTTTCTGCAAAAAAGACTAAGAAGGTGATTAAAGTAATGGCGTGGAGTTAGGCGAGGGTAATGATGTTTGAAGCATCATCGGAAGCTTGACGGGTGGGTTAACTATAATAATTATCATGGCATGGATCTGTTCTAACCTAGTCTTTGTCCAGTCTTCGCAAGACTTGACTCTTCTCCCATGACAGTCCAGATCCAGATTCAGACCCACCCAATGAAAAATATGTAAAAGCTGGTTTTGATTACAGTAATCCACCCTCTTTTGCATGCAGTTTTGACTTTGATGAACACTGAAAGAGTATATCAGTGAGTGATAAAAAACAAATCAAAAGGTAAAATTGAGGACTGGATTTCTGTGTTCGGTGAAGAGAAAAAGGAGGTAAATCTAGAACAAGCCAACGCCGGCCAGGGGTTTGCAGGGGCTGGGCGGCACACTCGTCCTCCCCCCACAACGCTCTACGAAATTTTCAATTCTTTCCCCGTTGGTCTCCCTCGTTATCCTCTTCCCGCCGAACGGCAACGACTCTATCCCCCTCTCCTTCAGCATTTCCTTCCGCCTCCACTTTCCGTCCCGCCACTCCGTTCGCCTGCACAGTTTCAGTGCTAGTAAACTATCTTTACGTCTTGACTAATGGAAAACTAAAGAACAGTACACTCTGGTCTCTGTGTTTGTTTGGCCAAGGATTAATTCCTCCACCCCATTTGTCTAATCTATGATCTCAATCTTTTTACAGAAGAAAAACTAAGACTTTACCTGAATTCTTACGTAGTCTTCTCGGTTCCAAGAGAATGCGTTCCCCAACATTTGGTCAATTGTCTCACAAACTCCGTCCAGAACAATGTCCACCACCGACGACGTTGAGCACTCCGCTTTACGGAGGAGCTTCCTCGCGCTCGACGCAGCTGACGGTCCGTTACTCAAAGACAAAACCAGCAGGTCCTCGACGCCATTAACTGAGGGGAAGTCGCGCTTGTTGTGAAGTACGTGCGTTATAGCAGCTGCCGCGGGGTTATTCATGACCAATCCGCCGTCAATGGCGGAGCATGAGGTTTTTCCGTCAATGGACGTAAGGTTATAAGGCTTGAAAAGGCCCGGAGTAGCTGAAGTAGCACGACAAACTTTCCAGAGCTCGAAGTTGAAACTCGGTGACTGCGAGGCGTCGGCTCGGGAGAAGACGAACGGACCAGAGCTTTTGAGATCAAAGCAAGGGACGAGAAGAGGTTTACAGGTGTCTTTCAAAGTCAAGGCCTTCCCATCCTCCCCCTTGAACACTTCCTTCAAGACCTTGTCCATGCATTTGCCGGAAAACCTGCGGCGCCAGGGAAGTGATCCGGCGAGACTTCTCTTGAACATTTTGGAGTTCGCTTGAGAAACGAGATTGACAGCATCCCGGGCAGAATAGAGAGGACACCCGGAGGCGTTCTCAGCAACAAGCATGGCAGCGAGAACGGCGCCGATGCCAGTGCCAGTAACAAGGTCAAAGAAACTAGCAATTCGAGCATTGGAATCACCGGTTCGGAGGCGGATCTGGTCTTCAAGGTGAACGAGAGAAGCGCCGGCAACAATGGGGGAGGTTCCACCGCCATCAATACTAAGGATCCGAACCTTAGAAGAAGAAGGAGAGTGGAAGAGCCAGTCCTGCTCAAGCTTGGAGAAAATCTCGAGGGTGAGGCCGCTGAGTTGGGTGGCGGTCTTCATCTATGAAAAGCCGGCGATTGGAGTGGAAGTGGAAAATGGAAGTGTCTTGTACGGAGAATTTAGCGCCTTGGATTGGAATATATAGAGGCCCAGCAGAAAAAGCTACGATTTTTATGACATTAACAGCTGTAGAATACATTATAATTACAACTTCAACTACCACTCTACTGTCTATACGATCTACGTCTGGGTCCAAGTCAGTGGATGCCGTGGAGAGTGCTACGCAATGAACTACTTGCTGCTTCTACTCGCGCTAGTCTAGTCTGGTCCCAATCCAACAACCTCCGACCGTACTCATCAGTGTTCAAATGTTCATTATTATTTGAAGTAACTTCATTATCAGTCTTAACGAAGTAGAAGTTCAGTTTCTTCGAACTGGAACTGGAACTGTATATTGCTAAAAGAATCTCATTTACTCAACCTCACATTGAAAATGGTGGCCTATACAATTGGATAACACCCAAAAAACAAAACATGAGAAGGAAAATTGTATTATTCAGTTTTCCAAGCATACAGAATGAGGGAGAAGCCGTTTGATTTTGGAGAGGAGGAGCAATCCAGAAGACAAGAATCAAGATTTGATTGAGAAGAAGGTTTGTCTGCAGTCTGAAACAAGAAGACGGCACTGGTTGCTGTTGTGGCGTTGCCGAATAGCCAGTTATGAACGTCCCAGAACACTTGGACTGGAGACCCATCTAACAAAAAGGTGTGATGTCCTCTGAATTTCCATTTCAGTCTTTTATCTTCATCACTGTCTGGCCATCTACTCGAACAACTAGGGAAGGCTGGTTTAGCCCAGCAGTGTCGCATTCGATGGAGATGTCATGCACTGTTCCTCTGTCGCAGAGCTGCGACTTGGCTCCGTAAAATTTCTTCCCAAAAATGTTCTCTCTTTTTGAGACAAAAATGGCGGTCGAATCAACTGGGACTGAAGCTATTTTTCTGCGAGCCTCTCTCTCCAAATCTCCCAAAAGGAGAACCAGTTGTTGGTTCAGAAGAATGGCCACGTAAAAGTCGCCTAGAGGCTCTGCCCCAGAAGCGAATTTAGCGTTGGTTAGGTCCCAGAAAATTTTGATCTTTCTCGACTCTGATTCTCGGTTTCTGCATCCTTTTTTCTTGGAGAACAGCCATGGTTTTATCTCAACCTTGCTTGAATTATCGATGGAGATGCTAAGGCCGTGACCCATTACGTGCTTTGTCCAGGAAACAGTAATGAAGCACAACCCACAACGCGACTTGCAGTGATAAACACAGGAAACCAAAGTTTGAGCTGTTTTGCCGACGTTATTCGGCGAAGCTTCATTGGCGACATGAACCCCGTTTTCTCCGAAACAAGATGGAAATTCCCTCATTTTACCAGAATGCTTTTCTATTTTTTCCTCAGAAAGAGAGGTTCTACCTTTGCTTGAACCAGTGAAGAAGGTGGGGAGCTTAAGCAGCCATAATCAGGTACTTGAAGAAAGCTTCTTAAAAGAGGACTGCAACAAAGGAACGAGTTAAGGTTGTCCACAAATTATAGATGCCTGGTCGGGACAGAGTATGGGATAAGTCCAGAGAGAGAGAGAGAAAGATGAACAAACAAGGTATGTGCTGGAGTAGCATCATAGTTATAATAATACCCAAACTCCCCCAGACACCCTCTCTGTCCTGCTCCTACAGGCTACAGGATAGTCTTGTCTGTCGGCACCAGAATTTAGAGAAACAAAAACACGACACATGCATTAAGGGGTGCGTGGGCAAATCTTAATAATGCCTTCAACTACTAAACTCTGCCTACCCGCCCCCTCTTAACCTCTCCATTTCCCCTTTTTTTAAGTATTAAAACCATAACAGTTCTGCAGTTTCAAGAAATTACTTGTGTTACGAAAGCAACATAAGTTGTCAAATTGATGATGGATGGGTTCTCAACAACTTCATCATTTTCCCTCCATTTGAAGCTTCCATTATTCATCATCATCAAAAGATAAACAAATCGCCAATCCTCGTTAAAAGCTGCCATTAGAGGAGATGAGTGATCAAAACCAAGTGCATTGCAGGTCAAAAGCATTAATGAATCCCTCCGACTCAGATAATAACACAAAAAAGTCAAATTACTTACTAATTTGATAACAAAATTTATTGCATACCATTACCTTATTTTCTCCATAATATGTCAGACTGTCTGGTTAGATACATACAACCGCAACTACTTCCTGATAAAATCAGTCATGGTCAACAAAGAAATTGCAATTGGTTTGTTATTCAGGCTTTTAAGAGGGGGCCCTTCAAAAACTCTACCATACCCACCATTATTGATCAAGATCTCAAGTAATTTTTTAATGGCGTGACAGCACCATTTCTTCATTTAATTAAGGGGAACACGTATCAGCGTTTGATTATGGCCTGCCTACTTGGAAACTGGACGATATGTCCTGGTAGAGCGAGGGAATTATGGCCCTATGGATAATCATTTTCAATGATAAAATGAACAAATCCAACACTACAATCTATATTGAACAACTGTGTTTCTCAATCTCAACAAGCTGAACAATCTATCTAAAATTAGTAGCCCCACAAACCCGCCCTTGTTTATAACCTAAAACATGTCATGTGGGATTTGGGTTTCGAGCATGCCCATTACATGAGAGATTGCTAGTAATCCATATCCCACTCCTTAAATCATTTTATAGCTGTAAAGCCATTGTTGCTTTCAGTAATTATGGTTTGTTACGACTTGACATGCTTTTTTTCTTTGGTCATCAATCGTGGATGAACCCACCAGGCTTTATTTAGTTAAAGATATTCATGGTCCCATAAAACAACTCCAAATAATGGAGTTACCATGATATTATAACTTAGCATAATATTATACAGTACACAGGCACTTCAGCATGTAGAGAATTGCAGGATGAAGATGGATGGAAATTTCCAAAGAGGAAAACATACATAGTGACTCACTTCAACACAGCGGGTTTTTAGGACTGCCGCCTAAGATGATCAAGCTTCAGTCAACTAGCAGATTAGCCTGAAGGGACTCTTCTTGGGCAACACCTCTCTATCTGTTTAATACCGATTTAGTATCTTTCATCCTGAAATTTGAAATTTCACGCTTTTACATAATAGATACGAGAAAATATGAAATGGAACAGTGTTTTAACATACAACATGATGTCAATTCTGCATAGGAAAACAAGAGTCATCCAAATTCGTCATTTAAACCTCCAAAATAATCCCTAAAACATTAGAGACAATTGACAATTCAGTGAAATTTCTACCTCAATCAACTATGCATCACATATATAGGTTAAAAATCTAAATCTGTGTCGTCGTGTCATACTTTATGCAAGCTATTCCAAATTGTTTGTCTTAACAACTATTGTCTTAAACAACTTCTAAAATGCCGTAAGCAACCAATCACGTAATAGAGACAAAGAAATGTGCAATAATCAGATGAAAAATCTCATTGCTTTACTCAGGTACCCAATAAAACAGCAATTCAGTCATACAAATCAAACTCAAACTTAGACTGCTTCAAGAATTTCATTGTGCAACAATCAAAAGAGGAGTCAAGAGAATTGTTATGTTGTCATAGGTGCTCTTCCATAAAACTAAGTTATAAGGTAAATTATGAATCTTATGGTGCTAAAAAAATAAGGTTTTTGATAAAAATAAAAAAAAAACCACAGTGAATATAGTCAATCTCATAAAAAAGAAAAGGAAAATGAAAGTACTTCAGAGAGCACAACATTGCTATCTCCAAAATATCTTAGCTTGGTGCCCCTGAGTAAACAATGGCATGGATGATAACGTACTTTCTCTTATCTAAACGATTATAGATAAAACATCTTATGACCAGGCCAAAGCAGAGATTTCATTTCATGAAATATTGAAGAAGAGAAAACATTCAATTCTAACAAACATTTCCGTGCTGGCCAGACAAGCAAGAAACAAATCATACAGCAAGTAACATTGATCACTCAGTTCAAAACCAAATCATTCAGTCAATCAAGTGTTTTTCATAGGTTAATAAGAAATTTCTGACGTGCTTAAAGTTGGTCTACTTTGATGACTTGGAAAAAGAAAAAAATCTCTAGACAGAAGACAAGGCGGGGTCCTTTCATATAAGAGAAAATCAGTATAACACGCCAAATACCTTTTTTTTGAATGGTAATGAAAATAAAAGGGTTATTGTTCACATTAATTTCCTCATTCTGACACAACATCTTATGTCTAAAAACTTCTACTGAAGCTAAACCATAGATCTAATTTAATTCGCCATGTTCATAAAGAAATCAAGCAATATTAAGATGCATGCTATGCTAGACAAGAAGAAAAAAAGTTCTAAGATGGCAATTTTTACAAGTCACGGGGACATTTACAATCAGGAACAATAATCCATAGAATATTGATCACTGTCTGAAAAATTCTTGGTCATATCTAAAACATAGAAAAAAAGACAAACATACATAAAATTCAATCATCTGCATCATCAGAGGGTTTGGCACCAAAAGGATCGTGGTTAGGACCAACATCATGTCCGATATGCCGCTGCACAAGACGCTGTAGATCAGCCATAACTTTGTGTTCTCGCTTCGCCTTTTCTTCATAGTTAAACATAGCCAATGCCCTTTTGTCTTCAGCACTGTAAACTTGGTTTTCTTTCCTAATTCGAATGGCATTCATTCTTTGATGCCTGCTTCCACTCATCACGTATCCAAGACTCTCATACTTCTGAATCTCCTCCGCTGAAAGACCCACTTCACCACGGCGAGGAATACGCTTTCCCTGCTGAACATACTGTGCGATAGCATCGCCTTCACCAGGTCTAAGAGCTCCACCATAGCTAATGTGGCCTTCAGCTCTAGGCAGAGGAATTGGCCCAACCATCACTTCATTGTCCAAAGAGGGTTTTTTCTGTGCCTCAATAATTTCTTTCAATAACAATGCCTCTGAATTCATATTCGCATCCATTGCATCATTCACTTTTGGTTGCTATTTGTATCAACTCCTTCAGAGCCAGAACCTTCCTCCAAATGCAAACTTGCACTCTCAGTGTCTGAATGTCTCTTTCTCTTGCTTCTTTTTGGCTGGGATGGAGAAACAGACCCGTTCTTCAATTTCTTCGAGTCCTCGCTATCACTTTTATCACTGTCATCCGAATTACTGTACCTCCTCTTCCTCGTATTTTTACTTCTCTTTCTCCGGCTTTTTTTAGATCTCGCCCGGTCACTGGATTCAGAAGCATCGCTTTCACTGTCCTCGCTATCATCAGAATCACTGTAACTTCTCTTCTTCCGACTACTTCTCCTAGTACGCTTATTTTGACTGCTTCTTCTCCCCGACTTCTTTCTGCCCCGACGTTTATTGCGTTCACTTTCACTATCGCTCTCGCTCTCTGATTCAGATTCAGAAGTGGTAGGAAGAGGATTTCTTACTACGTTTTGAACGCAAATCAGTTGTCCTCTTCGGCCTAGAATCCTCTGATTCAGACTGCGACTCAGAAGTTCCCCTTTTTTGAGACTTGGACTCAGGTTGCGCTCTCTCTTCCTGCTTCTTGCTCGAATGGCTCCTTCTTTGGATATCCTCCGCATAACGCTCCGAAAAATCCTTGTCTTTCTGCTCCAAATACTCATCATCTATCCTAGGCGGACTAGGCGTCACTCTCCATATACAATCCTTCAACATCCTCCTCAGCTTTTGCCTCTTCATCCTCCGATACTCCTCGTAGTTCAGCCCCCGCAACTCCTCATCGGACTCGGATTCCTCGTTGCGGCGTCCATCGCGATCGAGAAAGGCCCGCTGGGTTCTAGAGTCTCCACCACGACCAAACTTATGGGGAAAACTGGACGAAATTCCATTGGTCCTAGGGGTTTCCCGATGCCCCGCGCCTTCCGGCGAATGATGAGGGTGAGTTTGGTAGTGGCGGTGGTCGTAGCGGTCATATGTAGGGCTATGACGGCGGTCGTAGTCCCCACGGGGAGAGTCGGAATCCGGGGAAGGGTGAGGGTGATCGTAACGGCGTCTGGTGTCGGGAACGACGAGAGTGGAGGACGGCCTTCCCATCGGAATCAAGAGAAAGGGGAGAGAATGAATGGTATTTGGTAAGCCCTAATTGAAATAGCAAAGCATGAGTCACAACTTCCAAGAAAGACGCATAGGGTAATATCATTGGGCCTGAAATAGGATCCTTTAACCCGGCCCACCAAAATGGGTCGTCCTCCATTCTTTCATATTTCTTCGAGATACAAGATTGGAGTGGCCAATTACTAATAATACTCGTTTTCATTACTTCTCAAAGTTTGATTTAATGCAAAAAAAAAAAAATCCGAGCTTTATTGTAACAGTCCACCTTGTGAAGACAAGAACGACCCATAATTCTGTTGATTGTTAGGACTTAGTCCATATCAATAAAAATGTACAATCTCGCATCGTTTTGGAAAGTAAAAATTAAGTTATTTATAAACAGAACTCTTGTATTTATCTAGTACAATGTGTTTTGAGCTATCCTTAATAATAAATCTGTGCAATTTTTGACTCATAACGGATAATATTATACTTGTAGTACTGAGAGACTTCGCAAATGATTCTTTTCAAAACTCACCCAAAACGGATAATATTATACTTGTAGCACTGAGAGACCTCACAAATAATTCTTTTCAAAACTCATATTGAAAATGTATTGACGTATGATGGAAACTAAGTTATGTATTGTTTCATTGATATTCTATGAGGTCTATGCTTGTCAAAGACAATGTTTTTAACCAAGGTAGAGAAGAGGATACATGATACATTGTTGGGTATTGGATAAAGGTAGTTAATGGGAACGAAGAAGAAGGAATTTTGAACAAATGAACAATTCCTGCAAAGATGGGGTTTTTATGAGGGGGGTTGGGAAAAGCCAAAGGGTAGAGAGTGGGTCTCTCTGCTTTTCTAAAAACGTGGCCTTTTTAGTTTTTAAAGATATCATTTTTATGAATCCGTAAATAAAGCAGATTTCAGGGTTGAATTTGAGTTTAGCGAATGTTGGGCTGGTGAGACGGAGATCTTTTCTTCTTCTTCTACCCCCTATTTTTGTTTCTCACAGAGCTCAGACCTTGAACCACTTCTTACTTCTCCTTCTCATCTTCTTCTTTCTGGTACGTTCACTTCTCTCTCCTCCAGGAATTTTGATTGCAATCGAATCTGTAATTGTTTTTCATGTTGTAGATCTCATCTATGTTGTGTTTTTGTTTTAGATTTTTGATTTCTCTATCTACCTCTACCATTTCTAAACCTCGTACATCTCTTCATCTGCCTGCTACTCTTTCCATTTCCTTCTGTTACTAAGAGTTTTTCTTTTTTTCTGATATATGACTTTGCTACGAATTTCAGTTTTATCTAAAGTTATTAGCACTTCCATTTTTCAGATCCCACGGTTGAACCGGTGGTTTTTGTACTGTTGAGAGGGTGAGGTGCTGTCTGATTTGGAACTTTGACGGGATAGATCTGATATTAGTGTTTACTGCACTGTAAAGCTGCGACTTTTAGCGTTGTTTGATTTCTTTTTATGGGCTGTAGCTGTTGGATCTAGTTAGATTTACTCAAACCTGCCTCAACTTGAACAAATTACAATAATTGACTCGGTTTTTTGCTATGAAGGCGTTGGTAGTTGAACAGCAAAGAAACCAATATTACAGTGACCTAAAGGCACGCCCATCTGCTCATTTAGGATCATCTCCGTTTCAGGATTTTGGACTGATTAGCTGTAGGAGTTTTGAGTCTGGTGTTGGTTTACTTCCTACCCCATTGAAGGCCTGCACCACCCCTATATCCAAACATGGAAGTTCATCTTTCCCCAAAACACCACTGCCACTTTCCAAAGATAATTCTATAGACACTAAACCGATCCCCGGCAGCACTCCAATTCCCATCAATACCAAAGTTTCCTACAACGACAAGAATTTCTACGATGAAGTTGGTTATATGAGCTTCTCATACTCCGAGCTCTGGGCTGGACCAGCTTACTCGAATTCTCCCCCTCCAAGTTCGTTACCGATTCCTAAATTCTCAATTCAACCAAAGAGAACCGTGTCACTTGATTTGCCGGGCTTTGCTTCTGAAGGTAAAGTGCACCCGGTTGCTAGGTCTGCCCCTGCATCTCCAACTAGGGACCATCATGCTTTTACTAGAGACATATTTCGCAGTGCTGACTCTGCGACGAAGACTCTCCGTCGCATACTTAATCTCGATGCTGATAATGATTGAAATGAAAGGGGGCATCAACCTCCTGTAAATAAATCTCCTTAGTTTACTAGTGTTCGGCTGTATTTAGAATAAATAAATGGGTCTAGTAGTGGTGGTTAGAGTATACTTCCATGCTGTGACGGTGCTGGCGATAGTCATGGATCTGGTACCGACAGACTTGGTACTGAAAGTGACACGTTATACGTGATATGTCGTCGACGGGAAAAATTGTGGGATTATGATGGAATGTTATGAAGCAGAGGGGACTGATGGAAACTCAATTGGGTGAACAGTTATTTGCACTCTGCTAGAGGATGAAGCTATTGGCTCTTCTTGATAGTCTTGGCCTTTAAGAAATCTTCCTTTTAACTAATTATTGCAACTAACCACAATAATTTCCTCAATCCTCGCAAGCTCTTTTGTTACTTTCTAGGTTTGTAATTAGTTAATCTGTATATGCTGCCAAATCCTGGACTCGCATTTCTTTGAGACCGTAGGTTTCCGTTGCGTTGCTGACTTGTTTCTATTCTAGTTCTGACTGTATTTAAGCTATCCAGTTATCTGTTATCTTTTCTTTGAGTTCACCTTCACTGTCCACTTTCTTTCTTACCTCCTCCCATATCTTTCCTCCTTTGGTAGCTCTCGAGGGCTTATTTCCCCTTCGCCACCGTTTCTGGTTTTTGAAGAGAAAAGGTGGGAAGGTGCGACCGCACTTATTGGTAGCCTCTTCTGCTTCTTTGGATTGTAGGGTTAGTCTGATCTGTTCCTTGCAGTTGTTAACACCCTCACAAGCTTCTTCCTTGAGGCTTTAGTAACTGAGTTACTCTTTCAGCTATGTTCTTTCTTGCTATAAACACCTTTGGGCGTCTTCATTGTGGGTCAGTGATCTGCAAATAAACTTGTTCTGGTCTTTGTAAGGTTCATCTTCCTTGGAGAGCATCGATTTCTTGAAGCAATTATCACGGTAATTTACATCAAAGTACATGGATTCAGTTCCATCCAGTAATTATCATGTATTAATCTTCCTTCAAACTTTTTTTGATGCAGGAAATCAGTTGAAGAAGACAATAATAGTTACTTTCTTCATGAGTGACATGATCTGGATCCAGCTCTTCTTATAGTTAATCTTGCTCGACTTTCGAAGTTTATGTATAATCTTGTTGGGATACTTAGTAGTTTCTGCCGGCTGTTTTACGTTTGTATCGGGAGTTTCTTTGGGTAGTGAAATGCACCCCCTAGTGGTGGTGCTCAGTAAGTACAATTCTCCTTTTCTTTAGAACTGATATGTGAATCTTAGGTTTGAACAAATCATTTTGTAGTATTAATGTTGTTCCGACTTATATTTCTACTGTCGATAGCTGATTATCGAGCTGTTCTACTTCTCCTTATCCGTATGACAATCAGACGGGTCTGCGAGGATCGTGTCGTCTTTTGATTTTTGTTGGGTTATATAGAAGGGAGAGGAGGAGGGCAATCCATTTAATTTGTAAGTTTTTTCAATAGCTATGCATCGATCTGTACAAGTTTCCGAAGAGTGACGTTGAAAGGGGCAGGAAAGGTTGCAGTCATGAGTCATGTAAGACATAAAAAACAAGCCTGGACCATCTCTCTCTCTCTCTCTCTCTCTCTCTCTCTCTCTCTCTGCATGATGGACGATATTCTCAACCTCCATGGAGAGAGAATCATTCGTCCCAACCTCTGGTCTGGAAAAAGATTTTGACTTTGGATTCATTATCATTTCTCATCGTTTTGTCCAAATTAGAGGATTTGTGTAAATATTATAATCTACATCATGATTAACGTGAAGCATTAAAAAAAAAAGAGGAAAAGATATGGGTTGACATTTCAAACGTAGTTTATTCCACAAACATCTCCTCTGCGACGATCTGCAGGTGGAAGACAGAAGGCTAACTCTAATTTTACAATCATCCTCGAGTGATCAAACTGAAACAAAACCCAAAAAGAAAAACTTTCTGGAGCTGCAAGAAAATTTGGTTGGATGAGAGGTTTATATCGACTCAATGTCCAGAAGCATCACTGCATTAAACGATTTCTACTCCGTCTAACATCATCTCCTTGCAGCGGCACTCACGGCTGCAGAAGGCTTTCTCACCTCTGCACACAGGAATTGTCTGTAATTAATGGTGTTTTTAGGCAAGTAACTAAAGAGAACTGGAAAGTGTTTGTATGAACCTGTAAATGTATATGTCGTTCTTCTGCTCCAGTTTTCTGCGGCAAGTATGACAGAAGCTGAGGAAGTTCTTTGATAAAGAACAGTGGTTCTCCTTCTCCACGATGCAGTTATTGAATATATGAGTTGTTCTTGGGTTTGGACCGCGTGATATCACGCGAGTATATTCCTCAGATGACTCCATTTCTCTCGCCGTGAAGGTTGTCGGAATATGGTTTGTTTGAACTGGAGGAGAAGAAACCGTAGAGGGGGGCTGAGTCGGGACTTCAATTCGAAGTTTTGCACCGAATAAGACCGTATTTTCAATTGTTTCCTCGTCGAGCGAGTTGACAAGAGCCAGGCCAATTTCTTTGGCATCTGAGATATCAGAGGAGCGTTTGTTCCTGGAGAAAAGTTTCGGCGAATCGGGTTGATTTCTATCACAAATGAAGGGATTTCCAAAAGGAGAAAATGTCTTGGCTTCGAGAATGGAGGTTGGGCTAATCAGAGAATCAGCTTCAGACGTAGCCGGTTTTGCTGTGAAGGCTCTGAACCTCGGAGAAACAAAGAAAGAAGGAATTGGTCTGGTATGGTTTTGGCGTGAAGATGATTGAGAGCTTTGATCAGCCATCAAAGCTTGCTTGCTGGTGACAGCTCTCGTTCTATTCCTCAACATGGCTCACTCTTGGCAAAGAAAAACCAGTCAGCTCTAAAAATCCATTATCGATCACTGCAGAAAAAACCCACCTGAAATGATTGAAGAAGAGAGCTGGCGTTCTTAAAGCCACCTCGGGATTGAAAAAATGGAAGAAAATCCGCAGTAAATGTGGTTTGCCCACAGAAACATTTTAGAAAGTGAAAGTTTTTGAGCAAGAAGAAGATTCAACTTCCATCATATCAAACCCTCGTGAAATCCATGTGAAGTAAGAGGAAAGAGGCCTGTCGTTTTTACCGGGAAGAATTTTATGTCTCGATCGGACATTTGTTTGCCACTCTAGGAGAAAGGAAGAAACAAACAAAGCATCGAAATCAGAATGACCGAAAAGATGAAAAAGAAGTCAACTTTATGGCCAAACATTTACCATCTGTAAATGGGTGGGCGTCGTTTTCATCTCACTCCCAAAGTCTGGTCCTTATCCATTAGTATTCAGTCTGGGTTAACTGCCACGCGTTTGATAGATGGCAGAGAGAGAGGGAGAGAGACAGCAGGAGAAACTAAGAAGGGAAACCATGTGCTGGAGAGTTGAAATATGAGTTTGGAAGGACATGAGAAAATAGCAGTGCAGGCTCCAATGGCGGACGAGATGGGAATGCAATACTCTAATAAACAAAGGATTCCGACGTCATCGTCTCCTTCCACAAGTAAACTCAGAGGCTTTCCGTTTGGGCGATTTGCAGCAGCACAGTACGTACCACGTCGAGACATCATAGACTTGATGGGTTTCTATTTTAAGGTTACGTTGCATGGCTTTATGACATCATCTCTACCCACTAACCAATGCTTAATCTGCTATCCTGCACTCTGCAGTGGCTGTACTTTCACCCAAACGAACCCTCATTTCTATGTTTTTGACTTTCTTCTCTGTAATTAAAACCTGTTTCTGGTGAGATCCGTTGGCCTGTTACCTCTTGATTCAGAGCTTCTTTGGACCCGAGCTAGTTCCGTTACTGCTCGCAAAGATTCCCCACATAGCTGTCTGATATGTCACCGAAAAAGCTACATTTTTTCATGTCAAGTTACTTCTTTTTACATGAGGGTGGGTGAGGTTGGGTTAGACGCTTCCCGAGGAGCAAAAGGCTTGAGGATCAAGCGTGCGATGAGCGTCAGAGTACCTCGGCTCTCCCTTTTCCACAACATTTTTACATATCAGTGTTCAGTAAAAGCACCATCGTCCAAAAAAGTGGGGCTTCAGTTCTGAGGAAGACGGTGAACATACATGTTTTTTTTCTTGTTTTGCTTGTTTGTCCACTGCACATGAGTAGTCGCTTGTCCTGAATTGCTAGTTTTTTCATTCGACCAGCTGTTCAAATGATCATCATCATCGTCTGCTATCAACCAATCAGATTAAGTCGACATTGAATGATTTGTGAGGAGGAGACGTCAGATTTTCCAAGTTGGCAATGGGGGTCCCCTTCCAATGACATCCAGAGTTTTGCATGAATCAGAGGGATGACTGAGTCTGATCTGACCCGCCCACTTCACCCATGCGTAAGCAAGTTCTGGTGTGCATGGATGGGAATGGTATTGGTAGGTCAATGACACGTTGAGTGTGCAGATGTGTGATTGGTTGTGATAGATAGTAGTGAGACATGCTAATCACCTGCTAATTATGAGCCTGAAAATCTTAAACTGTGATTCCTTGGCTCTGAGGATTTGGTTGTGATGCTGGCTGGTTGGCCTAGGCCAGGGTGTTTGTTTCCCGAGAAAATCTGATGACTTGTAGATCTTGGGAAGACGAGCCGGTCGTGGCTTTTGCTTTTGGCTTCATAAAACAGTGCAGGACCAAAGTGATACCCACTCAATCCCCACATGGATATTCTGCCTCCTCCCCCTTCTTCACTCTCTCCTCCACCATAACTCAAAAGGACGAAGCTTCAATGGAGTTGAAGAAGAGGGGAACGGTAAGAGGGCATATCCAAGTCCGACTGCAGAAAAGAGATGTCAAGTCTGGGCGGTGCAGGCTTTATACGATGATTCTCTGCAGATTGTTAGGCTCAGCTCAGCTCAGCCGCTGAAGAAGCAACTTCTTCTTCCTTCATTTCCTCTCTCCTCCCCATAGATTTTGCAGTCACAGAGCATGTCCTTAACTTATTATACAACCCATCAATTCAACACTCTGCAACCTTAGTTTCCCATTAAAAAATATATATTTGGATGAAAAGAGCTGCTGAGAAGGTACAGAGTCAAGAGGCAGGCAGACCATAAAACACAAACCAGCTCCAGCTCTACATTATTCGCACCAAACCAATGAACTTCTAATAATTCTTCCAACATCTCTGATTTCCTTAAAAGCAGTTAACTTGATCTACATCACTTTCATCTCTTTACATTTTAACAAAATATGGGTTCAAGAATATAAACGATAGCTCTATTATCCGCTCTGCTTCTGCAAAATCCGTGATGAGACCGGCATGGCTTTATCCTGGAAAGACATGAAACATAGCTTAAAGATCAATATCAAGCTCTTACTTTGTCGGCGAGAGATGATTTTAGTACCAGAAAAGGCGATGTCCCCTGCTTCTTTCAATCCATGCATTGAAGTTTTTAGCATTCAATCTGTAGCAGCTGAAGCAAAGAAACGAATTAACTTGAGAAGTAATAAGCACCAGAGTGGTCTACAAAACTAAGAAAAGGAAAGAAAGTGAAGGCCAACCTGCCTTTGGAATAACCAAACTTCTGTCTTTATCGGGGGTCCGCATGGAGGGCTGATCAACCAATGAAACTGCGCCCACCAGTGGGGGATTGGGACCAGATCAAATTCATTCCACGTGACTGAGTTCCTCAAGAAACTTTTCATATGCAATGCATGGTCCAAAGGCTGTGATACCAATGAAATTCAGTCAAATTATCAAGTAAAATCAGACCGAATCACTCCATCATCGAGATAATACAAAATTACCTTCAATGGCGATGCTTAAATTTTCCGTCAGTGTTCTTTTTTTTTTGACAACTGTGGAGGAACCCATTTCTCAAAAGCAATTGAGGTCGGTATATCCATGTAACTGAGGCAATAGCTCTTCTACTTCAATCCTAGAACTAGAATAACTCATACTCTTCTTAATTCGACTGTGATTTATCGACTCCACTTGAGCCAAGAAGATAGCGTAAACTGGTCTATGATCAGAGAACTTTGATTCGCCCCGAACATACGACAATTGATGGAGACCTCTACCGTACCATAATATGCGATCACACCTTCACATCGAGATCAACAATGAGGTTACATGATAGGAAAGAGTGTTTAGCTTATAAACTCTCACTCCAGGGTAAGGGAGATTACCAGGCTGGAGTTCTCCGTTTTTCCTTAGGGTGACGAGCATCTCCTGCGTACCTATCGGAGTTATTTGAATATTTATAAGTGGGAGGGAAATATATCCTCCCTTCATTCCACCCGTTGAAGACTCGGCCTTGTCTCTGTTCAATCCGCAGCTGAAAATATAAATGGGGATCCCCTCAGATTCAGTGCCTTGTGGAATATAAAATTGACAAATGCTTGGAATGGGAGGTCTTACCTGATCTTTCTCTAACAGTGATCTCCAGCTACGCATCTCAACAAGAGCCTTAGCACAACGATAGGACAGAGCGATTCGATAGTTTAAATCGCCGAGCCAAATGATTCGACTGCACCAACGTAATCAAATTAGAGATTGTTCAAGTATATGCCACAAACAATTCTCACTTTATCAGAGCAAGTCTGTTGAGAAAAAATATAATGGCGAATGAACTGAACATACTCATGCTCTAAAATTGTTTGGGGACAGTTTCGATCTCTTGTTCCATGAACCTTGGGGAACCTGGTTTTCCTAAGGATTTCCATAACATCAGAGTTTCTCCTGAGTTCATCTCCTTCTTTCTGCCCGGATGTCAAATGACTACAGACGAAGCAAAAGCTTGTTTGATGCAGGGACATGCTAATTGAAATGGAACCCTGGAAAACCAATATTACTAAGAATTCCATCTTGGCCTATCAGACATTTCAGAACTAAGCTCATAAATATACATAGATTTTCTAATAATACCTTATTTCCAAGATAACCCATCAATCCTCTTCCGACGCAAGACACTTTCATGTTTCGAACATCATCTCTGAGATCACTTTTCACCCACACAGTCAAGAAAATACCTACCATTTGCTTGCTTGCAACTAAACAGTACCTTGAGTGTCCAAACTGTCTCTCTCTCTCCTCCATTGAAAAAGAACCACTGTACGAAACAGGAGAATAGTGAGAGGCAACTGGTGAATCTCCAGCTCCATTTTCATCATCGGACGAACAATATCTATAGCTGGGATCATAATCACTTGTTCTTGGTCCAAGCATGCCTCTATCCGATCCCCATCTGTAATTATGATCATAATCACTTGGTCTGTGCCCATACATAACCTGCTCGCAGACGCTAAACCTTCGATCAAGTTGTGGTTGTGGCATTGACAAATCGCAATCCATTCTCATGCTCCGGCTCAGGGATTGAAAGGACCGACGCTGAAAAAAGGACGATGCTTTCTTCCTCATCGATCCTTCAAAATCAGCATCGATTTCTACAAGCGGATCCGGAATTGGTGATGATGTATGGTAACCACCACTGGTGCCAGGAAGACTGTTTAGAGTCTTTCTGATTAGAGCCAACCATTTTCGGGCAGGGCCGTTGTCTTCTGTGCCCAAAACATTGCCAGCATTTAGAGGAACAATTTCTTGAAATCTGCAAATCTCAATAAGAAGAAGAAAGCCTCTTTTACTAGTATTCAGAAACTCACATTATTCATGAAGATAAGAGAAGAAATGAGAAATACCCAAGAACATAAATGTCTGCTGGAGGTGAGGTATGAAGCCAGTCCTCAAGGCTTAAGTCACCTGGAGGGGCTTTTCCAGCCACATTCCAAGTAGCCACCAGAATCCTATCCACAAAACAGGACAAATCCTAATGAAAATCAAACCGAGCAGAGTAAAAAATCCCATTATTTTAGAAGGAAGCATACCTGTAATTATTCACATCAGTAACCTGAGTAACATCGAGGTCGATTTTCCCTCTCTGTGCTCTATCGAAATTCCTCCTGCTCATTGTATCTGCGCATTTAGACGGAAAAAATCCGAGACATTAAGCAGGGAAGGTAAAGAGAGAGACAAAAGCAAACTTTGTCTTCAACTCAATCTTGTTTTTTTAGGGAGGTTTAAAATTGGTGTGGTCCAAAGATGTCTGCTACTGAACCTGTTATGCTTTGCTTGATGGTGCATGCTTCCCTCTCTGAAGAGTTGCTCCCCCACTCTTCATCACCACCTGAAAAAGAAACTCCATAAAGTTGTTAAAGCTGTGCTCTTTCCACTTCCAAATGCATCAATCCGTTCCAACTTTAAGACGAACAAAAATATTTTGGAGGCAATTCAAATCTAATTTCAGAAAATAGGAATTGAACAAAATTTCAGATCTTGAGTTGCCAAATAGAGATGGCAGACCCACAAAAAAACAAAAAATAATTGTGGTACTATTATAAGCAGTGACGCATAGCAGAACAGTGGATGAGCTTGAGGTTGAAACAGTCCAAAGAACAAAGTAGTAGGGGGAACAAAAGAAAGCCCTTTTCGTTTTGATATATAAAACAGAGTTTATGAATCCGCTTCACTTCCAAAAAAAAAAAATTGACCAAAAGAGAGGAATCAATCACCTCCATAAACTAAATCGTCTGCTTGAAAGTCTTCTGCTTTGCTCTTGATATTCAACCACTTCTTGACCAATGTCTTGGGCCACGAAAGCTTCGGAGAAATCAAGAAATGAAACATAATAAGTCAACAATCGAGAGAAAATGGGTAGAAATGTTTAGAGCAATAACACGCCCCAAACCTTGCTCTTCTTGATGTTCTCATCTCTCATTGTTTCACAAATTCATATAGCTATCCAGAGTTACAACGATGACCGGAATTCCTCGGTGTTTTTCAGCGCTAGATTTCTGGAGGCGGCATAAGAATGAAGAACAGTGAACTGAATACGAGGAGAAAACGATTTATAAACTGAAAACTCTATGAACCGATGAATGTTCTCTCGAATTCCTGCTGCCGTACCGCACAAATACCCAATTTGTTAATTAGAAGAAGCCCTGGTTTCGCTCCGAGAGAAGGAAAAGGAGCCACTGATCTGCACTAATCAGGACCAGCACAAATGGGTCAGCCTCTGGGTCTAGAGGATTAAATGATGGGACAAGGAAAAATCACAGCTTCTCCGCAGTTAATTTTCATTTAAGCTTTCCCAACACAGAGGAAAATAGCCTAGAAAACCCAGTTGGTCTACAGACAAAAACAAGAAATGCAAATACGAAAACGAAACAAGAACGAATCGCGGATGATGAAGAGAAGGAAGAGTATGAGATTCTGAGAGAAAAGAGGACAATGTAGGAGAGCGGAACAGATGGAGGTGAAAGGGATAGAAATGGAGTTTCTTTCTAACAAATCCTGGTCGTGGGTACAGAGCAAAGTATGGAATTTTGAAGAGAATAAAGCACTCTCCAGTCTCCTGCCTCACTCTCTCTCTCTCCCTCGGCTTTCTACGCCAAATCCTAGGCCGACCCAGCTTGGGAAGTTGGGGAAAGCCTTTAGATGCATTGCTGAAACAACTAGACATCTCTGCCCGGATTACCCCCTCTCTTGACCATCTTTCTCTCTCTCTCCCTCTAAACTGTCTCTTTCTCTCTCTAACTATGTCTGCCCGCGGTCAACAAAATGTGGTCTTTCTTGGTGAGCATTCTTGGGTTGGGTCTTCTGAGAAGATAAAAGCCATTAAAGAGCAAAAGAAAAAAGAAAGCAATATGTGAAGATTGTTTCCTCATCCTCATCCTCATCCTCCTCCTCTTCACTTTTACATTTCATGTTCTTTACATTTATTACTGTCTCAAACAGTCAACAATATTGAGCTGGGTGGTTCTATAATTTTATGGGATTGGGTCAGCTCCATCTGTTCATTTCCACAGTTGATAAAAGAAAAGGCTTTGAAAACAACTGTAGAATAAAACCCATGCTTTCAGTTTCAAAAATGCTGGGTTTGTCGTCGGAATCTGAGAAAATCTTAGAAAGAAGAAAAACAACGTTGTTTCTCTCGGCCTAAGACTCTTGTCCACCCCTCTCCTCTCACAAGACGTTCAGTTAAATTTAAGTGTTGTCAAGTAGCAGCGGTAGCCACGCCTGCCAAAATCTTCATCTGCCCGACAAAGCAGGCGGTGGGCAGGGTGAACAAAAACCAAGATTAAATAACGTTTTAAAACACATGCCACGCTTGGGAGGTCGTGTCTACTCGTCGCTGTTCATACACCAATGCAACTTTCCGGCCAATTATCAAACAAATGATTGATGGTTTCAAGGATTATACGATAAAACCTCGCCAAAAGAGAAGCTTGGCAGAGGGTGGATCCGAAGGAAGTGTGTATTAAGAATGCAGAGAGAATAGGGGGGAACGGGAAAGTAGGCCAAGTATGATGAGTCCATTCCCGAGGGCAGAGGGGCGCAGAGGGTATAAGCAAAGGAGTACTTTTAAGGAGAGGGGCCCCAGATGAGTAAACGTACTCCTCCTCCATCATCTATGCAACACAAAAAGTGGGAACATAGCCCTCTGTTTTACCCTTCTTTAAGAATTCAAGCATTGACAGAGAAAAGGAACAACTTTTAATTTAGTATTCTAGTTCAAAGGCTACAAAATATAGCCATTTACATGCTCATCAATCCAACATTGACATAAAGCAGCCAAAACAACAAAAAAGGCCTTCTCTGTGCAGAAAGAGAGATCAACTAACTCAGCCATTATAAAAATCTTCATCCAAATTGACAGTCGCAGTCTCTCAGTTCATCACAGCATAAAATAAGCTTCGAGGAAGCAATAATGGAGGTCCTGCCAACGGAGAATTGATGGGTTTTTGTCCATCTCTCAAGAAAGAAAGAAGAATTAAAGACAGAAGATGTGAAGTGAAGTTTTTCATCTTTTTAGAGGAAACGAGGAGGAGGTCTTTCACAAAACAAGGCTAAGTTAACGTCCAGTTGTTTGGGAAGGGGTGAGAGATATGGTCGCTGTCTTGCTTGTCATTTGTCCATTGCTCTCCATGTTGCCCATCAAATCAACCACGTCTTTGTCAATCTTCACCTTTTATCTTCATCCCATCCCCCCTTCCACCCAAACTCTTTTTCTCTCCATCTGCACTTGTTCAACCCCATTTAATTCTTATCCAAATCCTGCACTGATTCTCTCTTCTTCTCATAAAAGCTTGAACAGTATTTAGGGAGAGGGAGCAAATGGCACATGAGAATCAGTCCAAAACTTGTTCAACATGAATGAATGCGCACGAGTCGCTGTCTTGTTCAACTGGTTTCACCCTACCAAAAGCATAAGATCGAGAGTTAGGTCTTTTCGGCAACTGATTGAACTGAAGAAACATCACTGAATTTCCAACACTATAATACAACATTAAACGCAACAAAAACAAGGATGACCCAGAAGAGCTTTCAAGTTCTACAAGCACATTTTCAATCAATTTCTCGCTATCTATCTCCAGCTTTCACTTTATAAAGGCAGATTAAAGAACCAAATAGTTTCCACTTCCACCACTGGGCATCGATTTCTAAACTTGCCAATAAAAAGTGTATTATAACATCCAACTCTACTAGTGGTTCCATTGTGACAATCTAGCACTTGCTCCAAAATGCAGGAACCACACCATTTAGAAATCAAAAATTTTGTGAATTAATTGCAATCCACATCAGTTGCTTTTTTTCCAAAAGCTTATGTTTCCAAAGATGTGTCTTTTCTTATTTCAAACTTCAACTCCTCGTGATTTTGCAGTTGATGATGTCAGTATTCACACCAAGAATTCAAAGCTTTTCTGAGGATAGTATTATTCTTTCTTTTCTTCACAATCACAAGAACCAACAAAAGATTGCTTTCCACTACCTTTCGGGTCATAACAAAGCAAGCTTACCACGAGATTCAGGCTCCATCAAGGTCTTTGTAATTTACCACTGACTGTTTACTCACAGATTTCAATGGTGTCAGCTTGGGAACATTTTCATCCATCAACCTTGCTTAGATCACTAAAGTAAGGTTATCTCCTCCACCGACATCAGCATTGTCAACTGATGAAGTACCCATTGTCCTGAAAACGAACAACTTCACTCAGTTGCATTGGTTGAAGCATGATAACAAAAAGAAACAACGAAAAATTATTTTACATTTATTACCTTCCACGACCATGTCTGCATGTCTTCTGGAGCAGGTGGCAATGGTAGATACCAATTCACATCAATAGCCTGAGTAACTGAGCTTACAAATTGTTCAGAGCATCTAAACATACTATTTAGACTTTAGAGTACTGTGGAGGAAGACTGGAAGATTGATAAACTGACCACTGTTTTCTGACTAAATCAATATCATGGAGGAAAGAATAATCAAGCATGGTAGCTATTCGCAGAGAAAGTTGTCTTCTTTGGATGTGAGAGAGAAACAACAGAGAAATATTTTACGCATTACAGACTATTTTCCCCCCTATCAATGCCATTAAATCATGACAAAGAAAATGTTGGTTTTCATATGTACAAACTACAACGGAGCAAAAAAAAAAAATAATGATCTATGTAGAAGGGGGCAGAAGGTCGTAGCACTTGCGTGCCAACCTGATGCAATCCAGCCGATGTAAAATTTCCACATTTGGGTCCTTCTCGATTACAACATCAGAGACAGTAATCTGAATCAAACTCCTAAAGCTGGAAATCCTGCCACGAACTCTAGCGAGGACACCGAGCTTGAGTTGAGCAGCGAAGTGAGTGGCCATGTCGGCAATTAGACGAACATCTGAGGGGCAGCGGCGAGAAAAGTAAGGGGAGGAGGATTGGTTGAGCCAGAGAATGCAGTCGACACAGGCAGTCCCATCGTCAATCGCCAACTTGAGAAATTTGTTGGGCTTGTGGTCTCGAGAGACGACAGTGCCGACGATCTCAGCGCGGGAAACAAGGAGGCCATTACGGGAGAAGGAGACGCCGTCAGAGAGCGGAGATTGGGCGAGCGAAAGAAGGTCGAAAGCGAAGAGCTTAACGTGGGTGTTGTAAAGCGCATGGCGTTCCATGTGTCAAGGGAGAAAGCAAGAAAGGAGAGGACGCCAATGGTGATTGGACTGGTTTGGGATGAAAACAAAGAAAAGAAACGATCTTTTGGCAGGGAGAAGAAGAAAGAGTAAGCCCAAAAGCAAGGCGGTGGAATGGAAGACCGTGTTAGTCTCGGCCCAGCAAGATTCTCAACAGTGGATCTCACAGAGATGATGAACAAGAAAAAGGTAGAAGAAGACCAGACAGCTGGTGTCGGCCATTTGATTCCTCCCATGCTGCTTTTATCCGACACTCGATCATTATCCCCACACATCTACCAATAACTTACATGCGACGCACTCATCACTATCCCAAGCTTCTTCCATATTAAATTTGTGACACCTCAAACATATATGTGTACTAATGTTTTGAATGAGAGACCATGCCCACATTTATCCATTGTTAGTCGTGTCGTGTTGTGTCGTCAAGTGTTTGACTTTCCAAAGAGAAGCGAAGGACAATTGTCCACGTGCTCTTAGGTGGACTATACCATTTATTTATGGAAAGAGCTATTTGATTTCTCATTCTAAATTTAACTATAAGTGGCTCCTCTTAATTGTCATTTTAATTCTTGATTAGAGTGTAATTATATAATCCCCGAGTAATTAGCGCTAATTGATTTGATTATGAATTTTCTACAATTCCCATAATTTGTTTCTTCAAAAGCTACGTTGATTTGACAGATTTGAAGCTTGGATTTAGTCAAAGGTGATGGAGAAGAAGGTGGGGGTATAGGTGTAGCCATGGGAGAGAGCCATACAAGGGAAAAACAACAAACCCATCCAACTAACAGCAATTAAAAGATCAAATTCCACGGAAATCGAGGAGAAAATGGGTGAAATGATAATCAAGAAGAAGAACAAATGAGAGAAGGTAATGGGAGAAAAGGGTGTGTGCTGATATAATTACGCAGAGTAGTAGGAGAGTTATTATATGTAGTGGCCACTGGCAGTGGCAGTGGGTGGCTTTTCTTTCCTCAGTTCATAGAGTACTACTTCTAGCACCACCCTGCAAAAAAGAAAAGCAAACTCTGAGAGAGAGAGAGAGTGAGTGATTGTCGCATTCGGAGAAGGAGAGATCTGACCAGCATGGTTTGAGCCTCTCGAGTCTTGAGAGAGAAAAGCAAAAGCAGCTCACCCTCTTTTTCTTTTATTTTCTTTTCTTTTCTCGAGTTTTTGTTTTCTCTCTCTGTTTCTCTCTTTGCTGGATTGAAGTTGGAAGTGTTTCAGGTCTTCTTCCTTCGCTGTAAAATCAAAAGGGAAAGGTGTTTCCTTTAGGTGGGTGAATGGAATGGTGAAGTTCTAACGTGTCTGAATGCTGGTTTTTGTTATGAGATTAGACCCAAAAGAGAGAAGAGACAGTGGTGGTGGTGGATGGTAGAGCCATGACGGCCACAATGCGCGCTGATTCGAGGACTATGTACTCTTGGTGGTGGGACAGTCATATTTGCCCAAAGAACTCCAAATGGCTTCATGAAAATCTTACTGGTACTCTCATCTTCTTCTTCTTCTCCTCTCTGATTCAAGATTATCTTAGGCTCGACTGTAGGAAAACGAAACTGGGTTCTGTTTGTAAACTTAGATCCACCATTTTTCATTTGAATGTTAATTTCTCATGATGTGAATGAATTATTGTTTCTGCTCTGTAACTCGAAGATGAACCCCAGGAGCTATGAAAAGCTTTCTTCTTACGCCCCTCCTGTTTTTGTTTCTCTTCTTGAATAGATATGGATGCAAAGGTTAAACAGATGATCAAGCTCATTGAAGAAGATGCTGATTCTTTTGCAATGAGAGCAGAGATGTACTATAAAAAGCGTCCGGAGCTTATGAAATTGGTCGAAGAGTTTTATCGAGCATACCGTGCTTTGGCCGAAAGATACGATCATGCAACCGTGGTGATCCGCCAGGCTCATCGTACCATAGCAGAAGCATATCCAAATCAACTTCCCATCCTACTTTCCGATGATTCTTCCCAAACCGATGCTCATCTACTTCAGACTACACCTCCTGCGAGCATGATATTTGGCCTCGATGACTCGGCGACGACCCAACAAGGTATGAATGAGCTTGGTGAGTCATATGGATATGAACAAACCACAAATCAAGTCCACGATCTTGGCAGTTCTGAGGCTGAACAAGTGGACAAAGCCGAGATAGAAATTTCATCATCCTTCAAGCAAGTCCTTTCTAAATTAGAAGATGAACATGATGTAATAAACATGGAGAGACTCTCTAATCTTGAATCTGAAGTCTTTCAAGCACAAGAAAACTTCAGATTCCTGAACGAGCAGGCGATCAAAGCACAGGGCGAAGTTCAGACTTTGAAGGAAAGCATCACCAAACTCGAGACCGAGAGGGAGGTCATTCTTCTGCAGTACCACAAATGCTTGGAAAATATATCCTCTCTGGAAAAGAATATCTCGTGTGTCCAGAAAGAATACGGAGAGCTTATGGATCGAGCATGTAGAACTGAAATTGAAGTAGAAAGCCTGAAGGAAGACATTGCTAGAGTAGAAGCCGAAAAAGAAGCAGCTCTTGTGCTATCTTCTACTATGGTATCGAATCTGGAGAAAAAACTTCGACACGAGACAGAGAATGCCGAATCGTACAAGGAAAAGGCTGATAGAGCTGGAATTGAAGTTCTAGCTTTGAAGGAATCTCTTACCAGATATCAGGAATGCTTGGAGAATATTACTAGGCTGGAGCAACAAATCTCTGTTACCCGGGATGAGGCCAAATGGCTGCACAACCAAATAGAAGAAGGGGTTGCTAAGTTGAAAGGTGCTGAAGAAAAGTGTCAGCTTTTGGAAAGATCAAACCAGAGTCTTCAATCTGAATTGGGGGTTACTTTGCAGAAAATGCGGTTGCAGAGTGAAGAACTTGCAGAAAAGCAGAAAGAGACGTCCACACTTTGGACTTGCATAGAGGAAGAGTGCTTACGACATTTGGAGACTCAATCTTCTTTCCAAACATTGCGAAATTCACATTCGCAGGCTCAGGGAGATCTAATATCTATGGCCTCTGAGATTCAGAGTAAAACTCAGAATTTGAAGGAGATGGAAACTCAAACAAAGGCTCTAGAAAATGCAGTCGAGAAAGTCGAGGAAGAGAAGAAAGCTTGAAAGAACTGTATTTGTCTTCGGTTATCTCAACCAACAATTTAGAAGTTGAGATATCAAGCTTGAAAGAGAGAACAAAAAGACTAGAAGCAGAGATTGAACTTCATTTGGATCAGAGGCATGCACTTCAGGAAGAGGTTGATTTCCTAGAAAAAGAGCTCGCTGGCCTGAACGACAAAAACCGAGCTTTGTTGGAGCAGGTGGAGTCTGTTGGATTCAATCCAGAATGCTTTGGATCATCTGTGAAGGTATTGCAAAATGAAAACTCGAAGCTGAGAGAGATTTCTGAGATGGACAAAAATGAAAGAACAGCTCTCTTAGAGAAGATGAAAATCATGGGGGAACTTCTTGACAAAAATGAATTTTTAGAAATTTCAGTCTCGAGTTTACATGCCGATTTAGAAGGGGTAAGAGAGAAGTAGAGATGTTAGAAGACTCGTGTCAATCTCTTCTAAGAGAGAAACGCAATCTTGTCGCGGAGAGAACGAGCCTAACTTCTCAGTTGCAGAGTGCAAGTGAGAATTACATAAACCTCTCGGAGAAAAATATGTTTTTGGAGAATTCCCTTTCAGATGCAATCAAAGAATTGAAAGAAATGACGGTGAAATCGAATTGCTTGGAAGAGACATGCTTTTTGCTCAACAGAGATAACTCCAGGATGATCACTGAGAGAGAAAAGTTGGAGTCACAGTTGGAAATCTCTATGAAAACTGTGGAAGATCAGCAAAAGAGGTATGCAGAATTAAAAGAAAACCATTTTGGTCTAATCAGAGAGAGAGAATATGCACTGTGTGAAGTAGAAGAGCTGCAAAATTTATGGGAAGCTACAAAGCGAGAACACGCTAGTCTTAATCAGCTGGCGCAAACAAACTCATCCCAAGTCTGTCAATTACAGGAAGAAGGAGATATCAGGAGGAAGGAGCTCGAAGACGAATTCGAAAAGGCTATAACTGCGAATCTCGAGATCTTTATCCTCCAAAGTTGTCTACGAGATGCGGCCAAGTACAACTTCTCCCGTAAGTTAACGAGTGAAAGACTCTTGGATGGATCAAAAGACTCCGCGACTTTCATTTCTGATTTGAGGCTAGACAATATTAAAAGGCAAGTGGAAGTGCAGGCCTTGTTTGATCAAGTGAAAACACTAAGGATGGGTATGGATCATATGTTGGAAACACTTCAAATAAATGAAGACCATGGACATGAAGACAAGAGTGATTTAGACCAAAGAAATGTCCATGATATTGTCATCGAACTCGAGAATACACAGCACTCTCTCTCGAAATGTCGCTACGAAAATCAGCAGTTGGTTATTGAGAAGATGGTGATTATTGAGCTGCTACGACAACTGCAATCAGAAGCCGCAAATCTCGTAGTCAAAGGCGATATGCTTGGCGAGCTGCGCAGTAAGAACCAAAAAGTCTTGCAGTTGAATGAAAAGTTGAGGTTAAAATTTCTTGAAAGCCGCCACAAAGAGAGAGATTTGAGGGCCGAAATAGAGAGTGTGAGCAGAGAGCTGCTTGAAACACAACAAACGATGAGATTGATACTGAGTGAGAGGACAGAATTGTGTGAAATGATGGAAAGGCTTACAGGTCAATACGATGAGGTAAAAGCAAGCCAAGAAAATCAAGGTAAACTCATTGTCAGGCTATCTGGGGTCAGTGACAATCAGGTTAAGGAGACTGGATATCTTTCTGAATTGAAAACTAAATTCGAGATAATCCTAAACAAATTAGTTGAAGAGGTTGAACAATATAAATCCAGAGTGGAAAGGTTGAGTTACAGACTGCAAAAGAAGAGAAATGAAGTTGATATGTTGGAGACTCAGGCTGCTGTTTCGTTCGAAAGGCTGCAGATATCGGCTGTTCGCGAAGCATTTTTCGAGGGAAAAGTTCTTTGAGCTGATTGAAACTTATGAGAAGCTACAAACTTCCAAAGAGAAGGAGAATGCAATGCTGAAAGAAGAAAATAGCAAGTTGGGTTTCGAAAATGATCGACAACGGTCTCAGTTGGCATCATATATTCCGCATCTAATCTGTTTGAAGGATTCTTTATATTCTCTGGAGGAGCATGTTGCTTTGCCCAAAAAAGTCGACAGAGGACGACAAGCAAAAACCGGAGGTAATCTCCATCAACACTCAGTTGCGCTTGTTGACATTTTTGGTGAGTTGATACTTTATTATGTTTATTGATTTAAGAATTGGTGATCTTATTTTTGCAGTGTCTTATTTGGCAAGTCATCTGTGTGGTGAGAAATTTCCTCAGTGCAATGATAATCAAAGGGATGTTATGGTAGACGTATCTGCAGAGTTGTGTGATGTACAAAAACGGATTCATTTGGTTGACTTAGCAGTTCTGGAAAAGATGAATGCCATTGCCAATGCAAGCTTAGAGATGGGCATGAAGGAGATTGAAGAGATCAAATCTAGAAGTAGCAGCTCCCGGAGAGAAAATCGGCAAAGCATCAAGCACCCTTCATCGCAACAGGAAGAATCAAAACGAGGAAGGCGGCGTAGACCCAAGTCTGAAATCTCCGAAGAAGGGAGTGACATTCTGATGAAAGATATCACACTTGATCAGATATCCAAATCTCCATCCGGCAGGATCAGCAGGAGACAAATTATAGAGGCTGATCGTCACATGCTTGAGTTGTGGGAATCAACTAACAAAGACGGCAGCATTGATCTGACGGTTGGCAATTCTAAGAGGCTGCCAACTTTATCAACTGACCGCTATCAAAATGAAGCAGTGAAGGAGCTAAAAGGTGGTCATGCATCCATTAATGCACTCATTGAAAAGGAGTTGCATGTTAACAAATTAGAGACCTCGAAGAGAGTTTCAGAACCCCGCCATGAAAGAAACAGGAAAAAGATCGTAGAAAGACTCGATTCCGATGGGCAGAGATTGACAAATCTTCAAATAACTTGCAAGATTTGAAGAAGACGGTGGAGATGAATGAGAAAACTAAGAAGACCAAATGCGTTGAGAATGATGATGCAAAGAGACAACTTGAAGAAGCTGATGCAGCCATCTTGAAGTTGTTCGACCTCAACTGCAAACTGAAGAAGAGTGCAGAAGGCAGGTCCGTGGCCATGGATGGATTCTCAATGCAGGGAGCAGACGGAAGCGCAAGTGTCCGAAACAGAATAGTTTCGGCACAAGCAAGAAGGGGTTCGGAGAAAATTGGGCAGTTGCAGTCAGAGGTGCAGAAACTACAGTTTCTACTACTGAAAATGGAGGATGAAAAGGTGAATAGGAGCAGGATTAGAGTGACAGAGAGGACACAGAGAGTTCTACTTAAAGACTATCTCTATGGTGGGAAGAGAACCCCTGCCCCTCATAAGCAAAAGAAACCTCCATTTTGTGGATGTGTCCAGACCCCAAGTAGAGGTGAATGGAGCAACTGACCCTTCTTTTGTATATTTAGTTTAGACTACAAGAATTCAGGCCTTGCTACTCTTGCTGCAGCCTGTAAATCCTATAACTTATTTCCGGGTTTTTAGCTTCTGTAGCTTCAAGATCCTGCTGTAAATTTCAGGTTGCATCAATGGAATAAGAAGGTGCTCTCTTAAAGAGCACACTTTTACACTAATCAACAAAAAAGTAGGAGGATGCTCATATCATACAACAAAATTTTAGTGTTTATTTTTCCTAATTTAAATACCCTAATTTGATTAACTCTCAGCTCGGATCTGCTGAGCTGCGACCTGCTCATCATCGGATTTTCAGAGATCCGATCATTTTTTCCCCAAAATCCGAGTTCAGTTCGGATCTTTCAAGCTAATGCGTTTATCCGATCCAAAAATCGAATTTTCAGAGGAGTCAACGTTGATATCCGATTTTAACCTTGATTTTTAGAAAAAATATCGGGATTAGGTTTTTGACTTGGTATGATTTGGAAAATTTCGATATTTGAACTCTAAACTTGTTACAGCGAAATAACAGGTACATGATAGGCTCGAACCCACAACATAGTGGAGGAAAAAAAGTTGTCTAGTTTTCTTGATGATCATATATAGCTTCTTCTTTCTTTTTGTGATTTACATCATATCTCAGAGCTATTCTTCAGGTATTTGTACTTCACCAAACATCTTAGACGCTGTTCCACACCTCTGCCTTGTCTTTACCAGATTCTGTTTCGCATTTTTGGAGCATGTAATTACAGGCACTGACGGCATCGCCGATGGTAAGAAAGATCCATTCTCCCCCCACACTCTCGACGAACCTGGCCTTGTTGAGCTTCTTCATGGCCTCGCCACCAGGGTTAGTCAGCACGAGCTAGATTGACATGAGTAGACAAGTTCAGAACAGAAAACCATCGAAAGTTAGCTCAATCCAAATATGCAGTTTCTGCAAAAAGACATCACCTTTAATCCCCTTCTGTCAAGAATCTTCTTCACCTCTTGGAGCATGCCTATTCCGCTCGTATCGATGTTGCTAACCGCTAGACGACGATGAAACAAATCGCAAGTCAGACCTTAAAGTCCGTGAAAGAGAATAAATTATCCTAAAGTGAAGTTCTTACCACTCATATCCAAAATAACATACTGCAGACTAGTGTTCCCAGAAGCATTTATGCGGTCTTCTTCATCATCAATCCATCTTACAATCCTAAGAACAAGTAAGTCTTCTAGATAAGCATGATTTCCACCGACAAATAATGCATATGAGAAAGACTTTGAATGTCTTACCTTTCTCTCAAGTAATTGGAATTGGCGAAATAAAGGGGAGAATTGATTTCCAGTATGAGAATGCCAGGAACACTATTTGCTCTTGGATATTGTTCCATGTTTCTGTAATTCGTAGAATTTGGAATGTTTCCCAGAGCAAAGGTCCTCGGCCTTGCTATCAGTAGAAGCACTCTTAGCACCGATATAGCAACCTGCAAATGCTTGATTTTAGCCTTGAGATGATATGTAAGAACTCAGAATAATGGAGAAGAAAGAGTGAAGGGAGATCTTTTACAGCTATGACGAGGCCAATTTCCACACTGGCAAAGACCACGCCGGCAAATGCGCTTATACAGATTACAAAATCGAATTTATCGACCTTCCAGAGATGAACGGCAGCTTCGTAGTCGATGAGGCCGAGCATGGCGGACATGATAATAGAAGAGAGGACCACGAGGGGGGTGTAGTGGAACAAGGGTGTCAAGAACAACAACGTAAACATAACTGCAATTGCCATCACAATGTTCGATGCTGCCGTTTTGCATCCTGCGTTGTAGTTCACGGCAGAGCGGGAAAACGGCCCTGGAATTTGGTTTTGATTTTCAAGAAAAATTATGATTGATGATGGGAAAGTTGTAATGGGTTTATAATCATTGAACAATGGAGAAAAAGAAAGAACCTGTAGAAAGATAGCAAGAAGTGCAAGAGCCAACAATGTTCATGGTCCCAATTGCAACCATCTCTTTGTTTCCATCAATATTGTAGTGCTTGAACATGGCAAAGCTTCTCCCAACTGCTATTCCTTCCTGCAGAGCATAACACAATCTTCATCTTATCCTTCACAGTTCATAAATTTCGTTGTTCGTTTTTCCGGAGAAGGAGCTTACGGCGAGAGCTACGATGCCGGTGACGATGCCGGTTTTTACAGCAAGAGACAAATAAGGAGGCGCAAATATGAGATCTGTAACTGATATGGGATTTAAACCCTTCTTCAGCGTTCCTATCTGGGTATTTTTAGAGCAAATCACGTCAGGTCATCTTCATCGTCAACTTCTTAAACATAATAGAAACGAAGGAGAATAACTGACCACTTGAACTCCATGTTTCTCAGCATGGGTGACGAAAACAAAAAGACTCGCCAAAATGACTGACATTAGAGGTGCCATGGCTGCTAACCAAAAGTATTTTGGCCGTCTCTTGCTCTGCAACATCAAAAGCATTCTATGTTAAACACGGGTGAGATGAATTTCGTTCGAGTGGTCGGTTTCAATTCTTTCGATCAAATTACTACTCACGAATAATCTGGTGCTGACGAGGAAAATAAGGAAGACGCATCCTATAACTCCACTCTGCCATTTCCACTGGAGTGATCGTGGGGGTGGAAAAACCAAGATTGATCAATCATGGAGCAAAGAACGAAAGCAATGAGAGAGAGATAGAGCGAGAGAGAGGAAAAACCTGGTGGGTTTGGGTGAAAACAGAACGCATAACAGAGACGATGTCAGAGTGGTGAGTGAAATGGTCGAGGCCCAGAATGCCTTTGAGCTGTTGCAGGCTCACTACCACCGCTGATCCAGCCATGAACCCCACTATTGTAGCATGAGACAGAAAATCCACCACAAAACCTAGCCTGTTCCCAGTCAGATCATGTTAGAATAGATTGAAAAATAGCGACGAACCCACCGTCCTGATCAGAAAAAGCTCTAAACTTGTGTCGTTAGAAACTTGCATGCATGGTTCTGCCTGGAGAGAGTGGGTCTGTTAGATTTACCAAAGTTTACGTTTTTAATTTCACTGCTCACTAGTTTACAGTTCTCAGTTTACAGTTTAATGATTGATTGAAGCTTTTTTGGTCGATCAAACGCAACACGCCATCCAATCATGGTGGAAAGCTTGAGTGGGAGGATGATAAATTGATGGCCCGCCCATCCAAAATCATTACCTAATGCTCAACCACGTGTATCCATCAATCCCGTTTGCTTTCAAAAGGAAGAAAAAGGAAAACAAGACACCTTTTTGACTCATCTTCTTCCTACTTTTCAGCTAGACGCAACAACAAACAGCTCACCTGAATAATCCCAATGCAGCCTGGAATACTCCGGCGAAGAAGGTTGCAGTGAAAGCGAGGTGGATGTAAAGCTCTGGACTTTTCTTTGCATCAACCTCCGCTCCCAACATCGACGCTATCAGCAGCGACGCAACCGCCACTGTCCCGACGGCCAGATCCCTGGAGCTCCCCATAATCGCATATATCAATGGAGGCACAAAGCTCGAATCTAAAACCACCACAATCACAGAATTCAAAACCAAAACAAAAAATTTAAGATTAGTGATTAGGTGGGGACTGATACTCACACAGGCCATATATTGGAGGAAGATTAGTGAGCTTGGCGTAGCTGATTCCCTGCGGAATAGCTAGGCTGGCAATGGTGATTCCGGCAATGACATCTGCTTTCAAGAAAGCAAAGCTATAACGAGGAGCCCATTCCAGGACCGGGAAGAAGTACTGAAACCCAAGCTTGACCTTTTTCAACGTGGGTTGGTTCTTGAACTGTTTAAGTGGGTCATCGGGGAAGAAGGTCTCCTTCAGACCGTTCTTCAGAGATTTCAGAAATGGCTTGGCCTCCGGGATTTCCACCCGCTGTACACCTTCGTCGTACCCGTTTCCCGGCTGGCCCATCTCTGCCTCTCCCAAAAAACTAGAGCAGGTTGCAGAGGCTACCAAACACAGAATAGCAGATGGAGGAGGCTTACTACAATGAGTAAGCTTTTATACCTATAGTCTGGACTGGAGGAATTACAGTTGGCTACTGCCTACTCCCCGATACGTACATACGTCAAAAGCTTTGTATTAACCTTTACAAGGATACGCACAGGTGGGACTATACAGCCCACGTTTTCAGACACAACTGTCGGTTTGAACGCATTCTGGGATTGTGACATTTGTAGGTATCCAGTAGACTTTCCGTGTGGAGAAGGAGTTCGGCTGATAAGCTTCTCAAAGAAAATTATTCGTGCTTCTGAATTTAATATAATATTTGCAGAATTCTAAATTTATGATCATTTTTAAAGAAAAGAATCTAATCAAATTACCATATTTTTATAAGATATATTTGGCCATACCAAATGCTCCAGAAAATCTAGGAAAACAAGCACTCGAGGATGGCCATGGACGACGAGGGAGATTTCATCCAATCAATCCATACCTACTTGTTAAGCCGCCTCATAATGGTCTGATCTTTGACATTTAACGACGATCCAGTCTAAAAATAATTGTCTCTTTCTCTCTCGATCGAATATCAATCGTGTCCACCAGTCCAAGTCATGTTGGGAATGCATTCAACCTGTTTATTTTGGAAGTCAATCTCTTGCCTTCAGGTTTCCTTCAATTACGAGGATGAGGTTGTTGTTTAGCGTCGTCGACGAAGCCAAATCATCCATCGACCAATCCATTCAGACATGGTTGGATTCCCAAAAAGACACTTGTTTTCCAGTTGATTGACGCCATTCCACATCATCTAATATGTTAAAATTCGACTAGACAACAAAGAAGCAGTTTTTGTCGTTTGTTCTCCGCCCGACTCCGACCAATCTAAGAATTAGGCCCAAAGCTCTAGTCGGGCACCGCCATTGGTGATACCAGTAGACTTTTGTATAATACCAAAATTGAATATCTTCATATAAAAATAGATAAGTACACCTTTATTCAATAAAGACAGCAGACAAAAAATTCATGACCCAACGAACAGTAACAATGACTTCTAAATACTAAGACATATACTGCAACAATAAAAATAAATTGACCACATTCTTCAAATACAAATGACTAGGTCAAACACAATACACATAAGTGGTTGGACTTGTTTAACAATCCCTCCCATAAACTGAATGCTTTAGAACTTCACTTTAATACGAGACTCTTCATGCCAATCATTAAAGTGCATACTCCAAGCAACTTCCTCGGCTTCAAAAACGATGCCAACTTAAGGGACTTCGTGAATATATCTGCAACTTGATCTTTACTCTTGTAGAACAATAGATTAATTGTTCCATCAGCTACAAGATCGCGTAAGAAATGATATTTCACATCGATGTGCTTGCTTCTTCCATGCAAAATAAGATTTTTTGAAAGCTTAATCGCTGAACTGTTGTCATAGAAGATGTATGTAGGCTCTTCTTGCTTAAAATGAAGCTCCTCCATAACTATTTCCCAGCCAAATAGCTTGACAAGCACATGAAGCTGCAGCTACATATTCAACTTCAGCGGTTGATAAAGTAACAATTGGTTGTTTTTTTGATGACCATGACACAGCCCCTGTACCAAGCTTAAAAACATATCCAGATGTACTTCTTCGATTATCTTGATCTCTAGCGTAGTCGCTATCAGTAAACCACATCAACTTTGATTTGTCTCCTTTTTTATAAAACAGACCAAAGTTAGAGGATTCCTTGCAAATATCTGAGATCCTCTTGGCAGCACAAAAATTCATATCCTTTGGGTGCTTCATGTATCTACTGATAAGACTAACAACATGCATCAAATTTGGTCGAGTTGTAGTTAGATACATTAAACTCCCCACAATTTGCTTGTAAAGAGTGCTATTAACATTACCTCCTTCAGGATATTTTTCAAGCTTCATCCCTACTTCCATAGGGTTCCAACTAAATTGCAATTCTTCATGTGAAACTTGTCAAAAATTTCTCGTGCATATTTCTTTTGAGAAACAAAAATACCAGCAGAGAATTGAACTACTTCCATGCCAAGAAAATAATGCATCTTTCCAATATTAGACATATCAAATTCAAGCATCATAGATTGCTTAAATTTTTTAAACATGGCGCTGTCATTTCCAGTATAAATAAGATCATCCACATATAAACAAACAATAAGAATCTTCCCTTCATGTCCAAGTTTGACAAAAAGAGTATGCTCATATGGACACTTTTGAAAACCTTCCTTCAAGAAATATTATTCTATATGACTATACCAAGTTCGTGGAGCTTGTTTTAATCCATACAAAGCTTTTTTTAACTTGTATACTTTATGTTCATTTCCAATCTTAATATAGCCAGGAAGTTGATCAATGAATACCTGCTTTTCCAAGTTCCCATGCAAGAATGCTGATTTTACATCCAACTAGTAAATGATCCATGAATTTTACTGCTGCCCAAACAATTACCAATCTGACTGTATCGTGCCTAGCAACTGGAGCAAAAATTTCTTTGTAGTCGACACTGAATTCTTGTTTGTAGCCTTTCACTACCAAGCGAGCCTTAAATTTGTCCACCTCGCCATTCTCCCTCAGCTTTGTCATGTACACCCATTTTATACCAATGGTACTTTTGCCCAAATGGAAGCTCTGTCAACTCCCAAATTTATTTTTTTTATGGCTTTAATTTGGCAGTCCATTGTCTTCTGCCACTTTGGTTCTTTAGCAGCATCTTCGAAGGTTACTGGATTGCAATAAGAAAACATAGCAAAATGAGTAAGAGGGTCTTCATTGTGATAAATCTCAGTTACCTTATAATCAGTAATCCAAGCTGGTCTTCTTCCGGTGAGGACGCTGATCTTCAATTTCAGGGGCTGAAGTATGTTGATCAGTCGCTGGTGGTCGCTCATTTTCTTCATGTAGAGCATTCTGTAAAGGATGATCCGATTCTTCTATGCTTTCTCCATCAAAATCAGCTTGTATTTGTTGTGCAGCTCCATTTTCTTCCCAAATCCAGAATCGATCTTATCGAATACGACATCACGAGAAACAACAAATTTCTTGGTGATAGGATTGTACAATTTGTAGGCTTTGCACTAGTCACTAACACCAAGGAAGACACATTTTTCCCCTTTATCATCAAGCTTTCTTCTTTTTTGATCTGGTATGTGGGCATACGCTATGCAACCAAAAATTCCTGAAGTGCTCGACACTTGGTCTTCATCCGCTCCAAGCCTCTTCAGGTGTTACATTTTGAACAGCAAATGTGGGACTTCTATTCAAAACATGAATGCTCCACTTGACTGCTTCGGGCCAAAAACTTCTTGGGATGCCACTTTTTGCTAAAATAGTTCGCACCATGTTTAATATTGTGCGATTCTTCCTCTCTGAAATGTCATTTTGCTGTGTGGTATAGGTTGTTGTGAGCTGCTTTTGAATGCCATGTTCCTAACAAAAATTTATAAATTCTTGTGAATTATACTCTCCACCGCGATCATTTATAAATTCTTGTGAATTATACTCTCCACCACGATCACTGCGAAGAATCTTTATGGGCGTGCCTGCTTTTTTTTCTGTGAGTGCCTTGAAAGTTTTGAAGGCTGAAATGGCCTCTGACTTCAGATTTCCTGCTATAATCATCAATGAGCGTTATAAAATAATATTTACCACCATTTTATGTCAGATTAATTGGCCCACAGATATCAGAGTGAACCAGCTCCAACACTTTCTTTGCTCTGCATGATCTTCCCTTTGGAATATGGTCTCGATGTTGTTTACCAACAACACATTCTTCATAGACTTGAGAAGGAATTTGTATCTCCAATAGACCCGTCACCATTTCCTTCTGTTACAGCGTTTTCAAACCTCCAAAGTTCAGATGTCTATATCGAAAGTGCCACAACCATGTTCCTTCTTCAATCTTGTGGAGAGGCATGATTGATCGATGGTGTTGTTGAGATGCAACGGAAACATTCCCGTCATATTGACTTCTGCAATCAAGCCAAACTCTGTATCTTGAATTCGACACACTCCATCTTTTATGAAAATCTCATACCCCTTCTCTTGCAATTGACCCACGCTGAGTAAGTTGGTCTTTAAATATGGAACAAATAGTACATTAGAGATAGTGTTGGTAGAGTTATTTTGGTTTTAATGAATAACCTTTCCTTTGCCCATAACAGAGATTTTGGAGTTCTCGCCAAATTTGACAGTGTCACGGAAGGATTCATCTAAGTCAGAGAACATCTTCTTGTCCCCACACATGTGGTTGCTGCAACTGTTAGGATTAGACGCCATAATCCACCTGTAACGAACGATCGGGAAACTGAAAAAAGCAAACAAGAAAATAATGGACACAGAATTTTACATAAAAACACTAGAAAAGGAAAAAACGTAAAACCCTAATATTGATATACTGGCCCGACTCGGCCCAACTAGAATTTGGATCACACCAAATTCTAACAAACTCCACCTTGACACGAATTCCACATAAGAGATCCAACGGGCTACTCGGCCCAACCCAAAGTGAATCCAGAACACTGAACTCTGACAATCTCCACCTTCAAGGAAATTCCGGTGCAAGGAAACAAATCTGCAAAGCCACATTAAAAATAAGCTCATCTACCACAAAGGCCCTAGGTGGGCCAACTTGGCATCCGATACTGTTCAAGTTTAAGCCCCGCTTAAACTTGAGAGACTTACTTGAGTAGAAATCACATCTCCTCATCCATGGTATCACTGAACTATTAGGGTTGTCACAACGAATTGCATTTGAACATGTTGAAGACTCCACACAGGAATCGTCACCCCCGAACACATTCAATACATAACCCACAGTTTCATCATATCGTCCCGGAGTTTTAACCTTCCACATGGTTCTGCCTATGACGATATCATTCTGACGTGAATCTGAAACTGATGATTGAACATCTGTAATAGGCTGACTCATCGGCTCTGATGTTCCCACAGATCCCAACCTGAATTTCACCTGAGAATCTGACTTCTTCCTAGTCTTCTCAACCTTTAAGAAAGTGACACATTTCTGTTTCCCAAAACTGCAGCTTTCACATAGCCCATGTTCAACAGATTTCAACTCTGAAATCTGACCATTCTTGACAGGAAGTTTCATTCCTTTCTCGCTCATGTGGCCCAACCTGCAATGCGACATCTCTGTGTTCTTTGAGCTATCAACAACAACGATTGTGTCTCTGCATGTAGAAGTCATGTATAGGGTTCCTGTTTTGTGACCTCGAGCGACGACCATTGCTCTTTTAGTCACCTTCCAATCATTATTTCTGAAACTGACATTGTGACATTTATCATTAAGCTGTCCAATAGAAATCAGATTTTGCATCAACCCTGGCACATGTCTCACTTTACTGATCTTTCAAACAGACTCATTTGTCATCTTCAATTTGATGTCACCGATGTCCACAATATCTAGTGGCTCACCATCTGCAAGGTAGACTTTTCCATAGTTTCCAGCCACATAATTCTCCATTAATTCTTTGTGTTCGGTGGTGTGAAAGGATGCTCCCGAGTCCAAAACCCACGAGTCTATCGGGCTTTCGACTAAAAGAAGCAACGCGTCAGTGATGTATTCTGTTACTGCATTTGCTTCATAACCTTTGTCATTTCCGTTCTTCTTCGGTGCTCTGCAATCTTTCTTCATGTGACCCTGCTTGCCACAATTCCAGCACTCAAATGTTCGCCGGGACATGAATTGACTCCTCTCATTTTTGGACTTGGAGCTAACCCTATCACAGTTGGAGCTTTTGTCATTATTTCTTCCTCTGTTTTCAACATTCAGAGCTGAGTCTGCCGATGTTTCACCAGAATCGATCTTACGAATCTTTTCGGTAAGAATACGATCTCTCACATCAGTGAATGCTGCCCTCATAGGCTCCCAACTATTCAGTAGAGACGCCAACAAAATTAGGGCACGAACCTCATCTTTAAAATCAATTTCCACAGATAACAATTGATTCACAATCGTATTGAATTCATTCAGACATGCTGCGACATAAGTACCATCAATCACCTTCAGATTAAAAAGCTTCTTCATAAGAAATACCTTATTATTCGCAGAAGATTTCTCGTACATATCAGATAGAGCCTTCATCAGACTTGTAGTGGTCTTCTCCTTCGCCACATTGTGAGCAACGCTTTTATCTAGTATCAATCGGACGAATCCCAAAACCTGTCTGTCAAGGAGATTCCATTCACCATCTTCCATCTTCTCTGGTTTCGCACTCAATGGAAGATGAAGTTTTTTTCCGTACAAGTAATCCTGAATTTGCATTCTCCATTATGCAAAATCTGTCCTATCGAATTTTTCAATAACGTGTCATGTACTATCGTCGCCTGCCATTGTTATCAATAATCAATGCCCTAAAAACAGATATTTCCAGATCAATTATTCAACCCCAATAATCAATCCAAGTGTGACGACCCGTCTTTCAACGCTTGTACGGAACCACCCATTCTCCGCGGATCCTGGGGCTGACCTGGGCCGGAGGGTGGGTTAAAACTCCGCGGATCCTGGGCCTGACCTGGGCCGGAGGGTCCTACTGGTCGTCTGGCGTTGAAGGAGGGGCCGTTACGAACCCACATCGCTTGGGGAAGTACATGGAAATGAAACATATGTAAGAGATCCCTCCCTAAATAGCAAGACGCGTTTTGGAGCACAATTGACAACGGATCCCATAAGAACTCCGAAGTTAAGCGTACTCCGGCGAGAGTAATTCCAGGTTGGGTGACCTCCCGGGAAGTGCTCTCGCCAAACAAAGCCGTGAGGGGAGGATATTGGGCTGCGGCCCGATCCCCGGAGCGGACAATATCTTGCTGGGATGAGGGGTTGTTACAAATGGTATCAGAGCCTGTACCCAACCGAAAATGTGGCCAACGAGGACGTTGGGCCCCCAAGGGGGGGTGATTGTGACGACCCGTCTTTCAACGCTTGTACGGAACCACCCATTCTCCGCGGATCCTGGGGCTGACCTGGGCCGGAGGGTGGGTTAAAACTCCGCGGATCCTGGGGCTGACCTGGGCCGGAGGGTCCTACTGGTCGTCTGGCGTTGAAGGAGGGGCCGTTACGAACCCACATCGCTTGGGGAAGTACATGGAAATGAAACATATGTAAGAGATCCCTCCCTAAATAGCAAGACGCGTTTTGGAGCACAATTGACAACGGATCCCATAAGAACTCCGAAGTTAAGCGTACTCCGGCGAGAGTAATTCCAGGTTGGGTGACCTCCCGGGAAGTGCTCTCGCCAAACAAAGCCGTGAGGGGAGGATATTGGACTGCGGCCCGATCCCCGGAGCGGACAATATCTTGCTGGGATGAGGGGTCGTTACACCAAGTCAGCCCAATTGACTTCAGAAGTTCACTCCAAAAGTATTCTAAATAAATCTGTCGAATAAATTATCTAAGCCTGAAAATATCTGAATCAATAACCTTGCCCAAATATTTTCCTCGAAAAATCAAATCTCTTTCTAGCTCGTGTCTCAGCCTTCTGACGGGATCCCTTGGTGTGCTCGCTGCGGCAATGCACGCCTGCTCTTCTACGGCTTGTTCTAAAAAACCCTTGTCATAGGCTACCTCTGTTTCTGAGTAGGTCACGCACACACACACACACACACACACCTGTTTCTCACAGTTCTTCGCAGCGGCTTCCCTTTGTTCTTCAGAGGAGTAGTTCTTTGCGGATGGCGGCGGCAGCGGCAGTGGCAGAGCAGGTCGACGTGGTCTGCGCGATCGGCGATGGCGTGGTTCTGGTGCACAGTGGCAGAACGACGGTCTCTCCTCTGTTGCTTCGCGTGGGCTGCTCTCTTGATGTTCTGTTCTTCGTGGTCGAGCAGAACGGGGTGCGGCTAGGCTCTGTTCGGCGATGGTTGGCAGACGGCGAACGACGAATGGCAAACGGCGAACGGCGAATGGCACACGCTTCTTCGCTATTCTTTTCGGCAAGAAGAACAGAGCCCTTCTCCGTTCTTCTTCGTGGTGAAGAAGATGACCAGAAAAGCAAAAGTTGCTTTTCACCTTTTTTTTTGTTTTTTATTTCCCTAAATTGTTCTTCACAGCTGAGAACAATTCAATGAAAAGAAATTAAATTTTTTTTTTATTTTCTTTTTCCAACAAGAATTGTAAATTTCTCGGACCGAAATTACAAATATAAAATCGTTCGATACCACCGAATAATCAAACCTTGATTTTCGAAAAACTTTCAACCTGAAGCTCTGATACCAGTTGTTAGGATTAGACGCCCTGATTCACCTGTAACGAATGATCGAGAAACAGAAAAAAGAAAACGAGAAAATAATAGATACCAAATTTTACGTGAAAACCCTAAAGGGAAAAAACCAAGGGCAGAGGAGAAAATCACTAATATCAAATTCGTTACAATAAGTTTTGCGACTCAAGTATCAATATATAGAGAAAACGCAAAACCCTAATATTGATATATAGGTCCGACCTGGCCCAACTAGAATTCGGGTCACACCAAATTCTAACAGCAACTAGTATCTAAATACCACATGTTTTGTTGAGTTTCTTCAGTCATGTGGCACACTATCAAATGAGACACTTCTTCTTCATTTTCTGCAAAATTAGTTCTTTCTTCATTTTGCTTGGTTGGATTGGTTCGGTATTCAGATTGATAATGACCATACTTATGACACCAGCAACATTCAATGTTAGACTTGTCTGCTGACTTTCGTATGTAGTTAGCTGAGTGATAACCTTCACGTCCATTTCCTCTTCTTTAGAATTGGTTCTCTTTGGTGGTATTGTTGTTGTTGATTTCCACGATTATTGTTCGCTCTGGCTCTATTTTTATTCTCTCGTCCTCCGTCTTTGTTGCCTCCACTTCCTCTTCCTCTACCTTGGTTTGCTGTTTAATTAAATGTTGTAGTATTGTCAGTGGAAGCCTTCAAAGCTTGCTCTTCATTGTCTTGCCAGATCAATTTGTTTTCATAAACCAGTAAGGAACTCCGCAATTCATCAATTGAAAGTTTCTCAACATCATTGGCTTCTTCAATGGAACAAATGACAAAGTTGAACTTTGGTGTCATGGATCGCAGGATCTTTTCAACTACGGTGACGTCTTCAATCTTGTCGTTGTGGATCCGCATCTTGTTGATGATCGCCATCATTCGGGAAAAATAGTCGGTGACCAATTCTTCAGATTTCATTCGTAGTACTTCGAACTCCGTATGAAGTGTCTGAACTTGCTGCCTCTTTGCTCTTGGTGAGCCATGATATTTTTTCTTCATGGAATCCCAGATGTGCTTGGCGGTGTCCTTGCATAGAATAATTTCCAAGATTGAGCGATCAATGGCTTGGAAAAGATAGTTCTTCGCCTTGAGATCTTTCAAACATTGCCCTTCAAGCTCTTTTCTTTGCGCTTCTGAGATTGTCGTGCCTGCTGTTGGCTCTGCGATTCCGTTGGAGGCAACTTGCCAGTACTCCTTCGATCTCAAGAAGTTTTCCATCAACATGCTCACGTGGAATTGCTGGTTGAACAAAGTTCTCTAAAGTCATTGTATTTTTATGCAACCTTACTTTGATACCACTGATACAATAGACTTTTGTATAATATTAAAGCTGAATACCTTCCGATAAGAACAAGAAACTTCACCTTTATTCAATAAAGACAGCCATTATATAGGCAAAACATTCATAACCCAACGAATAGCCACTATTTATTGACCACTAAACCACTAGTTAAAGACGTGTAACAATGACTCCTAAATATAGGATATATACTGCAACAATAAAAACAAACTGACCACATTCTTCAAATACTAAGTTACTAGGTCAAACACAATACCCGTAAGTGGTTGGACTTATTCAACAATTGGGTGATCGGGGGTTCCCTCCTCCGCCCTCTCTTTCAAGCTCCATTTCTGGAATCTGCAAGCAGTACAATGGACCATTGATTCATTTATTTGCTGTATTAGGAAAATCTCTGCAAAAACACATCTTTAAATGTAAACCAGATTGTTGTGGTGGGGTGGTGTTTGGCCAGCTTGTAATCCGATCTACTTGGACTACAAATTGATAATGTCTTTTTACTCAACAGGATATGCAAGCTCTTAAGAAGGCTATTTTCACAGTTTGAAATAATTTAAGTTTATCTGCTGACTCTCATTTCTTCCATTCCACTCGATGGCTAGTTAAAAGCTTGCCACAGGAAGCTCCGGTGTTCATTTTTCTGCCGGCTGTTTGTTTGGGGCCGTGTCACTTTGTTTCTTTGAGCTGTGTTGTTCCATCTGTTCAATCCGAGAAGACGATGAATAAAAAGAGCAGGTTAGTCGACCAGCTACAGGCTTTGATAAAATTATGGCTCAGACCTAGGGGACCTTACTTGTGGCTGCCCTGTTCAGCTTTTGCATGAAAAAGATGTCTCTGCCTATTTGAAGACTAATCTTTGCTAACTACACCAACTGTCCATTATTTGTGCTAAGAAAAGAGAGAGAGAGAAGCAAGAATAGAAGCCTCGTAAGTCATGTTTTGGCAAACTGGAGAGATGAGTCCGCAGAAAGAACAAGTATTTTGTTGACGAAGCATGAAACACATGGGAGTGGCCATGCAGATCAACAAAAAGAGAGTGTATTAAATGGAGCAAAGCCACAGAATTTGAGCCTTCTTAGAACTAGAAACAGTGTCTCTCTGATCAATGCAGTCAGTCAAAGGTCACGTCTAACAGTTACAGTTTTCAAAGAAAGATTCCAAATGCCAAAGTGATAAATAAAACAGAAATGAAATGGGGTGGAAAGGGAAAGGTGAGAAGGATGATGGAGAAAATGGGGCAAAAGGAATAAAGGCTACTCCTCGGGACGACACTGATCGACTAAGAAACAAAAACATCTTCAAACCTTTACCTCCATCACCCACACTCGAATCATTATTTCACAGGAGATGATGATGTAATCAATGTAGGAGAGACAGGCACGCGCATTTTAGCACAAGTCCCTCTCCAACGAGCAGCTTTTTTATGTCTCTGTGTCCCAATTTGGTTCACAGAAGTTTGAGAACATTGAGACTGTCACCCGTCAGGCCTGCGAACAGCCTCAGAGCCACCGAGCTGTGTGTTGTTTTGGCTCCAATTATCAACTGTTTGTATGAGATACTCATAAATGACGATGCACGATGTTATGATATGAGTTGGATAGCGTTGAAATCATGTGTGCTGCTCCTCTAATCACAACGCCAACATTGGACGTAGGCTCTGTAGCTTATGATAGCCCCTGATGATCCACACTCTCCCTTTTCCTTTTTCTTACAAAAGAAAAAGGGAAAAAAGGCCTTATTAAAGCTGTTTATTCGACGTCAATAATTTCTCCAATCAGTGCAAACCCCATCGCGCCATTGTGATGCTGCCACGTGGAGACACGAATGGGCCATGCAAGATTTGACTACCACACCCTTTGACCAATGCCCTCCTACAATATTTGAAGATGACATTTCATTCAGTCTTCTCTATAATAACAACTCGGCTCCCAACTCCCAACTGGTGGAGCATCCTTCTCTTCTTCTTTCTGCAAACTCTTTTACCTTTGATGGAAGACGTTTATTACCCAGGAAAAAGCTCCCGAGCACATCTCCCAGAGAGCCCCAGAGCTCCCATGGAGTTCTTGTCCAGGTCATGGAGTGCCTCAGCTCTCGAGGTTTCCAAAGCTCTGGCGCCGCCTCCTCATCTTTCTGCTTCTTCAGGCATTACTTCCAAGTCCTCCTCTTGCACCACCTCGTCTATACCAGAAGAAATCAATGAGGAGACAGAGGAGCTGCTTCCCCTGTCTTCTCTGAACCAGTTTTCCTTCGCTTCTTCTTCCACTTCCCAGCTGGTGCTTGATCGCATTATGTCACAGTCCGCCAGAGAGGTACACAAGTGCACTTTCTCTTTGTTTCTCGGCTACTAAAAACACATCAAGGGTATTAGGCCTAGCCGAGGAAAACTCATATACTTGTGATGTGAATCTTGATTTGCACTAAAAATCAGGGACGCAGAAAGTAATCTGCGGCGGAAGAAAGAAAGAGAGACAGTGCTTACAGCCTCTCTGTCTCTCTCTCTCTCTCTCTCTCTCTCTCTCTCTCTCTCTCTCTCTCTCTCTCTCCTACATTGCTTGTAATCCCAATAAAGTAAAAACAGAGATTTGATGTTTCATTAACGTCTTTGATTTTACAGGAAGTTTCGCCACTTACGTCCGGGAGGCTATCCCATAGCAGCGGCCCTTTAAATTGCGGTTCGCTGACTGAAACAGACAGCCCGCCTATCTCTCCCCCCGATGACTTCGACGACGTCGTCAAGGTTCCATTCTCTCCTTTGTCGTGATTCTCTCTCTCTGTTTTTTTTTTTGGGTGTTGGAAACAATTTCCTTCTTCGGGTCCTGTGATATTTTCAGCTTTGTCTGTCACCCTCTGCCGTCTGCGGCCAACACATTCTGATTAGCTGTCTTCTCACAACCTTTTCAGTGCACTTCTCTTTTAATCAATTAGATGATTATAAGAAACTTAATGCAGTGATCACATTTTTGTCTTCTTCCATTTAATTCATCGTCAAATCGCCTGTCATGTCTCGCATTAGACGTTTCGACAACCAGCTCTCTTCTGCTTCCGCTTCTATTTCTATGGCTTCCTTGCCATCTCCCATTTTGTAGCTCAAAAGCCTTTGCTCGAATAATTTGATTTTACATGACATGAAACTTTCTGTATTTTTGTGTCTGCATGGCAGTTCTTCCGTGCCAACCACAGCATTCAGCCCTTGTTCACGAATGGCAGGGTGAGTGCCGGAAACAACCCCGGTACCGGATCCAACACGGTGAAGAGGTGGCTTAAGGAAAGAAAAGAGAAGAAGAAAGAGGAGAGTAGAGCTCAAAACGCTCAACTTCATGCCGCTATTTCTGTGGCAGCCGTAGCTGCTGCTGTGGCGTCCATTGCAGCCGCCACCGCAGCTTCCTCGTCATCCAGAAAGAAGGACCAGTCCACCAAGACGGACGTGGCTATGGCTTCCGCAGCAACTTTAGTTGCTGCTCAGTGTGTGGAAGCGGCAGAGGCTATGGGGGCGGAGAGAGACCACCTTGCTTCCATCATTAACTCTGCCGTCAATGTCCGCTCTCACGACGATATCACCACTCTCACAGCAGCAGCAGCAACTGGTATTTGTATCAGTAGCTCACTTCTTATGAACGAGCATTATAAACTGGAGTTTAAATGACAAAGATGTGAATTATCTTGCTCTGCAGCTCTCCGCGGGGCAGCCACCCTGAAAGCAAGAGCGTTGAAGGAAGCGTGGAGTATTTCGGCAGTGATACCAGTGGAGAAAGGAATTGGAGTTTGTGGCAAAAGGATTAATGGCGGGGCTAATAGTGACGGAGGAGAACACGAAGAGCTTCTCGCCGGACAGAATGTCTCTGGTTTTGGCGACCAAGATTTCCTTGCCAGAGGCAGTGAGCTCCTCAAACGCACCCGCAAAGGTAGTATAAAATTCACCCTTTAACCTCTCCAAATTTTTCTGAACTTTCTCTGATAGAAAACACCCCTCTGCAGGCGATCTTCACTGGAAACTAGTGTCGGTTTATATTCACCGGACTGGCCAGGTTAGAGTTTCTGAAGACACCACTCCACTGCACGTAGCTTCGCTTTGATTTGGCTTTCTTCATATCTGGAGAGCTTGCTTTCTTTTATGTTGCAGGTGATGCTGAAGATGAAGAGCAGACATGTTGCTGGAACAATCACCAAGAAGAAAAAGAGTAAGATCAAACTGTGCCTCAAGATCATCATCATAGATAACAGGTAGTCCTGATAAAAATTACAATTCTGGGTCATGCAGATGTGGTGTTGGAAGTGTACAAGGACATACCTGCTTGGCCGGGCCGACATTTGTTCAGCGGAGGAGAGCAGCGACGCTACTTCGGATTAAAGACGGAATCAAGAGGAGTAGTCGAATTTGAATGCACGAGTCAGAGAGAATACGATATGTGGATTCAAGGCGTTTCAAGACTCCTCCGAATTGTAGCTGAAAGAAGGAACAACCACCATCGCCAAACTCGTTAAACACTAAAACTCCCTCCTCCTTAAACCTCTTCACTCTGCAACTCTCTCTGGACTCGTGGGTAAAATAAGAAAAGAAAAATCGTCAACTGCTTCTTCTTTCACCCACTGCGCTGCTCTAGTGTATACCTGCAAGAGCATGTATTTGAAATTTGATTCAAGTAAACTCTGTTTTCTCGTCTAGTTTCAAAAGAAGGCAATGTCTGTATTCATTGCAATATCACCATGTACGATTTGCACACCATCAGCTTACACCAACAACGTAATAACTAGAGAGTTCAGACCCACTTACAGTAAGATAGTAATTGGAAAAACAAAACAATACATAAATTCCGTCAACTTTCAGCAGCTCTGAAGAGATTAAGCAAGGCCAGGAAGAGATTGATGACGTCCAAATACAGAGCCACGGATGCCCAAATGTATTGGTCATATGAATATCGTTTGATGAGATTATCTGTGTCGTATATGATGTATCCACAGAAAACGATCGACGCCAATGCCCCATAGATCATCACGGAAATCCTACCCAGAGGGAAGAAGATCTGAACCGACGAATAGAAATCAGAATTGTCAAGTTTCAAACTTTGAATTGGGAAGCTATTTAAGAAACTGGGTTACCTGAATAATTGAAAAGACCATGAGAACGAGAAGAGCGCCGAACAGAAATGGGCCGAGGAAGGCGAAATCATGACCCCTTCTAGCCGCCCAAAATGTGTAAAGAGTAAGACTGAGGACTACCACGGCTGTAAGAATCAGAGCCTCCAAAACAACTTTACCTGTTTCGTTTTCACGTTATCAGAACATTGGTGGGGAAAGCAAACAAAATTCCAAAAATTGATCTCACCGTCGGTGAATGCGCAACTCAGCCCAACAGCAAAGGCGAGAGAAATAGTGAAAATCCCCAAAAGTAGGTAGTTCACAGGATGCTTCTGATAATAGCTATACAACGGGCATAGCACTGCGAAATTTCGAAACGAGAAGGAAACCCAAAATCAAAAATGCAATTTTTTTTTCCCCCAAATTCAGAAAAGAAAAGGAAAGGTACCTATTAGGGGTGTGAAAATGAGAATTATGTAAAGAGCGAAGCCAGGATTGGTGGATGCGAAGAAGGTTGAAATGGAAGGAACAGAAACGACAGTGGCGGCGACGGCGACGGTGGCAAGGAGTTGGAAGGAGAGGATGGAATAGACTTTGCGGATGAAAGACCAGCGAAGGTCCGGGCTCTCCAGCATGAGCGGATAGAGGGGCCGAGCTCCGGTCTCCAAGTCATCCTTCATCAGCGGCTGGGTCCACATCGTTTTCGGGAGAGAGGGCAGAATTTGGAGGTTCCTAAATAAATTGCAAAGCTTGAGAGCGAGAGAGAGAGAAGAAGGTGAGCCTAGATCCTGTCGTGCGTATAATGAGTAATGAAGAAGAAAGCGACAAAAGTGGAATCCTGGTATTCATTACACGTGTTAAATCATGCACTCGTGTGGAATCGTAGGCTGGCAAGTGCCAGTTGCCGTTGCCGTTGCCGTTGCCGTTGCCGTTGGCTCCAGGGATCTAAGAACTGGAAAGATGAAACATAAACTCTGGTTTGTTTTGGATAAGCTTTACATCACCTGCTTCCACTCCGCCAATCTTTCTCCTCCTGTTTTGATACATTCTGGGTTTCTAAATGAATATGAAGAGTCCAGGAACATTAACAAGATGAAGCAGTAGAGATACTGAGCCTTGCTTTCCCACAGACCGGCCTTCGACGTGTTCGCTGTCGGGTTGCTCTTCGGTCTGTGCTTATCGATCACGTCGCTGGTGATGTTCCCGACCTCCTCATCTCCTGGTACCTGGGTAAAAAAACTTCCTTGCCAGCCTGCTGTGGAAGCTTCTGCCGGGCCGACGTCTCTCTGCATGCCAATCGGAGCAATGATCGTTTCTTCCTGCACCGGTCATTTCTCCGGCTCAAGGACGCAACTTTCCACATCTACGTCGTTACTTGTCAGCCCATTACTTTCTTTGCTGCCACACAATTTCCTCTCTGCTTGGATCTGACGCAGGCTACTTCCATGAAAGTCCCTCTACTGAGCTACACCCCCAGAACGAATTGTTAAATTAGAAAAACCTTCTTTTATTTCGTTTTTTTCCCCCCTTCTAGACTTTTTCCCCCGTTTGAACATCCCCTTTTGCTTCGTTTTGATATATTACAGCAAGAACCAAAGTTGCATATACTTGGGAGTTGGGAGAGAGTAGTTGAACCTGAACCGCAAATTCGTTAAAAATAAATGTGAAGCGACCATGGCTAGTAGTCTATGAAAAGACAGGGCTTATCCAGTCAGAGAAAGGCTGTAGCCAGGTGCCACCATTGGTACACCCAGCCTGGATGCGTGTAATGTAAATTATTCTTCCTTCTCTTAAATCACTTTTACTCCTCTTCCATTAACATCTTCGCCACAAAGGCACAAACTTTATGTTATTTGTCTACATATTCTACTTCATAATTTTATTTTAATTTTCAGTGAAAAGAAAAATGAGAAAGGAAGACAATGACATTCATAGCGACCTCAGGCTCAAAGGCAAGGCCATCCTGGAAAATTTGGAGACTTCAGTTTTGTCTACTTTCCCAACCCAACAATAGTAAGCTGCGATCTTTGTGGTCTCCCAACGGAAACAATGCAGCAAACAAACAGAAACCAAAAAAGAAAAGAAAAAATAAAAGAAAAAGAAGAAAAAAAAAGCTTAAAACTTTCCCTTTTTTACCTGACAAAAGAGGGAAGGAGAGAAGGGTTAAAGTCGTATTTTTTTTTTCTTCGTTTCGGACAATTTTCCTTGGATCTCCACGCCGCTGAAGGCGGCCTGCGATTTGGGTCTGGAATTCAAACCTAAGACAAAAGTTGGTTCTCTCTCCGTGTCTCAGTTTTCTCATGTTCTTTTTTCATTTTATGAGGATTTGAATTGGATGAGATATTATTATTCGGGTTACCCACATTTTGGTAGAGACACGCCCCTTGTTTGGTGTTTCGACTAATCTGTGCGTTAATCTATTTGTTTCCTAAAGGGACTAAGGATTTTTTGTTTTTGGCCGGCGAGGGCTCAGTTTAAGTTTTGTGGGGCTTAAATTTTCTGTAGATTTTGATGTTTATGTTTGCATAGGAGGACGGAGGAAAAGCTCCATGTTTCGTCTGATTGAGGGCTATAATTTTTCTTCCCCTGGGTATTCTATGTCTTTGAAGGCAGCAAAAGCGACCTATTGTCTGATTGCTATTGGAAAGCTTTGGTTTTGATTGAAATTTTTTGTGGGGAGGGATAGGCATTTGCGATCTGGCAGAATTTACTATTTTGTTTCCTCCTTTTGAAATTTAGCAATTAGTGTTTTAGTATCCTTCCTTTCCTCCCCCCTCATGGGTCGTGAATTGAGTTTGAGCCTGTGAGAGGGAGGGGGAAGAGAGACTCGTCTGGCTGGCTATTGTGGAGATCTGGGAATTTTTCAATCTACTGTGCCTCATGAAGACTTTCTTCCCGTCCGACTCTTGTAAAGAAACACAGCTCAATGCTTTCAATCCACAATCTTGGCTCCAGGTTGAGAGAGGAAAACTGTCCAAATTGTCATCACATACTTCTTCGTCCATGTATGTTTTATTCATATACTTTTTTCCTTCCCTTTTCCGGTTTTGATTGCTTTTTTTATTTACTACTCGACGAATTTAATTTGATTTATTTTCTGGGCTGTTGTAGAGAATCGTTGATTAAAGTTCCCGAGCCACCAATCCTTCCATTCTTCAAGCCTGTGGATTATGTCAAAGTTTTGGCGCAAGTTCACGAAGAACTCGAGTCGTGTTCACAGCATGAGAGGCCAAATCTCTATTTGCTACAGTTCCAGGTCTTTAGGGGTCTTGGGGAGGTAAAACTTATGAGGAGAAGCCTCCATGCCGCTTGGTCAAAGGCCACCACTGTCCATGAAAAACTTATATTCGGGGCATGGTTGAAGTATGAGAAACAAGGAGATGAGCTGATTGCTGATTTGCTAGAAACTTGTGGAAAATGTGCACAAGAATTTGGGCCAATAGATATTGCGTCTTGGTTTCCTTCAGATGTTGGCGGGTGTTCCCACGATTCTGTTTCAATGAATGAGAATCAAGGGTTGAGAAATGTTAATTTCAAAATTGGAAATGAGAATATTCTTTGTGATAGGCAGAAAATTTCGTGTCTTTCTGCTCCATTCAGGGCTATGCTTAATGGCTGTTTCACGGAATCACTTTGTGATGTTGTTGATTTGTCTGAAAACAATCTTTCTCCTTCAGGAATGAAGGTTGTCAGGGATTTCAGCCTCACAGAAAGTTTAAATGAAGTTTCTCCAGATCTTTTGTTGGAAATATTAGTCTTTGCTAACAAGTTTTGCTGCGAAAAGTTGAAGGATGCATGTGATAGGAAACTTGCATCCGCTGTTTCATCTAGAGACGATGCAGTAGAACTGATGGACTATGCTCTTGAAGAGAATTGTCCCATCCTTTCATCATCATGTTTGCAAGTTTTCCTTAATGATCTTCCTAATTGCTTGAATGATAATCGCGTAGTGGAAATATTTATGCAAGCCAATAGACAACAGAGATCAATCATGGTAGGAATTGGTTCATTCTCGCTGTATTGTTTATTAAGTGAAGTTTCTATGAACCTTGATCCTCGATCTGAGAATACATCTTATTTCCTGGAGCGATTAGTGGAGGTGTCTGAAACGGATCAGCAGAGACTCTTGGCTTTTCACCAATTAGGATGTGTGAGGCTCTTGAGAAAAGAATATGATGAAGCAAAATGTCATTTTGAGAATGCTTTTAAATTAGGCCATATCTATTCTATTGCTGGTTTGGCTAGGTTGGATCACATTAAGGATAATAAGCTGGGGTCTTGTGAGCAGATGGGCTCTGTAATTTCATGTGCTGCCCCTCTTGGATGGATGTATCAGGAGAGATCATTATATTGTGAAGGCGATAGGAAGTGGGATGATCTCGAAAGAGCTACTGAGTTGGACCCAACTTTGACATATCCATACATGTATCGGGCTGCTTCTTTAATGAGGAAACAGGACGTTCAAGCAGCACTTGCTGAAATCAACAAAATTCTTGGCTTTAAACTTGCATTGGAATGCTTGGAGCTTCGGTTTTGTTTCTATCTTTCTCTTGAGGACTATAAAGCTGCCATATGTGATATTCAGGCAATTCTCACGCTATCTCCAGATTACCGATGTTTGAGGGGAAAGTGGCAGCATCGCAGCTTCGTGCACTTGTACGTGAGCATGTTGAGAACTGGACAACAGTTGATTGTTGGCTTCAATTGTATGATAGATGGTCTTCAGTTGATGATATCGGGTCTCTTTCCGTTATCTATCAGATGCTAGAGTCTGAAGGAGCAAAAGGCGTTCTTTATTTTAGACAGTCATTACTTCTTCTCAGGTATGTTATCAAATTCACCTAATATGTACTATTATTCCTCTCCCAATTGATAATGTCATTAGTTATGATTGAACCATGCATTCTTTGCATTTGATGTGATATATATCTCCTCATATTCAATCTTTTAAAGATTACAATTAATCTGATTTTGATTATTTCTGCATATCCCCCCATCGAGAGAGCCTTATTCTTTTATGATTCAAGCATAAGTGCAGAAAAGGAAGAGGGTGGGAGGAACTCATAAAAAAGGCACCAGGGAAATTCAACCATTATTTGAACTTTCTGCCCTGTTCTTGATTCTTACTCCCAAAGTCAGCATTGCAGGGCCAATGTGGAAGTCCTTACAGCATTATCTTTGTTCAAAACTATGAGAAAATGTATTATAATTTTAGTTCAATCCAAGTAAATACTGTATATTATGTTTTTGGACAAGCATTAAGATAGGAAGATGAATTTCCAACAAGGAATTAAGTATTCATAATTTGAAGAATTTTGCTTTTGATACTCTTCTGTCCATAATTGCCACTTGTCTTATCTATGATACTTATTCTTACGTGGTTCATAATTAATTGGGGTTATTAATTATATGACAGTGTTTGCGGAAATGATATTTGTTTACTTGCTTAGGTTGAATTGTCCCGAGGCAGCAATGAGGAGTTTACAATTAGCTCGCGAACATGCATCCAGCAAACACGAACAGCTGGTTTATGAGGGATGGATTCTATATGATACAGGTCATTGCATGGAAGGGCTTCAAAAGGCAGAGGAGTCTATAAAAATCAAGAGATCCTTTGAGGCTTTCTTCTTAAAGGCTTATGCACTAGCTGACTCAAGCCAGGAGCCATCCTGTTCTTCCACTGTTGTCTCACTTCTAGAAGATGCTTTGAGGTGCCCTTCGGATAGGCTGCGAAAAGGTCAGGTATGTTTCTCATTCACCTATATACTCTTGACAAATTTACTCTCTCAGTAGTTACTAGAGGTTGTTGGGGGCAAATGATAGTGGTTGAGTAACGTCATGATATTAGTATTTCCTAGTTGAAGTATCTATAATTCTGTAAAGTTGAAACTTTAGAACTGTTGTTATTTCGTCTTCTTTCCATAAAGCTTGCTATATTCAAATTTGTTTAATTTTACATGTTCCATTTCGAGGGGGTTTGAATGTGTGTTGTTACAGGGCCTATCTCCTTCAAGAAGCCCTCTATCCTGTTCATTTGTGCTTAAGTTCAGCATGGATGACATCTTTATGTCAACTTTGTAGATAAACACTAAATTATCTGGTTGGTGCTTCTTTGTTAGTCCGTAACATGTGGATTGCTCGTTATTTGGTCATGGGTAGTTAATTATGGTGTAAGATGTCATGGGGAGAGTGAAGTAATTTGTAGTTTTAGGCTTCTTCGTTAACACTTTCAAATCTTAAAAGTGGACTTTGGCAGGCGTTAAACAATCTTGGAAGTGTGTATGTTGATTGTGGGGAATTAGATCTGGCAGCTGATTGCTACACTAATGCGCTTAGTATCCGTCACACTCGAGCCCACCAAGGCCTTGCTCGGGTCCACTTTCTTAGGAATGATAAGGTTGCGGCTTATGAAGAAATGACCAAACTGATCGGGAAAGCACGAAACAATGCCTCGGCTTATGAGAAGAGATCTGAATACTGCGACCGTGAACTGATAAAGGCAGATTTGGATATAGTAACTGAACTAGATCCCCTTCGTGTTTACCCTTATAGATATCGAGCTGCAGGCAAGATTCCTTCCCCCTTTCTTCCTTACAACTGTTGAATTTTTTCGCTTAAATATTAAAATTTCCATAGTCGTACAAATTTCTTGTATTTTGATCTTGGATTGAACAGAGTCCTCTGTTGGAAGTGACCGTCTTTTGATTACTAGATCTATGAGGGTAGGTATATCGTCAAACTATCCTTTTGTTATAAGGATGAAAGTTAATTAGATTGTTTGGAAAGGAAAACTAGGCCAAGAACCTAGCCTCCCAGTGGTTATGACTTCATATGAATTCGATCATATTTTGATAATTATACCAGTTTTCTTTTCGGTTTTTTTATGGGTCGTCGGTAAAGTCATCACGGATTACATCTTGTATATTTTTTGTTTTTGTTTTTTCAAGTTATCCAGTGTATAATGGGTTTTCGTGATAATCGAATGTTGGTGCAGTGTTAATGGACAGTCACAGAGAAAAAGAGGCAATAGGTGAGCTATCTCGGGCGATAGCTTTCAAAGCAGATCTTCATCTTCTTCACCTACGAGCAGCTTTCCACGAGCACATTGGGGACGTCATGGGTGCTCTTAGAGACTGTCGAGCTGCACTCTCTGTTGACCCAAACCATCAAGAAATGCTGGAACTTCACAGCCGCGTCAACAGTCACGAGCCCTGATATCATCATATCACCAACACCCTTCTCTGTATACTATTCATTGAGTATGTGCATGTAATGGCCAATATCATAGATTTCTTCTTCCCCCCTTCTCCTTTTCATAAGTTATGCAAATTGTAAGATTTTGTCATTATAATTTAAGCAAGTGTCATCTCGATCAATACGCTTATTTCTTTGATCTTCTTTCTTCTTGATGAAAGTCACTAAAAGAAGAAGGTATGTTTGCTTTGATCCAGGCAGTAGAATATTGAAGCAATCCAGGGTTCTCATCGTTTATTCAACTGGTTAGCAAAGGGTCCTAAAATTAATAGCAGGTCAGCAAATTTTGAGGAATGATTCCTGAGGTAGGAAATGTAGCTAAATTTCAATTTACTCATGCAAAAAGTAAATCATTGTTTTCATGAAAGAGACAAGTCTGCTATGAGTTGTTGCCCAGGCTTGCATCTCTGAAGTAGTAAAACTAAGAATATATATGCGTTGGGTTGAGTGTGATGGTGAGATTTATGGGAAAAAGAGAAGGAAGAAGTTGTGTATTGCCAAATGGAACCAAGAAAAGACGAAGTAAAAGAAAGCAAGTTGGTGAAATGGGAGAGATGAGAGAGTGACATGATGTGGTTTGGTTTGGGATGAGATGCTAAGCCGTGCATTTAATTCTGGTCCCCACCACCACCCATTTTCTTTGTTTATTATTATTATCGATTGTCTGTATCGGTTTCGTAGATGATTTTGGAGAGGATGGAAGACTTTTAGGTAACAATTTAGAGGTGTTCTTCCCTCTGGGTTGTCTGCATGGCGTCACCATATTCATTTTTTGTCTTACTTTGACCTGTTTCTTTTTTTTTTTCTTTATTGGTTAGGCTTTCAGAGACTTATAATAACATGATGTGATCGCCTCTGGCTCTGCCCAAAAGATCAGCCGCCCCATTATCAGATCATGGCTCTTTTGCAGCCTCTACTTATATCCCCTCGTCCTCGCGACTCGTCTCTTCAAATACAACTCTCTCAACTTTCTCTTCTCCGGCGCCATGGTTTGCTGCTCCAATGCTTTTGCCGTGCACCAGTGGCAGATGAAGCTGCCAGCATGATCTAAACTTTGTTCTTTTTCATGGCAAATCGAGAACAGATTAGATCGTGTGGTAGTTTCACCTGTTGATGGTTTCACGATAGACCTCGGACCCTGCCTATCTCTACTTTTTCCATTTTGGGTTGTTTCTATGTTGTAGGAGGTCCCCTAGAATGTAGAGTTTGTTCTCATCCCCTTCTAATCTCCCTCTTAGCTTTGTTTCGTTTGCTGTGATTTTGGGTTCGTCTGGTTTTGATTTTTTTCTTGATTTAGTGGAGAATTCTGAAGCATTGCAAAAAACTTGGGAATTTGGTGGCAAATTTTGATTGGATTTGGAAGCGTAGCAGCTTTGGGTTTGGTGAAAGAATAGTTATAAATAAAAAAAGGAAAAGGATAAGTTATTGGCTGTCTCTGACTCTGACTGGCCTGCTGGCCGCTTATTGAATAAATTATTGGAAAAATCATTTTAAACCTCAAATATCAAATTTTTTAAAAAAATTTCTTGAAGTATTAACCTAAAATAACAAACCTCAAACTATAAAAAATTTAATAATTTAAACCCGCAAATAAACTCCCGTTCCGCATTTTACAAAAAGAACGGCCTCCGTTCTCCGTTCTCCATGCTCGGCCCCCCGTTCTCCACCGGATCGACCAGGGGGGAATCCCCGGTGAAAAACACAGGGGGCTGTTTAAAAATGAACGACTTCCTGTATTTTTTTACGTGCAACGCACGTGCGTTGAGGGTTTTACCCCTGTAGAGAATGGGAGGACACACATGGAGAACAGGGAGGCCGTATTCTTTGTAAAATGAAGAACGGGAGGTTATCTCCGTCTGCTGGGGTTAAATTGTTAAGTTTTTAATAATTTGAGGTTTATTTTATTAGGGTTAATACTTTAAGGAATTTTTAAGAAAAAATCGATACTTTGACATTTCAAATGATTTTTACCCTCAATTATAATTGGAATTAAAAGTCTACCGGGTGTGTTTAATTAAGGGAGATAATCTGATTCACTTGGAGGAGATCAAGGGGAATTAAGATACGACAGTCAGAGCGAGAGAGAGAGGAGGCCAGGACCAACCTCCTTGGTCTTTGGCAGCAACCGGCGTGGAAGATAAACCACATCGAAAGATAGCCACGAACGCAAAGCCAGATTGCAGGCTTTTGTTAGTCAACTAAACCAAGTCCAAGTCAAATACTGTATTATTACCCCATTCCAGATCACAACGATTTGATTAACCCAAACCATGTGCTCGTTGACCAATGCATGTTCCGACCACGGAGGTGCAGAGGTGGTGGAAGAGGATGACTCCATCAACGCTTGTTCTAAACTCTTAACGTCTATTCTGCAGGCAGAAACTACGTGTTGTCGTCGATCATACTTTCGGGTTTTTAGTTGTTGTGGATTAGGATCATGAATTCCCGAATTACAATTATTTCATATTATTGACATATCATCTCAAATTTGAATCTAGGGAGAGAGAAGGTGAACATCAATTATGTAACAAGTGTAACAATATGATCAAAAAGAGAAGATTTTTACACGGAAGAGAGAATTGACTTTCAGGCAGAGGCCAGGACCAACCTCCTTGGTCTTTGGCAGCAACCGGCGTGGAAGATAAACCACATCGAAATAGAGCCACGAACGCAAAGCCAGATTGCAGGCTTTTGTTAGTCAACTAAACCAAGTCCAAGTCAAATACTGTATTATTACCCCATTCCAGATCACAACGATTTGATTAACCCAAACCATGTGCTCGTTGACCAATGCATGTTCCGACCACGGAGGTGCAGAGGTGGTGGAAGAGGATGACTCCATCAACGCTTGTTCTAAACTCTTAACGTCTATGCTGCAGGCAGAAACTACGTGTTGTCGTCGATCACGCTTTCGGGTTTTTAGTTGTTGTGGATTAGGATCATGAATTCCCGAATTACAATTATTTCATATTATTGACATATCATCTCAAATTTTGAATCTAGATTTCAAGTAAGTTATAGACAAGGGTCTGCAAGTGTAGTTTTGGTCGTATAAATGAAAAAAAAAACGAAATTATACCGATTTTGATTCATTTCATCCCCGAGAAACATAACAAAAGCCGAAACTAATCAATAGGTATGACAAAGAAACGAAGAGATTAGTACAACTTCATCGCTATTTGAGGAGCATCATCCTGGCAAACTCTTCGTAGCTGACTCGACCGTCCCCGTCCAAATCAGCCTCTCTGATCATTTGTGCTGCTTCTTCGTCGGTCACCCGCTCTCCCAAATTGATCATCACAACTCTCAACTACCAAAATCAAACAACGTTATAGAGTGAAGGCTGAGTTAAAGAGATTAATGGAAGGGAAGAGGAATTCACCTCATTGGCTGAAATGAATCCATCTTGGTCCCTGTCAAACACTTTAAAAGCCTCTTTTAGTTCCTCCCCTGCATTGTCCTGTTTGCACCAGTTCATCATCATCATCACCATCACCATCTCTTCTTTTACTCATTTATCATCATCTACACTTGAATAGTCTAGTTACCTTCATTTTCCTTGCCATTATGTTCAAAAACTCATCGAAATCTATGCTTCCGTTCTCGTCCACCTCGACCTCGCTGATCATATCTCCGACTTCTTCCTTTGTGGGATGTCCCTCCAGTGACTGCAGTACGGCTCCAAGCTCTTCCACGCTAATGTACCCTGCATCATTTACAAATCTATATCATCCCCGATTTCGATATATGTGAAGATTAAGCGTTGAGACACAATTGGAAGCATAACTCAGAAGGCTCAAACAAAGGACATCAACGCATATATTCACAAACTCACCGTCCTCGTCCTTGTCAATCATGGAAAAGGCTTCCCGGAAATCAGCCACCTGTTCTTCTGTCAATATTTCAGCTGCCATGATTGCCTTTGATCTTCCAAATATTGCACCAATCAAGAGGATTAGAGGCTGAATTGCGAAGAGAGAGATCCAAAGCTATGATCTGATAACTATATGATATATAGAATTACGGGAGAGTGGTGAAGTATATATTTTGTGTTAACAGATCACAGTTGAAAAAGTCAGTCAAAGACGCCCAGGAAATTCTTCCCTTTTTTATTTAAATAAAATTGCGTTCAAATCTTTGAATATTCAAGGAATGACTGACCGGCAAAGGCAAACAAATTTCAACGCTGGACATCTCACACCTTTTTGGCGTCAACTGCGGATGATCTTCAACCTCTGACTTCATTTTCCAAAACAGAACATTCGGATGTACAAGTCATTAAAGAGTTGTGTTGAACGGGGAATTCAAAGTTTAACTCACTCTTTCAACCCCCTCTGCACATCAGTTTCTTAACAATCCAACCATGTCAGCACACTTGAACCCCAAATGCAAATGTCTATCCGACAAGAGCATCATCAAGGTTATCAAGCGCATTGGAGCTTCGTTTCAAGTAAAAAAAAAAAAAAAAAGGTATAAACAGATGAGAAACTGCAGAATTTATAAGTTGATCTGTCGTCTAAACAAATCTCTCCCCAGTAAACTAAACTGTCGTACTATAAATTACCGGAGGAGATCAGTTAAAAAGGTTGATATTTGCTCAACAGTAGCAATAACATCTTTTCACAGGATAGAAACTAGAAAACAGAGTCTTGAATCAGCACCAGAGGCAGCTATCTCTTATATTGGTTGACCTTTTGGAACAATCTGATCTTTGATCCACATGTATATCGGGACGAGTACATAGTATGTAGCTGCCATTGCACCCAAAATGAAGCGCATGAAGAACACCAACGGGTTTACAGGCTCCGACACATCCTCTGCCTTTGGCCCAAGCTGCATCATTTATATTCAACCTTGTAAATCAATTGCCAACATTTCTAAAAGATAACAGCCATCAATTCATGTTCCTAAATCACGTCAATTAACGATTGACACGTTAGGAGATAAGAATTAAAAAGTAAAATTAGAGGATAAATGTAGTACTACCTTATCTACGAATATCATACCAACAATACTTTGAGAAGAGAAACCTAAATACTTCTTTACTGATAAAGGAAAGTATGACATCCATAAACAAGAGATTCAGCTGTTATAGGAAACACATGAACTTTAAGATAGGGTTAGATTAATGTAAGCAAATTACCTGAAGAGGGGAATCACCCGATGCGGGTTTGACGCCTGTTACGGAACATCCCATGATTAGGCCGTGGCGGCGAACCCCACGGTACCACTTTGGCCCGATCCTTTTCAGTTGGACATCTTTGAATCCCGCCTTGGTGAACCACTCGATATACTCCTCCTCTTTTGGAAAGAGCATCCAGACATCAGCAAAGAAGCGAGAAAGCCAATGTGTTGGGTAAACTGGACCAATTAAGCATGCTTTTCCTCCAAGTTTCAGAACTCGGTATGCTTCCCTGATGCCACGTTGTGGATCTGGCCAATACTCAATACTAAAAACAACAACCATATAATTAATTAGAGTCATCAGTGAGATTTTCTTTCTTTCCATCTCAAACATAGAAACACAAATAGATAGAGAAAAAAGTCTATATATCATCGAAGAAGATTTATTTTAAGGAAAACTGCCTTAGTTTGTATGATAACATAAACCGTCTTGATGTAAATGATGAAGAAAGTCCCCCTCCAGAGTTTTGGGAAGAAGAAAACATTGATAGCATAGTCTGTCATCCCATATTCGTTCTTATATCACTGTACAAACTACCCTTTCATTTATGAAGCACATACTCAACACATAGGGCATATGTCATGGCATTCAATTAATAAATAGAAGGCACTTTTGATGTTGAAACAATGCAAAAACTAATAAATTTCTTTCGCCAACTTCTTAGCTCAAGCTCAGTCTTGCCTCTGATTAAGCTAAGGACTTCTGCTCCGCCCAAATAAAAGACATAATGAAAAATTGAAATACACATGCACTTGTATAGACGACAAGATTTGTTCGGAATTCAGCAGTGTACCTCCCCGCCGAGACATATCTATCAGCATAATCAGTTCGAAAAGGGAGATCCTCAGCATCACCTTCGATGATTTTGCATTCTTTCAAGGGCTCCTTCTGCTTAGCCTTAGCAAGCTGATGAGGTGACTGGTCCTAGAATTGTGACATTTTTGGCATCGACATGCTTAACTATGCCCAAAGTGGTAAAACCTGTACCGCCACCGACATCTACGACTATCATATTCCGATCACTCAGATCCGCTGGCTCCAGAGCCTCGTCCCTCATATCTCAGTCCAGTGGCCAGGATTTATGACATGGTCGTAGACGATTGAAAGGAATCTATAGAACCAAAAAGCCTCCTTCTTGTGCTGAATGAACCTCGGCTGTGAAGCTGGCCGCGAAGTTGAGAGGCTACAATTAGGTACTATGCTTCCAAACCTGGAAGTTCTGGCCCTAGAAACTAAACCCACTTTGGGAATATGATTCCCATGTAAATCTGAGCCCAGAAATCCAAACCTTTTAGGGTTGATGCCTTTCACGAGTGTGAGATTTTCGGCTCCACTAAGCATCGGGGAAGCCATATTTTTGACGACAGAAAGCAAAACAGAGAGGAAAGCTAGTGAAAGGGTGTTGAATTCAGTGGTTGAAAGTTAAATAGAAAAAGAGGAGCGAAAAACCAAACCGTAAATTGGGAAACGAGCTTCATGCAAAAAGTGCAGTGGGTTGTTGAAGTTGAAGAAAGAAAATAGGCACGGAAGGGCGGAGAAAACGAAGCTTAGGAGAGTGAGGGGGGATTAGAGACGTGAGAGCACCAGTAGAAATTAGGAGGAAGAGGAAGAGAAGAAGTGGAAGAGGAGGTACACGATGGAACAGGGGATTGGGTTTTGGCTGCTTGTAAGTTGTCGTAATACTTCCACGTCTTCATTCAATAATTATTCTAAGAAAATTCAAACCTTTGCATTAGTGACATATCTGTTGTTGAAGGTTGATTTGCATTGGTGGTCAAGTGAGTTGTAAATCTCACGAACCAAGCGCCCTCCTGGACATTAGTAAAACCTTGGAGAGTAGCCCTCTATAGACCTCCTTGTGAGTATCCCATCTTAACATGCGTTTCTCACGTCTGATTTCTTTAATGCCCATCTGAAATGTCAAGACAAGAGTCATGATGAAAACCATGGCTGACAGAAATGTTTCATGTCTTTCAATATTGTCATCAGATTTGATGATGTACGAGATGAATAACTGCTAAACAGTTGTGCAGCTAGATGCAGATGAATACTGTTGAATGTAATGGTCGAGAGGAAGATCATATTGGTGTTGGGCGTACAAAGCAGAGCGGATCCTCTGCCATCTCACTAGATGTAAAAACCGAGAATTTTAATGATAATTTTAGGTGGATAAATTTTTTCGCGTTAGTTTGTTGATTGTTGATGTGTGAAAAATTTGATCCAATTTTTGTCGTTATGTGCCACGTGTGTCACACGACGCGTCGAATTTCGATTAAGTGTTGGAATCGAGTTTCGTCACGATTTTAATTACCGTAAAGTTGGTACGTGATAAAATTTGGGGGTTTTAGTTGAAAAATTGGAAAAAGAGGGAAAATGATTAGGAAACCCCTCCTTCCCTTCCTTGATAGTGTCAGGAGAGGAGAAATAAAAAAAAAGTGATAGTGATGATGGTTGGCCAGACTCCTATTGACACGTTCTTGGCATCAAAACGTTTGTCTCAAAAGCAATCTATAGCTTTAGTGAAGGAAGCTTTCAAGGTTAGTCGACTTTTGGTGTGTTTCTTGCCAGAAACACTTAGGGTTTTGGGGTCAATTTCGTCGCCCTCCAACCTTATTTTAACTGGATTTTTGGACTTAAACGTGTTGGAAACTTTATTATGAGTGCAATGCACTAAATTTTTTTGAGAAATGATGGTCGAAGGTGGCGGAGCCCCACCGGCCAGTGGTCTGAGCGGCGCCCATTGGGGCCCACGCCCTGAGCGAGTGTCACAACTCAAAGACGAGCCTAACAGAATACCGGGTCAGGCGACTCAATTTTTGAAGATTACCCGATCACCTAGCCCAAAGCTTGATTTGCAGCGGAAGACTTAAACATTAAATCAAAAGTCAGATCGACTAAGTGACTACATATATAATAGTGCGATAAAAGAAATAGCACTTCAATAAGCTTTACAAGTTCATATCCAAAATCAATAAACTACTACGTTAAGTTCTTATTAAGAATTTAATTAAACACTCAAATGCAGAAAAAAAAAAAAATAGATAAAGCTAACAGCTCCAGCTCCAGCTACTCATTACTTTTGTTCTTTCTTGGAAAGGGAAGCGGGTCGTTGGAGTGTGTGACTAAGTATGAATACTATATTAAATGCATGTAAAACTTCTTTTATTTTTTCTTTCAAAATACGATGAGATAATAAAATGATTTTCAAAACATCGTTAATGTGAAAACTTATTTTCACCATTTAAAGAAAATAGGTTCCATGAGCCAACAATGAGATATTAAGTAAAATACTTGTTGCGTACATAGACGACAATATGACAATAGCCCATTATCATACATTTCACTTGAAAATTTATCTAAGTGAAAAAAGAATGTCACTCAAGGACCCCTCTGGCACATAAACACAGAAAGACGGCGACCGAAATCCAGCAACACCTCATGAGCCAGAAAGAAGAGTCAAGCAACATGCGTCCTGGAGATCAAACCTCATTATCCAGGTTGTCGGTAAACAATGGTTATCTACAAAGCAACCTGTATGAACGATAATAAATAACAAATAATAATACCCTAATTAGGTTTAGAGATTCGAAAACTAAGAAGCGCGTCAGCACCGCCCTATTACTCATTTCGTGACGTGCATATAAGACAACTTTCACGTAGCAGAAAATATATTAGAATGTCCTCCTGATACTTTGATATCAAGATTATCCAAAGTATCATGAGGATCCATGATCTATCACAACAATAATAAAATCATGCATAAATGATAAACGTATAAATCATATATATATACACACATAAAAGACTGACGTGCTGGCAACCACGCCCCGTCAGGTTTTTATAGGTGATAGCTCACCAAAAATATAATTTTCTTAAAAACCATGCAATGCAATGCAAATAATAAAAAACTTCTAACTTTACACCGATCGCTCATTCTTCCAACTAGAAGCGCAACCTCAACAACTGGTTCAAAGTCTTCGAAGTAGTCTAAACCTAAAATAAAATCAAGGTTAACACTATCCAGCTCAACACTAAGGGAAGATACTAAGATGAGTCCTAAACCGGGACTAGGAACTTAATGCTTAACACTATAAACAGCCGCGAACTAGTGCCTCAGCGATAGTTTTTCCTAAAATAAAACTGTGTGATCGACACCTCGAACCATGGGTTGACACTTCCTACTCTCGGGTTGACCCGCGGTCGACATTTCTTTCAAGCGGTCGACACTTAAAGCCTCAGGTTTAATCATCAAATGGTGGTCGACACTTCATCCACAAGTGTCAACACTTTCTCGGTCGACACTTCCCCTAAAGTGTCGACACTCCAAACTCTCGAGTTTCAATCCATTTATCCTAGTGGTCGACTCTTCCTTTGAAGTTTGACACTTACAGTTCTCTGTTCCTAGAGCAGGACTTGTAATGTCAACCGACCGTTCACAGTGGTCAACACTTGGGCGATTTCCAACGACGAGAAGCTATGGAAATTGCTCCCTTTCGCTGGTTTTTGCCTCTAAACTGAGACAACACCAACACACATTCTTAATGCACTAATATAGCCAAAAAGATCGGATGAAATCAAACTTCATTGCTCGAATCCATCCTTAACTTAAAATTTAAACTTCAAACACGAAAAGGGAGGAGAAACATTTACCCAATCTCTAAGTCCCTTCACGAAAGACGGTCCCCGAAGTCCCACGAACACAACGAGATCGAACCTCTCTCCTTCTCTTTGGTGGCTCCAAGCAAAAATGATAATAGGGTTTCCCTAACTTTACTTATCAAATTTTTACAAATTTACAATTTAACTTCACAACTTAAAGAATTTGCAAATATTGCAAAAACTTAATATTACACTAAAAATTCATAAAAATACTAGTTTTTACAACGGGTGCTGTCCGCATACAGGGCGTACCGCGCGCCTATTTTTTCGATTATTCCCAATTTTTTTCATTTCTTTCTCATAGTTTTTAACATGGGTTTTCCTCAGTCATTCTCTCAAACGATTTCGCCGACATAGAATCTATCCCTGAGGTTGTATCTCCCGTGAGGAGAAGGAGGACTCGCCGAGGAGGTAAGTTATTTATGCCTTTTGCATTAGCATTGCATAGTTTTCCTAAAAACTATATTTTGGTGGTTGCCACTTATAATATTGTGATGAGGCCTGATCGCCAGCACGTCGAGTTTTATTACGTATATGTACGTAGAGTTTTTGAGCATGTTTATTCATCATGTATGATGATATTTCTGTTGTGGATATTGGGAGAGTAAATCCTTTTGATGTTTGGGTCGTTTGACACCAAAGCATCATGAGGCTACTTTTAGACCCTTCTATTGTGTGAAAGTGGTTTTGCTTGTACATATTGCACTGGGTGATAGGACAGTAATGACTTGGTCCTTGGGGACTTGACAACCCCTTAACCTGATTAGAGTGAGTTTTAGCAGATTGTGTCATTGTTGGCATTTAGTCACCGACTGCTCGGGTGATGGACTGGATCTCTAGATTGCCATCGCATTTTCCTTCTCGCTCATGAGACATTGTTCGTCCATGGATTATCGTCTTTCCTTGACGTTTGCTGCAGTGGTCATTGTATGACATTCCCTTTTCACTATGATGTTTTCTACGAAAAACTGTAAGAGTATTTTGATTTTATAATCACTTATGTATGTTACAGGTTTTATAAATATCTCGCAAAGAGCTTGTGGAGCCGAGTTTTTAAATAAAAGAAAGAAAAGATGTTTTCAAATATTCTTTAACTTAACTAATGCATCATTGTAGAATGTAGATCACGTTATTCTAAAGGAAAGATATAAACTTGATTTTAACCGGAATGCATCAGGTATAAGTTCCTTAATGAGTTAGCCACTCACCTCCAAAGACCCCTCCAAATCCAGTTAAGGAAAGTTAAGGAAAAGACTGGCTAGGGGTTCATCCTGTTGGCTGCAAGAGGAGGTTTTTATACTTCTATTCTTTCAATCTTTATTTATCATTTTCTGTGATAAAAACCTAGATTGTAGAACCTTATTTATATTTGGGTCTGTAACCTAATTTATGATTTGGGTTTTGCTTAGTTCTAGTACATTGTTAGACATGAATTGAGTTTTTAATTTTATTATGTTTATGTTTGAGATTTTCTTAATGTTGGTTTGACTTCCTTTATTCTAAATGGACTTTCGCTGCCACTTTTGTTGCCTTGGACCGGGTGATCAGATTTTTTTTTCGGGAGATCGGGTCTCCTTACCTGACGTTTCTGCCCCGGCCTCTCTTCAGGTCGTGAGAGTAGCTGCTCATACTTTGGCTAATTTGAGGACATGATAAGTGGAATAGCTGGTTTGATTAAGCTTCCAACTGTCGAGAGTGTAGGTGTATTCTTTTATAATGCTAGTCTCTCTACATGTAACATTCTCTTGGGTGACCCACCCAAGAGTAATGAAAAGCCAAAGCCGCTTCTTGGCTGCCCCCACTGCTCTTTTCTTCTTGTTTCGTGCAATAATGACTTACCCACGTTGTTTGCTTTTCCCGATGAATCCACTTTTACTTTCAAGATAACCTAAAACGATGTAATCTTTTGGGCCATTTCCCTCTTTCTAGCATAAAGCATTCATGTCTTGCTTTTTTGGGAAATGTTCATTAAATCAGTGCTTGAGCATGGTGCATATCTGTTTTAACTCAATTGCATGTGTTTACTTCTGAAGGCTGTGACTTTTTCCCCAGGGACAGTCTCATTCTCCACCCCACTTCATCTCTGAACAACCCCATAGCTTTATGTCATTCCTAAACTCGAGTACAACAAGTATATTAAAATCACTTATGGGTGGCAGAAGAAGAGTTTAACTGTGAAAGATAAGATTAATTTTGTTTTCAGTACCAATTCATGGAATCATGGTGATCGATCAAATCAGAGGTCATGTGCATGGTTCTTTCCCCTTGGCTCATTTACTTTGGGAAGTAAAGAATAAGATAAGAGGAGAGGAGAGAGACAGAGATGATATTTCATGTGCTTTTTGAGAGAACCAATGTGGGTTCAGGTTTAGATATTTGTGAAATTCCGAGACTCACTTGCTTTTGGCTTAAAAAACCAATTATTCATCATCTCAATCATAAGAGAGAGAGAGAGAGAGAAGAGGGTGGTCATAAGACGTCAAAAAGAGAGTTGGAAAGAATGATTCTAATCCATCCACACTGCACGACAGTTTTGCCAACTTAGGCAAATTATTCTTTCAACACCTTTCACAGACTCGAATCTAAACTCAGATATAGAGCAACTTATAAATGATATTATTTATAATTTTCCCAGATGGCGAGAGAGAGAGAGAGATGGCACATTGGTTCTTGAGAAAAGTAGAAGGTGGGGAAGTAAAGTTAGCAGTGCCCAAAGTGGTCCATCGACGCTCGAACCAAAGAACCGAAGGCAAGAAGGCAGCCATGCAAGTAGACTAAACAAAGGATGCTCATATCCACTAGCATTAGCAACCCTAAAATATTGTTAAACTAAGCTCACACAATTCTAAAGAATGGGCTGGTTCACGAGGACATTAAGGAATGAGGGAAGCGTGCATCGATCCCCTCCAAGCTCCAGATTCAGCCTAGCAGTACATGGGAAATTGAAGAGGATGTGGACCATTTTCTTCTTCTTTTTGTGTTTTTCAGGTGGTGATTATTATTAGAACCATGGAGTGGGGTTAGCTAAACCAAGTAGACTGGTGTGAAGGAGCTCACGCGGGCATTAAAAACCCCCCTCTTTCCTTCTTCTGTGTTTCACTTTTTGACAACCCTCAGAACTCAACTCTCGTGACTCTTCTTCCCCTCTCTTTATTTTCTCATGTTCTTGGTGCATACAAGAGTTATCCACGTTCAAAAACTAAGCCTAGTTTTTTTATTTTCTCATGTAATTGTGGACCAAGAGTGTTGCTAATCATTCACGGTGGGAGTCAATTTGGCATTATTGGAAGAGAGTAGGGGCAACCTCTGTTCACTTACATTCTCATCTTCTCTCCACTCTTTAGAAGCCCACAAAAGCGGGAAGGCTTCAACTTCACCCATAAAGACGGTCGCTTTGCACTTTGGAGAGACTAAGCTCGGCAGTCCGTGAGAGATGACGACGGGATTAATGGCGCCGGAGCAGAATCTGGAGAAGCAAATGCCGGGGTGCATGGCCGGATTCCTTCACATCTTCCACCGCCATCACCTGCTTACCGGCAAACGCCTTCCCTCTACCAATCTTCTTCCTCCCTCGGTAACTTCTTCCCTTCCTTTTAACATATTTTTTGACCTTCCTCTTCTTTTTCTTCGTTTCTCATCGAGTTTACTGAAACTTTCAGGTGGTCGATTCTGAATCGGACTCCGATAATCCCCTCGCCTCTCAACCCATCGCCTTTTTTTTTTTTTTTTTTTTATTTTTTTTTTTTTATTTTCTCATGTAATTGTGGACCAAGAGTGTTGCTAATCATTCACGGTGGGAGTCAATTTGGCATTATTGGAAGAGAGTAGGGGCAACCTCTGTTCACTTACATTCTCATCTTCTCTCCACTCTTTAGAAGCCCACAAAAGCGGGAAGGCTTCAACTTCACCCATAAAGACAGGTCGCTTTGCACTTTGGAGAGACTAAGCTCGGCAGTCCGTGAGAGATGACGACGGGATTAATGGCGCCGGAGCAGAATCTGGAGAAGCAAATGCCGGGGTGCATGGCCGGATTCCTTCACATCTTCCACCGCCATCACCTGCTTACCGGCAAACGCCTTCCCTCTACCAATCTTCTTCCTCCCTCGGTAACTTCTTCCCTTCCTTTTAACATATTTTTTGACCTTCCTCTTCTTTTTCTTCGTTTCTCATCGAGTTTACTGAAACTTTCAGGTGGTCGATTCTGAATCGGACTCCGATAATCCCCTCGCCTCTCCACCCATCTCATTGGAATCCGGCAAACTCAATCTAACCTCACCCGAACTTTCTCATCCCCGGGGGGAGCTTCGACCTCCACCCTTGAATCCGCTCAAAACTCAGACCCACCCTCCCCATCCCCTTCATGCTTCTTATGAGCTCAAAGAAAGCATCAGGTCTTCCTGGAAGTTCTCCAAAGATGCTCCAAGACTCTCTCTTGATAGCAGAGCTATTGTCGACGCTAAAGGAAGCATATACCCGAGAGAGATCCGGACCAACGCTTCCATTTTGTCTGTTAATAGCAACGGAACAGGCGATGATGGCGATAAGCAGCACCGCTCGCAAAGTGTCATTGCCAGGCTTATGGGATTGGAACCGTTGTCAAACTCGGATTCTGAACCTGTGAAAAAAGCGGAGCTGCGGAGATCCTCGTCGGAGTCCAGAGTTTCAAAAGATTTCTACCAGTATCGCTTTGTTGACGGAAATAATTTCCAGCGAAAGCAATCGAATTTGCAGGGCAACACTTTCAATAATGTTGTTGCAGAAAATGTAGCTAACATGGATCACAGCTCCAAAGGTAGAGAAGCTGATCGACCGGAGTTTGGAGCCAGAAATCTCAAAGTTGAGGCAGCTAAAGCTTCTCACAATATAATGGGGCAGAGAAAGAGCTTCTTTGATTCGGCGGACGTTCTCTACGAACAGAAACAAACAGCATCTATGTTCGGAGAGATAGGAAAGAGGCTCAGGATGAGACCCAGCGACGATTCTTCTAAAGATTTGGATACCCTGAGGCAGATTCTCAAAGCTCTGCAACTCAAAGGTCTTCTTCATTCCGAGAGACCCTCAAATCAAACGAGCCCAAGAAACATGGTCCCCGATCGGCAGTTGTACCAGAGAAAATCTGCTATTGTAGTCATGAAGCCAGTGAAGTCAGGTTCTTCGAGTGTCATATCAAGAGCAGGGGCACGGTGGAGTTCCAACATCGTCGGAGAAACCTTCCCGTCGGTGAACGTAAGACGTGACCGGGCTGCGCAGAACCAACAGGGAGGCAGAAGGTTTTTGGGCGAGAAGAACCTTAGTCGCGGAGAAGGGACGTTGAAAATAGAAATGCAGAGGGCCAGGAATGATCCTGCGGAGGAAAGTCAGAGAAGATTATGTCCTGTTCAATCTAGCAAGACTAGTCCGAGAAGAATTGGGGTAGACCCTCAAATCTCAAATCGAACGGCGAAAAACAAGAAATCAACGCCCCCCATTTGCCGAAGGGAACCAAAGATTTCTTCCGCTCGTCAAGCAATTTCAAAGGATGAGTCATCCATCTCCGTTTCAGAGAGCAGAGACGCCGAGGTAGTTAACCCAAGCTAATGCCTTTTAACTGACCAAATTGATTATCACTCACGAATGTGTTGTCATTTTCAGAGGTGTAGCAACTACAAGGGGGCGGACAATAGGGGAGGAAATAATCTTCTAGACCGGTGCGATAGGCTGCTGAGCAGCGTAGCAGAAATCAATGCCGCCGAGTTGCTACCGAGTCCGATATCGGTGCTGGACTCGTCGTTTTACCAGGACGAGTCATCACCTTCTCCTGTTCTGAAACGCCAAATACATTCCAAAGGTAAGAATAAAAAAAAAAGTTTCTTTCTCGCTACAGCTTCATCTACATTGACTGTTGTTATATTTGTTAGGATTAGACGCCTTAATCCACCTGTAACGAACGATCCAGAAAACCGAAAAAGAAATAACGAGAAAATAATGGACACCGAATTTTACGTGGAAACCCTAGAAAGGGAAAAAAACCACGGGCAGAGGAGAGAATCACTAATAACAATTCGGTACAATGAGTTTTGCGACTCAAGCATCAATATATAGAGAAAACCTAAAACCCTAATATTGATAACGGGCCCGACCCGGCCCAACAAGAATTCGGATCACACCAAATTCTAACAATATTGAGCTAAGTGCCAGGCGCAGTTAAGCTTTCCGGCGACGAGAGATAAATGCACCCCACATCAATGTCCTCTTTCCCAAGTAAATCGGATTTATCCATATCCCTTTTTTCCCTTTGGCTGACTGAATTTTCAACGCGAATCTATAAAGACGGAAAATGGCAGGCTGACGCAGGAACGTCGGAGTCGGAGAGACGTACACTGAGATCTAGTGAAAAAAAAAGTATTTATGAACTGGTCCTACATTCAATCGTCTTGTTGGGAATATGAAATTGATGTTGACTTTTCTTCTGAGTTTCCTGTTTCCCTATCAAATATTTCATCAGAGTGGCATACTCAGAATCTTTTTTGTTTTTCTTTTTGGGGTTGTTCCCTCAGATCATCACGTGGAAGTGGAAGACGATGCATGGAGCGAGGGGGTGTCCTCGGGTGAATTGCAGAAGGATGATTGTGATTTAGCCTACATATCAGACATTCTTCGTGCTTCCAGTTACTTCCCCGACGACTCCAATAATGTCTTCTTGTTACTCGAGAAACAACACTACGGCAATGGCAAAGACATCTCCAAAGTGTCCACACTCGAGCGGAAGCTAACATTCGACGCCATCAACGAAATTCTTGAGCGCAACAGACAGCTCCCACCATGGCGTCCAACCACGGGCCAGCCCTTGGTTAAGCAGATATGGTGTGAGATCCGAAGGGCCGAGGAGAGAGCCAAGACGGGGAGGACCGAGGACCTGGTCGACTTCATTTGCAGCGCGCTTAGAGCGGACCTAGCCACGGATGGTGTGTACGGGTGGGGCGATTCGGCAGTCCTGATGTCCCCAGTTGTATTAGACATGGAAAGACTAATATTCAAGGATTTGATCTCGGAAACAATAGGCCACCATCTTGCTCTTTTTGGCGGCAGTTGTAGAAGCAATCATCCCCAGGTAGTTCCTCGCCGGAAATTGGTATTCTGAATATCCAAGGTCCACAAGGACGTCATTCGTACCAAAATATGGTTTGTTATGAATATTTGGGATCCCAATGCGAAAACAAATAGTGGGAGATGCATGGTTTGTAGATTTAGTGGTGCGATAAATTTTTATGATAACATATAATATGGTGTTATTAAGTATAGAATGTTGGGTAAAGTTTAACAACCCCTGAAACTGACATTCAAGAGAGACGTAGATAAGCAAGAGAGCCAGGCTGTTGCCTGTTGGAGGGCAACATGAAAGAGAACAAGAAAGTAGGGTGGCGCATTTTGGCGGTGGGTGGTGGACCAAGACGGAGACTTGAATGTTGGAGATGGAGTTAAAGCCAAACCTCATAATGAAGTGGAGGTCGGTTCATTAGGACCCTCCTCTGGCTCTGGCTCTGGCTTGGTTCCAGTCTTTGGTTATTTTGGTATTTGTAAGAAGTGGAGAATAGCCACCGGCTGTGGCTTTCACTACCCTTTGTGGTTATGGCCCTCCTCTCCTTAACCAACAGGGTGTTTGGTCGATGGCAGTCAGAGCTCTATGGCTCTATGGCTGGTTTGTGGTTATGTTGGCAGGAAGCGTGGGAGGATGGAAAACAAGTTTTTTCAAGTTTCCTCCTCCTCTCTCATCCTCTCTACCTCTCTTATTTCATCTTCTTCCTTGTATTCTCACGCTGCTTCATTTTCTCCCTCCACTCTTTTTCACCACATTTCTTCTTCTCTTTGCTTCTCTCTCTGGGTCTCCCAAATTCTTGCACCCCAAAGTTACCTCAAGCAATCAATAGCTTCTTTACCTCAAGTGGCGTCAGACGGGGTTTGCTGGCTCGACAAATTAATTACTAGTTAGGTGATTGACGTATCACAGTTCCTCAAGTAATAAGCGGCTGTACAATCTTTATAAATCCCATCTTATTCTCACCCAGCACTCCTGGAAGGCGATGTATTTCATGTGATTCTGTAAATCATGAAATTTTACAGTAAAGTTAAAGTAGATTACCCTAACCAACATATTAATGAACAGTTTCTATAATTGAAGTTCCCTCCTCAGTCCACATTTATTCTCATCAATTCAAGTCATACCTCGAAGACGGATTGGCCACTACCAAAGATAAAATCGATGGCTCCTTCAATGTAGCAATATTTGTAGTGATGGCACCAAAAGAATGCAGATTTGTCGCCATAGATTCTTGCAGCTAGGGCTTGCTATCATAAAGCTCCGGGGATGCTGCAAGGTTGAATGAATTCTGCCATATTTGTACCATTTTACACGATGGTTAGATTCAATTATCAAATATCACCCACCATAATACCGATGCAAGATTATAAATATACAGACCTTGAAGGTAGTGGCTACGGCCCTCACCTAGCAGTATTATGTAAGGCTTGTCTGCCGGAATTTGCACTTTTTCTCTGTACAATCATTCAATTCAAACATACACATTATGAAAAGTTAAAAATTTTATAATAACATATTGGAAGACATATATGGGATACATGAAAGTGCCAGGCATTGATTTGAATTTTTGACCCATTGAGAATTGTTGGAAGGAACAGAATCAATGGCTGCTCGGACTGTTCAAAAATGCCCTCTTCCCCACTTATCCATAAAAGCAAGTTTAGAGTCTCATGCGACTGTAGTACTCAGTAACCAAGCTCAGCCGGTGTCAACACCCTAGATAGGTTAGATGTAATTGTTCATTACGTTGGGCAGATCTTATGTGGGTGCATGCAAAGAACCATACTTGCTTTCCTGGTTGCAATGCTAGTTGGAGACCTCTCTCTCAAATATTAGCAGCAACGAATGGAAAGCCAAGTAATATTAAATTATACTTGTGATTTCCAACTCTACTTTTTATTTCACTGTCCTCTTCATCAAGAAACATGAAAGCCAAGAAAACATACATAATATTCAAAATTAGAAGTAGTTCGTTAAACCTTTCATCATCAGTACAAAGATTTCTATGCAAAGGTAATGCTTCCATCAAAGTAAAATAAGTAAGCATACGTACCCACCTTAAAAAGAGTTTTGAGACAAGAAACAATAACATATCTTTGCCTTCAGGTTCAACAAAGAGTGTCAAGTACCCTGACATAATATTTTTAATCGCATAGAAACCATGTTCTGAGGGCCGAACTTACTCAGCATCAAGCTAAACCTAATTAATATCGCAATTAAAAGTACTTTATTTGATCAGCAGCAACATTGCAATCCAGCTTGGTCTCCTGTGAGCTGGAAACAAAAAAAAATATTCACAATTCGAGCGTCAATAAATGAAAGCAAACCACAACAGTGCAATGGTACAACAAATGAAACTAACATGTATTTATGGCTTATTAGCCCATCAATTAAATAATAACACTAGAAGTAGTAAAAATGAACATCTAAATCCAATAACACATGCGTGTAGAGGAAAATTTCTAACACAATTTTGAAACTTGAGTGACAAACAGAATTATTCCGCGCATACCTTTTCTCCTTCATTCAGCTTTGGCCGACAGAGGAGGATCTCGATTTCATCCGGACCAATTCCAAAGTATACTTTAGCTTGAAAGATAGTAACCGGAAAGTCTACAGGCGTGTCAGCTGGTCTAACACTATAGGTAACATAGAAAATAAAACCTTGAACTCCCATATAATTGGCTTTTATAATCTCTACCACCTCATAATTAGACCCCTGATCACAAAATCAATTAGAATCAATGTGAGTTAAAAAAAATTGATATATCCGGTGAAATTAGTAAAAAGAATTACATTTTTCTTGTTGTAGTCCTCAGTAGATAAAGTGGCAGCCATCGAAAGTTCTTCCGCATAGCGTTCCTTTGGGTCATCGATAGGTTCAATTCTACCAATAGCCATAGTGTTGGGGAAATCAGGAACATCAAAGCCCTGCATGCAAAGTCAATGCGAAAGAGCGGTGTTATAATAAAATCTTAATTTGTTTACAAAAAGAAAACGTGAAATGGTGTGAAGTAGAAAAGCACCTGGCTCGCAGAAACTACACGATAGTATATTTCTATTTCTTCCTTAGTCATTTCACGTTGTCCAGCTTCATTGACATCGTCGTCATCTTCGTCAAGAGAACATTGAGGTACGGTCTCTGTGTCCGTACACTTTCCCGGATTACAAGACAACATCAGAATTACAAAGAAGACCTGGACAATTTGACAATGTAGATAATAGATTTAGAGCAAGAGATCGAATGAAATAAATGAAAAAGAGTCGTGATACCAACTTTCAATTCAGACACCAAAGGAGGAAATTAATCACATTTCACCAACAGATTTAGCTTGCCTTGTAATAAGAGTTGCACTGAGAATTGAAATTGTCCTCAACAACTCAATATTTCAGAATCAAATAGACATAAAGTGAAAGAAAAAGAGTCTCAGCTATTAAGATGAGAAAGAATATAATCATATATAGAAGAAGCAGTAATCTGTAAGAATTACAAAAATATCAAAGTGCTAATACCATATTTGGAGGAAGGATTTTTGGTTGGCTGAGTTCAAATCAAAAAAAAGAAAGGTTTTTTTTTTTTTTTTCAATCTGCCTAATATTATTGAGTAATAAAAAAAAAAACCTTGAAGAACAAAATATTCAATTTTGCGGGCGAATTTTGATTAATAGGCAAAGAAGCGAAGAATTGATTTGATGCTTAGGTCTTAAAAATCAAGGGGTAGAAGAAAGAATAACGGATAAGGTTATTAAAAAAGGTAAGAAGATGAAGAAATAAAATGCAGAAACTGAGAAAAACAGAGAGCATACCTTCGTCGTTCACAGGCTAGAAAGGGAAAGGGGGGTCCAGGAGAGAGGGTCGCGATCAATATTTCGTATATATACAGGGAAGGTGGGAGAGACCTAAGGAATGACCCGCCACATAAAAACGTTGGCGGTTGGCCCTGTCCTCCGAATCCGAATCCGAATCCGTATGCACTGCTTTTTTTACCTGAGTGGATCAATATATACGTGCATAAATTAAAATATATAAATTTCGGTAGAATTTGGATTCTGGTTTAAAAAAAAAATAAAAAGACACAAATACGTACTTTAGTAGGAATGTTTGAGCACTATACTCACCTGAGCTTGAAGATGCTTTTGAATGTGCAAAAACCACCGACAAAAATGCTTAGAGCATTTAAGAACATAGAGTCGGGGTTTGACGAGAGAGATAGGGAAGACATACGGGTTACATGTAAGTGGCAGCATTGATTTTGATAGTGGACGTGGACGTGGACGTGGATGGGGATTACGTAGGACTGATCATGTATGGCTGCATGCAAACAACCATACTTGCTTTCCTGGTGGTGCGAGGGTGGAGAGAGCAGAAAGCTAAAGGAGGAAGACAAACCAAAACTTCTTTTCAGTATTACCAGAATCATAAACCAAAACTTCTGGTAATAAATCATTTTCTTTGTTCTTTCTTTCTCCCTCTCGTTGGCAAGGTCATTATTTACCTCCGTCTTCTCGATCTCTATCTATCTCGCTCGCACATTCTTTTTCTCTCTTGGTAAAGTCCAGTGCTTCTTTCTGTTTTTCCTCCATTTATTTGCTTAGTACACGCTCTATTATTCTGTTATGATCTGATCTTTCCTCCGTTTATGTTTATGAGGTTCTGGGTTTCGTTGTTGTTTGAGTTATTTTCTGTTATTTTTTAGGGAGTTAGTGATTTAATGACATATTTGAATGTTCCACGTCTGGAATCTTTGAGAGATTTAGGAAAGGCGAGAATAATCAAGCGCAGCAGTGTTGTAATGAACTTTGTAGAGGACAAACTTCAGTATTACCAGAATCATAAACCAAAACTTTTTATGTTTACGTTTTTATTCACTTGTAGTTTTGTGGTTTGATACTTGCTTTCCTCGCCGACTGAAACTATCTTGGAAGACTCATCCTCTGATCTTCCTTTTCTTTATCATGACAGACAGTTGCAATGAGCATTCCAGTATCTGCTCCGACACAGGTATTGTTATTTATTTTTTATTTTTGTTTCCTATTTGATCTTTGTCTGAATAATATCTTTTTTTTTTTTTTTTTTTTTTTGTTATTTGACTTATATTTTTAATTGGCTTTTATATTACTCAACATTTTATTTTTTTATTTTTTATTTTTTTAGGATCAATATTTCTTTGATTGGAGGAACGAAGATGTAATCACTCCGGTCAGAAATCAAAAAAAATGCAGTGAGTTATCACTTGTACAATATTTTTTTTTTATCTTAACTCATACACTCGACATTACCTTCTATTTGGAATGATTCGAAATTGCACAAAGTCTATGTTGTATGATATTTTTATTAGGAAATTAAATATCTTTTTTATTATTATTATTTTCCATTCTCATATTGATTTAATGAAACTACTTTATGATTCAATTTAAAAATCCAAAGTCTAAATTTGCCCAAAATTTATTTGTTTTGAAAATAGACAACTACTAAATTCACTGAGTTTTGAAATCACACACTCGTATCATAACATAGACATACTCATATCATAACAAAGAGATCATGTATTTACAACATATTATTATATAAAACTATCACTACAAAATATTTATAAAATAATATATGATTTCATGCTTTTGTTTTTGTTTTTTTTTTTTACAGGTTGTTGTTGGGCCATCACTGCAGCAGGTGCAGTAGAATCTTTAGCTAATATTTTGCATGAAAGAAGAGGAGTCAACAAACTACAGTTGTCACCACAGCAATTAATCGATTGCGTAAATGATAATCCAAGAAAGGAGATCACAGACGAACGAGGGTGTTATCTCTCGCACCATCGCAAGGCCTTTGACTGGATAACAAGAAATGGCATTGCCGAAGAAAGAAATTATCCTTTCAAAGCAAAGAGAGGTGTATGTCAACGACACGTCAAGGTAAGTAAAATAAACTAGTTTTGTTTTTCTAATATTATTTTAATTTACGTAATTATTTTTTTAATTACAGGTGATATTGAAAATAAAAGATTATAAGAAAATAAACATGAATGAGCTAGACTACTACCTTCGCCGCCAACCAGTTGCTGTAGGAGTACGTATAACAAAAGAATTTAAAGATTTGAAAAAATCGGTATGAATCAATAATTGTAGAATCCACATTTTGCTATATTTTATTTAATAGCAATGCATGATATCAAAATTTGAAAATGCAGGAAATCTACAAGGGACCTACAGACACGAAAAATTTACTAGAGAAAGGACGACATGCAGTTTTAGCCGTTGGGTTCGGGGTCAACGAAAAAGGCGAAAAATTCTGGATAATCAAAAATTCGTGGGGAACGACTTGGGGCGACAACGGATATGGAAGAATAAGTCAACGATTAGTTAGAGTTAATACTAAGAAAGGAGAACAAGAGGTAAATTTATTAGAATCACCGGCAATTCCTCTAGGTATCGAGTTTACTTCATAAATATGTTTTTTATGACTAATACTATGACTCTTCTAGTCTAGATTAAGGCATTCTACGTGTTTGTTTTTTCTTTCTCAAATGTATATGTTAATACTCATTATGGTTGGTGTGATTAGTATTTATTATATTTTCATTCTTTTGTAATTCGTTTGAATATGCGGTTGGTTGTGGGGAATATGTAAATGCTTTGTGGGTTATCTTGGCAAGAAGCCACCTTGATGGCGTAAAGTCCATGAACATAAACTTATGATTTTTTTTAAAGAGGTAGTCATTCTCTCCTGGTCATCTTGTAAAAATACACAGAAGAGGTAGTCAAAATTAATGCTTCCATCAAAGTAAAATAAATCAACATACTTACTACCCTTAAAAAAGAGTTTTGAAACAAGATAACAATAACATATCTTTATTTTCAAGTTCAACAAAAAGTGTCAAGTACTCTAACATAATATTTTTAATCGCATAAACTTACTCAGCATCAAGCTAAACCAAATTAAAAATGCAATTAAAGGTACTTAAGTTGATCAACAACAACATTGCATTCCAACTTGGTCTCCATCGAGCTGCAAACAACAACAAAATGAACAATCCAAGCATGAATAAATGAAAGTAAACCACAACAGTGCAATAATGCAACAAATAAAACTAACATGTATTTATGGCTTATTAGCCCACCAATTAAATAATATCGCTAGAAGTAGTAAAAATGAACGTCTAAACCCAATAACACATGCGTGTAGAGGAAAATTCCCAACACAATTTTGAAACTTGAGTAACAAATCGAATTATTCCATGCATACCTTTTCCCCTTCACTGGGTTTTGGCCGACAAAGGAGGATCTCGATTTCATCCGGACCAATTCCAAAGTATACTTCTGCTTGAAATATAGCAATCGAAAAGTCTGCAGGTCTGTCAGCTCGTTTTACACTATAGGTAACATAAAAAATAAAACCTTGAACTCCCAGCGAATTAGCTTTTATAATCTCTACCACTTCATAATTAGACCCCTGATCAAAAAATCAATTAGAGTCAATGTGAGTTAAAGAAATTGATATATCTTGTGACATTAGTAAAAAAAAATTACATTTTTTTTGTTGTAGTCCTCAATAGATAACGTCGCAGCCTTCAAAAGTTCTTCGGCAAATTCATTTAGATCATTAATAGGTTCAATTCTACCAATAGCCATAGTATTGGGGAAAATAGGAACCTCAAAGCCCTGCTTGCAAAGTCAAGGCGAAAGAGCAGTGTTATAATAAAATCTTAGTTTGTTTACAAAAAGAAAACGTGAAATGGTGTGAGGGAGAAGAGCACCTGGCTTGCAGAAACTACACGATAGTATATTTCTGTTTCTTCCTTGGTCATTTCACGTTGTCCAGCTTCATTGACATCGTCGTCGTCTTCATCAAGAGAACATTGAGGTACGGTCTCTGTGTCCGTACACTTTTTCGGATTACAAGACATCGGAATTACAATGAAGACCTGGAAAATTTGATCAGGTAGATAATAGATTTAGAGCAAGAGATCCAATGAGATAAATGAAAAACAGTCATGACACCAACTTTCAATTCAGACACCAAGGAGGAAATTAATCACATTGCACCAACGGATTTAGCTTGCAATTCTAACAAGAGTTGCACTAAGAATTGCAATTGTCCTCAACCACTCAATATTTAAAAATCAAATAGACATAAAGTAAAAAAAAAAAAAAAAAAGTGTCAGCTATTCAGATTAGAAAGAATCTAATCAAACATCGAAGAAGCATAAGAATTACAAAAAGATCAAAGTGCTAATACCATATTTGGAGAAAAAATTTTTGGTTGGCTGAGTTCAAATCAAAGAAAAGAAAGGGTTTTTTTTTTAATCTGCATAATATTATATTGAGTAATAAAAAAAAACAAACTTGAAGAACAAAATATTTATGGAGTGGACTTCCTAATTATTCATAACTGAATCGAACCATCTGTTCGGTTCTTGCAATCTCATATATTCTTCAATTTTCCAGGAGAATTTTCCAGGAGAATTCTGATTAATCGGCAACGAAGCGAAGAATTGATTAGTAGGTCTCAAAATCAAGGGGTAGAAAATAGATTTCATAAAGTCGTTTCTTTTTCCCAAAGTTTCAGAAATAGATGCAAAAATTGATAAGCTTAGCGATTTGCGGATTAAAAAGGAAACAAAATACATAAACCGAAACAGCAGAGATACCTTCGTCCTTCACGGGCTAAGATAGGAAAAGGGGGTGGAACTTGGAAGAGGGAGACGGGAGTGTTTGGAATATCAATAGGTAGTGTGTATATGTAGGGAGGGACGGAGGGTGGGAGAGACAGACCAATGGGTGGCCCATAAAAACGTTGGGCTCTCTCTGCTTTTTCTCCTCCTTTCTCGTTTGACCATCACAAAGCCCTGCTCCAAAAATCACGGCGTTATTCAATTTCATGAAGTTTCGAGCAAACCCATCTCGTAACATTGACAATATCGTGAAAAACACCTCTATATCTAACGCAGACATAAAAAAAAAAAAAAAAAAAAATTGCGGAAAAATCTGAGCTTGAAGATGCTTTTGAACGTGCGAAAACCACTGGCAAAAACGCTCAGAGCATTTAAGAACACGGAGTCGGCGTCTGACGAGAGAGAGCCCGGGTTGGCTTTATTAAAAATGGGTTTAAAACTTGACCGAGAAGGGGAGAACCCTGAAAAAATCCTCAATTTTGCTAATAGAGCTCCAGTATCTTTGGATGGAGATGATAATCAACCATGTTTTGTTTGGCGGAAACCCTGGCCATGGGGGGTTGGAGGGGAAGAGTAAGAGGAGACCTTGGTGGAGTCGTGGGGCGATTCGGCAGTCCTGATGTCCCTAGTTGTATTAGACATGGAAAGACTAATATTCAAGGATTTGATCTCGGAAACAATAGGCCACCATCTTGCTCTTTTTGGCGGCAGTTGTAGAAGCAATCATCCCCAGGTAGTTCCTCGCCGGAAATTGGTATTCTGAATATCACCCACCATAATACCGATGCAAGATTATATATATACAGACCTTGAAGGTAGTGGCTACGGCCCTCACCTAGCAGTATTATGTAAGGCTTGTCTGCCGGAATCTGCACTTTTTCTCTGTACAATCATTCAATTCAAACATACACATTATGAAAAGTTAAAATTTTTATAATAACATTTTGGAAGACATACATGGGTTACATGTAAGTGCCAGCATTGATTTGAATTTTTGACCCATTGAGAATTGTTGGAAGGAACAGAATCAATGGCTGCTCGGACTCTTCAAAAATGCCCCCTTCCCCACTTATCCATAAAAGCAAGTTTAGAGTCTCATGCGACTGTAGTACTCAGTAACCAAGCTCAGCCGGTGTCAACACCCTAGATAGGTTAGATGTAATTGTTCATTACGTTGGGCAGATCTTATGTGGGTGCATGCAAAGAACCATACTTGCTTTCCTGGTTGCAATGCTAGTTGTAGACCTCTCTCTCAAATATTAGCAGCAACAAATGGAAAGCCAAGTAATATTAAATTATACTTGTGATTTCCAACTCTACCTTTTATTTCACTGTCCTCTTCATCGAGAAACATGAAATCCTATGATGTTTTTTTACACATGAAAGCCAAGAAAACATACATAATATTCAAAATTAGTAGTCATCATCAGTACAAAGATTTCTATGCAAAAGTAATCCTTCCATCAAAGTAAAATAAGTCAGCATACTTACCCACCTTAAAAAGAGTTTTGAGACAAGAAACAATAACATATCTTTGTTTTCAGGTTCAACAAGGAGCGTCAACTACTCTAACATAATATTTTTAATCACATAAAAACCATGTTCTGATAGCCTGACTCAGCATCAAGCTAAACTTAATTAATATCACAATTAAAAGTACTCTAGATCAGCAGCAACATTGCATTCCAACTTGGTCTCCGGCGAGCTGCAAACAAACAAAATAAACAAATAAATGCACAATCCAAGCGTCAATAAATGAAAGCAAACCACAACAGTGCAATGCTGCAACAAATCAAACTAACATATATTTATGGCTTATTAGCGCACTAATTATATAAATAACACTAGAAGTAGTAAAAATGAACTTCTAGACCCAATATAACATGTAGAGGAAAATTCCCAACACAATTTTGAAACTTGAGTGACAAACAGAATTATTCCACGCATACCTTTTCTCCTTCATTGGGCTTTAATCGACAGAGGAGGATCTCGATTTCATCCGGACCAATTCCAAAGTATACTTTAGCTTGAAAGATAGTAACCGGAAAGTCTGCAGGCGTGTCGGCTGGTCTAACACTATAGGTAACATAAAAAATAAAACCTTGAACTCCCATATAATTGGCTTTTATAATCTCTACCACCTCATAATTAGACCCCTGATTACAAAATCAATTAGAATTAATGTAAGTTAAAAAAAATTGATATATCATGTGAAATTAGTAAAAAGAATTACATTTTTCTTGTTGTAGTTTTCAATAGATAAAGTCGCAGCCATCAAAAGTTTTTTGGCATAGCGTTCCTTTGGGTCATCGATAGGTTCAATTCTACCAATAGCCATAGTATTAGGGAAATCAGGAACATCAAAGCCCTGCATGCAAAGTCAAGGCAAAAGAGCAGTGTTATAATAAAATCTTAGTTTGTTTACAAAAAGAAAACGTGAAAGGAGAAGAGCACCTGGCTCGCGGAAACTACACGATAGTATATTTCTATTTCTTCCTTAGTCATTTCACGTTGTCCAGCTTCATTGACATCGTCGTCATCTTCGTCAAGAGAACATTGAGGTACGGTCTCTGTGTCAGTACACTTTTCCGGATTACAAGACATCATCAGAATTACAATGAAGACCTGGACAATTTGACCAGGTAGATAATAGATTTAGAGCAAGAGATGGAATGAAATAAATGAAAAACAGTCGTGACACCAACTTTCAATTCAGACACCAGAGGAGGAAATTAATCACATTTCACCAACAGATTTAGCTTGCCTTCTAATAAGAGTTGAATTGAAATTGTCCTCAACCACTCAATATTTCAAAATCAAATAGACATAAAGTAAAAAAAAAGAGTCACAGCTATTCAGATGAGAAAGAATATAATCAAACATCGAAGAAGCAGTAATATGTTAGAATTACAAAAATATCAAAGTGCTAATACCATATTTGGAGGAAGGATTTTTGGTTGGCTGAGTTCAAATCAAAGAAAAGAAAGGTTTTTTTAATAAGAGGAATTCCTAATTATTCATAACTGAATCGAATCTTCTGTGCGGGTCTTGCAATCTCATACATTCTTCAATTTTCCGGGCGAATTCTGATTAATCGTCAAAGAAGCCAGGAATTGATTCGAGTTCTCAAAATCAAGGGGTAGAAGAAACAATAACGAATAGATTTCGTATTTTTCCCAAATTTTCTAAAAAATTGATGCAGAAATCCATAAGGTTATCAAAAAATGTAAGAGGATGAAGAAATAAAATGCAGAAACAGATAGAAACAGAGAGCATACCTTCGTCCTTCACAGGCTAACAAGGAAAAGGCGATCCAGGAGAGGGATATATTTCGTATGTCGAGGGAAGGTGGGAGAGATTGAGGAATGGGCCGCACATAAAAACGTTGGGCCTGTCCTCCGAATGCACTACTTTTGACTTCGAGTGGATCAATATATAAAACAACTCAAACTAATTATTTGCCATGGCGTCAATGGCCTCTCTCTGCTTTTTCTCCTCTTTCGGTTTTTGGATGGGCTTATTACTTGGCTCTCAGTTTCAGCACAAGGGCACGTAGTTCTTATCACGTCTTTTACAGCGCTAACACCATCTCCACCGGAGTTCTTGCTCATCTGAACATCCTCCCTACTACATTCTGCGGGATTCACCGCCGGCACCGAAACCCAGTCTTTTGAATCTTCCGATGTACTGACATTTTCAGATCGTAAAATCAAAAAATAGCTTAAAAAACAAGAAACCATCAAGAACTAAAATGTTGGAAATCACAAGGGGAAACATAAGGACTAGGATACGATTTCATAAATACTGCCACCTTCGGACGCTTTGGCGAAGAAGACTTATCCTCTGAGTCTGAGGAAGAGGAAGAACGTTTACTGGTGTTATTCGAAAGAGAATCAATATACTTCTCGTTGAATCCATCATCCACTTTCTCTCTGTTTCCCACTTCTAGTTCGTCGTCTTTTTCCCGGTTTTTCTTCCCTGCCTGTGTAGAACGAAAAGTAAACACTCAGGTAAGGTAAGTTTGCAAATCGCCTGTAATTTTTTAACGTAGATTTAACATAATGAGTCAATTTGTTAACCAAGCAATAATTTGATGTTCAAATTTACTGTCCGTATGTTTGATCTTCCTTTTCTTTATCATGACAGACGGTTGCAATGAGCATTCCAGTATCTGCTGTAGGATCGAGATTGTCTAAAAGGGGGGTGAATTAGACCTTTTTAAAATTTTCTTAATTACTAAACACAAGCAATCAATCAGCAACAATAAACGAGAGAGAGAGATAAAAAAATCAACACCAGATTTTTACATGGTTTGGCCAAACCTTACCTACATCCACGCTTCAAGGTTCACCCCTTGAAGATCCTTAACCTTCTCCTCAGTGAGAAAAAATAGATCGGAATTCCGGGCTCCGATCAACTGCCTTTACAATTCAGGATTGAACTTCACGGGCGTCAATCCACTGCCTTATACACAATGTTGAATTCGTAAATGGTAAGCTCAGACTACACTCTCACAAGGATTGAATATCAAGTTAAAATCGAGAGGTGTAGAAAAATAATACAGAGTATGATAAGATTTCGCAGGTTATGGCTCAGGAATTCAATTCGCAAAAAAGTTGTATCTTCGTGCTCTAACCTCGGCTTAAATACTCTGCCTTATTTTCAGCTTAGAATTGAATGCTTCTTTCTTCAAATGGAAAATGTTACCGTTGGGAAGCATCCGTACTAGTTCAGGTAGCCGTTGCCGTCTGTAGTTGCAAGTCGTCGTCGACATTAAAGTTCTGGAGTTAATGCTGAAAACGACGTCACTGTAGCTTCGCGGCTATTTTGAATTATGGCGGAAGATCATCGGTGGAAGCAGCTTTAATTCAATCGCCACGTCATCGGTATGTGTTGCTCTAAAAGTCCATTGGTATATGCAACTTAAAAGTTATCGGCAGATGTATCTTCAACGCCATTGGCAGGTGACGCTTGAAAAACCATCGGCAGGTGTAAGCTTAACAGCGCCATCGGCAGATGCATCTCAAAAGTTATCGGCAGATGAAGGCTTTGAATTCCATCGGTAGATGCACCTTGAAAAATCGTCGGCAGATGCATCTTGAACTTCATCGGCTTGAAGACTCCATCGGCAGATGCAAGTTGATGTGTCATCCGCAGATGCAGGCTTTGGAGACCATCGGCAGATGCAAGCTTTGAAGACCATCGGCAGATGCAACTTTAAAATCCATCGGCAGATGCAGGCTTTGGAAGCTATCGGTAGAAGCATTCTTGATAGCGCCATCGGCATTTGCAGCTTTAACGAGCTGAACCGAATGCCATCGGTATGAGTATCTTGACAAAGCCATCAGCAGAAGCACCATTAAACTCCATCGGTATATGTCGTCTAGCGATCGGTTGAAGTAGGCTTTAAACGACTTCTTCTTTTGTCGTTTTATCGATCGGTAGATGAAGGCCATCGGCAGAAGCCTTCTTTGCTTTGTCGTTTAGCGATCGGTATATGTCTATTTTTAACAACTCATCGGCAAATGAGTTTTCAGTCCTGTACACTTAATAACAATTGTTAAACAACTAAAATACTCTTTCCAAAGGCATTTCCAACAGATTAAATTACTAATGCATATTCGATATTCTTATTCACTTAACATAATCAAATTACAATATTAACCATTCAAACACATCATCAAAAACATATTTAGACTTAAACATCATTTAAGTCAACATCTGCTCCGACAGAGGTATTGTTATTTTTTTTGTTTCCTAATTGATCTTTGTATGAATAATGTTTTTTTTTTTTACTTGTATTTTTAATTGGCTTTTATATTACTCAACATTTTATTTTTTATTTTTTTTAGGATCAATATTTCTGTGATTGGAGGAATGAAGATGTAATCACTCCCATTAGACATCAAGAAAGATGCAGTGAGTTATCACTTGTACAATACTTTTTTTATCTCAGCTCATATTCGACATTACCTTCTATTTGGAATGATTAGAAATTGCACAAAGTCTATGTTGTATGATATTTTTATTAAGAAATAAAATATCTTTTATTTTATTTTATTATTTTCCATTTTTGTATTGATTCAATGAAACTACTTTATGTTTCAATTTAAAAATTCAAGTTTAAATTTGCCCAAAATTTAGATTCACTAAGTTTTAAAAATAGGCAACTACTACATTCACTAAGTTTTGAAATCAAACACACTCGAATCATAACAAAGAGATCATGTATTTACAACATATTATTATATAAGACTATCACTACAAAATATTTATAAAATAATATTTGATTTCATGTTTTTTTTTTTTACAAATTGTTGTTGGGCCATCACTGCAGCAGGTGCGGTAGAATCTTTGGCTAATATTTCGTATGAAAGAAGAGGAGTCAACAAACTACAGTTGTCGCCACAACAATTAATCGATTGCGTCAACGAAAATCCAATAAAGGAGATCACAGATGAACATGGGTGTTATCTCTCGCACTATCGCAAGGCCTTCGATTGGATAACAAGAAATGGTATTGCCAAAGATATAAATTATCCTTTCCAAGCAAAGAAAGGTGTATGTCAACGCGACATCAAGGTAAGTAAAACAAACTAGTCTTGTTTTTCTAATATTTGTTTAATTTGCGTAATTAATGTTTTTAATTATAGGTGATATTGAAGATCAAAGATTACAAAAAAATAACCATGAATGAGCTAGATGACTTCCTCCGCCGTCAACCAGTTGCTGTAGTAGTTCGTATCACTAAAGAATTTGAAGATTTGAAAACATCGGTAAGCATAGTTACTTATAGCATCCACGTTTTACTATACATATATTTTTAATAATAATACATATAATCAAATTTTGGAAATGCAAGAAATCTATACGGGACCTGCAAACACAAAAATGCTACTAAAAGAAGCACGATATGCAGTTCTAGCAGTTGGATTCGGGGTCAACCAAAAAGGTGAAAGATTCTGGATCATTAAAAATTCATGGGGAACGACTTGGGGCGACGACGGATATGGAAGAGTAAGTCAACAATTAGTTAGAGTGGATACCATGAAAAGAGAGAAAGAAGTAAATTTATTAGAATCACCTGTAATTCCTCTAGGTATCGAGTTTATATGACTAATATTGTGGTTCTCTTAGTCTTGACGAAAACATTCTACGACTTTGTTTTTCTTCTCAGATGTATTTGTTAATAGTCATTCTGGTTGTTTGTTTTTTCTTCTCAGTTGTATTTGTTAATAGTCATTCTGGTTGGTAGGATTTTTGAATATGTGATTGATTGTGGGGAAGAAGCCACCTTGATGGCGTAAAGCCTATAAACAGAAGCCTATGTTGTTTTTTTAAAGATTTGTGAAACGTTATGCATTTTCTAAGAATTGGACCAGACGCTCTTTTATGAGTAACATTAGTTAATTGGAACAACTCCTTTACCTGCATACGTAAATTTCTCTTTCAATTCATGAAGCCACTAGCCCTCTCTCTCTCTCTCCTTCCCTCCCTTCACTGCCTCTTCTTCACCACATCTCTTCTCGTTTCCCAACATTCTCACCCTGCTTCATCCTCTCTTATTTCATCTTCTAATGCTTTTCATTCTCTCCGGGTCATGTAAAAAATACATATAAGAGGTAGTGATTTAAACCTTTCTATCACTGGTACAAACATTTCTATGCAAAATTAATGCTTCCATCAAAGTAAAATAAATCAACGTACTTACTACCCTTAAAAAAGAGTTTTGAAACAAGATAACAATAACATATCTTTGTTTTCAAGTTCAACAGAGAGTGTCAAGTACTCTAACATAATATTTTTAATCGCATAAACTTACTCAGCATCAAGCTAAACCAAATTAAAATTGCAATTAAAGGTACTTAAGTTGATCAACAGCAACATTGCATTCCAACTTGGTCTCCATCGAGCTGCAAACAACAACAAAATGAACAATCCAAGCATGAATAAATGAAAGTAAACCACAACAGTGCAATAATGCAACAAATAAAACTAACATGTATTTATGGCTTATTAGCCCACCAATTAAATAATATCGCTAGAAGTAGTAAAAATGAACGTCTAAACCCAATAACACATGCGTGTAGAGGAAAATTCCCAACACAATTTTGAAACTTGAGTAACAAATCGAATTATTCCATGCATACCTTTTCCCCTTCACTGGGTTTTGGCCGACAAAGGAGGATCTCGATTTCATCCGGACCAATTCCAAAGTATACTTCTGCTTGAAATATAGTAATCGGAAAGTCTGCAGGTCTGTCAGCTCGTTTTACACTATAGGTAACATAAAAAATAAAACCTTGAACTCCCAACAAATTAGCTTTTATAATCTCTACAACCTCATAATTAAACCCCTGATCAAAAAATCAATTAGAGTCAATGTGAGTTAAAGAAATTGATATATCCTATGACATTAGTAAAAAAAAATTACATTTTTTTTGTTGTAGTCTTCAATAGATAACGTCGCAGCCTTCAAAAGTTCTTCGGCAAATTCATTTAGATCATTAATAGGTTCAATTCTACCAAAAGCCATAGTATTAGGAAAAATAGGAACATCAAAGCCCTGCATGCAAAGTCAACGCAAAAGAGAGGTGTTACAATAAAATGTTAGTATGTTGACAAAAAGAAAATGTGAAATGCTGTGAATGAGAAGAGCACCTGGCTTGCAGAAACTACACGATAGTATATTTCTGTTTCTTCCTTATTCATTTCACGTTGTCCAGCTTCGTTGACGTCGTCGTCGTCTTCGTCAAGAGAACATTGAGGCACGGTCTCTGTGTCCGTACACTTTTCCGGATTACAAGACATCGGAATTACAATGAAGACCTGGAAAATTTGATCAGGTAGATAATAGATTTAGAGCAAGAGATCCAATGAGATAAATGAAAAACAGTCATGACACCAACTTTCAATTCAGACACCAAGGAGGAAATTAATCACATTGCACCAACGGATTTAGCTTGCAATTCTAACAAGAGTTGCACTAAGAATTGCAATCGTCCTCAACCACTCAATATTTAAAAATCAAATAGACATAAAGTAAAAAAAAAAAAAAAAAAAAGTGTCAGCTATTCAGATTAAAAAGAATCTAATCAAACATCGAAGAAGCATAAGAATTACAAAAATATCAAAGTGCTAATACCATATTTGGAGAAAAGATTTTTGGTTGGCTGAGTTCAAATCAAAGAAAAGAAAGGGTTTTTTTTTAATCTGCCTAATATTATATTGAGTAATAAAAAAAAACAAACTTGAAGAACAAAATATTTATGGAGTGGACTTCATAATTATTCATAACTGAATCGAACCATCTGTTCGGTTCTTGCAATCTCATATATTCTTCAATTTTCCAGGAGAATTCTGATTAATCGGCAACGAAGCTAAGACTTGATTAGTAGGTCTCAAAATCAAGGGGTAGAAAATAGATTTCATAAAGTCGTTCTTTTTCCCAAAGTTTCAGAAATAGATGCAAAAATTGATAAGCTTAGCGATTTGCGGATTAAAAAGGAAACAAAATACATAAACCGAAAGAGCAGAGATACCTTCGTCCTTCACGGGCTAAGATAGGAAAAGGGGGTGGAACTTGGAAGAGGGAGACGGGAGTGTTTGGAATATCAATAGGTAGTGTGTATATGTAGGGAGGGTGGGAGAGACAGACCAATGGGTGGCCCATAAAAACGTTGGGCCCTCTCTGCTTTTTCTCCTCCTTTCTCGTTTGACCATCACAAAGCCCTGCTCCTAAAATCACGGCGTTATTCAAATTCATCAAGTTTCGAGCAAACCCATCTCGTAACATTGACAATCATCGTGAAAAACACCTCTATATCTAACGCAGACATAAAAAAAAAAAAAAATTGCGGAAAAATCTGAGCTTGAAGATGCTTTTGAATGTGCGAAAACCACTGGCAAAAACGCTCAGAGCACTTAAGAACACGGAGTCGGCGTCTGACTAGAGAGCCCGGGTTGGCTTTATTAAAAATGGGTTTAAAACTTGACCGAGAAGGGGAGAACCCTGAAAAAATCCTCAATTTTGCTAATAGAGCTCCAGTATCTTTGGATGGAGATGATAATCAACCATGTTTTGTTTGGCGGAAACCCTGGCCATGGGGGGTTGGAGGGGAAGAGTAAGAGGAGACCTTGGTGGAGTGGTGGGGCGATTCGGCAGTCCTGATGTCCCCAGTTGTATTAGACATGGAAAGACTAATATTCAAGGATTTGATCTCGGAAACAATAGGCCACCATCTTGCTCTTTTTGGCGGCAGTTGTAGAAGCAATCATCCCCAGGTAGTTCCTCGCCGGAAATTGGTATTCTGAATATCCAATGTCCACAAGGACGTCGTCCGTACCAAAATATGGTTTGTTATGAAAATTTGGGATACCAAACAAATAGTGGGAGATGCATGGTTTGTAGATTTAGTGGTGCGATAAATGTTTATAATAACATATAATATGGTGTTATTAAGTATAGAATGTTGGGTAAGTTTAACAAGCCCTGAAACTGACATTCAAGAGAGACGTAGAAAAGCAAGAGAGCCAGGCTGTTGGCAAGGCAACATGAAAGAGAAAAAGAAAGTAGGGTGGCCCATTTTGGTGGTTGTTGGCGGACCAAGACGGAGACTTGAATGTTGGAGATGGTGTTAAAGCCAAACCTCACAATGAAGTGGAGGTGGGTTCATTAGGACCCTCCTCTGCCTCTGGCTCTGGCTTGGTTCCAATCTTTGGTTATTTTGGTATTTGTAAGAAGTGGAGAATAGCCACCGGCTGTGGCTTTCACTACCCTTTGTGGTTATGGCCCTCCTCTCCCTAACCAACAGGGTGTTTGGTCGATGGCAGTCAGAGCTCTATGGCTGGTTTGTCGTTATGTTGGCAGGAAGCGTTGGAGGATGGAAAACAAGTTTTTTCAAGTTTCCTCCTCCTCTCATCCTCTCTACCTCTCTTATTTCATCTTCTTCCTCCCTTATATTCTCACACAGCTTCATTTTCTCTCTACACTCTTTTTCACCACATTTCTTCTTCTTTTTGTTTCTCTCTCTGGGTCTCCCAAATTCATGCACCCCAAAGTTACCTCAAGCAATCAATAGCTTCTTCACCTCAAGTGGCGTCAGACGGGGTTTGCTGGCTCGACAAATTAATTACTAGTTAGGTGATTGACGTATCACAGTTCCTCAAGTAATAAGCGGCTCTACAATCTTTATAAATCCCATCTTATTCACACCCAGCACTCCTGGAAGGCGATGTATTTCATGTGATTCTGTAAATCATGAAATTTTACAGTAAAGTTCAATTAGATTACCTTAACCAACATATTAATGAACAGTTTCTATAATTGAAGTTCCCTCCTCAGTCCACATTTATTCTCATCAATTCAAGTCATACCTCGAAGACGGATTGGCCACTACCAAAGATAAAATCGATGGCTCCTTCAATGTAACAATATTTGTAGTAATGGCACCAAAAGAATGCGGATTTATCGCCATAGATTCTTGCAGCTAGGGCTTGCTATCATAAAGCTCCGGGGCTGCTGCAAGGTTGAATGAATTCTGCCATATTTGTACCATTTCACAAGATGGTTAGATTCAATTATCACCCACCATAATACCGATGCAAGATTATACATATACAGACCTTGAAGGTAGTGGCTACGGCCCTCATACCTAGCAGTATTCTGTAAGGCTTGTCTGCCGGAATCTGCACTTTTTCTCTGTACAATCATTCAATTCAAACATACACATTATGAAAAGTTAAAATTTTTATAATAACATATTGGAAGACATACATGGGTTACATGTAAGTGCCAGCATTGATTTGAATTTTTGACCCATTGAGAATTGTTGGAAGGAACAGAATCAATGGCTGCTCGGACTCTTCAAAAATGCCCCCTTCCCCACTTACCCATAAAAGCAAGTTTAGAGTCTCATGCGACTGTAGTACTCAGTAACCAAGCTCAGCTGGCGTCAACGCCTTAGATAGGTAGATGTAATGTTCATTACGTTGGGCAGATCTTATGTGGGTGCATGCAAAGAACCATACTTGCTTTCCTGGTTGCAATGCTAGTTGTAGACCTCTCTCTCAAATATTAGCAGCAACGAATGGAAAGCCAAGTAATATTAAATTGTACTTGTGATTTCCAACACTAATTTTTATTTCACTGTCCTCTTCATCAAGAAACATGAAATCCTATGATGTTTTTTTTAAACATGAAAGCCAAGAAAACATACATAATATTCAAAATTAGAAGTAGTTCGTTAAACCTTTCATCATCAGTACAAAGATTTCTATGCAAAAGTAATGCTTCCGTCAAAGTAAAATAAATCAGCATACTTACCCACCTTCAAAAGAGTTTTGAGACAAGAAACAATAAAATATCTTTGTTTTCAGGTTCAACAAGGAGCGTCAACTACTCTAACATAATATTTTTAATCGCATAAAAACCATGTTCTGAGACCCAAACTTACTCAGCATCAAGCTAAACCTAATTAATATCACAATTAAAAGTACTCTAGTTCAGCAGCAACATTGCATTCCAGCTTGGTCTCCCGTGAGCTGCAAACAAACAAAATAAACAAATAAATGCACAATCTAAGCGTCAATAAATGAAAGCAAACCACAACAGTGCAATGCTGCAACAAATCAAACTAACATATATTTATGGCTTATTAGCCCACTAATTAAATAAATAACACTAGAAGTAGTAAAAATGAACTTCTAGACCCAATATATCATGCATGTAGAGGAAAATTCCCAACACAATTTTGAAACAAACAAACAGAATTATTCCACACATACTTTTTCTCCTTCATTGGGCTTTGGCCGACAGAGGAGGATCTCGATTTCATCCGGACCAATTCCAAAGTATACTTCTGCTTGAAATATAGCAATCGGAAAGTCTGCAAGTCTGTCAGCTCGTTTTACACTATAGGTAACATAAAAAATAAAACCTTGAACTCCCATATAATTGGCTTTTATAATCTCTACCACCTCATAATTAGACCCCTGATTACAAAATCAATTAGAATCAATATGAATTAAAAAAAATTGATATATCATGTGAAATTAGTAAAAAGAATTACATTTTTCTTGTTGTAGTCCTCAATAGATAAAGTCGCAGCCATCAAAAGTTTTTTGGCATAGCGTTCCTTTGGATCATCGATAGGTTCAATTCTACCAATAGCCATAGGATTGGGGAAATCAGGAACATCAAAGCCCTGCATGCAAAGTCAATGCAAAAGAGCGGTGTTATAATAAAATCTTAGTTTGTTTACAAAAAGAAAACGTGAAATGGTGTGAAGGAGAAGAGCACCTGGCTCTCAGAGACTACACGATAGTATATTTCTATTTCTTCCTTAGTCATTTCACGTTGTCCAGCTTCATTGACATCGTCGTCATCTTCGTCAAGAGAACATTAAGGTACGGTCTCTGTGTCCGTACACTTTTCCGGATTACAAGACAACATCAAAATTACAAAGAAGACCTGGACAATTTGACCATGTAGATAATAGATTTAGAGCAAGAGATCGAATGAAATAAATGAAAAAGAGTCGTGATACCAACTTTCAATTCAGACACCAAAGGAGGAAATTAATCACATTTCACCAACAGATTGAACATGCCTTGTAATAAGAGTTGCACTGAGAATTGAAATTGTCCTCAACAACTCAATATTTCAAAATCAAATAGACATAAAGTGAAAGAAAAAGAGTCTCAGCTATTAAGATGAGAAAGAATATAATCAAATATCGAAGAAGCAGTAATCTGTAAGAATTATAAAAATATCAAAGTGCTAATACCATATTTGGAGGAAGGATTTTTGGTTGGCTGAGTTCAAATCAAAAGAAAAGAAAGGGTTTTTTTTTTTTTTTTTTTTAATCTGCCTAATATTATTGAGTAATAAAAAAAAAAAAAAAAAACCTTGAAGAACAAAATATTCAATTTTGCGGGCGAATTCTGATTAATGGGCAAAGAAGCGAAGAATTGATTTGATTCGTAGGTCTTAAAAATCAAGGGGTAGAAAGAATAACGGATAAGGTTATCAAAAAAGGTAAGAAGATGTAGAAATAAAATGCAGAAACTGAGAAAAACAGAGAGCATACCTTACCTTCGTCGTTGACAGGCTAAAAAGGGAAAGGGGGGTCCAGGAGAAAGGGTCGTGATCAAAAGAGGTCCCACAAATAGGGAAGGTGGTAGAGACTGAGGAATGGACCGCCACATAAAACGTTGGCGGTTGGCCCTGTCCTCCGAATCCGAATGCACTACTTTTTTGACCTGAGTGGATCAATATATACGTGCATAAATTAAAATATATAAATTTCGGTAGAATTTGGATTCTGGTTTAAAAAAAAAAAAAAAAAAGACACAAATACGTAATTTAGTAGGAAGGTTTGAGCACTGTACTCACCTGAGCTTGAAGATGCTTTTGAATGTGCAAAAACCATTGACAAAAATGCTTAGAGCATTTACGAACACGGAGTCGGGGTTTGACGAGAGAGCTATGGGTTATAACGATAATGATAGGTTGGAAGACATATGGGTTACATGTAAGTGGCAGCATTGATTTTGATAGTGGACGTGGACGTGGATGTTGATTACATAGGACTGATCATGTATGGCTGCATGCAAACAACCATACTTGCTTTCCTGGGGGTGCGAGGGTGGAGAGAGCAGAAAGCTAAAGGAGGAAGACAAACCAAAACTTCTTTTCAGTATTACCAGAATCATAAACCAAAACTTCTGGTAATAAATCATTTTCTTTGTTCTTTCTTTCTCCCTCTCGTTGGCAAGGTCATTATTTACCTCCGTCTTCTCGATCTCTATCTATCTCGCTCGCACATTCTTTTTCTCTCTTGGTAAAGTCCAGTGCTTCTTTCTGTTTTTCCTCCATTTATTTGCTTAGTACATGCTTTATTATTCTGTTATGATCTGATCTTTCCTCCGTTTATGTTTATGAGGTTCTGGGTTTCGTTGTTGTTTGAGTTATTTTCTGTCATTTTTTAGGGAGTTAGTGATTTAATGACATATTTGAATGTTCCATGTCTGGAATCTTTGAGAGATTTAGGAAAGGCGAGAATAATCAAGCGCAGCAGTGTTGTAATGAACTTTGTAGAGGACAAACTTCAGTATTACCAGAATCATAAACCAAAACTTTTTATGTTTACGTTTTTATTCACTTGTAGTTTTGTGGTTTGATACTTGCTTTCCTCGCCGACTGAAACTATCTTGGAAGACTCATCCTCTGATCTTCCTTTTCTTTGTCATGACGGACAGTTGCAATGAGCATTCCAGTATCTGCTCCGACACAGGTATTGTTATTTATTTTTTTTTGTTTCCTATTTGATCTTTGTCTGAATAATATCTTTTTTTTTTTTTGTTATTTGACTTTTTAATTAGCTTTTATATTACTCAACATTTTATTTTTTTATTTTTTATTTTTTTAGGATCAATATTTCTTTGATTGGAGGAACGAAGATGTAATCACTCCCGTCAGAAATCAAAAAAAATGCAGTGAGTTATCACTTGTACAATATTTTTTTTTTATCTTAACTCATACTCGACATTACCTTCTATTTGGAATGATTCGAAATTGCACAAAGTCTATGTTGTATGATATTTTTATTAGGAAATTAAATATCTTTTTTATTATTATTATTTTCCATTCTCGTATTGATTTAATGAAACTACTTTATGTTTCAATTTAAAAATCCAAGTCTAAATTTGCCCAAAATGTATTTGTTTTATAAATAGGCAACTACTAGATTCACTGAGTTTTGAAATCACACACACTCGTATCATAACATAGACATACTCATATCATAACAAAGAGATCATGTATTTACAACATATTATTATATAAAACTATCACTACAAAATATTTATAAAATAATATATGATTTCATGCTTTTGTTTTTGTTTTTTTTTTTTTACAGGTTGTTGTTGGGCCATCACTGCAGCAGGTGCAGTAGAATCTTTAGCTAATATTTTGCATGAAAGAAGAGGAGTCAACAAACTACAGTTGTCGCCACAGCAATTAATCGATTGCGTAAATGAAAATCCAAGAAAGGAGATCACAGACGAACGAGGGTGTTATCTCTCGCACCATCGCAAGGCCTTTGACTGGATAACAAGAAATGGCATTGCCGAAGAAAGAAATTATCCTTTCAAAGCAAAGAGAGGTGTATGTCAACGACACGTCAAGGTAAGTAAAATAAACTAGTTTTGTTTTTCTAATATTATTTTAATTTACGTAATTATTTTTTTAATTACAGGTGATATTGAAAATAAAAGATTATAAAAAAATAAACATGAATGAGCTAGACTACTACCTTCGCCGCCAACCAGTTGCTGTAGGAGTACGTATAACAAAAGAATTTAAAGATTTGAAAAAATCGGTATGAATCATTAATTGTAGAATCCACATTTTGCTATATTTTATTTAATAGCAATGCATGATATCAAAATTTGAAAATGCAGGAAATTTACAAGGGACCTACAGACACGAAAAATTTACTAGAGAAAGGACGACATGCAGTTTTAGCCGTTGGGTTCGGGGTCAACGAAAAAGGCGAAAAATTCTGGATAATCAAAAATTCGTGGGGAACGACTTGGGGCGACGACGGATATGGAAGAATAAGTCAACGATTAGTTAGAGTTAATACTAAGAAAGGAGAGCAAGAGGTAAATTTATTAGAATCACCGGCAATTCCTCTAGGTATCGAGTTTATTTCATAAATATGTTTTTTTATGACTAATACTATGGCTCTTCTAGTCTGGATTAAGGCACTCTACGTGTTTGTCTTTTCTTTCTCAAATGTATATGCTAATACTCATTATGGTTGGTGTGATTAGTATTTATTATATTTTCATTCTTTTGTAATTCGTTTGAATATGCGGTTGGTTGTGGGGAATATGTAAATGCTTTGTGGGTTATCTTGGCAAGAAGCCACCTTGATGGCGTAAAGTCCATGAACATAAACTTATGATTTTTTTTAAAGAGGTAGTCATTCTCTCCTGGTCATCTTGTAAAAATACACAGAAGAGGTAGTCAAAATTAATGCTTCCATCAAAGTAAAATAAATCAACATACTTACTACCCTTAAAAAAGAGTTTTGAAACAAGATAACAATAACATATCTTTATTTTCAAGTTCAACAAAAAGTGTCAAGTACTCTAACATAATATTTTTAATCGCATAAACTTACTCAGCATCAAGCTAAACCAAATTAAAATTGCAATTAAAGGTACTTAAGTTGATCAACAACAACATTGCATTCCAACTTGGTCTCCATCGAGCTGCAAACAACAACAAAATGAACAATCCAAGCATGAATAAATGAAAGTAAACCACAACAGTGCAATAATGCAACAAATAAAACTAACATGTATTTATGGCTTATTAGCCCACCAATTAAATAATATCGCTAGAAGTAGTAAAAATGAACGTCTAAACCCAATAACACATGCGTGTAGAGGAAAATTCCCAACACAATTTTGAAACTTGAGTAACAAATCAAATTATTCCATGCATACCTTTTCCCCTTCACTGGGTTTTGGCCGACAAAGGAGGATCTCGATTTCATCCGGACCAATTCCAAAGTATACTTCTGCTTGAAATATAGCAATCGGAAAGTCTGCAGGTCTGTCAGCTCGTTTTACACTATAGGTAACATAAAAAATAAAACCTTGAACTCCCAGCAAATTAGCTTTTATAATCTCTATAACCTCATAATTAGACCCCTGATCAAAAAATCAATTAGAGTCAATGTGAGTTAAAGAAATTGATATATTCTATGACATTAGTAAAAAAAAATTACATTTTTTTTGTTGTAGTCTTCAATAGATAACGTCGCAGCCTTCAAAAGTTCTTCAGCAAATTCATTTAGATCATTAATAGGTTCAATTCTACCAAAAGCCATAGTATTAGGAAAAATAGGAACATCAAAGCCCTGCATGCAAAGTCAAGGCAAAAGAGAGGTGTTACAATAAAATGTTAGTATGTTGACAAAAAGAAAACGTGAAATGCTGTGAATGAGAAGAGCACCTGGCTTGCAGAAACTACACGATAGTATATTTCTGTTTCTTCCTTATTCATTTCACGTTGTCCAACTTCGTTGACGTCGTCGTCGTCTTCGTCAAGAGAACATTGAGGTACGGTCTCTGTGTCCGTACACTTTTCCGGATTACAAGACATCGGAATTACAATGAAGACCTGGAAAATTTGATCAGATAGATAATAGATTTAGAGCAATAGATCCAATGAGATAAATGAAAAACAATCATGACACCAACTTTCAATTCAGGAAATTAATCACATTGCACCAACAAATTTAGCTTGCAATTCTAACAAGAGTTGCGCGGAGAATTGAAATTGTCCTCAACCACTCAATTCATGACACCAACTTTCAATTCAGACACATTTAGCACCAACGGATTTAGCTTGCAATTCTAACAAGAGTTGCACTAAGAATTGCAATTGTCCTCAACCACTCAATATTTAAAAATCAAATAGACATAAAGTAAAAAAAAAAAAAAAAAAGTGTCAGCTATTCAGATTAGAAAGAATCTAATCAAACATCGAAGAAGCATAAGAATTACAAAAATATCAAAGTGCTAATACCATATTTGGAGAAAAATTTTTTGGTTGGCTGAGTTCAAATCAAAGAAAAGAAAGGGTTTTTTTTTTAATCTGCCTAATATTATATTGAGTAATAAAAAAAAACAAACTTGAAGAACAAAATATTTATGGAGTGGACTTCCTAATTATTCATAACTGAATCGAACCATCTGTTCGGTTCTTGCAATCTCATATATTCTTCAATTTTCCAGGAGAATTCTGATTAATCGGCAACGAAGCGAAGAATTGATTAGTAGGTCTCAAAATCAAGGGGTAGAAATAGATTTCATAAAGTCGTTTCTTTTTCCCAAAGTTTCAGAAATAGATGCAAAAATTGATAAGCTTAGCGATTTGCGGATTAAAAAGGAAACAAAATACATAAACCGAAAGAGCAGAGATACCTTCGTCCTTCACGGGCTAAGATAGGAAAAGGGGGTGGAACTTGGAAGAGGGAGACGGGAGTGTTTGGAATATCAATAGGTAGTGTGTATATGTAGGGAGGGTGGGAGAGACAGACCAATGGGTGGCCCATAAAAACGTTGGGCCCTCTCTGCTTTTTCTCCTCCTTTCTCGTTTGACCATCACAAAGCCCTGCTCCAAAAATCACGGCGTTATTCAAATTCATTAAGTTTCGAGCAAACCCATCTCGTAACATTGACAGTCATCGTGAAAAACACCTCTATATCTAACGCAGACATAAAAAAAAAATTGCGGAAAAATCTGGGCTTGAAGATGCTTTTGAATGTGCGAAAACCACTGGCAAAAACGCTATCGGCGTCTGACGAGAGAGAGCCCGGGTTGGCTTTATTAAAAATGGGTTTAAAACTTGACCGAGAAGGGGAGAACCCTGAAAAAATCCTCAATTTTGCCAATAGAGCTCCAGTATCTTTGGATGGAGATGATAATCAACCATGTTTTGTTTGGCGGAAACCCTGGCCATGGGGGGTTGGAGGGCAAGAGTAAGAGGAGACCTTGGTGGAGTGGTGGGGCGATTCGGCAGTCCTGATGTCCCTAGTTGTATTAGACATGGAAAGACTAATATTCAAGGATTTGATCTCGGAAACAATAGGCCACCATCTTGCTCTTTTTGGCGGCAGTTGTAGAAGCAATCATCCCCAGGTAGTTCCTCGCCGGAAATTGGTATTCTGAATATCACCCACCATAATACCGATGCAAGATTATACATATACAGACCTTGAAGGTAGTGGCTACGGCCCTCACCTAGCAGTATTATGTAAGGCTTGTCTGCCGGAATCTGCACTTTTTCTCTGTACAATCATTCAATTCAAACATACACATTATGAAAAGTTAAAATTTTTATAATAACATATTGGAAGACATACATGGGTTACATGTAAGTGCCAGCATTGATTTGAATTTTTGACCCATTGAGAATTGTTGGAAGGAACAGAATCAATGGCTGCTCGGACTCTTCAAAAATGCCCCCTTCCCCACTTACCCATAAAAGCAAGTTTAGAGTCTCATGCGACTGTAGTACTCAGTAACCAAGCTCAGCTGGCGTCAACGCCTTAGATAGGTAGATGTAATGTTCATTACGTTGGGCAGAGCTTATGTGGGTGCCATGCAAAGAACCATACTTGCTTTCCTGGTTGCAATGCTAGTTGTAGACCTCTCTCTCAAATATTAGCAGCAACAAATGGAAAGCCAAGTAATATTAAATTGTACTTGTGATTTCCAACTCTACTTTTTATTTCACTGTCCTCTTCATCAAGAAACATGAAAGCCAAGAAAACATACATAATATTCAAAATTAGAAGTTGTTCGTTAAACCTTTCATCATCAGTACAAAGATTTCTATGCAAAAGTAATGCTTCCGTCAAAGTAAAATAAATCAGCATACTTACCCACCTTCAAAAGAGTTTTGAGACAAGAAACAATAAAATATCTTTGTTTTCAGGTTCAACAAGGAGCGTCAACTACTCTAACATAATATTTTTAATCGCATAAAAACCATGTTCTGAGACCCAAACTTACTCAGCATCAAGCTAAACCTAATTAATATCACAATTAAAAGTACTCTAGTTCAGCAGCAACATTGCATTCCAGCTTGGTCTCCCGTGAGCTGCAAACAAACAAAATAAACAAATAAATGCACAATCTAAGCGTCAATAAATGAAAGCAAACCACAACAGTGCAATGCTGCAACAAATCAAACTAACATATATTTATGGCTTATTAGCCCACTAATTATATAAATAACACTAGAAGTAGTAAAAATGAACTTCTAGACCCAATATATCATGCATGTAGAGGAAAATTCCCAACACAATTTTGAAACAAACAAACAGAATTATTCCACACATACTTTTTCTCCTTCATTGGGCTTTGGCCGACAGAGGAGGATCTCGATTTCATCCGGACCAATTCCAAAGTATACTTCTGCTTGAAATATAGCAATCGGAAAGTCTGCAAGTCTGTCAGCTCGTTTTACACTATAGGTAACATAAAAAATAAAACCTTGAACTCCCATATAATTGGCTTTTATAATCTCTACCACCTCATAATTAGACCCCTGATTACAAAATCAATTAGAATCAATATGAATTAAAAAAAATTGATATATCATGTGAAATTAGTAAAAAGAATTACATTTTTCTTGTTGTAGTCCTCAATAGATAAAGTCGCAGCCATCAAAAGTTTTTTGGCATAGCGTTCCTTTGGATCATCGATAGGTTCAATTCTACCAATAGCCATAGGATTGGGGAAATCAGGAACATCAAAGCCCTGCATGCAAAGTCAATGCAAAAGAGCGGTGTTATAATAAAATCTTAGTTTGTTTACAAAAAGAAAACGTGAAATGGTGTGAAGGAGAAGAGCACCTGGCTCTCAGAGACTACACGATAGTATATTTCTATTTCTTCCTTAGTCATTTCACGTTGTCCAGCTTCATTGACATCGTCGTCATCTTCGTCAAGAGAACATTAAGGTACGGTCTCTGTGTCCGTACACTTTTCCGGATTACAAGACAACATCAAAATTACAAAGAAGACCTGGACAATTTGACCATGTAGATAATAGATTTAGAGCAAGAGATCGAATGAAATAAATGAAAAAGAGTCGTGATACCAACTTTCAATTCAGACACCAAAGGAGGAAATTAATCACATTTCACCAACAGATTGAACATGCCTTGTAATAAGAGTTGCACTGAGAATTGAAATTGTCCTCAACAACTCAATATTTCAAAATCAAATAGACATAAAGTGAAAGAAAAAGAGTCTCAGCTATTAAGATGAGAAAGAATATAATCAAATATCGAAGAAGCAGTAATCTGTAAGAATTATAAAAATATCAAAGTGCTAATACCATATTTGGAGGAAGGATTTTTGGTTGGCTGAGTTCAAATCAAAAGAAAAGAAAGGGTTTTTTTTTTTTTTTTTTTAATCTGCCTAATATTATTGAGTAATAAAAAAAAAAAAAAAAAACCTTGAAGAACAAAATATTCAATTTTGCGGGCGAATTCTGATTAATGGGCAAAGAAGCGAAGAATTGATTTGATTCGTAGGTCTTAAAAATCAAGGGGTAGAAAGAATAACGGATAAGGTTATCAAAAAAGGTAAGAAGATGTAGAAATAAAATGCAGAAACTGAGAAAAACAGAGAGCATACCTTACCTTCGTCGTTGACAGGCTAAAAAGGGAAAGGGGGGTCCAGGAGAAAGGGTCGTGATCAAAAGAGGTCCCACAAATAGGGAAGGTGGTAGAGACTGAGGAATGGACCGCCACATAAAAACGTTGGCGGTTGGCCCTGTCCTCCGAATCCGAATGCACTACTTTTTTGACCTGAGTGGATCAATATATACGTGCATAAATTAAAATATATAAATTTCTGTAGAATTTGGATTCTGGTTTAAAAAAAAAAAAAAAAAAAAAAAGACACAAATACGTAATTTAGTAGGAAGGTTTGAGCACTGTACTCACCTGAGCTTGAAGATGCTTTTGAATGTGCAAAAACCATTGACAAAAATGCTTAGAGCATTTACGAACACGGAGTCGGGGTTTGACGAGAGAGCTATGGGTTATAACGATAATGATAGGTTGGAAGACATATGGGTTACATGTAAGTGGCAGCATTGATTTTGATAGTGGACGTGGACGTGGATGTTGATTACATAGGACTGATCATGTATGGCTGCATGCAAACAACCATACTTGCTTTCCTGGGGGTGCGAGGGTGGAGAGAGCAGAAAGCTAAAGGAGGAAGACAAACCAAAACTTCTTTTCAGTATTACCAGAATCATAAACCAAAACTTCTGGTAATAAATCATTTTCTTTGTTCTTTCTTTCTCCCTCTCGTTGGCAAGGTCATTATTTACCTCCGTCTTCTCGATCTCTATCTATCTCGCTCGCACATTCTTTTTCTCTCTTGGTAAAGTCCAGTGCTTCTTTCTGTTTTTCCTCCATTTATTTGCTTAGTACATGCTTTATTATTCTGTTATGATCTGATCTTTCCTCCGTTTATGTTTATGAGGTTCTGGGTTTCGTTGTTGTTTGAGTTATTTTCTGTCATTTTTTAGGGAGTTAGTGATTTAATGACATATTTGAATGTTCCATGTCTGGAATCTTTGAGAGATTTAGGAAAGGCGAGAATAATCAAGCGCAGCAGTGTTGTAATGAACTTTGTAGAGGACAAACTTCAGTATTACCAGAATCATAAACCAAAACTTTTTATGTTTACGTTTTTATTCACTTGTAGTTTTGTGGTTTGATACTTGCTTTCCTCGCCGACTGAAACTATCTTGGAAGACTCATCCTCTGATCTTCCTTTTCTTTGTCATGACGGACAGTTGCAATGAGCATTCCAGTATCTGCTCCGACACAGGTATTGTTATTTATTTTTTTTTGTTTCCTATTTGATCTTTGTCTGAATAATATCTTTTTTTTTTTTTGTTATTTGACTTATATTTTTAATTAGCTTTTATATTACTCAACATTTTATTTTTTTATTTTTTATTTTTTTAGGATCAATATTTCTTTGATTGGAGGAACGAAGATGTAATCACTCCCGTCAGAAATCAAAAAAAATGCAGTGAGTTATCACTTGTACAATATTTTTTTTTTATCTTAACTCATACTCGACATTACCTTCTATTTGGAATGATTCAAAATTGCACAAAGTCTATGTTGTATGATATTTTTATTAGGAAATTAAATATCTTTTTTATTATTATTATTTTCCATTCTCGTATTGATTTAATGAAACTACTTTATGTTTCAATTTAAAAATCCAAGTCTAAATTTGCCCAAAATGTATTTGTTTTATAAATAGGCAACTACTAGATTCACTGAGTTTTGAAATCACACACACTCGTATCATAACATAGACATACTCATATCATAACAAAGAGTGTGTTGTTAGGATTAGATGCTCTAATGTCACGACCCTAATACTGTACCCAAATTTCCGTACTATATATATATATATATATTTTTTTTTTTATCCTAATAACTTTAATTTCATTTTAAGCGGAATTTAAAACGGAAATCAAGATTTGTAAAACGTTTGAATCTAATTTGAAAACCATTTAATTAAACTATAAAACAATTTAAAATAATTAAATGAAATCCATTAAAAACAAAATGGAGCAATCGGCAGAGAACAGGGCAAAAACGGGAAATCGCCCATAATACGGGGGCGATTATTCGCCCATAATGAGGGCGAATAATCGCCCTTCGGCAATTGCAACAGACGACTAGTCACCTGTTGCCAATCGCCTGTGGCGACTGATCGCCACAATCTGTGACGATCAGTCGCCATGCTCTCTGGATTTCTCCAGAGAGCGGCGACCGTGAGGCGATTCAATCGCCTCGCCTGGCGACTGTTTGCCTCCCCCACTGCCTCCCCTTTCTTTCTTTCTCTTTCTTTTTCTTTTCCTGCATATTACTTCACACCTATCACCAAACCTCACCATTTAACAATACGTATTCAACATAACACTCAACCATACTCTTCAACCTTAACTCACTCACAACCCCATCAATTTCTCATTTACCAATCGCCCCGAAATAACGACTCGAAACTCATTTAAAACATGACCTATTTTCATGAAAATAAACCGCATGGATATGTTTAAAACTTAAACAAACCCTCTTGTTTTGAAATCAACAAAAGATTATAAAATCCATTTCCAATACATTTCAAAATATCGATACAAAAACCTATCAACTATCAGTTCTCAAACATCCTAAAATGTCTATACAACCATCATTCCAAAATATCCCAAAAACCCTCAAAATCTATACATACATCCCCACGGGTCAGGTAAGCGTCGACTGCGCCAGCACACTACCGCAACCATCCTTCGTCAACTGGACTCATGTCTCAGGAGGAGGAATCTCATCCTCACCTGTCTCCTCGTAATCACATACACCATACGAATACACTATGAGATAAAACTCTCATTAAGCTCTACGTAAATGCAATGCGTGCTGTGCATATGAATCTGTAAATCATGCATCATTTTCTTTACTTTACTTTACTGTGGGTGTCACCGATATCCTGACCCCCTAACCAGAGAGAGCACATCCAGCGGGCAGACTACTCTTTCCAGCTAGAGGAGAGGGGTACACGCTTACAACACGTACAGCCGTGCCTGAGCCCCATCTCGCATGACCTATAAACTGTATGCATTTCGGCCTGTAAGCCTTTCGGCCGATAAACTGTAAGCCTTACGGCCGATTTCATTCTTTGCGTTATCTTTAAAACAATGTGCGAAAATTCATTTTCATGCTTTTCTTTAAAACACGTGATGCGTGAATAGTTTATATCTTAAAGTAAACAACCACATATGTACCATCAAGACGATAAACAAACAACATACGAAACAATTAATCCTAACTACCCAAACCAAAACAAATTAAACAAAACACGTCTCCAAAACTCTAGGAGACAACCACGACGTACGGTGTAGGCCAATCGGCCAGAGAAGATCACGAGAACTTACCTCGTGTGCAAAGCAGCTCAAGCTCCATCCACGAGCGTTGTTTGTCTGAGGCAAAAACATAATATCGACGTTAAAACGAGTTTAAACTATCGATCGTCCAAATTTACAAAACCTTAACTAAGGAAACTTCCTAAAGTTCTAATCCAATTCATTGAGCTATTTATTCGAGCAATTTTACGATCGGCACTTCAATTCACAATTTGCGAGTTTTCCCTAAAATCTCGAAATTTCTCAAATTCAAACATTTTTTTCCTAAATGAATTAGATTCGTCCAATAACGTCCAATACGTTCAATATATACTTAATCACAGTAAACCTATTAATTACGGACTCTAAATCGCGTTTTTTAATCGAAACCCTAAACGAACCCTAAACGTATAGCTCTACGAAACTCGAAATTTAACGCTATGAAACTATAGAATCATACCTAGAGCATCGATTGGAGGAGAAAGTACGAAGAAAACGGAACGATTGGAGGACGAACGGAGTCGGAATGGAGGAAAACGTCGACGGCTCGCGTGAGGGAGAAAGAGAGTAACTCTCTGGTGTTTTGTGAAGAACAGAGAGAAATGGAGAAGAAATAAAGAAGTTTGTCATTTTAAATTAAAAATTAATTTGGTAAATTACCAAATTGCCCTTTTCGTTGATTTTATATAAGTTCCGTCTTTCGGTTCGTCAATCGGCTAGCAATTTGTTTTATCTCAATTTCCTTATTTTGCCAACAACTTCAACTTATTATTTGGAATCTATTAAAACTGTCCGTTCGCAAAACGGACCACGTTTACTATTTTTACCAAAACGTCTTTCATATTACGAGAAGCTTAATTACTCGGAATATAGCGTTATTACTCCGAAAATTCTCGTAAATTCTTTAAAATTCCTATTATTCGTTAGGATCGTAATGACGCTTTCTTTTCGTAAAACAGACCTGATTTGACATATTTACAAAAATGACATCATATATTAAAATAATAATATCCCGTAAAGCCAGGTATTACATCTAATCCACCTGTAACGAACGATTCAGAAAACCGAAAAAGAAATAACGAGAAAATAATGGACACCGAATTTACGTGGAAACCCTAGAAAGGAAAAAAAACCACGGGCAGAGGAGAGAATCACTTATATCAATTCAGTACAATGAGTTTTGCGACTCAAGTATCAATATATAGATAAAACGTAAAACCCTAATATTGATAACGGGCCCGAACCGGCCCATCTAGAATTCGGGTCACACCAAATTCTAACAAACTCCACCTTGACACGAATTCCACAAGAGAGATCCAACGGGCTACTCGGCCCAATCCAAAGCGAATCCAGAACACTGAACTCTGACAATCTCTACCTTCAATAAAATTCTGGTGTAAGGAAACAAATCTGCAAAACTCCATTAAAAAGGCTGCTCTACCATACAGGCCCCAGATGGGCCAACTCAGCATCCGATACCATTCAAGTTTAAGCCCCGCTTAAACTTGAGAGATTTACTTGAGAAGAAATCGCATCTCCTCCTCCATGGTATCACTGAACTATCAGAGTTGTTGCAACGAACTCCATCTGAACATGTCGAAGACTCCACACAGGAATCGTTACCCTTGAACACATTCAATACATAACCCACAGTTTCATCATATCGTCCCGGAGTTTTAACTTTCCACATGGTTCTGCCTTTGACGATACCATTCTGACGTGAAACTGAACCTGATGACTGAACATCTGTAATAGGCTGACTCACCGGCTCTGATGTATCCTCAGATCCCAACCTGAACTTCACCTGAGAACCTGACTTCTTCCGAGTCTTCTCAACCTTTCTATTAAAAGGTGAATTCACAAACTTTACAGCTTTATTACCCATCACATTGACTGTGGAACCCGCGTTCTTCGAATGCATCACATATAATGAGGAGTATTTTTCTCCTCTCGCCACAATCAATGAACCTCTGGTAAGCTTCCATTTTCCATCACGAAAGGTGTTGCCAAAACCTTCGTCGTCAAGCTTGTCAGTCGAGACCAAATTCTTGCGGATATCCGGGATGTGTTTCACACCTCTCAAAACCAAGGTGTTGCCGATATTGGTCTCCAAACACACATCTCTCATACCAATGGCTTTTGCAATGTCACCATTTCCCATCTTCACACTTCCATAATCACCCGAAGTGTAGGATGTAAAGAAATCTCTCCGCGAAGTGGCATGTATTAAAGCGCCACTATCGATCACCCAACTCGTATCTTGGCAATCAGGATTTACAACATCCTCGTTGTACACACTAAAGGACTCCTCGGTGGCTGTGTCTGCCTCCTCGTCTATGTTACCCTCTTCGAACATCTTTTCCTTTCCTTTGGCATTCAGATTCTCCCGAAGAAACTTGTGACAAAATCTCTTTATGTGTCCTTTCTTACCACAATGATAACACTCAAAGTTGGCGTGTTTTCCGAACTTCCTCTGACTTCGATTTCTGTTGCCCGGAACTTTACTTTGACTTCTGCCCTTATTTTCAACATTCAGAGCTGAACCTATCGATGTTACACCAGAATCAATCTTACGAACCTCCTCGGCAAGGATACGATCCCTCACATCGGTAAATACCAGTTTAGCACTTCCAACTGAGTTACTAACTGCAGCTCTCATAGGCTCCCAACTATTCGGTAGAGACGCCAACAAAATTAGGGCACGAACCTTATCCTTAAAATCAATTTTCACAGATAGCAATTGATTCACAATAGTATTGAACTCATTCAGATGCGCTGCGACAGAAGCACCATCAATTATCTTCAGATTAAAAAGCTTCTTCATAAGAAATACCTTATTATTCGCAGACGATTTCTCGTACATATCAGACAGAGTCTTCATCAAACTCGCTGTGGTCTTCTCCTTCGCCACGTTGTAAGCAACGCTTTTGGCTAGTGTCAATCGGACGACTCCTAAAATTTTTCTATCAAGGAGATTCCATTCACCGTCTTCCATCTTCTCTGGTTTCGCACTCAAAGGAAGATGAAGTTCTTTCCCGTACAAGTAATCCTCAATTTGCATTTTCCAGAATGCGAAATCTGTCCCATCGAATTTTTCAATAATGGGTCCTGTGCTATCCTCACCTGTCATCGTTATCAAAAACAATGCCCAAAAACTGATATTTCTAGATCAATTATTAAACCCCAATAATCAATCTCCACAATATCAATAAATTGGCCAAATAAATTATCCGAATCCGAAAATATCTGAATCAATAACCTTGCCCAAATATTTTCCCCAAAATTGCTCCCTTTTAAAATCAGAATAAATCCTACAGAATATTCTGAACCAACCAAACTCGCCCAAAACCAGATATTTCCGATTAATTAGTCAACCCTAATAATCAATCTCCACATAGTATCCCGCCAAACAATTGAGAATTTTAATTCCCCCAAAATCCTCAATTCAAATACTTAATTTCCCCAAAAACAAAAACTGATATTTTAACCCCAAATATCACAAAAAACTGCTGCTCGTCGAAAGGCCAAAAAACCAGTCGGGGGCTACACAATCGGAGCAAACTAGCGGCGGAGCAAATCGGCAGCTTCTTCCTCTCGTCGGCATCTTCTGTGTGTGACGCGCAGCGGTTCTGTGGGGTCGGCAGCTGTAACGACCCCAAAAATTTAATTTGAATTTTTCCCCAATTTGAAAACCCTAAAAAAAATTTTCCCAAATTGATTTACAAATTAGGTTAAATTGGATCGTTATAAAACTCTAATTTTCTTAATTGAAAATTGTTAAAAATACAAAATCATTTAATAAGCGGAAACCTTGAAATTAATATCAATAAATATTTAGAACATTAAATACCAAATAAATATTAAATAAAACTTCATTCATAAAATCTTTTAAAAACAATAGCGAACTTAAGAAAAATCCAACAGTTGATGTAATAAATTATTTCAACTTAAAACAAAATAAATTTAAATGCAACTAATTATAAAATATCTTTTTCAAATAATAAAAGCATAATTTTAAATTGTTATTCAAAACCGACGACAACATCCTCCTCTGTATGCTCGCCTGCCTCTGAAGGATTCTCGATCACAGCTAGTTCTTCCTCAGATAAAAATTCACCTACATCACAAAATTAGAACTATGAGAAATACTCAGTAAGGGAAAATATGTGCAAGTGTCAACATTTACTTTTTCTCCAATCTGGTCTTATCAGTTACATACTGGTCAAAACTTGTTCCAACCCTCGCTAAACATTACCTCTAGTTAGAACTTGTTCCAACCTTCGGTCAAATATCACATATAGTTGGAACTTGTTCCAATCATCACCTCTAGTTAGAACTTGTTCCAACCGTCGGTCAAACATCACATCTAGTTGGAACTTGTTCCAACCATCACCTCTAGTTAGAACTTGTTCTAACCGTCAGCCAAATATCAGTCAATTCCATCGTTTTCATACACATGCAAATATACTATCAAATTTTATCTTTTTAACAAATTCTATGTTAATATCTACAGCTCAAATATCAAAAATATAAAATAAAGCTATAATAAAATAAATATAAATTTTGTGATGCAGGGCATAGCCAAAACGTTGAAAAACGTGATATTTTCACTTACCTGGATTCCGAGCAATTAGGGAATAGGATTTTATATTGTTTTTCCCTGAGTGTTCAATAAATCTTCTTTGCCTAAAAATTAGAAATATTTAAACTTCTATTCCAAAATAATCCCTTTTTAAAATAATTAGGGTATAAATTTCTTACCAATAAAAATCCTTGTATTGAATTTTTGGATCAATTTGGCGTCCTTAATGATCCAAAAATTCAGTTTGGGTTTGGGCCGGTTCGGGTCGTCAGAACTGGTTTGGTTTGCTGGTCTGGTTCGACTTCAAAATGAATTGGGTGATTTGGTTCGGTCTTAGTTCAAAACTGGTTCGGTTTACTATTGTCTAATGCGGTTCAGAAATTTTAATCTGAACCAACCTTCTTCTTCTACGCCCGCGAGCCTCTGTGAGAGAGAGAGAGAGAGCTAAAAAGTGAGAAACATAAAGGGATGAAGATCGAGGGACCGAACGCGAGAGAGAGAGAGAGCTCAAGCTACGCCGAGAGCGGTTGCCGGAGGAGATTGCGAGGATTTTTGCCGTGCAGAAAAGGATTCGGTCGAGAGAGGAAGTTCGACGATGCCGGAGTTGAAGCTGTGATTCAACCCCGCAGAGACGTTTGCCGGAGTCTGCCAACTCACGGTGGTCGGAGCAAGCTACAGCGGCCGAAAGTCGAGTACGGCGATTTTGCGGGGTAAGGTTACTCGGGTTTCCTTCTCTGGTTTTCAGAATGGGTGGAAAGATTGTTGTGTGATTTTTCCTTTCACAACGGTTTGATTTGTAAGGAAGAAAAACTTCAATTCTTTCCTTATTGATGGTCAGATTCGTTGGCCGATTTAGGGAAAGATTTTCTTCTGTGATTATTTTCCAACTTTCATAGAATACAGCTTGAATCTAGGTACGAATATGCTTTAGATTACGATCCACCGAATTTAGACTGTTAATTGGGAATAAAGTTTCTGATTTTGTGTTAGAAATTTCAAAACTAATTTCTGAAATTAGGGTTTTGTTGCCTAAAATGAGGATTTTCGCAATTTAGGGTTTGATTTGTTTTCCTTAAGTGGGATTAGGAAATAAATTGATTTCCTTAATTTGGGATTCAAATTTTAGAATGTTACAGCAGCGGACGACGGACGGCAGACGGCGCACGCTTCGCGTGGGCAGCTTCGCGGCTCGGGAATCAGGCAGGTTGCTCGGGTCTGCGTCGGTGATAAGTGTGTATTTTACACACTTATTTATACTTTTTAGATTTGAATTGATAAGTTTTTCTCAAGTGATTGGAAGAATTTGACATTTTTTGTGTAAGTGTGCAGAGAAATTATTTTAAACAGAAAAGAAAGAAAACATATGATCCGCTGTGGAAAACGTGCTGATTCCAGCATTTGACAAGCTAGAGAAATGGAGTGAACAAAAGAAAAGAGAAGGTGAGTTAAAGATTCAGCTGATTGAAAAAAAGAACGCAAGCTACAAGAAGCACAGATGCATCTGGAAGAGCTAATGGAAGAAATTAAAGAGGATTTGAAGATGGAGAACTGGGGAACATACAAGTAGCAGCGATCGATCTCAAAGAAAATGCAGAGATCGATCGCTATGTGAAGAAAGGAGAAGCAGCCACTAATCTTCATACCTTGCAGCGATCGGTTCCATGCAAATTGATGAGGAGCAGCGATCATGCGCCATCACTCAAGCAGCGATCAATAGCCACTATATTTTGTAATTGATCGCTATATATATATACAAATAGAGAAATTCAGCGATTGATCTCCATGAATTCACAGAGATCGATCGCCACATACGACTGGAAGTTGATCGAACAGCAGCGATCGATCTCTATGAAGTCCAGAGACCGATCGCCAGCCAGTGAATTGCAATGCAGCGGCTGTCATTCAGATTAAGCAGCGATCGATCTCCATACAATCTAGAGATCGATCGCGACACATTTATTCGGATAAAGAACAGCAGCGATCAATCTCTACAACTACCAGAGACCGATCGTTGAGTTATAATACACAATACAAGCCATAGAAGAAGCAGCGACCGTGCGCCTTACAAAGACAGCGACCGATCGCTAACCAAATTACATATGGAAAGACAACGTGTTTTAATTCGAACCGTTGATCCGAAGCGAGATTAAATCCAAGCCGTTGACCGAGTTAAAAGAAAATTATAAAAACCTAACACGCCTGGGCAGCTTGGGCATTCAGCAAATCCAGAGGCCGCGACTGAGAGCACCACCGAGCGAATTCTTCGACGAGGAGGGGGCGATCATTCTTCATAGTTTTCTTTTCCTTTCTTTTTAATTTCACTATTTAATTATGCAACTCTTTATTATTACTGTTGTTTATTTTTCTAGTATGAACTAATCTTCCTGTTCTAGGGTTTCGATGTAACCTAGTTATGATTATTTGTTTTTCTTAATTCAAGTATTTAATTTCCTGTTTCTGTTCTGTGTTGAGTAATCTATTCTGAACGTAATGCTTAGGTTTGCTTGATCACCAAAACTAAGAACTTTAGGGTTGATTCGGGATGCGAGAGCGGAGAATTTAACCGTGCACTGAATAGTTTGCCATGAAAAGGATGTTAGGCTAGAGATAGCTAATGCGTTCATGTGGTAGTATAATTTCTCATTCTTAATGTATTCAATTAATTCTCAGGATTAAAGACCGAGAGGTAATAATTCGTTAATTGAATAAGTTTATTTTTGCTCGAGAGAGATTGATAAATATTTTCGTGAAATTGCCATCAACACATAGAAATAGGATTTAACTATTTGAATTAGGTCTGATAAATAGGATTAGCTAAGTGAAATCGGAACCCTGGATTTTCTCAACATATAATCTTACTTCTTTATTTTAGAATATTTTATTTAAATTGTTCACTTATTTTATTTGAATTATTTTAGTTTTAAAAATCCAAATCACTAAATTTATTGTTTCTTTTCAAATTAAACTAGAAATTAGATATTCAACTTTTAACATAATTATTCCTCGTGGGATCGACATTCGTACTTAATACACACTTTATTACTTTTGCGACACGTACACTTGCGTATCACGATTTTTCGCAACAAGTTTTTGGCGCCGTTGCCGGGGAATAAATTTTGTTATTTTTTTGAATTATTTGATTTTAGTTTATATTTGAATTTTCTTTTCCTGTTAGATCTAAATTGAATTATTTGCACATTGCAGGTGCATGCGAAAATTAGGTACTGCCAACCTAATCCCTATCGACCTTGAAATTGAACGAACTTGTCGCCGAAATCGAAGGGAAACAAAACAAGCGATTATGGCAGATGATCAAAACGCAAATCTACAACAGAGGGTTGAAGTGGCAGAGGTCGGACGACGAACTTTGCTTGATTATGTTATGCCATCCATGGACGGGATTCAATCAGCAATTCGAAAACCGGCTATCACATGCAATAATTTTGAAATAAAGCCGGGTACAATACAAATGATCCAACAGTACCAGTTTTGTGGTTTGCCTAACGAAGACCCCAAGGATCATATTGCTAGCTTTGTCGAGGTCTGTGATACTTTTAAATACCATAATGTCTCCGAGGATGCTATCAAGCTCAGGTTATTCCCCTTCACACTGCGAGATCGTGCAAAGAATTGGTTAAACTCCTTGCCCTCAGATTCAATTACAACATGGAATGAGCTAGTACAAAAATTTTTATCTAAGTTCTTTCCCTTTGAAAAGATGGCAAAACTCCGTCACGAGATCACCAATTTTACTCAATTCGAGGGTGAGACAATTTACGAAGCATGGGGCCGATTTAAGGAGCTTTTGAGAAGATGCCCTCAACATGGTCTACCACAATGGATGCAAATACAGACATTTTTCATCGGCCTGTCAGTTGCTACACGGACTCTTGTTAACTCAGCTGCTGGTGGATCACTACTACAGAAGACAGAAGTGGAAGCATTTAACCTGTTAGAGGAGTTATCCCTCAATAATGATCAGTGCCCGGTTGAACGTCAGATTTTGAGGAAGCAGTCACAGACCCCAGAAATGGAAGCAATAAAAGCATTGACTACACAAATGACAACCCTCACCAGACACATCCTAGGTAATCAAGCTTCAGTTAATGCCATTCAGTCCCCGATCATGCAATGTCAATGGTGCCAAGGACCACATGCAACTGATAACTGTCCTCAAATTAATCAAATGGCCAGCAGTTCCTCTGAACAAGCACAATATGTGGGAAATTATACAAGACCGACATACCAGAATTCAGGGAATAACTATAATGGGGGGCACAACAATCATCCGAATTTCTCGTGGAAGAACCCGAATAACGCCTTTCAGATGCCACAAGCTAATCAACCGGGACCTCCCTTTCCAGAAAGAAAACCTAATTTGGAGGATTTAATTGCCAAGATGGGAGAGCGCACCAATAATTTAATTGCTGAAATGGGGGAGCACACAAATAAATTTATGGCTGAGACAAGAACCACCTTACAGAATCAGTCAGCCCAAATTCGAAGTTTAGAAACTCAAATGGGTCAGTTAGCCAATGCAATCAGTGGTCGACCTCAAGGTGTATTACCGAGTTCTACAGAAATAAACCCCAGAGAACAATGCAATGCCATCACACTTAGGAGCGGAGCTGTGATTGAAAATTGTACCAAAGAAAATAAGAAAGTGGTCGCACATGACGGAATGCATTCGTCATCATCCGAGTCCACACCAAAGGATCAAGAGCTACAGGAAGCTCCACCCCACATCCCAAAGGAAATTATCCCAAAAGTCCCTTTCCCACAACGCCTGAAAAATGCAAATTTGGATAAGCAGTTTGAAAAATTCTTGAAAGTGTTCAAACAATTACACATCAACATCCCGTTCGCTGAGGCACTGGAGCAAATGCCTAAATATGCCAAATTTCTAAAAGATATTTTGTCTCATAAGCGTAAGATCGAAGACGGCAGTACGATCGCTTTGACGGAAGAATGCAGTGCTATTATTCAACGAAAGCTTCCGCAAAAACTGAAAGACCCAGGAAGTTTCACTATTCCATGCGAAATTGGGGATTCTATATTTGAAAGGGCACTTTGCGATTTGGGAGCCAGCATTAACCTGATGCCTCTATCCATATTTCGGAAGCTTGGTATAGGTGAAGCAAAGCCCACAAGTGTAGTTCTGCAAATGGCCGATCGCTCTATTAAGCATCCGTATGGGTTGATTGAAAATGTCCTTGTCAAAGTCGACAAGTTTATTTTTCCCGCGGATTTCTTGATTCTTGATATGGACGAAGACCGTGGTATCCCTATAATATTAGGTCGACCATTCTTAGCCACAGGGGGAGCTGTCATTGATCTAAGAAAGGGAGAGCTTAAATTGCAAGTACAAGATGAAGATGTCACATTCAAGGTGTATAAATCATTGGAGTACCCAATAGAGGCTTCACGTCAACCAAACAATTTTGTTGAGCCTAATGGGAAGCGGTGTGTTGAAAGTTTGGGGGAGTCGCCATTACGGGGTATACCACCTATTAAGAAACCACCTGATCACAAAAAGCTTCTGGCGAATGACAAGTTGTTAAATGGGCAACGATTGACACCATATTGGGACGATACATTTCAAAATACAAAGCCAATCATATATCCCGACCCAACATGAAGCAGTATGATGTCGGGCCGTCGACGCTAAAACAAGCGCTTGGTGGGAGGCAACCCACCCAAGTATCCTTTTTATTTTTTATTTTTATTTTTATTTCATTTTATTAGTATTAAAAAAAAAAATAATAATAATAATAATATAAAAAAAAAAACAAAATAAATAAAAATAAAAATAATCATCTTTTGTAACCCATTTGTTATTTATTTTTATTTTTTGTCTTTATTTTATTTCTTATCATTATTATTAGTATTTCTATTTTTATGTTTTAGTTTCTTATATCATTTTATTTTCTCTATTTTCTTTATTTCTTGTCTTTTATTTTTGTTTTTCTTTAAATAGGTCGATTAAGTCATTTTATTTTCTTTCTTTTTCTTTCTTACTGTTATTTTTAATTTTCTTTAGTTTATTATTTTATTTATTGTTTCTTTTATGTTATTTATTTTTCTGCTTTTAAATAGGGTCCAATTTAGTTATCTTAAATTCTGTTATTCATTTTATCATTTTATTTAATTTTAATTTAATTTTTTTGTTATGTTATTTATTATTTTCTTTTCTTTTTATCTTTCTTTTTCTTGTTCTAAGTAATTTTTATTTTAGATTAATTAGCCATTTATTTTCCTGAATTTATTTTTCCTTATAATTTTTATTTCTTTTATTTTCCTTTATTTTATTTATTGTATTCTGTTTCTATTTCTATTTTTTAATTCGTTCCTTTTATCTTTCTTTCTTTTTATTTTCTTCTTACTTAATTTTTTCTCTCGTATTTTCATTTCCCGTTTCAAGTATTTTCATTTTCGGTTTTTATTTCTTCATTTAGTTGTTTATAAAAAAAAAAAAAAAAAAAAAAAAAAAAAAAAAAAAAAAAAAAAAAAAAAAAAAAACAGTTCTTGATAGATTGCTCTCTCGACCGAAGCTCTACCACACCATTGCCGGGCCCCACATGAGGTACACTATCCCCTTTCCTATTTTTCGTGTATGCTTTATTTAACATTGGGGACAATGTTGATATTAAGTTTGGGGGGGTTTTTAATTAAATTTATAAATATGTTTAGATTGGTAAGTCTGCTTAATATTTTAAATTTTATGGTATGATTATTTATTTCATTCGTTTAAAGTGTCGATGACTGCACCTTTGATTAATGCATGTTTCAACTTCTGAATAGATTCTGAGATAGTATGATTTGTGATAGTAGCATTGATTGGAACTTAGGAAGTTAGACTTGTTTGTGTGGAATTGTTCATTCTTGTTTAAATTTAGCTGATAATGATATAAATTGTGTTCTTGAGATCGAGAGCCTAAACACAGTAAGGGAGTGCTTGAGTGTAAACACTGAAAGGGAGTGAGCTCCATTTAAATTTAGTGAGTGATTAGTGAGTATTAAATTGTTCTTGGTTTTGCCCTGCATTCATGAATATAAATTGTGATTTTTGCAGAAATAAGAGAATGACTTAGGCCATTTTTGAATCGTTTGAGCCTTTATTGACATACCTCAAATTGTGTCATTTAAATGACACCCTTAGTCTCCTATTTGAGCCTTTATTTACCACTATTTTGTCAACCCTAACTTAACCTACCCTGAAATTATTTTGACTATCCTGTTTATTGAGCACAAGGTTGTGGGTACACATTATGGGGAGAGTTGGAGAAAGTAGTGGTGAGAATCAGAGCTAATTCTTTTGTCAATTGTCTAAGTTGTTAGTATTTTGAGATTTTATTTATTCTTCTTTTATATTTTTCAGTGATTAAAGTTGTGAAAAAAAAAAAAAAAAAAAAAAAAAAAAAAAAAAAAAAAAGAAAAGAAAAAGTTGAATTGTTCAGTAGTAGAACAATTTTTTATATGCTATTTGATTTGTTGATTAGTATTTGTATTTTATGTTTGTTAGTAAAGACATTGACAAAGGAGTTGGTTTTGAAAAATAGAGAGATAGACAAGTTTGGGGGGATTATTAAGTTAACTGATTAGAAAAGAGTTCAAGTGAGTGTAAGGAGTGAGGGTGACATAAGGATGGATTGTGCTCTAGAGTTTCGCTTGAATCCAAAAATTTTCTACCTTATAAACCCGGCCTTACATTACAAGCTTAATTAAAGACCTATCGACTTTTATTCTGTTTATTCATATTTGTTATTAGTGAATAATGGGCAAGACTGATGAACAATAAGAGTGGATGGAGTGACCCTGAGAGATATTTTTGATTTCCCTTCTCATAAGACACAATTATAGATTTATCAGTTAAACGAGAATGAGTTTTAACATGTACACACACAAGTATTTATGATTAAATTTCTCTCAATGCGATATCATGAATTGTATTATTGAAAGTGTTTATTTAGATAGTTTATTTGCATGCAAATATCAAGCTGAGACAAAATACTGCGAACTGTGATTTAGATAATTTTACCATGGAAATTTTAAATATTCCGCAGACTTAAAATTTTAGAAAATTCTGGATAAACTTTGTTAGATTTCTATGCTTATTGTTGTTCGCTTGAGGACAAGCTTTCATTCAAGTTTGGGGGTGTGATAAGTGTGTATTTTACACACTTATTTATACTTTTTAGATTTGAATTGATAAGTTTTTCTCAAGTGATTGGAAGAATTTGACATTTTTTGTGTAAGTGTGCAGAGAAATTATTTTAAACAGAAAAGAAAGAAAACATATGATCCGCTGTGGAAAACGTGCTGATTCCAGCATTTGACAAGCTAGAGAAATGGAGTGAACAAAAGAAAAGAGAAGGTGAGTTAAAGATTCAGCTGATTGAAAAAAAGAACGCAAGCTACAAGAAGCACAGATGCATCTGGAAGAGCTAATGGAAGAAATTAAAGAGGATTTGAAGATGGAGAACTGGGGAACATACAAGTAGCAGCGATCGATCTCAAAGAAAATGCAGAGATCGATCGCTATGTGAAGAAAGGAGAAGCAGCCACTAATCTTCATACCTTGCAGCGATCGGTTTCCATGCAAATTGATGAGGAGCAGCGATCATGCGCCATCACTCAAGCAGCGATCAATAGCCACTATATTTTGTAATTGATCGCTATATATATATACAAATAGAGAAATTCAGCGATTGATCTCCATGAATTCACAGAGATCGATCGCCACATACGACTGGAAGTTGATCGAACAGCAGCGATCGATCTCTATGAAGTCCAGAGACCGATCGCCAGCCAGTGAATTGCAATGCAGCGGCTGTCATTCAGATTAAGCAGCGATCGATCTCCATACAATCTAGAGATCGATCGCGACACATTTATTCGGATAAAGAACAGCAGCGATCAATCTCTACAACTACCAGAGACCGATCGTTGAGTTATAATACACAATACAAGCCATAGAAGAAGCAGCGACCGTGCGCCTTACAAAGACAGCGACCGATCGCTAACCAAATTACATATGGAAAGACAACGTGTTTTAATTCGAACCGTTGATCCGAAGCGAGATTAAATCCAAGCCGTTGACCGAGTTAAAAGAAAATTATAAAAACCTAACACGCCTGGGCAGCTTGGGCATTCAGCAAATCCAGAGGCCGCGACTGAGAGCACCACCGAGCGAATTCTTCGACGAGGAGGGGCGATCATTCTTCATAGTTTTCTTTTCCTTTCTTTTTAATTTCACTATTTAATTATGCAACTCTTTATTATTACTGTTGTTTATTTTTCTAGTATGAACTAATCTTCCTGTTCTAGGGTTTCGATGTAACCTAGTTATGATTATTTGTTTTTCTTAATTCAAGTATTTAATTTCCTGTTTCTGTTCTGTGTTGAGTAATCTATTCTGAACGTAATGCTTAGGTTTGCTTGATCACCAAAACTAAGAACTTTAGGGTTGATTCGGGATGCGAGAGCGGAGAATTTAACCGTGCACTGAATAGTTTGCCATGAAAAGGATGTTAGGCTAGAGATAGCTAATGCGTTCATGTGGTAGTATAATTTCTCATTCTTAATGTATTCAATTAATTCTCAGGATTAAAGACCGAGAGGTAATAATTCGTTAATTGAATAAGTTTATTTTTGCTCGAGAGAGATTGATAAATATTTTCGTGAAATTGCCATCAACACATAGAAATAGGATTTAACTATTTGAATTAGGTCTGATAAATAGGATTAGCTAAGTGAAATCGGAACCCTGGATTTTCTCAACATATAATCTTACTTCTTTATTTTAGAATATTTTATTTAAATTGTTCACTTATTTTATTTGAATTATTTTAGTTTTAAAAATCCAAATCACTAAATTTATTGTTTCTTTTCAAATTAAACTAGAAATTAGATATTCAACTTTTAACATAATTATTCCTCGTGGGATCGACATTCGTACTTAATACACACTTTATTACTTTTGCGACACGTACACTTGCGTATCACGATTTTTCGCAACAGTCGGAGCTGCTCCGATCTGCGTCAGCGGTTTCTGTTCGGCGCTCGGAGGTCGACGACGGCGCGGTCTGGCGCGGTCGGAGGCGGCGGCGAACTCGGGCTTCTCCTCTCTCCCTCTATTCTTCTCTATCGAAGAAGAACAACAGACTTCTTTCTGTTTTCTTCACGCAGGCAATAGAAAAGAAATTAAATTTCTTTTCTATTTCTATTTTTTTTTTTCCCTCCAAGTGTGACTTTTTCTCCTGTTTTCCAAAAATTGCAAATTTTACAAACCGAAAATTGCAAACCTAAAATTGATCGATACCCTTCGAATAATCAAACCTTGATTTTTCGAAAACCACTTCAACCTGAAGCTCTGATACCAGTTGTTAGGATTAGACGCTCTAATCCACCTGTAACGAACGATTTAGAAAACCGAAAAAGAAATAACGAGAAAATAATGGACACCGAATTTACGAGGAAACCCTAGAAAGGAAAAAAACCACAGGCAGAGGAGAGAATCACTTATATTAATTCGGTACAATGAGTTTTGCGACTCAAGAATCAATATATAGATAAAACGTAAAACCCTAATATTGATAACGAGCCCGACCCGGCCCAACTAGAATTCGGGTCACACCAAATTCTAACAAAGAGATCATGTATTTACAACATATTATTATATAAAACTATCACTACAAAATATTTATAAAATAATATTTGATTTCATGTTTTTTTTTTTTATAGATTGTTGTTGGGCCATCACTGCAGCAGGTGCGGTAGAATCTTTGGCTAATATTTCGCATGAAAGAAGAGGAGTCAACAAACTACAGTTGTCGCCACAACAATTAATCGATTGCGTCAACGAAAATCCAAGAAAGGAGATCACAGATGAACGGGGGTGTTATCTGTTGCACTATCGCAAGGCCTTCGATTGGATAACAAGAAATGGCATTGCCGAAGAAAGAAATTATCCTTTCAAAGCAAAGAGAGGTGTATGTCAACGACACGTCAAGGTAAGTAAAATAAACTAGTTTTGTTTTTCTAATATTATTTTAATTTACGTAATTATTTTTTTAATTACAGGTGATATTGAAAATAAAAGATTACAAAAAAATAAACATGAATGAGCTAGATGTCTTCCTCCGCCGTCAACCAGTTGCTGTAGTAGTTCGTATCACTAAAGAATTTAAAGATTTAAAAACATCGGTAAGCATAGTTACTTATAGCATCCACGTTTTACTATACATATATTTTTAATAATAATACATATCATCAAAATTTGAAAATGCAGGAAATTTACAAGGGACCTACAGACACGAAAAATTTACTAGAGAAAGGACGACATGCAGTTTTAGCCGTTGGGTTCGGGGTCAACGAAAAAGGCGAAAAATTCTGGATAATCAAAAATTCGTGGGGAACGACTTGGGGCGACGACGGATATGGAAGAATAAGTCAACGATTAGTTAGAGTTAATACTAAGAAAGGAGAGCAAGAGGTAAATTTATTAGAATCACCGGCAATTCCTCTAGGTATCGAGTTTATTTCATAAATATGTTTTTTTATGACTAATACTATGGCTCTTCTAGTCTGGATTAAGGCACTCTACGTGTTTGTCTTTTCTTTCTCAAATGTATATGCTAATACTCATTATGGTTGGTGTGATTAGTATTTATTATATTTTCATTCTTTTGTAATTCGTTTGAATATGCGGTTGGTTGTGGGGAATATGTAAATGCTTTGTGGGTTATCTTGGCAAGAAGCCACCTTGATGGCGTAAAGTCCATGAACATAAACTTATGATTTTTTTTAAAGAGGTAGTCATTCTCTCCTGGTCATCTTGTAAAAATACACAGAAGAGGTAGTCAAAATTAATGCTTCCATCAAAGTAAAATAAATCAACATACTTACTACCCTTAAAAAAGAGTTTTGAAACAAGATAACAATAACATATCTTTATTTTCAAGTTCAACAAAAAGTGTCAAGTACTCTAACATAATATTTTTAATCGCATAAACTTACTCAGCATCAAGCTAAACCAAATTAAAATTGCAATTAAAGGTACTTAAGTTGATCAACAACAACATTGCATTCCAACTTGGTCTCCATCGAGCTGCAAACAACAACAAAATGAACAATCCAAGCATGAATAAATGAAAGTAAACCACAACAGTGCAATAATGCAACAAATAAAACTAACATGTATTTAAGGCTTATTAGCCCACCAATTAAATAATATCGCTAGAAGTAGTAAAAATGAACGTCTAAACCCAATAACACATGCGTGTAGAGGAAAATTCCCAACACAATTTTGAAACTTGAGTAACAAATCGAATTATTCCATGCATACCTTTTCCCCTTCACTGGGTTTTGGCCGACAGAGGAGGATCTCGATTTCATCCGGACCAATTCCAAAGTATACTTCTGCTTGAAATATAGCAATCGGAATGTCTACAGGTCTGTCAGCTCGTTTTACACTATAGGTAACATAAAAAATAAAACCTTGAACTCCCAGCGAATTAGCTTTTATAATCTCTACCACTTCATAATTAGACCCCTGATCAAAAAATCAATTAGAGTCAATGTGAGTTAAAGAAATTGACATATCTTGTGACATTAGTAAAAAAAAATTACATTTTTTTTGTTGTAGTCCTCAATAGATAACGTCGCAGCCTTCAAAAGTTCTTCGGCAAATTCATTTAGATCATTAATAGGTTCAATTCTACCAATAGCCATAGTATTGGGGAAAATAGGAACCTCAAAGCCCTGCTTGCAAAGTCAAGGCGAAAGAGCAGTGTTATAATAAAATCTTAGTTTGTTTACAAAAAGAAAACGTGAAATGGTGTGAGGGAGAAGAGCACCTGGCTTGCAGAAACTACACGATAGTATATTTCTGTTTCTTCCTTGGTCATTTCACGTTGTCCAGCTTCATTGACATCGTCGTCGTCTTCATCAAGAGAACATTGAGGTACGGTCTCTGTGTCCGTACACTTTTTCGGATTACAAGACATCGGAATTACAATGAAGACCTGGAAAATTTGATCAGGTAGATAATAGATTTAGAGCGAGAGATCCAATGAGATAAATGAAAAACAGTCATGACACCAACTTTCAATTCAGACACCAAGGAGGAAATTAATCACATTGCACCAACGGATTTAGCTTGCAATTCTAACAAGAGTTGCACTAAGAATTGCAATTGTCCTCAACCACTCAATATTTAAAAATCAAATAGACATAAAGTAAAAAAAAAAAAAAAAAAAGTGTCAGCTATTCAGATTAGAAAGAATCTAATCAAACATCGAAGAAGCATAAGAATTACAAAAATATCAAAGTGCTAATACCATATTTGGAGAAAAATTTTTTGGTTGGCTGAGTTCAAATCAAAGAAAAGAAAGGGTTTTTTTTTTAATCTGCCTAATATTATATTGAGTAATAAAAAAAAACAAACTTGAAGAACAAAATATTTATGGAGTGGACTTCCTAATTATTCATAACTGAATCGAACCATCTGTTCGGTTCTTGCAATCTCATATATTCTTCAATTTTCCAGGAGAATTCTGATTAATCGGCAACGAAGCGAAGAATTGATTAGTAGGTCTCAAAATCAAGGGGTAGAAAATAGATTTCATAAAGTCGTTTCTTTTTCCCAAAGTTTCAGAAATAGATGCAAAAATTGATAAGCTTAGCGATTTGCGGATTAAAAAGGAAACAAAATACATAAACCGAAAGAGCAGAGATACCTTCGTCCTTCACGGGCTAAGATAGGAAAAGGGGGTGGAACTTGGAAGAGGGAGACGGGAGTGTTTGGAATATCAATAGGTAGTGTGTATATGTAGGGAGGGTGGGAGAGACAGACCAATGGGTGGCCCATAAAAACGTTGGGCCCTCTCTGCTTTTTCTCCTCCTTTCTCGTTTGACCATCACAAAGCCCTGCTCCAAAAATCACGGCGTTATTCAAATTCATTAAGTTTCGAGCAAACCCATCTCGTAACATTGACAGTCATCGTGAAAAACACCTCTATATCTAACGCAGACATAAAAAAAAAAATTGCGGAAAAATCTGGGCTTGAAGATGCTTTTGAATGTGCGAAAACCACTGGCAAAAACGCTATCGGCGTCTGACGAGAGAGAGCCCGGGTTGGCTTTATTAAAAATGGGTTTAAAACTTGACCGAGAAGGGGAGAACCCTGAAAAAATCCTCAATTTTGCTAATAGAGCTCCAGTATCTTTGGATGGAGATGATAATCAACCATGTTTTGTTTGGCGGAAACCCTGGCCATGGGGGGTTGGAGGGCAAGAGTAAGAGGAGACCTTGGTGGAGTGGTGGGGCGATTCGGCAGTCCTGATGTCCCTAGTTGTATTAGACATGGAAAGACTAATATTCAAGGATTTGATCTCGGAAACAATAGGCCACCATCTTGCTCTTTTTGGCGGCAGTTGTAGAAGCAATCATCCCCAGGTAGTTCCTCGCCGGAAATTGGTATTCTGAATATCACCCACCATAATACCGATGCAAGATTATATATATACAGACCTTGAAGGTAGTGGCTACGGCCCTCACCTAGCAGTATTATGTAAGGCTTGTCTGCCGGAATCTGCACTTTTTCTCTGTACAATCATTCAATTCAAACATACACATTATGAAAAGTTAAAATTTTTATAATAACATATTGGAAGACATACATGGGTTACATGTAAGTGCCAGCATTGATTTGAATTTTTGACCCATTGAGAATTGTTGGAAGGAACAGAATCAATGGCTGCTCGGACTCTTCAAAAATGCCCCCTTCCCCACTTATCCATAAAAGCAAGTTTAGAGTCTCATGCGACTGTAGTACTCAGTAACCAAGCTCAGCCGGTGTCAACACCCTAGATAGGTGGCTGTAATTGTTCATTACGTTGGGCAGAGCTTATGTGGGTGCCATGCAAAGAACCATACTTGCTTTCCTGGTTGCAATGCTAGTTGTAGACCTCTCTCTCAAATATTAGCAGCAACAAATGGAAAGCCAAGTAATATTAAATTATACTTGTGATTTCCAACTCTACTTTTTATTTCACTGTCCTCTTCATCAAGAAACATGAAATCCTATGATGTTTTTTTTAAACATGAAAGCCAAGAAAACATACATAATATTCAAAATTAGTAGTCATCATCAGTACAAAGATTTCTATGCAAAAGTAATCCTTCCATCAAAGTAAAATAAGTCAGCATACTTACCCACCTTAAAAAGAGTTTTGAGACAAGAAACAATAACATATCTTTGTTTTCAGGTTCAACAAGGAGCGTCAACTACTCTAACATAATATTTTTAATCGCATAAAAACCATGTTCTGATAGCCTAACTCACATCAAGCTAAACTTAATTAATATTACAATTAAAAGTACTCTAGATCAGCAGCAACATTGCATTCCAACTTGGTCTCTGGCGAGCTGCAAACAAACAAAATAAACAAATAAATGCACAATCCAAGCGTCAATAAATGAAAGCAAACCACAACAGTACAATGCTGCAACAAATCAAACTAACATATATTTATGGCTTATTAGCCCACTAATTATATAAATAACACTAGAAGTAGTAAAAATGAACTTCTAGACCCAATATAACATGTAGAGGAAAATTCCCAACACAATTTTGAAACTTGAGTAACAAACAGAATTATTCCACGCATACCTTTTCTCCTTCATTGGGCTTTAATCGACAGAGGAGGATCTCGATTTCATCCGGACCAATTCCAAAGTATACTTTAGCTTGAAAGATAGTAACCGGAAAGTCTGCAGGCGTGTCGGCTGGTCTAACACTATAGGTAACATAAAAAATAAAACCTTGAACTCCCATATAATTGGCTTTTATAATCTCTACCACCTCATAATTAGACCCCTGATTACAAAATCAATTAGAATTAATGTAAGTTAAAAAAAATTGATATATCATGTGAAATTAGTAAAAAGAATTACATTTTTCTTGTTGTAGTCCTCAATAGATAAAGTTGCAGCCATCAAAAGTTTTTTGGCATAGCGTTCCTTTGGGTCATTGATAGGTTCAATTCTACCAATAGCCATAGTATTAGGGAAATCAGGAACATCAAAGCCCTGCATGCAAAGTCAAGGCGAAAGAGCGGTGTTATAATAAAATCTTAGTTTGTTTACAAAAAGAAAACGTGAAAGGAGAAGAGCACCTGGCTCGCGGAAACTACACGATAGTATATTTCTATTTCTTCCTTAGTCATTTCACGTTGTCCAGCTTCATTGACATCGTCGTCATCTTCGTCAAGAGAACATTGAGGTACGGTCTCTGTGTCAGTACACTTTTCCGGATTACAAGACATCATCAGAATTACAATGAAGACCTGGACAATTAGACCACGTAGATAATAGATTTAGAGTAAGAGATCGAATGAAATAAATGAAAAACAGTCGTGACACCAACTTTCAATTCAGACACCAAAGGAGGAAATTAATCACATTTCACCAACAGATTTAGCTTGCCTTCTAATAAGAGTTGAATTGAAATTGTCCTCAACCACTCAATATTTTAAAATCAAATAGACATAAAGTAAAAAAAAAAAAGAGTCACAGCTATTCAGATGAGAAAGAATATAATCAAACATCGAAGAAGCAGTAATATGTTAGAATTACAAAAATATCAAAGTGCTAATACCATATTTGGAGGAAGGATTTTTGGTTGGCTGAGTTCAAATCAAAGAAAAGAAAGGTTTTTTTAATAAGAGGAATTCCTAATTATTCATAACTGAATCGAATCTTCTGTGCGGGTCTTGCAATCTCATACATTCTTCAATTTTCCGGGCGAATTCTGATTAATCGTCAAAGAAGCCAAGAATTGATTCGAGTTCTCAAAATCAAGGGGTAGAAGAAACAATAACGAATAGATTTCGTATTTTTCCCAAATTTTCTAAAAAATTGATGCAGAAATCGATAAGGTTATCAAAAAAGGTAAGAGGATGAAGAAATAAAATGCAGAAACTGAGAGAAACAGAGAGCATACCTTCGTCCCTCACAGGCTAACAAGGAAAAGGTGGTCCAGGAGAGGGATATATTTCGTATGTCGAGGGAAGGTGGGAGAGATTGAGAAATGGGCTGCACACAAAAACGTTGGGCCTGTCCTCCGAATGCACTACTTTTGACTTCGAGTGGATCAATATAAAACAACTCAAACTAATTATTTGCCATGGCGTCCATGCGTTTCGACCAAACCCATCTCGTAATATCCATACTCATCTTCGAAATAAAATTTGCTTAATCATATCAAATGATGTGTTACAAGTGGAAAAGATTCGTTGTGCCAATAACGCATGCATTACATTCGTTGTGTTACCTGAAGATTATAAGCAAAGTTTAGTATTGGCTCCAACAAGCCTAATGGGGCTTCCCAAAGACCACAACGCCAGCAGCAATGGCCCCACGTTGAATTGTGGCCATCGCACACATCAAAACGTTGTTGCTCGTGTAAGGAGCATGAAACTTTCCATTCACTTTAGGCTGTAATTTTAGGCAGCACACACATCACAAGTTAAAGACACAAAGACGTAATTTAGTAGGAATGTTTGAACACTATACTCACCTGAGCTTGAAGATGCTTTTGAATGTGCGAAAACCACTGACAAAAATGCTTAGAGCATTTAAGAACGCGGAGTCGGCGTTTGACAAGAGAGAGCTCTAGTTGACTTCATTAAAAATTGGTTTAAAACTTGACCAAGAAGGTGATAATCTGAAAAAATCCTCAATTTTGCTCGTACAGCTCTAGTATCTTTAAGACATGTTTTATTCTAAATTTCATTAATTTTTTATGATTATTTTATATTACTCGGATTGCAATGTTCATTCATAATATTTAATTTAGAAAAATCACGATGTAATGACCAAAATCCAATGCCTAAGTTGATTAATACAACTACGATATCTCTGATAAGCACTAAATTTCTTCTCCCATATAAGAACGGATTCAAGACGTGAGTCCTCTACAACCAACTTCCGAGTACACACTAGATTGCACCTAAAAAAACATCATGCATGGTATGATTGCTAAGAGTAAGAAATAACTAGGTGACCATGCACATCATGAAAAAAAAATTATAATGATAGGTTGGAAGACATATGGGTTACATGTGAGTGGCAGCATTGATTTTGATTGTGGATGTAACGTTGATTTCGTAGGACTGATCATGTATGGCTGCATGCAAACAACCATACTTGCTTTCCTGGCTGCGATGCTTGTTGTAGTAGACGTCTCTCTCCCAAATATTAGCAACAATTAAACGTAAAGTCAAGTAATTTCTTACTCATTAAATTATATTTGTGGTTCATCTAAGTATAACATTTTTTTTTCTTATGGACTAATTTGAATATATGGGAGCTCACTGTGTGACACTAAGATCAATTCTACCTATACTTGGTTAAATCAACTATCATAATCATTATACTTTTCAGATTTCATAACGTGCTCCCAGCCCTCTTTTTTTTTTTTTTTTTTTTTTTTTTTTAATCTGAGAGTGGAAAAAACAGACATAATATATAACATCAACAATAAAAATAAATCATACTAGAAAAATCAAAAAAAGAAAAGAAAATTTAAAGGGTGTTTTGGTAAATAATGAGATTTGTTAATGGTGCGAGGGTGGAGAGAGCAGAAAGTTGTAGGATGAAGACAACGTGAATAGCTGAAAGATCGTTCATCTCTTGCTGAAAGCGCTCATTTCTCCCTCCTGCATTTTCTGTTCTGTGAAGCTCCTCTCTTCTCTCTTCTTCCGACAGTAAAGAGGTCTATATTTTTTTTTTGCTAATGGTATTTCTGATTTTTCTTTTTGCATTTGTTCATGTGCGAAGGGGTATTGCTGGTTTTGTATTGATTTTGTATTGCTTTGCATAGGCTCGTCGTCTTTTACAGCGCTAACACCATCTCCACCGGCGTTCTTGCTCATCTGAACATCCTCCCTACTACATTCTGCGGGATTCACCGCCGGCACCGAAACCCAGTCTTTTGAATCTTCCGATGTACTGACATTTTCAGACCGTAAAATCAAAAAATAGCTTAAAAAACAAGAAACCATCAAGAACTAAAATCTTGGAAATCACAAGGGGAAACAGAAGGACTAGGATACGATTTCATAAATACTGCCACCTTCGGACGCTTTGGCGAAGAAGACTCATCCTCTGAGTCTGAGGAAGAGGAAGAACGTTTACTGGTGTTATCAGAAAGAGAATCAATATACTTCTCGTTGAATCCATCATCCACTTTCTCTCCGTTTCCCACTTCTAGTTCGTCGTCTTTTTCCCGGTTTTTCTTCCCTGCCTGTGTAGAACGAAAAGTAAAAACTCAGGTAAGGTAAGTTTGCAAATCCCCTGTAATTTTTTAACGTAGATTTAACATAATGAGTCAATTTGTTAACCGAGCAATAATTTGATGTTCAAATTTACTGTCCGTATGTTTGATCTTCCTTTTCTTTATCATGACAGACGGTTGCAATGAGCATTCCAGTATCTGCTCCGACACAGGTATTGTTATTTTTTTTGTTTCCTAATTGATCTTTGTATGAATAATGTTTTTTTTTTTTGGCTTGTATTTTTAATTGGCTTTTATATTACTTAACATTTTATTTTTTATTTTTTTTAGGATCAATATTTCTTTGATTGGAGGAATGAAGATGTAATCACTCCAATTAGAGACCAAGAAAAATGCAGTAAGTTATCACTTATACAGTATTTTTCTTAGCTTCACTCATATTTATTTGAAATGATTAGAAATTCCCAAAGTCTATGTTGTATGATATTTTTATTAAAAAATTAAATTTTTTTTTTATTATTTTCCTTTCTCGTATTGATTTAATAAAACTACTTTATGTTTCGATTTAAAAATTCAAGTCTAAATTTGCCCAAAATTTATTTGTTTTATAAATAGGCAACTACTAGATTTACTGAGTTTTGAAATCACACACATTCGTATCATGACAAAGAGATCATGTATTTACAACATATTATTATATAAAACTATCACTACAAATATTTACAAAATACTATATGATTTCATGTTTTTTTTTTTTTTTTTTTTTTACAGATTGTTGTTGGGCCATCACTGCAGCAGGTGCGGTAGAATCTTTGGCTAATATTTCGCACGAAAGAAGAGGAGTCAACAAACTACAGTTGTCGCCACAGCAATTAATCGATTGCGTAAATGAAAATCCAAGACAGGAGATCACAGACGAACGAGGGTGTTATCTCTCGCACCATCGCAAGGCCTTTGACTGGATAACAAGAAATGGCATTGCCGAAGAAAGAAATTATCCTTTCCAAGCAAAGAGAGGTGTATGTCAAAGAGACGTCAAGGTAAGTAAAACAAACTGGTTTTATTTTTCTAATATTATTTTAATTTACATAATTATTTTTTTAATTACAGGTGATATTGAAAATAAAAGATTATAAGAAAATAAACATGAATGAGCTAGACTACTACCTTCGCCGCCAACCAGTTGCTGTAGGAGTACGTATTACAAAAGAATTTAACGATTTGAAAAAATCGGTATGAATCATTAATTGTAGAATCCACATTTTGCTATATTTTATTTAATAACAATGCATGATATCAAAATTTGAAAATGCAGGAAATTTACAAGGGACCTACAGACACGAAAAATTTACTAGAGAAAGGACGACATGCAGTTTTAGCCGTTGGGTTCGGGGTCAACGAAGAAGGCGAAAAATTCTGGATAATAAAAAATTCGTGGGGAACGACTTGGGGCGATGACGGATATGGAAGAATAAGTCAACAATTAGTTAGAGTTAATACTAAGAAAGGAGAGGAAGAGGTAAATTTATTAGAATCACCAGCAATTCCTCTAGGTATTGAGTTTATATGACTAATATTGTGGTTCTCTTAGTCTTGACGAAAACATTCTACCACTTTGTTTTTTCTTCTCGGATGTATTTGTTAATAGTCATTCTGGTTGTTTGTTTTTTCTTCTCGGATGTATTTGTTAATAGTCAGTCTGGTTGGTAGGATTTTTGAATATGTGATTGATTGTGGGGAAGAAGCCACCTTGATGGCGTAAAGCCTATAAACAGAAGCATATGTTGTTTTTTTAAAGATTTGTGAAACGTTATGCATTTTCTAAGAATTGGACCAGACGCTCTTTTATGAGTAAAATTAGTCAATTGGAACTCCTTTACCTGCATACGTAAATTTCTCCTTCAATTCATCAAGCCACTAGCCCTCTCTCTCTCTCCTTCCCTCCCTTCACTGCCTCTTCTTCACCACATCTCTTCTCGTTTCCCAACATTCTCACCCTGCTTCATCCTCTCTTATTTCATCTTCTAATGCTTTTCATTCTCTCCGGGTCATCATGTAAAAAATACACATAAGAGGTAGTGATTTAAACCTCTCTATCACCGGTACAAACATTTCTATGCAAAACTAATGCTTCCATCAAAGTAAAATAAATCAACATACTTACTACCCTTAAAAAAGAGTTTTGAAATAAGATAACAATAACATATCTTTGTTTTTAAGTTCAACAAAGAGAGTCAAGTACTCAAACATAATATTTTTAATCGCATAAAATTACTTAGCGTCAAGCTAAACCAAATTAAAATTGCAATTAAAGGTACTTAAGTTTATCAGCAGCAACATTGCATTCCAACTTGGTCTCCATCGAGCTGCAAAGAACAACAAAATGAACAATCCAAGCATCAATAAATGAAAGTAAACCACAACAGTGCAATGCTGCACCAAATCAAACTAACATGTATTAATGGCCTATTGGCCTACCAATTAAATAATAACACTAGAATAAGTAAAAATGAATGTCTAAACCCAATAACACATGCGTGTAGAGGGAAATTCCCAACACAATTTTGAAACTTGAGTAACAAATCGAATTATTCCACGCATACCTTTTCCCCTTCATTGGGTTTTGGTCGACATATGAGGATCTCGATTTTATCAGGACAAATTCCAAAGTAGACTTTAGCTTGAAAGATAGTAGCCGGAAAGTCTGCAGGCGTGTCAGCTGGTCTAACACTATAGGTGACATAGAAAATAAAACCTTTAACTCCCAGCGAATTAGCTTTTATAATCTCTACCACTTCATAATTAGACCCCTGATCAAAAAATCAATTAGAGTCAATGTGAGTTAAAGAAATTGATATATCCTATGACATTAGTAAAAAAAAATTACATTTTTTTTGTTGTAGTCTTCAATAGATAACGTCGCAGCCTTCAAAAGTTCTTCGGCAAATTCATTTAGATCATTAATAGGTTCAATTCTACCAAAAGCCATAGTATTAGGAAAAACAGGAACATCAAAGCCCTGCATGCAAAGTCAACGCAAAAGAGAGGTGTTACAATAAAATGTTAATATGTTGACAAAAAGAAAACGTGAAATGCTGTGAATGAGAAGAGTACCTGGCTTGCAGAAACTACACGACAGTATATTTCTGTTTCTTCCTTATTCATTTCATGTTGTCCAGCTTCGTTGACATCGTCGTCGTCTTCGTCAAGAGAACATTGAGGTACGGTCTCTGTGTCCGTACACTTTTCAGGATTACAAGACAACATCGGAATTACAAGAAAAACCTGGACAATTTGACCATGTAGATAATAGAATTAGTGGAAGAGATCGAATGAAATAAATGAAAAAGAGTCGTGACACCAACATTCAATTCAGACACCAAATGAGGAAATTAATCACATTTCACCAACAGATTTAGCTTGCCTTGTAATAAGAGTTGCACTGATAATTGAAATTGTCCTCAACAACTCAATATTTCAAAATCAAACAGACATAAAGTGAAAAAAAAAAAAAAAAAAAGAGTCTCAGCTATTCAGATGAGAAAGAATCTAATCAAACATTGAAGAAGCAGTAATCTGTAAGAATTACAAAAATATCAAAGTGCTAATACCATATTTGGGGGAAGGATTTTGGTTGGCTGAGTTCAAATCAAAGAAAAGAAAGGTTTTTTTTTTTTTTAATCTGCCTAATATTATTGAGTGATAAAAAAAAAACCTTGAAGAACAAAATAATTATTAAGAGGAATTCCTAATTATTCATAATTGAATCGAATCTTCTGTGCACTCTCATATATTCTTAAATTTTGCGGGCGAATTATGATTAATCGGCAAAGAAGCGAAGAATTGATTCGTAGGTCTCAAAATCAAGGGGTAGAAGAAACAATAACGAATAGATTTCGTATTTTTCCCAAATTTTCTAAAAAGTAGATGCAGAAATCGATAAGGTTGTTAAAAAAGGTAAGAGGAAGAAGAAATAAAATGCAGAAACTGAGAAAAACAGAGAGCATACCTTCTTCGTCGTTGACAGGCTAACAAGGAAAAGGTGGTCCAGGAGAGAGGGATATTTGGTATAAATAGCGAAGGTGGGAGAGACAGGGCCGGGATCAAGATTGGGCCTGAGGATTATTGGCCCATTCATAATTAGGTTGATTGGATCAATATATAAAACAACTCAAACTAATTATTTGCCATGGAGTCCATGCGTCTCTCTCTGCTTTTTCTCCTCTTTCGGTTTTTGGATGGGCTTCTTACTTGGCTCTCACTTTCAGCACAAGGGCACGTAGTTATTATCACGTTCATGAAGCTTTGAATGAAGTAATCTTGTTCCACATATCTTCTCACAGCAACATCTTTAAAAATAATGCAGGATCCAAGTTATTTGTTTGACCCAAACAATGAGACGGCCGGATTATTAGCGCCACCTCAGATTATCTATGAGGCTTTTCATGGAAGGCATCAGAACTCCACCGGAGCCACAGTTTTCCTCTCTATCATCTGGGAAACCTTCTTCTTCTGTGGACTTTCAGTCACAGCCGGAGCTGCCAGAGTGGCATGCGACTCCCTCATTACTGACTATATTTCATTACTTTCTATCAAAAGATGGCTATAAAATATCCACAAGTAACGATCTATCTGTTGAAATTATAGCTTAATTCTATTAATATATTTAGTTCATGTATGTTTTTAATAAGGTTCATGGTTTAAGTCAATGTATTTGTGAAAGTGTATCTAGGAAGTTGTAATAGATACATTAATGCATGTATTGCATTAATGAGGAGGTTCATGTATTGCCCTCAAATATGTACCAAATAGTCCTATAAATAGGATCTATGTCTAAGCCATTTGGATCAAGTCATTTACAAAAAGTCATTTCTATAATCTAGTTTGCTCTCTCTAGTTGTATTTCTCTTCCTCCTACTTCCTTTCTCTTAAAATCCCTCTTCCTCATTCCAACAAATTGGTATCAGAGCTCGGATTTTAGATCTTGTAGAAATGTCGAATTCTACATTTCCTTTCCATTTCCCTCAACTTACAAAAGATAATTACGAGAATTGGTGCATTCGTATGAAAGCTTTGCTTGGATCGCAAGACGTATGGGAGATTGTTGATAGAGGCTTCGAGGAGCCTCGTGATGATTCCGCCATGACGCCTAATCAAAGGGAGACGCTACAAAGAATGCGTAAGAGAGACCAACAAGCTCTCACCCTTATTCATCAATGTCTAGATGAAGTTACATTTGAGAGAGTTTCAAATGCAACCACCGCCAAGCAAGCATGGGAGATTCTACAAAATTCTTGTCAAGGAGTTGATAAGGTTAAAAAGGTACGTCTTCAAATCTTACGAGGAGAATTTGAAGTGTTACGAATGCAGGAATCCGAGTCCATAGCGGATTTCTTTTCGAGGGTTTTGGCGATCGTAAACCAAATGAAGAGATATGGAGAAAGAATAGAAGATGTTCGCATCAATGAAAAGATTCTTCGCTCGTTGTATTCAAAGTTTGATTACGTGGTTGTAGCTATCGAGGAGTCCAAGGATTTAGCTACCATAACGGTTGACCAACTCATGGGTTCTTTACAAGCTCATGAAGAGAGAATCAACAAGAAGAAAGAGGAGCCAATCGAGCAAGTTTTGGCTACCAAACTCTCCGTGAATGAAAAGGAGAATGAACGTGGGAGAAGTCAACGAGGAAGAGGACAAGGACGGGGACGTGGACGAGGTAGAGGAAGAGGTCGAGGATGGCAAAATTTTGACAATAGAGAGAAGAGTCAAGAGAACAATAGAGGAAGCAACTCAAAGAGAAATGATAAATCAAGTGTTCAATGCTACAATTGCCAAAAGCACGGACATTTTGCTCGCGATTGTTGGAGTCCCAAAAATATCAAAGAAACAGCGAATTATGCTCAAAACGAAGAGGTAGAAGAAAATTTGTTTCTTGCTTACAAAGAGGGAGAAGGAAGCAAGAGCAATATGTGGTATCTTGACAATGCTGCAAGCAATCACATGTGTGGTGATAAAAGCAAATTCAAAGAGATCGACAACTCAGTGACTGGATTAGTCACATTTGGAGATGACTCCAAAGTTCAAATTGAAGGCAAAGGTACGATTATAATTCGTATGAAGAATGGTGATCATAAACTCATTAACAATGTCTACTATGTTCCAAGTATGAAGAGCAACATATTGAGTTTAGGGCAACTCTTGGAGAAAAACTATGAAGTTCACATGAAGGATTGTACTCTCCTACTTCAAGATGATAGAAGAAATGTGATCGCGAAGGTACCAATGACAAAAAATAGAATGTTCATGCTAGATATTCAAGCCAATGTTGCTCGATGTTTGAAAACTTGTACAAAAGACATCTCATGGCTTTGGCATTTGAGACTTGGCCATCTTAACTTTGGTGGTTTGAAGTTATTGGGCCAGAAAAGGATGTTGACGGGTTTGCCGTCTATAGATCAACCAGCCCAGTTATGTGAAGGGTGTCTTGCTGGGAAACAATTTCGAAAGAGTTTTCCTAAGGAGTCGACATCAAGAGCAAGTAAACCACTTCAACTTATTCATGCAGATGTATGCGGACCGATTAAGCCTTTGTCATTCGGTAAAAATCGATATTTTCTTCTCTTCATTGATGATTTTAGCAGAAAAACTTGGGTTTATTTTTTGAAGGAGAAATCTCAAGTTTTTGAAGTGTTTAAAAAATTCAAAGCGTATGTGGAAAGACAAGTGGACGTTCCATCAAAGCTTTGAGATCTGATAATGGAGGTGAGTTTACTTCTAATGAGTTTAAAGAGTTTTGTGAAGCACAGGGCATCCGTAGATTCCTTACTGTTCCAAGGTCTCCCCAGCAAAACGGTGTTGTTGAAAGGAAGAATCGAACCATTCTCAACATGGCACGAAGTATGCTAAAAACTAAAATGATGCCGAAAGAATTCTGGGCAGAAGCTGTTAATTGTGCTGTTTACCTATCAAATAGGTGTCCGACAAGAAGCTTGTGGAACAAAACACCTCAAGAAGCATGGAGTGGAAGAAAACCAAGTGCTTCTCATTTAAGAGTGTTTGGTAGCATTGGCTATGTACATGTCCCAGATCAACAAAGATCAAAGCTTGATGATAAAAGTAAGAAGTACATTTTTGTCGGTTATGATCAATACTCCAAAGGCTACAAGCTTTATGATCCAATTATTGGGAAGAAATTTGTTAGTAGAGATGTGGAGTTTAATGAAGAAGATTTTTGGAATTGGAATGACGAAGACAAGAAAAGGTACGAATTCTTTCCTTTATTTGATGAGGAACAGAGAAACGAAGTTCAAGAGCCCATTACACCTCCAAGATTACCAACAATATTAAATACACCTTCATCTTCTTCAAGTGGAAGGTCAAGTGAAAGAGAGCCTCGTATGAGAAGTCTTGAAGATCTTTATGAGGTAACACAAAATTTAAGTGAAGATCTAACTCTCTTTTGTCACTTTGTTGATTGTGAGCCCATAGTATTTGAAGAAGCTGTGAAAGATGAAAATTGGAGGATTGCCATGGATGACGAGATTGCCTCAATTGAAAAGAACAAGACATGGGAGTTAGCAACCATTCCGAAAGGTCAAAAGCCTATTGGTGTTAAGTGGATCTTCAAAGAAAAGAAGAATGCAAAAGGAAAAGTGGAGAAATACAAAGCCAGGTTAGTGGCGAAAGGATATAGTCAACGACCGGGTATTGACTATGGAGAAGTATTTGCTCCTGTTGCCAGGTTAGAAACTATTCGATTGGTTATCTCTCTAGCTGCACAAAATAGATGGAAGATTCATCAAATGGATGTCAAATCAGCATTCTTGAATGGAGTTCTTGAAGAGGATGTTTATGTCGAACAACCTCAAGGATACATTGTAAAGGGTAACGAAGATAAGGTATTGAAGTTGAAGAAAGCACTTTATGGCCTGAAGCAAGCTCCAAGAGCTTGGAATAGTCGAATCGATAAGTACTTCCTCGAGAATGGGTTTATCAAATGCCCATATGAACACTCTCTCTATGCTAAGGTGCGTGAAAATGGAGATGTCTTATTTGTTTGCTTGTATGTTGATGATTTGATTTTTACGGGGACAAATCCAACTATGTATGAAGAATTCAAGCAAGCAATGACCAAGGAGTTCGAGATGACAGATATTGGTCTAATGTCCTATTATCTTGGCATAGAGATCGATCAAAGAGATGATGGAATTTTTGCATCACAAGAAAGTTATGGAAGAGAAATTCTAAAGAAATTCAAGATGGAGAATTGTCGGCCTGTGAGTACTCCTGTGGCATGTGGAGTAAAATTATCGAAAAATGAGGAAGGAGAGAAAGTTGACTCTACAACTTTCAAAAGCCTGGTTGGAAGTTTGAGGTATTTAACTTGCACAAGACCAGATATTCTTTTTGGAGTTGGACTGGTCAGTCGATTTATGGAGTCACCAACTGTGACACATTTTCAGGCAGCTAAGCGGATTCTTCGTTATATCAAAGGTACAATTAATTTTGGCATGCTTATTCATTTTCTAATGAATTTAAGCTTGTGGGATATAGCGATAGTGATTGGGGTGGAGATATAGATGATCGAAAGAGCACAACAGGTTTTGTTTTCTACATGGGTACTACTGCTTTTACATGGAGTTCGAAGAAACAACAAATTGTGACTCTATCCACCTGTGAAGCTGAATATGTTGCAGCTACTTCTTGTGTATGCCATGCTATATGGCTGAGAAGATTGTTGAAAGAACTACAAATGCCACAAGAAGAACCTACAGAAATTTTTGTTGACAAACAAGTCAGCTATTGCATTGGCAAAGAATAATGTGTTTCATGATAAGAGCAAGCATATAGATACGGGTATACATTTTCTCCTTGATTGCATTACGAAGTTGAATGTGCAATATGAAGATGTGAAGTCCAATGTAAAGTTGCAGATATTTTCACGAAGCCTCTCAAATCTGACACTTCAGCAAGGCTTAAGGATGATGCTCGGAGTTATAAGGACATTAAGCTTAAGGAGGAGTTGAAATTATAGCTAATTCTTCATATATTTAGTGCATGTATGTTTTTAATAAGGCAGGTTTAAGTCAATGTATTTGTGAAAGTGTATCTAGGAAGTTGTAATAGATCCATTAAGCATGGATTGCATTAGATGAGGAGGTTCATGTATTGCCCTCAAATATGTACCAATAGTCCTATAAATAGATCGATGTCTAAGCCATGGAGCAAGTCATGACAAAACGTCAGTCTATACTAAGGTTTGCTCTTCTAGTTGTATTTCTCTTCCTCCTACTTCCTTTCTCTTAAAATCCTCTTCCTCATTCCAACAAATTGGTATCAGAGCTCGGATTTTAGATCTTGTAGAAATGTCGAATTCTACATTTCCTTTCCATTTCCCTCAACTTACAAAAGATAATTACGAGAATTGGTGCATTCGTATGAAAGCTTTGCTTGGATCGCAAGACGTATGGGAGATTGTTGATAGAGGCTTCGAGGAGCCTCGTGATGATTCCGCCATGACGCCTAATCAAAGGGAGACGCTACAAAGAATGCGTAAGAGAGACCAACAAGCTCTCACCCTTATTCATCAATGTCTAGATGAAGTTACATTTGAGAGAGTTTCAAATGCAACCACCGCCAAGCAAGCATGGGAGATTCTACAAAATTCTTGTCAAGGAGTTGATAAGGTTAAAAAGGTACGTCTTCAAATCTTACGAGGAGAATTTGAAGTGTTACGAATGCAGGAATCCGAGTCCATAGCGGATTTCTTTTCGAGGGTTTTGGCGATCGTAAACCAAATGAAGAGATATGGAGAAAGAATAGAAGATGTTCGCATCAATGAAAAGATTCTTCGCTCGTTGTATTCAAAGTTTGATTACGTGGTTGTAGCTATCGAGGAGTCCAAGGATTTAGCTACCATAACGGTTGACCAACTCATGGGTTCTTTACAAGCTCATGAAGAGAGAATCAACAAGAAGAAAGAGGAGCCAATCGAGCAAGTTTTGGCTACCAAACTCTCCGTGAATGAAAAGGAGAATGAACGTGGGAGAAGTCAACGAGGAAGAGGACAAGGACGGGGACGTGGACGAGGTAGAGGAAGAGGTCGAGGATGGCAAAATTTTGACAATAGAGAGAAGAGTCAAGAGAACAATAGAGGAAGCAACTCAAAGAGAAATGATAAATCAAGTGTTCAATGCTACAATTGCCAAAAGCACGGACATTTTGCTCGCGATTGTTGGAGTCCCAAAATATCAAAGAAACAGCGAATTATGCTCAAAACGAAGAGGTAGAAGAAAATTTGTTTCTTGCTTACAAAGAGGGAGAAGGAAGCAAGAGCAATATGTGGTATCTTGACAATGCTGCAAGCAATCACATGTGTGGTGATAAAAGCAAATTCAAAGAGATCGACAACTCAGTGACTGGATTAGTCACATTTGGAGATGACTCCAAAGTTCAAATTGAAGGCAAAGGTACGATTATAATTCGTATGAAGAATGGTGATCATAAACTCATTAACAATGTCTACTATGTTCCAAGTATGAAGAGCAACATATTGAGTTTAGGGCAACTCTTGGAGAAAAACTATGAAGTTCACATGAAGGATTGTACTCTCCTACTTCAAGATGATAGAAGAAATGTGATCGCGAAGGTACCAATGACAAAAAATAGAATGTTCATGCTAGATATTCAAGCCAATGTTGCTCGATGTTTGAAAACTTGTACAAAAGACATCTCATGGCTTTGGCATTTGAGACTTGGCCATCTTAACTTTGGTGGTTTGAAGTTATTGGGCCAGAAAAGGATGTTGACGGGTTTGCCGTCTATAGATCAACCAGCCCAGTTATGTGAAGGGTGTCTTGCTGGGAAACAATTTCGAAAGAGTTTTCCTAAGGAGTCGACATCAGAGCAAGTAAACCACTTCAACTTATTCATGCAGATGTATGCGGACCGATTAAGCCTTTGTCATTCGGTTAAAAATCGATATTTTCTTCTCTTCATTGATGATTTTAGCAGAAAAACTTGGGTTTATTTTTTGAAGGAGAAATCTCAAGTTTTTGAAGTGTTTAAAAAATTCAAAGCGTATGTGGAAAGACAAAGTGGACGTTCCATCAAAGCTTTGAGATCTGATAATGGAGGTGAGTTTACTTCTAATGAGTTTAAAGAGTTTTGTGAAGCACAGGGCATCCGTAGATTCCTTACTGTTCCAAGGTCTCCCCAGCAAAACGGTGTTGTTGAAAGGAAGAATCGAACCATTCTCAACATGGCACGAAGTATGCTAAAACTAAAATGATGCCGAAAGAATCTGGGCAGAAGCTGTTAATTGTGCTGTTTACCTATCAAATAGGTGTCCGACAAGAAGCTTGTGGAACAAAACACCTCAAGAAGCATGGAGTGGAAGAAAACCAAGTGCTTCTCATTTAAGAGTGTTTGGTAGCATTGGCTATGTACATGTCCCAGATCAACAAAGATCAAAGCTTGATGATAAAAGTAAGAAGTACATTTTTGTCGGTTATGATCAATACTCCAAAGGCTACAAGCTTTATGATCCAATTATTGGGAAGAAATTTGTTAGTAGAGATGTGGAGTTTAATGAAGAAGATTTTTGGAATTGGAATGACGAAGACAAGAAAAGGTACGAATTCTTTCCTTTATTTGATGAGGAACAGAGAAACGAAGTTCAAGAGCCCATTACACCTCCAAGATTACAACAATATTAATACACCTTCATCTTCTTCAAGTGGAAGGTCAAGTGAAAGAGAGCCTCGTATGAGAAGTCTTGAAGATCTTTATGAGGTAACACAAAATTTAAGTGAAGATCTAACTCTCTTTTGTCACTTTGTTGATTGTGAGCCCATAGTATTTGAAGAAGCTGTGAAAGATGAAAATTGGAGGATTGCCATGGATGACGAGATTGCCTCAATTGAAAAGAACAAGACATGGGAGTTAGCAACCATTCCGAAAGGTCAAAAGCCTATTGGTGTTAAGTGGATCTTCAAAGAAAAGAAGAATGCAAAAGGAAAAGTGGAGAAATACAAAGCCAGGTTAGTGGCGAAAGGATATAGTCAACGACCGGGTATTGACTATGGAGAAGTATTTGCTCCTGTTGCCAGGTTAGAAACTATTCGATTGGTTATCTCTCTAGCTGCACAAAATAGATGGAAGATTCATCAAATGGATGTCAAATCAGCATTCTTGAATGGAGTTCTTGAAGAGGATGTTTATGTCGAACAACCTCAAGGATACATTGTAAAGGGTAACGAAGATAAGGTATTGAAGTTGAAGAAAGCACTTTATGGCCTGAAGCAAGCTCCAAGAGCTTGGAATAGTCGAATCGATAAGTACTTCCTCGAGAATGGGTTTATCAAATGCCCATATGAACACTCTCTCTATGCTAAGGTGCGTGAAAATGGAGATGTCTTATTTGTTTGCTTGTATGTTGATGATTTGATTTTTACGGGGACAAATCCAACTATGTATGAAGAATTCAAGCAAGCAATGACCAAGGAGTTCGAGATGACAGATATTGGTCTAATGTCCTATTATCTTGGCATAGAGATCGATCAAAGAGATGATGGAATTTTTGCATCACAAGAAAGTTATGGAAGAGAAATTCTAAAGAAATTCAAGATGGAGAATTGTCGGCCTGTGAGTACTCCTGTGGCATGTGGAGTAAAATTATCGAAAAATGAGGAAGGAGAGAAAGTTGACTCTACAACTTTCAAAAGCCTGGTTGGAAGTTTGAGGTATTTAACTTGCACAAGACCAGATATTCTTTTTGGAGTTGGACTGGTCAGTCGATTTATGGAGTCACCAACTGTGACACATTTTCAGGCAGCTAAGCGGATTCTTCGTTATATCAAAGGTACAATTAATTTTGGCATGCTTTATTCATTTTCTAATGAATTTAAGCTTGTGGGATATAGCGATAGTGATTGGGGTGGAGATATAGATGATCGAAAGAGCACAACAGGTTTTGTTTTCTACATGGGTACTACTGCTTTTACATGGAGTTCGAAGAAACAACAAATTGTGACTCTATCCACCTGTGAAGCTGAATATGTTGCAGCTACTTCTTGTGTATGCCATGCTATATGGCTGAGAAGATTGTTGAAAGAACTACAAATGCCACAAGAAGAACCTACAGAAATTTTTGTTGACAACAAGTCAGCTATTGCATTGGCAAAGAATCCTGTGTTTCATGATAAGAGCAAGCATATAGATACGAGGTATCATTTTCTCCGTGATTGCATTACGAAGTCTGAAGTGCAAGTGAAGTATGTGAAGTCCAATGATCAAGTTGCAGATATTTTCACGAAGCCTCTCAAATATGACACTTTCAGCAAGCTAAGGATGATGCTCGGAGTTATAAGGAATTAAGCTTAAAGGAGGATGTTGAAATTATAGCTTAATTCTATTAATATATTTAGTTCATGTATGTTTTTAATAAGGTTCATGGTTTAAGTCAATGTATTTGTGAAAGTGTATCTAGGAAGTTGTAATAGATACATTAATGCATGTATTGCATTAATGAGGAGGTTCATGTATTGCCCTCAAATATGTACCAAATAGTCCTATAAATAGGATCTATGTCTAAGCCATTTGGATCAAGTCATTTACAAAAAGTCATTTCTATAATCTAGTTTGCTCTCTCTAGTTGTATTTCTCTTCCTCCTACTTCCTTTCTCTTAAAATCCCTCTTCCTCATTCCAACACTATCAAGAGATGGGGTTATCACAAGGTTTCAAAGATGTCCCAATGACATGAAGACCTCCAAGCCTTTTCACTTCTGAACCTTCACTCAAACAGTGTCTTTCACCACCCTTCAAAACAAACAGATAAGCAAGTGCAATAGTGGGGCCAAGGGGGTCTGTCTCGGCCTGTTGGCCAAAAAGCCTCTCTAACTCTTCCAAACTTGTTGAAATTATAGATTTTGCCTCCTTGTTCGTCCATCTTTTTCCTTAATTTTTGCAGACATATTTAACTGCAAATTCAAATATGGACAAAGAGTCGAGAGGTATGTAAGACGAGCTTGAGATAATGATGTGAGTAATGGCTTTCGTTCTTTCAGCTTGAGCAGCAGTTTCAGCTTCCCTTGCATCGTAACTGATAAATGAAGAGTGAAAAAAATGGTAAAATATTTTTGAAAGTCTAACAAATAATTTAAAGCAAGCTACCAAATGCAATAACTTTTAGTCTTGCATTTAAGAAATTGTGAGGAATTTTTCGTTCTTTCAGCAGATCATAAACATTAATCAGGATGTCAATCATTTCGATATAAACCTTTAATAAAAGCTAGAGTATAAACTCTATACTCGATCCAACCACACCCAGATTGAGGCTTGACTTATTATGCTTCTTTTTCTATTCCGATCAACAAAAACAACTTGTGCTTCATTTCAAATACATCTTGGTTTGAAATACAGTTACTCAGTATCTAGGCTATAGCCGTTGTTGTCAGCAAGATTTGTCAAGTTTTTAATATTCTCTCAGAATGTGTGTCAAGTTTTTAAATTATCATTTGTAAGAGATATCTAAATATGATATTTTTACCTTATTTATTGATAAAAAAATGATTTATATTTATAATCTATGTAATTATTTTATCTACTATAAATGAAATTATACTTTAAAATTATATTATATACGAAAGAAGATGACGTGTGCTTCCGCTTTAAAACTCTCCCCTCCCAGTCCTAATCTTTTTGCCTTCTTCAAGGACGAAACGAATCAGAGCTTTCCTATGCATGCTCACCGCCCATCGCCAAAATGTTAGGAAATCTCATCGCATGAAGAATTCAGATCAAATCACCCTGCCCGTATTTGCCAAAATAAAAGGCATAAAATGGATTCGGAACAACGAAAAATCTACTCGACAAGGCTTGTTGACGTTGGTTAGCAGAACTCCATAAAAGCAAGTTTAGAGTCTCAGGCAACTGTCGTACTCGTAACCAAGCTCAGCTGGCGTCAACACCTTAGATAGGTAGATGTAATGTTGATTACGTAGGACTGATCATGTATGGATGCATGCAAACAACCATACTTGCTTTCCCGGTTGCAATGATAGTTGTAGACCTTTCTCTCAAATATTAGCAACAAGATATGGAAAGCCAAGTTATATTAACTTATACTTGTGGTGTGTCTAATTTGAATATATGAGAGTTCATTGTGTGACAGTAACATCAATTCTAACTCTACTTTCCTCTTCATCAAGAAACGCGAAATCCTATGATGTTTTCTTTTTTGAATATGAAAGCCGAGAAAACAGACATAATATTCAAAATTAGAAGTAGTTCGTCAAACCTTTCATCACCAGTACAAAGATTTCTATGCAAAAGTAATGCTTCCATCAAAGTAAAATAAGTCTGCATACTTACCCACCTTAAAAAGAGTTTTGAGACAAGAAACAATAACATATCTTTGTTTTCAGGTTCAACAAGGAGCGTCAACTACTCTAACATAATATTTTTAATCGCATAAAAATCATGTTCTGAGAGCCTTACTCAGCATCAAGCTAAACTTAATTAATATCACAATTAAAAGTAGTCTAGATCAGCAGCAACATTGCATTCCAACTTGGTCTCCCACGAGCTGCAAACAAACAAAATAAACAAATAAATGCACAATACAAGCGTCAATAAATGAAAGCAAACCACAACAGTGCAATGCATCAACAAATCAAACTAACATATATTTATTGCTTATTAGCCCACTAATTAAATAAATAACACTACAACTAGTAAAAATGAACTTCTAGACCCAATATAACAGGAAAATTCTCAACACAATTTTGAAACTTGAGTAACAAATAGAATTATTCCACGCATACTTTTTCTCCTTCATTGGGATTTGGCCGACAGAGGAGGATCTCGATTTCATCCGCACCAATTCCAAAGTACACTTTACCTTGAAAGATAGTAATTGGAAAGTCTGCAGGCGTGTCAGCTGATTTAACACTATAAGTAACATAGAAAATAAAACCTTTAACTCCCATATAATTGGCTTTTATAATCTCTACCACCTCATAATTAGACCACTGATCAAAATAATCTCTACCACCTCATAATTAGACCACTGATCAAAAAATCAATTAGAATCAATGTGAGTTAAAAAAATTGATATACCTTGTGACATTACTAAAAAGAATTACATTTTTCTTGTTGTAGTCCTCAATAGATAAAGTCGCAGCCATCAAAAGTTTTTTGGCATAGCGTTCCTTTGGGGTATCAATAGGTTCAATTCTGCCAATAGCCATAGTATTGGGGAAATCAGGAACATCAAATCCCTGCATGCAAAATCAATGCGAAAGAGCGGTGTTATAATAAAATCTTAATTTGTTTACAAAAAGAAAACTCCCATATAATTGGCTTTTATAATCTCTACCACCTCATAATTAGACCACTGATCAAAAAATCAATTAGAATCAATGTGAGTTAAAAAAATTGATATACCTTGTGACATTAGTAAAAAGAATTACATTTTTCTTGTTGTAGTCCTCAATAGATAAAGTCGCAGCCATCAAAAGTTTTTTGGCATAGCGTTCCTTTATCAATTAGAATCAATAGAGTTAAAAAATTGATATACCTTGTGACATTAGTAAAAAGACTTACATTTTTCTTGTTGTAGTCCTCAATAGATAAAGTCGCAGCCATCAAAAGTTTTTTGGCATCGCGTTCACTTTGGGGTATCAATAGGGTTCAATTCTGCCCAAATAGCAATAGTATTGGGAAATCAGGAACATCAAATCCCTGCATGCAAAATCAATGCGAAAGAGCGGTGTTATAATAAAATCTTAATTTGTTTACAAAAAGAAAACGTGAAATGGTGTGAAGGAGAAGAGCACCTGGCTCGCAGAAACTACACGATAGTATATTTCTATTCCTTCCTTAGTCATTTCACGTTGTCCAGCTTCATTGACATCGTCGTCGTCGTCTTCATCAAGAGAACATTGAGGTACGGTCTCTGTGTCCGCACACTTTCCCGAATTACAAGACAACATCAGAATTACACTGAAAACCTGGACAATTTGACCCGGTAGATAATAGAATTAGTGCAAGAGATTGAATGAAATAAATAAAAAACAGTGGTGACACCAACATTTAATTCAGACACCAAGAAGTAAATTAATCACATTTCACCAACAAATTTAGCTTGCCTTGTAATAAGAGTTGCACTGAGAATTGAAATTGTCCTCAACCACTCAATCTTTCAAAATCAAATAGACATAAAGTGAAAGAAAAAGAGTCTCAGCTATTAAGATGAGAAAGAATATAATCAAATATCGAAGAAGCAGTAATCTGTAAGAATTACAAAAATATCAAAGTGCTGATACCATATTTGGAGGAAGGATTTTTGGTTGGCTGAGTTCAAATAAAAAAAAAAGAAAGGTTTTTTTTTAATCTGCCTAATATTATTGAGTAATTAAAAAAAAAAAAAAACCTGGAAGAACAAAATATTCAATTTTGGGGGAGAATTCTGATTAATCGGGAAAGAAGCGAAGAATTGATTTGATTCGTAGGTCTCAAAATCAAGGGGTAGATGAAACAATAAGTAATAGATTTCGTATTTTTCCCAATATTTCTAAAAAATAGATGCAGAAATCGAGAAGGCATATCAAAAAAGGAAAGAGGATGAAGAAATAAAATGCAGAAACTGAGAAAAACAGAGAGCATACCTTCGTCCTTGACAGGCAAACAAGGAAAAGGGGGTCCACGAGAGAGCGTCGTGATCAATATTTCGTATATATATAGGGAAGGTGGGAGAGACCTGAGGAATGACCCGCCACATAAAAACCTTGGCCCTGTCCTCCGGATGAACTACTTTTTGACTTGAGTGGATCAATATATATGTGGATAAATTAAAATATATAAATTTAGGTAGAATTTGGATTCTGGTTTTTTTTTTTAAAAAAAAAGAATTAATGATAATATTTTAATTTAAAAATAAATAAATAGTCGTGAGAAAATAATATATATATATGGAGAAGGCGGACAAAATTAAACTCGAACGTAGGTGTATTGTTGAAATAAATCGTTGTAGAACTCGTCAAGTCTAATAAAATTTGCTTAAATCATATCAAATGAGGTGTTACAAGTGGCAAAGATTTGTTGTGCCAATAATGCATTACATAAAAGACTCTTGTGTTAGCTGCAGATTTACAAACAAAGCTTAGCATTCGCTCCAACAAGCTTGATGGGGCTTCCCAAAGACCACAACGCCAGCAGCAATGGCCCCACGTTGAATTGTGGCCATAGCACACATTAAAACGTTGTTGCTCGTGTAAGGATCCATTCACTTTAGCCTATAATTTTAGGCAGCACACATCATAAGTTAAGACACAAAGACGTAATTTAGTAGGAATGTTTGAGCACTATACTCACCTGAGCTTGAAGATGCTGTTGAATGCGCAAAAACCACTGACAAAAATGCTTAGAGCATTTAAGAACACGGAGTCGGCGTTTGACGAGAGAGAGCTCTGGTTGGCTTCATTAAAAATTGGTTTAAAACTTGACGAAGGTGAGAATCCTGAAAAAATCCTCAATTTTACTAATAGAGCTCCAATATCTTTAGATAGAGATGATAATCCACTTCTTTTGTTTGGTGGAAACCCTAGCCATGGGGTTTGGAGGGGATTGGGAAGAGTAAGAGGAGACATCTGGTGGAACGGTGGAGGAAGGAACCCAACCCAAATTATTTATTGATGATAAGAAACCATTCAAAACGCTACTTCGTAAACAAAAAAATTGCATTATTCGAACCCTTTTCAGCCTCTCATATTCTTATGCTACATTGTTTCAAGGCAGGTTTTTTTCTAAATTTCATTAATTTTTCATGATTATTTTATATTAGTCGGATTGCAATGTTCATTCATCATATTTAATTTAGAAAAATTAGGATGTAATGACCAAAATCCAATGCCTAAGTTGATTAATACAACTACGATATCTGATAAGCATTAAATTTCTTCATCCATAGAAGAACGGATTCAGGACGTGAGTCCTCTACAACCAACTTCCGAGTACGCTAAATTGCACCTAAACAAACATCATGCATGGTATGATTGTTAAGAGTGAGAAATAACTAGGTGACCATGCACATCATGAAAAAAAAATTATAACAATAGGTTGGAAGATAGATAAATGGGTTACATGTAAGTGGCAGCATTGATTTTCATAGTGGATGTGGATGTAACGTTGATTACGTAGGACTAGGGGTGTGCAAAACCGAACCAAAACCGATGAACCAAATCGAAACCGGTGAAATCAGTTCGGTTGGGATCGGTTTTGAGCATTTGAAAACCGAACTTCAGCAAAGTAAAAAAACAATTAGCCCTAATTTTTACTTCTACAAAATTTACACAATACAGTACATACAGTGAGTGAGTACACTATCACAGAAATAGAGCACAGAGACAGAGTTGGAGACGGAGACGGAGACAAAGCCGGAGACGAAGACAAAGCTTTGCGTCTTGTGAATTAGAGGACTCGATCATACGATCACCATGGGAGTTGGGAGTAGGACATCGGTTGTTGGTCCTTGGGGACGGGAATTGCTCTGTAGTTGCGAATCAAATTTCGGGTCTCGCTAGTTCAGAGTCGAAGTCGACGCTCGGGAGTTGGGAGTTCTTGTCGAAGCTTCAGTCTTCTCTTCAGACTCTGAACTCTAAAGTTCAGAGTTCATTTTAATTGAGGTTTCATCTGAACCGTTCAGTAAAAATCGATGGGAGGGTCTTCTTTTTAAACCTTCGGTTCGGTCCGGTATTTGAAGATTTCAAGCCATGGACTGAAGACCGAACCGAGAACCGATAAGATTTTATCATTTGGATCGTGGACCAGACCGTAGTCTACCGATTTGGGACTCCGGTCCAATTCTCGGTCCTTTGGCCGATTCTGCCCACCCCTAGTCACAGATGAACGAAGGTGTTATCTCTCGCACTATCGCAAGGCTTTCGATTGGATAATAAAAAACGGTATTGCCGAATAAAGAAATTATATTTTTCAAGTAAAAAGAGGTATATGTCAACGTGACATCAAGGTAAGTAAAACAAACTAGTCTATAATATTTTTTAATTTGCGTAGTTATTATTATTATTTAATTATAAGTGATAATGAATATCAAAGATTATAAGAAAATAATCATGAATGAGCTAGACGACTTTCTCCGCCATCAATCAGTTGCTGTAGTAGTTTGAATCACAGAAGAATTTAAATATTTGAAAACATTTGTAGGCATAGCTACTTGTATCATCCACATTTTACTATATATATTTTTAATAATAATATATATCATCTTATTTTAGAAATGAAGAAAATCTACAAGGGATCTGTAAACACGAAAAAATTACTAAAAGAAGCACGACATGCAATTTTAACAATTGGATTCAGGGTCGAAGAAGGTAAAAAAATTTGGATGATTAAAAATTCATGGGGAACGACCAAGGGCAACAACGAATATGACAAAATAAGTCAACAAATAATTAGAGTTGATACCATAAAAAGTGAAAAAGAGATAAATTTACTAGAATCACCTGCAATTTTTTTAAGTATCAAGTTTATTTCATACATATTGTTTTTATGACTAATATCATGGCTCTCCTACTCTATGTAAAGTCATTCTTGGAATTGTTTTTTCTTCTCAAATGTATTTGTTAATACTCATTGGTTGGTATGATTGATTCTTTTATAATTAGTTTGAATATGTGATTGGTGGTGAGGAATATGTAAATGTTTTGTGAGTTATCTTGGCAAGAAACCACCTTGATGGCGTAATGCCCATAAACATAAACATATGGTTTTTTTAAAGAGGCAGTCATTCTCTTCATTCTCTCCTGGTCATCATGTAAAAAATACACATAAGAGGTAGTCATTTAAACTTGTCACCATAAGTAGAAAGATTTCTATGCAAAAGTAATGCTTTCATCAAAGTAAAATATATCAATATACTTACTACCCTTAAAAAAGAGTTTTGAAACAAGATAACAATAACATATCTTTGTTTTCAAGTTCAACAAAGAGTGTCAAGTACTCTAACATAATATTTTTAATCGCATAAACTTACTCAGCATCAAGCTAAACCAAATTAAAATTGCACTTAAAGGTACTTAAGTTGATCAACAGCAACATTGCATTCCAACTTGGTCTCCATCGAGCTGCAAACAACAACAAAATGAACAATCCAAGCGTCAATAAATGAAAGAAAACCACCAGTGTAATGCTACATGTATTTATGCTTATTGGCCCACCAATTAAATAATAACACTAGAAGTAGTAAAAATGAACGTCTAAACCCAATAGCATATGCGTGTAGAGGAAAATTCTAAACACAATTTTAAAACTTGAGTAACAAACAGAATTATTCCACGCATACCTTTTCTCCTTCATTGGGCTTTGGCCGACAGAGGAGGATCTCGATTTCATCTGGACCAATTCCAAAGTATACTTTAGTTTGAAAAATAGTATCCGAAAAGTCTGCAGGCGTGTCAGCTGGTCTAATACTATAGGTAACATAAAAAATAAAATCTTGAACTCTCATATAATTGGCTTTTATAATCTCTACCACCTCATAATTAGACCTCTGATCACAAAATCAATTAGAATCAATGTGAGTTAAAAAAAATTGATATATCACGTTACATTAGTAAAAAGAATTACATTTTTCCTATTGTAGTCCTCAATAGATAAAGTCGCAGCCATCAAAAGTTTTTTAGCATAGCGTTCCTTTGGGTCATCGATAGGTTCAATTCTACCAATAACCATAGTATTGAGGAAATCAAGAACATCAAAGACCTGCATGCAAAGTCCATGCGAAAGAGCGGTGTTATAATAAAATTTTAGTTTGTTTATAAAAAAAAAGGGAAAAGTACCATTTAGACCCCAACATATAGGGTCAGTGGCCATTTGGTACCTAACGTTTTTTTTGTACCCAATCAAACCCTAACGTATAAAACGTTAAGAATGCTAAAATCGTGAAGAATATTCTGGAGGGTTTTTGGTGGTGGCCACCGGAGAGTCGAGTGACCCATTTATCCCGGAAGTGGAGGGTCTGGATACTTTCCCCGGCGAGGTTATTCATTCGACGCGGTACAAATCCGGGAAGGAGTTCGAGGGGCAGAACGTTTTGGTCGTCGGCTCTGGCAACTCCGGCATGGAAATCGCGCTGGACCTTGCAGAAAACGGCGCCAAAACCTCCATCATCATTCGAAGTCCGGTAAGAAACCCTTTACTTAACGAGAGAGAGAGAGAGAGAGAGAGAGAGAGAGAGGAGAGAGAGAGGAGAGAGAGAGAGAGAGAGAGAGAGAGAGAGAGAGCTTCACGTACACAAACTGCATTTTCTCTACAAGATCGTAGGCTGTTTGGCCTCTGATATTTGGATGCGTCTGCTTGAGAGAGAAATCTTCTTGGGTTTTTAATGGTTTGTTTTGCAATTGTTTAGCCATAATTAAGGACAAACCTGCAGAACTGTAAAGGAATACCAACTGAATGAGGAAGAAAGATAAGAAAAACCAGAATCAGAGCTCAAAGAAAATGGCGGAAAAAATTCTTTAAACCCATCAAGAGTAAATCAAAAGACGATGATTTTCTTGGAAAATTCATTATAGAACACTGAAATTCTCGTCGCGAATTCAGAACGAAAATCAAAACAATGCTCATGAAAAAACTGAATACAAATGGAATGGGGTGAAAACAGGGGAAGGAGAGAAACTGAACCTGAAAGGAAGGAAGGCAGAAGAAGGAGATGAAAATCCCAGTGATGGAGAAGGTGCAGCGCGATTTCCATGCCGGAGTTGCCAGAGCCGACGACCAAAACGTTCTGCCCCTCGAACTCCTTCCCGGATTTGTACCGCGTCTAATGAATAACCTCGTCGGGGAAAGTATCCAGACCCTCCACTTCCGGGATAAACGGGTCACTCGACTCTCCACCCCAGAATATTCTTCAACCTCGCCGATTTTAGCATTCTTAAAGAGGGGAGGGGGTCTTCTGGAGTTTTACGCAGAGAGAGAGAGAGGGGTAGTTTAGGAATTTTGAAAAAGATCTGTTAAATTTAACTGAAAAATTGACGGTAGGGTTTAAATTGCAAACGTTTTATACGTTAGGGTTTGATTGGGTACAAAAAAAATGTTAGGTACCAAATAGCCACTGACCCCATACGTTGGGGTTTAAATAATACTTTTCCCAAAAAAAAAACTTGAAATGGTGTGAAGGAGAAGAACACCTGGCTCGCGGAAACTACACGACAGTATATTTCTATTTCTTTCTTAGTCGTTTCACGTTGTCCAGCTTCATTGACATCATTGTCGTCTTTGTCAGGAGAACATTGAGGTACGGTCTCTATGGCCGCACACTTTCCCGGATTACAAGACAACATCAGAATTACACTGAAAACCTGGACAATTTGACCCGATAGATAATAGAATTAGTGCAAGAGATCGAATGAAATAAATGAAAAACAGTTGTGACACCAACATTTAATTCAGACACCAAGAAGGAAATTAATCACATTTCACGATAAGATTTAGCTTGCCTTCTAATAAGAGTTGGAGGGGAATAGTAAGAGGAGACCTCTGGTGGAACGGTGGAGGAAGGAACCCAACCCAAATTATTTATTGATGATAAGAAACCATTCAAAACACTGCTTGGTAAACAAAAAAATTGCATTATTGGAACCCTTTTCAACCTCTCTTATTCTTATACTATAATTGTTTCAAGACATGTTTTATTCCAAATTTCATTAATTTTTTATGATTATTTTTTATTAGTCGGATTGCAATGCTAGTTAATCGTCTTTAATTTAGAGAAAAATTACAATGTAATGACCAAAATCCGATGTCTTAGTTGATACAGACAACTACAATCTCTGATAAGCACTGAATTTCTTCTCCCATGACCATGCACATCATGAAAAAAAAATTATAACCATAATGATAGGTTGGAAGACATATGGGTTACATGTAAGTGGCAGCATTGATTTTGATAGTGGATGTAACGTTGATTTCGTAGGACTGATCATGTATGGCTGCATGCAAACAACCATACTTGCTTTCCTGGCTGCAATGCTTTGTAGTAGACGTCTTTCTCCCAAATATTAGCAACAATTAAATGTAAAGCCAAGTAATTTCTTACTCATTAAATTATATTTGTGGTTCATCTAAGTATAATATTTTTTTCTTATGGACTAATTTAAATATATGGGGGCTCACTGTGTGACACTAAGATCATTTTTTTTTTTAATCTGATAGTTTTAAAAACAAACATAATATATAACATCAACAATAAAAATAAATCATACCAGAAAAAGCAAAAAAAAAAAAATTTAAAAGGTGTTTTGGTAAATAATGAGATTTGTTAATGGTGCGAGGGTGGAGAGAGCAGAAAGTTGCAGGAGGAACGAAGATGTAATCACTATTTCTTATTATTTATGTTTTTAGGATCAATATTTCTTTGATTGGAGGAACGAAGAGGTAATCACTCAAATTAGAGACCAAGAAAAATGCAGTGAGTTATCACTTATACAGCATTTTTCTTAGCTTCACTCATATTCGACGTCACTTTCTATTTGAAATGATTAGAAATTACACAAAGTCTATGTTGTATGATATTTTTATTAGGATCTTAAATATTTTTTTTTATTATTTTTCATTCTCGTATTGATTTAATGAAACTACTTTATGTTTCAATTTAAAAATTCAAGTCTAAATTTGCCCAAAATTTATTTGTTTTATAAATAGGCAATTACTAGATTCACTGAGTTTTGAAATCACACACACTCATATCATAACACACTCATATCATAACAAAGAGATCATGTATTTACAACATATTATTATATAAAACTATCACTACAAAATATTTATAAAATAATATTTGATTTCATGTTTTTTTTTTTTACAGATTGTTGTTGGGCCATCACTGCAGCAGGTGCGGTAGAATCTTTGGCTAATATTTCGCACGAAAGAAGAGGAGTCAACAAACTACAGTTGTCGCCACAACAATTAATCGATTGCGTAAATGAAAATCCAAGAAAGGAGATCACAGACGAACGAGGGTGTTATCTCTCGCACCATCGCAAGGCCTTTGACTAGATAACAAGAAATGACATTGCCGAAAAAAGAAATTATTATTTCCAAGCAAAGAGATGTGTATGTCAAAGAGACGTCAAGGTAAGTAAAACAAACTAGTTTTGTTTTTGTAATATTATTTTAATTTACGTAATTATTTATTTAATTACAGGTGTTATTAAAAATCAAAGACTATAAGAAAATAACTATGAATGAATTAGACGACTACCTTCGCCGCCAACCAGTTGCTAAAGGAGTACGTATCACAACAGAATTTAAGGATTTGAAACCATCAGTAGGAATGATTATTTATAGTTTCCACATTTTATTATATTTTATTTAATAGTAATGTATAATATCAAAATTTGAAAATGCAAGAAATCTACAAGGGACCTGCAAACACAAAAAATTTACTAAAAGAACCATGATATGCAGTTCTAGCAATTGGATTCGGAGCCAACGAAGAAGGTGAGAAATTTTGGATAATTAAAAATTCATGGAGAACGACTTGGGGCGACGACGGATATAGGAGAATAAGTCAACAATTAGTTAGAGTTAATACTATGAAAGGAGAGAAAGAGGTAAATTTATTAGAATCACATGTAATTCTTCTAGGTATCGAGTTTATATGACTAGTATTGTAGTTCTCTTAGTCTAAATGAAGACATTCTACTACTTTGTTTTTTCTTCTTAGATGTATTTGTTAATAGTCATTCTGGTTGGTACGATTTTTGAATATGTGATTGATTGTGGGGAAGAAGCCACCTTGATGGCGTAAAGCCCATAAACAGAAGCATATGGTTTTTTTAAAGATTTGTGAAACGTTATGCATTTTCTAAGAATTGGACCAGACGCTCTTTCATGAGTAACATTAGTCAACTGGAACAACTCCTTTACCTGCATACGTAAATTTCTCCTTCAATTCATGAAGCCACTAGCCCTCTCTCTCTCTCCTTCCCTCCCTTCACTGCCTCCTTCACCACATCTCTTCTCGTTTCCCAACATTCTCACCCTGCTTCATCCTCTCTTATTTCATCTTCCAATGCTTTTCATTCTCTCCGGGTCATCATGTAAAAAATACACATAAGAGGTAGTGATTTAAACCTCTCTATCACCGGTACAAACATTTCTATGCAAAACTAATGCTTCCATCAAAGTAAAATAAATCAACATACTTACTACCCTTAAAAAAGAGTTTTGAAATAAGATAACAATAACATATCTTTGTTTTTAAGTTCAACAAAGAGAGTCAAGTACTCAAACATAATATTTTTAATCGCATAAAATTACTTAGCGTCAAGCTAAACCAAATTAAAATTGCAATTAAAGGTACTTAAGTTTATCAGCAGCAACATTGCATTCCAACTTGGTCTCCATCGAGCTGCAAAGAACAACAAAATGAACAATCCAAGCATCAATAAATGAAAGTAAACCACAACAGTGCAATGCTGCACCAAATCAAACTAACATGTATTAATGGCCTATTGGCCTACCAATTAAATAATAACACTAGAATAAGTAAAAATGAATGTCTAAACCCAATAACACATGCGTGTAGAGGGAAATTCCCAACACAATTTTGAAACTTGAGTAACAAATCGAATTATTCCACGCATACCTTTTCCCCTTCATTGGGTTTTGGTCGACATATGAGGATCTCGATTTTATCAGGACAAATTCCAAAGTAGACTTTAGCTTGAAAGATAGTAGCCGGAAAGTCTGCAGGCGTGTCAGCTGGTCTAACACTATAGGTGACATAGAAAATAAAACCTTTAACTCCCAGCGAATTAGCTTTTATAATCTCTACCACTTCATAATTAGACCCCTGATCAAAAAATCAATTAGAGTCAATGTGAGTTAAAGAAATTGATATATCCTATGACATTAGTAAAAAAAAATTACATTTTTTTTGTTGTAGTCTTCAATAGATAACGTCGCAGCCTTCAAAAGTTCTTCGGCAAATTCATTTAGATCATTAATAGGTTCAATTCTACCAAAAGCCATAGTATTAGGAAAAACAGGAACATCAAAGCCCTGCATGCAAAGTCAACGCAAAAGAGAGGTGTTACAATAAAATGTTAATATGTTGACAAAAAGAAAACGTGAAATAGTGTGAAGGAGAAGAGCACCTGGCTCGCGGAAACTACACGATAGTATATTTCTATTTCTTTCTTAGTCATTTCACGTTGTCCAGCTTCATTGACATCGTCGTCATCTTCGTCAAGAGAACATTGAGGTACGGTCTCTGTGTCCGCACACTTTCCCGGATTACAAGACAACATCAGAATTACAATGAAGACCTGGACAATTTGACCAGGTAGATAATAGATTTAGAGCAAGAGATCGAATGAAATAAATGAAAAACAGTCGTGACATCAACTTTCAATTCAGACACCAAAGGAGGAAATTAATCACATTTCACCAACAGATTTAGCTTGCCTTCTAATAAGAGTTGAATTGAAATTGTCCTCAACCACTCAATATTTCAAAATCAAATAGACATAAAGTAAAAAAAAAAGAGTCACAGCTATTCAGATGAGAAAGAATATAATCAAACATCGAAGAAGCAGTAATATGTTAGAATTACAAAAATATCAAAGTGCTAATACCATATTTGGAGGAAGGATTTTTGGTTGGCTGAGTTCAAATCAAAGAAAAGAAAGGTTTTTTTAATAAGAGGAATTCCTAATTATTCATAACTGAATCGAATCTTCTGTGCGGGTCTTGCAATCTCATACATTCTTCAATTTTCCGGGCGAATTCTGATTAATCGTCAAAGAAGCCAAGAATTGATTCGAGTTCTCAAAATCAAGGGGTAGAAGAAACAATAACGAATAGATTTCGTATTTTTCCCAAATTTTCTAAAAAATTGATGCAGAAATCGATAAGGTTATCAAAAAAGGTAAGAGGATGAAGAAATAAAATGCAGAAACTGAGAGAAACAGAGAGCATACCTTCGTCCCTCACAGGCTAACAAGGAAAAGGTGGTCCAGGAGAGGGATATATTTCGTATGTCGAGGGAAGGTGGGAGAGATTGAGAAATGGGCTGCACACAAAAACGTTGGGCCTGTCCTCCGAATGCACTACTTTTGACTTCGAGTGGATCAATATAAAACAACTCAAACTAATTATTTGCCATGGCGTCCATGCGTTTCGACCAAACCCATCTCGTAATATCCATACTCATCTTCGAAATAAAATTTGCTTAATCATATCAAATGATGTGTTACAAGTGGAAAAGATTCGTTGTGCCAATAACGCATGCATTACATTCGTTGTGTTACCTGAAGATTATAAGCAAAGTTTAGTATTGGCTCCAACAAGCCTAATGGGGCTTCCCAAAGACCACAACGCCAGCAGCAATGGCCCCACGTTGAATTGTGGCCATCGCACACATCAAAACGTTGTTGCTCGTGTAAGGAGCATGAAACTTTCCATTCACTTTAGGCTGTAATTTTAGGCAGCACACACATCACAAGTTAAAGACACAAAGACGTAATTTAGTAGGAATGTTTGAACACTATACTCACCTGAGCTTGAAGATGCTTTTGAATGTGCGAAAACCACTGACAAAAATGCTTAGAGCATTTAAGAACGCGGAGTCGGCGTTTGACAAGAGAGAGCTCTAGTTGACTTCATTAAAAATTGGTTTAAAACTTGACCAAGAAGGTGATAATCTGAAAAAATCCTCAATTTTGCTCGTACAGCTCTAGTATCTTTAAGACATGTTTTATTCTAAATTTCATTAATTTTTTATGATTATTTTATATTACTCGGATTGCAATGTTCATTCATAATATTTAATTTAGAAAAATCACGATGTAATGACCAAAATCCAATGCCTAAGTTGATTAATACAACTACGATATCTCTGATAAGCACTAAATTTCTTCTCCCATATAAGAACGGATTCAAGACGTGAGTCCTCTACAACCAACTTCCGAGTACACACTAGATTGCACCTAAAAAAACATCATGCATGGTATGATTGCTAAGAGTAAGAAATAACTAGGTGACCATGCACATCATGAAAAAAAAATTATAATGATAGGTTGGAAAACATATGGGTTACATGTGAGTGGCAGCATTGATTTTGATTGTGGACGTAACGTTGATTTCGTAGGACTGATAATGTATGGCTGCATGCAAACAACCATACTTGCTTTCCTGGCTGCGATGCTTGTTGTAATAGACGTCTCTCTCCCAAATATTAGCAACAATTAAACGTAAAGTCAAGTAATTTCTTACTCATTAAATTATATTTGTGGTTCATCAAAGTATAACATTTTTTTTTCTTATGGACTAATTTGAATATATGGGGGCTCTCACTGCGTGACACTAAGATCAATTCTACCTATACTTGATTAAATCAACTATCATAATCATTGTACTTTTCAGATTTCATAATGTGCTCCTAGCCCTCTTTTGTTTTGTTTTTTTTTTTTTTTTTTTAAATCTGAGAGTGGAACAAACAGACATAATATATAATAAATCATACCAGAAAAAGCAAAAAAAAAAAAGAAAAGAAAATTTAAAGGGTGTTTTGGTAAATAATGAGATTTGTTAATGGTGCGAGGGTGGAGAGAGCAGAAAGTTGCAGGAGGAAGACAACGTGAACAGCAGAAAGGTCGTTCATCTCTTGCTGAAAGCGCTCATTTCTCCCTCCTGCATTTTCTGTTCTGTGAAGCTCCTCTCTTCTCTCTTCTTCCGATAGTAAAGAGGTCTATATTTTTTTTTTTGCTAATGGTATTTCTGATTTTTCTTTTTGCATTTGTTCATGTGCGAAGGGGTATTGCTGGTTTTGTATTGATTTTGTATTGCTTTGCATAGGCTCGTCGTCTTTTACAGCGCTAACACCATCTCCACCGGCGTTCTTGCTCATCTGAACATCCTCCCTACTACATTCTGCGGGATTCACCGCCGGCACCGAAACCCAGTCTTTTCAATCTTCCGACGTACTGACATTTTCAGACCGTAAAATCAAAAAATAGCTGAAAAAACAAACCATCTCTACTCCAAGAACTAAAATCTTGGAAATCACAAGGGGAAACAGAAGGACTAGGATACGATTTCAGTTTCTCTCTGTTTCCCACTTCTAGTTCGTCGTCTTTTTCCCGGTTTTTCTTCCCTGCCTGTGTAGAACGAAAAGTAAACATTCAGGTAAGGTAAGTTTGCAAATCCCCTGTAATTTTTTAACGTAGATTTAACATAATGAGTCAATTTGTTAACCGAGCAATAATTTGATGTTCAAATTTACTGTCCGTATGTTTAATCTTCCTTTTCTTTATCATGACAGACGGTTGCAATGAGCATTCTAGTATCTGCTCCGACAGAGGTATTGTTATTTTTTTTGTTTCCTAATTGATTTTTGTATGAATAATGTTTTTTTTTTTTTACTTGTATTTTTAATTGGCTTTTATATTACTCAACATTTTATTTTTTTATTTTTTATTTTTTTAGGATCAATATTTCTTTGATTGGAGGAATGAAGACGTAATCACTCCAATTAGAGACCAAGAAAAATGCAGTAAGTTATCACTTATACAGTATTTTTCTTAGTTTCATTCATATTCGACGTCACTTTCTATTTGAAATGATTAGAAATTACACAAAGTCTATGTTGTATGATATTTTTATTAGGATCTTAAATATTTTTTTTATTATTTTCCATTCTCGTATTGATTTAATGAAACTACTTTATGTTTCAATTTAAAAATTTAAGTCTAAATTTGCCCAAAATTTATTTATTTTATAAATAGTCAACTACTAGATTCGCTGAGTTTTGAAATCACACACACTCATATCACAACAAAGAGATCATGTATGTACAACATATTATTATATAAAACTATCACTACAAAATATTTATAAAATAATATTTGATTTCATGTTTTTTTTTTTTTTACAGATTGTTGTTGGGCCATCACTGCAGCAGGTGCGGTAGAATCTTTGGCTAATATTTCGTATGAAAGAAGAGGAGTCAACAAACTACAGTTGTCGCCACAACAATTAATCGATTGCATCAACGAAAATCCAATAAAGGAGATCACAGATGAACGGGGGTGTTATCTCTCGCACTATCGCAAGGCCTTCGATTGGATAACAAGAAATGGTATTGCCGAAGAAATAAATTATCCTTTCCAAGCAAAGAAAGGTGTATGTCAACGCGACATCAAGGTAAGTAAAACAAACTAGTCTTGTTTTTCTAATATTTGTTTAATTTGCGTAATTAATGTTTTTAATTATAGGTGATATTGAAGATCAAAGATTACAAAAAAATAACCATGAATGAGCTAGATGACTTCCTCCGCCGTCAACCCGTTGCTGTAGTAGTTCGTATCACTGAAGAATTTAAAGATTTGAAAACATCGGTAAGCATAGTTACTTATAGCATCCACGTTTTACTATACATATATTTTTAATAATAATACATATAATCAAATTTTGGAAATGCAGGAAATCTATACGGGACCTGCAAACACAAAAATGCTACTAAAAGAAGCACGACATGCAGTTCTAGCAGTTGGATTCGGGGTCAACCAAAAAGGTGAAAGATTTTGGATCATTAAAAATTCATGGGGAACGACTTGGGGCGACGACGGATATGGAAGAGTAAGTCAACAATTAGTTAGAGTGGATACCATGAAAGGAGAGAAAGAAGTAAATTTATTAGAATCACCTGTAATTCCTCTAGGTATCGAGTTTATATGACTAATATTGTGGTTCTCTTAGTCTTGACGAAAACATTCTACGACTTTGTTTTTCTTTCTCAGATGTATTTGTTAATAGTCATTCTGGTTGGTAGGATTTTTTAATATGTGATTGGTTGTGGGGAAGAAGCCACCTTGATGGCGTAAAGCCCATAAACAGAAGCATATGGTTTTTTTAAAGATTTGTGAAACGTTATGCATTTTCTAAGAATTGGACCAGACACTCTTTCATGAGTAACATTATTAGTCAATTGGAACTCCTTTACCTGCATACGTAAATTTCTCCTTCAATTCATGAAGCCACTAGCCCTCTTTCTCTCTCCTTCCCTCCCTTCACTGCCTCTTCTTCACCACATCTCTTCTCGTTTCCCAACATTCTCACCCTGCTTCATCCTCTCTTATTTCATCTTCTAATGCTTTTCATTCTCTCCGGGTCATCATGTAAAAAATACACATAAGAGGTAGTGATTTAAACCTGGGTCATCATGTAAAAAATACACATAAGAGGTAGTGATTTAAACCTCTCTATCACCGGTACAAACATTTCTATGCAAAACTAATGCTTCCATCAAAGTAAAATAAATCAACATACTTACTGCCCTTAAAAAAGAGTTTTGAAACAAGATAACAATAACATATCTTTGTTTTTAAGTTCAACAAAGAGTCAAGTACTCTAAGATAACATTTTTAATCGCATAAAATTACTCAGCGTCAAGCTAAACCAAATTAAAATCGCAATTAAAGGTACTTAAGTTGATCAGCAACAACATTGCATTCCAACTTGGTCTCCGGCGAGCTGCAAACAAAAAAGATAAACAAATAAATGCACAATCCAAGTATCAGCAAATGAAAGCAAACCACAACAACAACAAATCAAACTAACATGTATTTATGGATTATTAGCCCACCAATTAAATAGATAACACTATAAGTAGTAAAAATGAACATGCATGTAGAGGGAAATTCCCAATACAACTTTGAAATTTGGGTACAAGCAACAAAATGACATGCATACCTCCTTTTCCTCTCCACTGGGCTTTGGCCGACAAAGGAGGATCTCGATTTCATCCGGACCAATTCCAAAGTACACTTTACCTTGAAATATAGTAATTGGAAAGTCTGCAAGCGTGTCAGCTGGTCTAACACTATAAGTAACATAGAAAATAAAACCTTTAACTCCCATATAATTGGCTTTTATAATCTCTACCACCTCATAATTAGACCCCTGATCAAAAAATCAATTAGAATCAATGTGAGTTAAAAAAATTGATATACCATGTGACATTAGTAAAAAGAATTACATTTTTCTTGTTGTAGTCCTCAATAGATAAAGTCGCAGCCATCAAAAGTTTTTTGGTATAGCGTTCCTTTGGGTTATCAATAGGTTCAATTCTGCCAATAGCCATAGTATTGGGGAAATCAGGAACATCAAAGCCCTGCATGCAATGTCAATGCGAAAGAGCGGTGTTATAATAAAATCTTAGTTTGTTTACAAAAAGGAAATGTGAAATGGTGTGAAGGAGAAGAGCACCTGGCTCGCGGAAACTACACGATAGTATATTTCTATTTCTTCCCTAGTCATTTCACGTTGTCCAGCTTCATTGACATCGTCGTCATCTTCGTCAAAAGAACATTGAGGTACGGTCTCTGTGTCAGTACACTTTTCCGGATTACAAGACATCATCAGAACTACAATGAAGACCTGGCCAATTTGACCCGGTGGATAATAGAATTAGTGCAAGAGATCGAATGAAATAAATGAAAAACAGTTGTGACACCAACATTTAATTCAGACACCAAGAAGGAAATTAATCACATTTCACGATAAGATTTAGCTTGCCTTCTAATAAGAGTTTCCCTGAGAATTGAAATTGTCCTCAACCACTCAATATTTCAAAATCAAATAGACATAAAGTGAAAAAAACAGAGTCTCAGCTATTCAGATCAGAAATAATCTAATCAAACATCGAAGAAGCATTAATCTGTACGAATTAAAAAAATATCAAAGTGTTAATACAATATTTGGAGGAAGGATTTTTGGTTGGCTGAGTTCAAATCAAAGAAAAGAAAAGGGTTTTTTTTTTAATCTGCCTAATATTATTGAGTAATAAAATTAAAAAAAAAAAAACCTTGAAGAACAAAATAATTATTAAGAGGAATTCCTAATTATTCATAACTGAATCAAATCTTCTGTGCGGGTCTTGCACTCTCATATATTCTTCAATTTTGCGGGCGAATTCTGATTAATCGGCAAAGAAGCTAAGAATTGATTCGTAGGTCTCAAAACAAGGTGTAGAAGAAACAATAACTAATAGATTTCGTATTTTTCCCAATTTTTCTAAAAAATAGATGCAGAAATCGATAAGGTTATCAAAGGGAAGAGGATGAAGAAATAAAATGCAGAAACTGAGAAAAACAAAGAGCATACCTTCGTCGTTCACAGGCTAACAAGGAAAAGGTGGTCCAGGAGAGAGGGATATTTGGTATATATAAATAGGGAAGGTGGGAGAGACAGGGCCGGGATCCATATTGGGCCTGAGGATTATTGGCCCATTTATAATTAGGTTGAGTCATGAGTGGATCAATATATAAAACAATTCAAACTAAGTATTTGCCATGGCGTCCATGCGTTTCGACCAAACCCATCATCTTTGGGGGCTTCCCAAAGACCGCAACGCCAGCAGAAATGGCCCACATTGAATTAAATACCGGACTGTGTTTTTTTGCGTCCATCTGGATACTGTTCACATGAACAGTATCCGATTTACGTTCGTTTTTCTCTCTTTTATAAATTAATTTTTAAAAAATACTAAACGATATTGGATTTACTTAAAATTTTTATCACATATTCACCACATTATGAGAAGATAATTTGAAAATGTTCGTGATTTTCTAACACTTGTACAATTTATTATAATTTTAGTGAATTATTTTATAAAACATACGTAAAAAAATTATAATAAATCGTATAAGTATTGTAAAGTCACGAAACTTTTCAAATTATCTTCTCATAACGTTGGGAATATGTGATAAAAATTTTAAGTAAATCCAATATCGTTTAGTATTTTTTAAAAATTAATTTATAAAACGGAGAAAAACGAAGTCCGGACGTGGTCGTTTTTGTGAACAGTGTCCGACGGACGGTGTATTTTTGCATCCATCCGGCGTGGTCGTTTTTGTTACATTTTCGATACTTTATGGTTTTGATTGTTAAAAAAATTACTTTGTGGTTGGAATTGAATAAAGTTCGAAGTTTGTAGTTGAAATTGGTAATTTTCCCCTGACAAAAATGCTTAGAGAATTTAAGAACAAGGAGTCGGCGTTTGACGAGAGAGAGCTCTGGTTGGTTTCATTAAAAATTGGTTGGTTTAAAACTTGACCAAGAAGGTGAGAATCCTCAAAAAAATCCTCAATTTTGCTCATACAGCTCCAGTATCTTTAGATAAAGATGATAATCAACCTTATTTTGTTTGGCATAAACCCTAGCCATGGGGGGTTGGAGGGGAATAGTAAGAGTAAGAGGAGACCTCTGGTGGAATGGTGGAGGAAGGAACACAACCCAAATTATTTATTGATGATGAGAAACTATTCAAAATACTGCTTCGTAAACAAATAAATTACATTATTCGAACCCTTGTCAACCTCTCTTATTCTTATACTATAATTGTTTCCAGACATGTTTTATTCTAAATTTCATTAATTTTTTATGATTATTTTATATTAGTCGGATTGCAATGTTCATTCATCATATTTAATTTAGAGAAATCACGATGTAATGACCAAAATCCAATGCCTAAGTTGATTAATACAACTACGATATCTGATAAGCACTAAATTTCTTCTCCCATAGAAGAACGGATTCAAGGCGTGAGTCCTCTACAACCAACTTCCGAGTACGCTAAATTGCACCTAAAAAAAAACATAATGCATGGTATGATTGCTAAGAGTGAGAAATAACTAGGTGACCATGCACATCATGAAAAAAAAACTATAAGGATAGGTTGGAAGACATATGGGTTACATGTAAGTGGCAGCATTGATTTTGATAGTGGATGTGGATGTAACGTTGATTACGTAGGACTAGAGGTGTGCAAAACCGAACCGGAACCGATGAATCAAATCGAAACCGGTGAAATCGGTTTGGTTCGGATCGGTTTTGAGCATTTGAAAACCGAACTTCAGTTTGGTTTTGTAGGAACCTACTTTTTAGTAGGGGTGTGCAAACCGAACCGGAACCGAAACCAGTGAAATAGGTTCGATTCAGATCGGTTTTGACCATTTGGAAACCAATCTTCGGTTTCATTTTGTAGGAACCGCTTAATTAGGTTCGGTTTTCGGTTTAGATCGGTAAAAACCGATACAAACCGAACCGAACTGGTTTTGCACAAAGAAATTTTAATTATTAAAAAATAATAATAATAAATAAAGAATCTTTTTAATAATTAAAATTGCTTTTGTTATAATATTACTTTTATTTCCTAAAAGGATTTATTGTAATTTTGACTTTACTTTTCATATTTTATTCTTCTAATATATATATATATATTTTATATTTGACTATATATCTAATTGTTTTTTATCTCCTCCAATTTAAATTTACATTATTTAAATTTTTGAAAAATAAGTTGTAGAACCGAAACCAAACCGGAACCGAACAGAAACTTTCGGTTCGGTTCCGGTTCGGTTTTGGTATGTTAAAAGACCGGTTTCGGTTCGGTAAATCCGAAACCGAAACTGATCGGTTCGGTTCGGTTCCTCCCCAAAACCGAACCGATTCCAAGACGAAAGAGGAACACGAAGAGCATTTAACGACGGTTTTGTCAACTTTGAAGCTTCACCGATTGTACGCAAAATTTTCTAAATGTGAGTTCTAGCTCGATCGTGTCAACTTCCTCGGTCATGTCATTTCGAATAAAGGAATTTCAGTTGATCCTTTGAAAATTCAGGCTATTATTGAGTGGCCTCAGCCTAAAAATGTTGGTGATATACGGAGTTTTCTTGGTCTAGCAAGATATTACAGAAGATTTATTGAGGGTTTTTCAGGAATAGCCTTTCCTTTGTCTCGCATGACAAGGAAAAGTGTAAAATTCTGGTGGTCCGAGGATTGTGAAAAGAGTTTTCAGACACTTAAGCAGAAATTGACAACGGCTCCTGTATTGACACTACCAGTAGAAAACGGTAATTTCAGCATTTATTGTGATGCTTCTAAGATCGGGTTAGGTGCTGTTTTAATGCAAGATGGAAAAGTTGTGGCTTATGCATCGAGACAGCTCAAAACCTACGAACGGAACTATCCGACGCAACAGGTTGATAAAATTGGAGTTTTTTTTGAGTTTATGGAGAAGTTGATAAACCCTAGATGGCTGCACGAAAATTTGGTTTTCTCTCTTTAATTTCTTGATGTTTTAAGGTTTGAATGAATTGTAATGGTTGCTTATGGTTGGAAATGAAGGAAAAACATCAAGTAATGCATGAATAGTTGAAAATAGTGAAATATATGGCACATTGGAAATATGTAATTTCGGTGCATTGAGCTAGTTTATCTTGATAAATTGACCTTATTATATTAAAGTAGACTTCTTAAGGATTTCATAGCTTCAAGAATTATCGAATTTGATTATGTATAGCAAAAATTATGAGATTTTGAAATTTGTTGTTTATTTGAAGGGAATTCCGAAAATTAGGTTGTTAAGTGAATTTTTATGAATCTTGTTGATTGGCATGCTTTAGGTATACAAGTCAAGAAGGAACTTGAGCACATTAACGAAACAAAACTCAAGAGACGAGATAAGTGTATGTATGCATGCGTTTTGGCCGATTGGCCTACACCACAAAAGATTATGAGATTGAGGATTTGGTGAATGTAGTTTTAAGAGTTGGTTGGGTAGAACTCTTAGGTTGTGAGTGAGTTAATTATGCTAGTTGTTTGTTTAATGAATGATTTGCTTATTAGTTTATGTTATGTTATAGAATTGAAGGATGTGTGTGCAACATGTAATCATGCATCATGGTTTTCCTAAAGCATAGAAAATGGTTTTTATACATAGTTTTCATGTAAACAAGAGTAACAGAATATAGAACAGTAAAATACGTTATAGTTGTTGTGGGTAGGGAACTGAGTTTGGTAGTTCCGCCAGAGGAACCGGTTCCGTCAGAGGGACTGTCATATGTGTCATTCCACTTCCCCTAGAGCGAGTTGGTCGTCCCGCCAGATGGACAATCAGTTAGGCCATCTCTTCTCTAGAAGTAGTACCCCAATAACTCATGTTATGCAAGAAAAATAAAGAAGGCTCAGTACATGCTTTTACGAACAGCATAGCATAATCATGAGCATGCATTTTATTTTACTCTACATCACTTACTGAGCATTAGGCTCATTAGTTTATTTTGTGATGTAGGTGAATTTGATACAGGTGAGGGCCTTGATCCTCAAGAAAGTTGATGGAGTAGTTGGTGGAGGATATCCATGGGGTGTGCTTGTAGCCGCTAGGGCGATTTTGACCTGTGGGCAAATGCATAGGTAATTTTGGGATAATGTATAGACAAAAAGTTTTGAAGTTGCAGATTTGTATGTAAATGACAAGTTTAGTTGTCTTTAAACGGTAGTGTCTATTTTGATGTATGAATATATTTTGGAATTATATTAGAAATCTAGTTTCACATTGCAGGTTTTGGTTTTATAGTTTTAAATGTTATATTGTTGTTTTTTTTAACGATAGTGAATGTAAAGCAAGATTTCATTCTCTTATTTTATTTAGTTTAAAGATTTTTATAATGAGTCTTCTATAAAATAATCTTTTTCTTCCGCTGCAAACATTTAATATTTTAACGATGAGCAAAATTTTAAATTTTTATGGATTTTCGAGTACGGTTAGACACATGAACAACAAATGTGACGAACCGGGTTCAGATAACTCGGGGTGTCACAGGTTTTGCACACCCCTACTTTTTAGGTTCGGTTATCGGTTTGGATCGGTCAAAACCGATAGAAAGCGAACCGAACTGTTCTCCATTTTAAATATATATAATATATTTAAAAAAAAGATATAATCGCTGACCTACACGCCTCTGGTGAAAAGCAGAGAAAATTTAGGTCACGACTACATCATTAACATCAATTCAATCAAAATCAACGGCCAAAGAATTCCGATCAACTCATCCTCGACGCCATTGAGCACCACGGTCCCTTACACAACAATGGAGAGCTCGGTCTTCGCGGCATTCAGAAGCAATTTCAAGGAAGCAGCGGTTGGTATGGGGCTAGAGGAGGTTAGTCCGGTGGCTCCGTTCAGGCTCTGCTTCAGCTCCAATGGAAGTGCAGAAGCGCTGGAAATGGAGTTTATATGGCTAATATTGTAGTTCTCTTAGTCTAAATGAAGACATTCTACTACTTTGTTTTTTCTTCTTAGATGTATTTGTTAATAGTCATTCTGGTTGGTACGATTTTTGAATATGTGATTGGTTGTGGGGAAGAAGCCACCTTGATGGCGTAAAGCCCATAAACAGAAGCATATGGTTTTTTTAAAGATTTGTGAAACGTTATGCATTTTCTAAGAATTGGACCAGACGCTCTTTCATGAGTAACATTAGTCAATTGGAACAACTCCTTTACCTGCATACGTAAATTTCTCCTTCAATTCATGAAGCCACTAGCCCTCTCTCTCTCTCCTTCCCTCCCTTCACTGCCTCTTCTTCACCACATCTCTTCTCGTTTCCCAACATTCTCACCCTGCTTCATCCTCTCTTATTTCATCTTCTAATGCTTTTCATTCTCTCCGGGTCATCACGTAAAAAATTCACATAGGAGGTCGTGATTTAAACCTTTCTATCACCGGTACAAACATTTATATGCAAAACTAATGCTTCCATCAAAGTAAAATAAATCAACATACTTACTACCCTTAAAAAAGAGTTTTGAAACAAAATAACAATAACATATCTTTGTTTTGAAATTCAACAAAGAGTGTCAAGTACTCTCATAAAATTACTCAGCATCAGCGTCAAGCTAATCCAAATTAAAATCGCAATTAAAGGTACTTAAGTTGATCAGCAACAACATTGCATTCCAACTTGGTCTCCTGCGAGCTGCAAACAAAAAAAATAAACAAATAAATGCACAATCCAAGCATCAACAAATGAAAGCAACCCCAACAGCAACAAATCAAACTAACATGTATTTATGGATTATTAGCCACCAATTAAATAAATAACACTATAAGTAGTAAAAATGAACATGCATGTAGAGAGAAATTCTCAATACAGCTTTGAAACTTGAGTAACAAACAACAAAATGACATTCATACCTCATTTTCTCCTTCATTGGGCTTTGGCCGACAGATGAGGATCTCGATTTCATCCGGACCAATTCCAAAGTACACTTTAGCTTGAAATATAACAATTGGAAAGTCTGCAGGCTTATCAGCTAGTTTAACACTGTAGGTAACAAAGAAAATAAAACCTTTGACTCCCAGCAAATTAGCTTTTATAATCTCTACAACTTCATAATTAGACCCCTGATCACAAAATCAATTAGAATCAATGTGAGTTAAACAAATTGATATATGCTATGACATTAGTAAAAAAAAATACATTTTTCTTGTTGTAGTCCTCAATAGATAAAGTCGCAGCCATCAAAAGTTTTTTGGCATAGCGTTCCTTTGGGTTATCAATAGGTTCAATTCTACCAAAAGCTACAGTGTTGGGGAAAACAGGAACATCAAAGCCATGCATGCAAAGTCAAGGCGAAAAAGCAGTGTTATAATAAAATCTTAGTTCGTTTACAAAAAGAAAAAGTGAAATGATGTGAAGGAGAAGAGCACCTGGCTTGCGGAAACTACACGATAGTATATTTCTGTTTCTTCCTTATTCATTTCACGTTGTCCAGCTTCATTGACATCGTCATCGTCATCTTCGTCAAGAGAACATTGAGGTACGGTCTCTATGTCCGTACACTTTCCTGGATTACAAGACAACATCATAATTACAATGAAGACCTGGGCAATTTGACCCAGTAGATAATAGAATTAGTGCATGAGATCGAATGAAATAACTGAAAAACAGTTGTGACACCAACATTCAATTCAGACACCAAGAAGAAAATTAATCACATTTCACCATAAGATTTAGCTTGCCTTCTAATAAGAGTTGCACTGAGAATTGAAATTGTCCTTAACCACTCAATATTTCAAAATCAAATAGACATAAAGTGAAAAAAACAGAGTCTCAGCTATCCAGATGAGAAAGAATCTAATCAAACATCGAAGAAACAGTAATCTGTAAGAATTACAAAAATATCAAAGGGCTAATACCATATTTGAAGAAAGGATTTTTGGTTGGCTGAGTTCAAATCAAAGAAAAGAAAAGGGTTTTTTTTTTAATCTGACTAATATTATTGAGTAATAAAAAAAAACCTTGAAGAACAAAATAATTATTAAGAGGAATTCCTAACTATTCATAACTGAATCGAATCTTCTGTGCGAGTCTTGCAATCTCATATATTCTTCAATTTTGAGGGCGAATTCTGATTAATCGGTAAAGAAGCGAAGAATTGATTCGTAGGTCTCAAAATCAAGGGATAACTAATAGATTTCGTATTTTTCCCAAATTTTTCTAAAAAATAGATGCAGAAATCGATAAGTTTATCAAAAAAGGTAAGAGGATGAAGAAATAAAATGCAGAAACTGAGAAAAACAGAGAGCATACCTTCGTCCTTCACAGGCTAACAAGGAATAGTTGGTCCAGGAGAGAGGGTGGAGATCAATATTTGGTACATATGGGGAATGTCACCCGGTAAAATCTTGTCCATTATGAGATTATGGGTGTGACAGGGAAGGTGGGAGAGACTGAGGAATGGCCCGCCACATAAAAACGTTGGCCCTGTCCTCCGAATCCGAATGCACTACTTCTTTGACTTGAGCGGATCAATATATAAGTGGAGAAATTAAAATATATAAATTTAAGTAGAATTTGGATTCTATTTATAAAAAAAAGGAATTAATGATAATATTTTAATTTAAAAATAAATAAATAGTCGTGAGAACCATAATTCATATATATAAGTGGAGAGAGCAGATAAAATTAAAGTCGTGAGAACCATAATTCATACATTTTCCCATGTTTATTTAACTGATTTTTTATATGTATTTTGTTTGAAGCAAATCCTTGTAGAACTCGTCAAGTCTAATAAACTTTGCTTAAATCATATTAAATGAGGTGTTACAAGTGGCAAAGATTTATTGTGCCAATAATGCATTCCTTACATAAAAGGCTCTTGTGTTACTTAAAGATTTACAAACAAAGTTTAGCATTGGCTCCAACAAACATAATGGGGCTTCCCAAAGACCACAACGCCAGCAGCAATGGCCCCACGTTGAATTGTGGCCATAGCACACATCAAAACGTTGCTAGTGTAAGGAGATCACAAATAGGGGTGGGCACGGGCCGGTTCAGTCCAGTCCCGAGCCCAGACCGAAATAGGACCGTGTTTTCAGGATTTTTTTTCTCAAGGACCGGGATAAAAAATTCGGTCTAGTCCTGGTTCCTCCCAACCTATTTTTTTTTTAAAACATAAAAAATTTTCAAACAAAACAACCCAAAAATTTGTTTTAGGTACTTTAAAACTTAAAAATAAAATCTAAATAGTAAATCAAACTAATTAATTAATTTAAACCCAACAACCAAACAATCAATTAAAAACCATTACAGATAAACATTAAAAATAAAGTCAATTATTGCAACTAACCATATCAATTATCAAGTCATCGATACATGATCGATACGTCTCTGGTTTTTTGTTCTAACCCAAACAATGATCATCATCTCTAATTAATCAACCAACCAATCAACAAAAATTAACTATAATTTATCAAACAACAACAAAGTAAAAAACAATTAGCCCTAATTTTTACTTCTACAAAATTTACACAATACAGTACATACAGCGAGTGAGTGAGGAGTGAGGACAATAGCATGGAGAGAGCACGGAGACAGAGCTGGAGACGAAGACAGAGCTTTGCGTCTTGTCAATCGGAGGACTCGATCATACGATCACCACGGGAGTCAGGAGCAGGACGCCGATTGTTGGTTGCTGTGGACGGGAATCGCTCGGGAGTTACGAATCAGACTTTGGATCTCGCTAGTTCAGAGTCGAAGTCGACGCTCGGGAGTCTGGAGTTCTTGTCGAAGATTCAGTCTTCTCTTCAGGCTCTGAACTTTGAAGTTCAGAGTTCATTTTAACTGAGGGTTCAGCTGAACCGTTCAGTAAAAATCGGTGGGAGGGTCTTTTTTTTTTTAAACCTTCGATTCGATCTGGTATTTCGGGATTTCGAGCATGGTCCGAAGATCGGACCGAGAACCGATGGAATTTTATCATTTGGACTGGAGTTACGAGAACCAATTTGGGACCGAAATCAGTGGTCCGGTCTAGTTCTCGGTCCTCGGGCCGATTCTGGCCACCCCTAATCACAAATGAACGAGGGTGTTATCTCTCGCACTATCGCAAGACTTTCGATTGGATAATAAGAAAAAGTATTTCCGAAGAAAGAAATTATATTTTCCAAATAAAAAGAGGTGTATATCAACGTGATATAAAGGTAAGTAAAATAAACTAGTTTTGTTTTTATAATATTTTTTTAATTTGCATAATTATTATTATTTTTTTAATTATAAGTGATATTGAATATCAAAGATTATAAGAAAATAATCATGAATGAGCTAGACGACTTCCTCCGCTGTCGATCAGTTGCTGTAGTAGTTTATATCACAGAAGAATTTAAAGATTTAAAAACATTGGCAGACATAGTTACTTGTAGCATCCACATTTTACTATATATATTTTTAATAATAATATATATCATCATACTTTAGAAATGCAGAAAATCTACAAGGGGCATGTAAACACGAAAAAAGTTACTAAAGGAAGCACGACATGCAATTTTAGCAATCGGATTTGGGGTCGAAGAAGGTAAAAAATTTTGGATGATTAAAAATTCATGAGAAACGACCTAGGGCGACAACAAATATGACAAAATAAGTCAACAACTAGTTAGAGTTGATACCATAAAGATGAAAAATAGATAAATTTACTAGAATCATATGCAATTTCTTTATGTATCGAGTTTATTTCATAAATATTGTTTTTATGACTAATATCATGGCTCTCCTACTCTAGATAAAGGCATTCTACGAATTTGTTTTTTTCTTCTCAAATGTATTTGTTAATACAAATTGTGGTTGTTATGATTGATTCTTTTGTAGTTAGTTTGAATATGTGATTGGTTGCGAGGAATATGTAAATGTTTTGTGAGTTATCTTGGCAAGAAACCACCTTGATGGCGTAAAGCCCATAAACACAAACATATGGTTTTTTTGAAGAGGTAGTCATTCTCTTCATTCTCTCCTGGTCATCGTGTAAAAAATACACATAAGAGGTAGTCATTTAAACCTGTCACCATAAGTAGAAAGATTTCCATGCAAAAGTAATGCTTTCATCAAAGTAAAATAAATCAACATACTTATTACCCTTAAAAAAGAGTTTTTGAAACAAGATAACAATAACATATGTTTGTTTTCAAGTTCAACAAAGAGTGTCAAGTACTCTAACATAATATTTTCAATCGCATAAAATTACTCAGCATCAAGCTAAACCAAATTAAAATAGCAATTAAAGGTACTTAAGTTGATCAGCAGCAACATTGCATTCCGACTTGGTCTCCGGCGAGCTGCAAACAAAAACAACAAACAAATAAATGCACAATCTAAGCGTCAATAAATGAAAGCAAACCACCACAGTGCAATGCTACATGTATTTATGGCTTATTAGCCCACCAATTAAATAATAACACTAGAATTAGTAAAAATGTCCGTCTAAACCCAATAACACATGCGTGTAGAGGAAAATTCCCAACACAATTTTGAAATTTGAGTAACAAACAGAATTATTCCACGCATGCCTTTTCTCCTTCATTGGGCTTTGGCCGACAGAGAAGGATCTCGATTTCATCCGGACCAATTCCAAAATATACTTTAGCTTGAAAGATAATAACCGGAAAGTCTGCAGGCGTGTCAGCTGGTCTAACACTATAGGTAACATAAAAAATAAAACCTTGAACTCCCATATAATTTGCCTTTATAATTTCTACCACCTCATAATTAGACCCCTAATCACAAAATCAATTAGAATCAAAGTGAGTTAAAAAAATTGATATATTTTGTGACGTTAGTAAAAAGAATTACATTTTTCTTGTTGTAGTCCTCTGTAGATAAAGTCGCAGCCATTGAAAGTTCTTCCGCATAGCGTTCCTTTGGTTCATCAATAGGTTCAATTCTACCAATAGCCATAGTATTGGGGAAATCAGGAACATCAAAGCCCTGCATGCAAAGTCAATGCGAAAGAGCGGTGTTATAATAAAATATTAGTTTGTTTACGAAAAGAAAACGTGAAATGGTGTGAAGGAGAAGAGCACCTGGCTCGCGGAAACTACACAATAGTATATTTCTATTTCTTCCTTAGTCATTTCACGTTGTCCAGCTTCATTGACATCTTCGTCAAGAGAACATTGAGGTACGGTCTCTGTGTCAGTACACTTTTCCGGATTACAAGACATCATCAGAATTACAATGAAGACCTAGACAAGTAGACCACGTAGTTAATAGATTTAGAGTAAGAGATCGAATGAAATAAATAAAAACAGTCGTGACACCAACTTTCAATTCAGACACCAAAGGAGGAAATTAATCACATTTCACCAACAGATTTAGCTTGGCTTCTAATAAGAGTTGAATTGAAATTGTCCTCAACCACTCAATATTTCAAAATCAAATAGACATAAAGTAAAAAAAAAAAAGAGTCACAGCTATTCAGATGAGAAAGAATATAATCAAACATCGAAGAAGCAGTAATATGTTAGAATTACAAAAATATCAAAGTGCTAATACCATATTTGGAGGAAGGATTTTTGGTTGGCTGAGTTCAAATCAAAGAAAAGAAAGGTTTTTTTAATAAGAGGAATTCCTAATTATTCATAACTGAATCGAATCTTCTGTGCGGGTCTTGCAATCTCATACATTCTTCAATTTTCCGGGCGAATTCTGATTAATCGTCAAAGAAGCCAAGAATTGATTCGAGTTCTCAAAATCAAGGGGTAGAAGAAACAATAACGAATAGATTTCGTATTTTTCCCAAATTTTCTAAAAAATTGATGCAGAAATCGATAAGGTTATCAAAAAAGGTAAGAGGATGAAGAAATAAAATGCAGAAACTGAGAGAAACAGAGAGCATACCTTCGTCCTTCACAGGCTAACAAGGAAAAGGTGATCCAGGAGAGGGATATATTTCGTATGTCGAGGGAAGGTGGGAGAGATTGAGAAATGGGCTGCACACAAAAACGTTGGGCCTGTCCTCCGAATGCACTACTTTTGACTTCGAGTGGATCAATATAAAACAACTCAAACTAATTATTTGCCATGGCATCCATGCGTTTCGACCAAACCCATCTCGTAATATCCATACTCATGTTCGAAAACACCCTCCTACATTTTCTCATGTTTATTTAACTGATTTTTCTTGAAGCAATGGTTAGAAGACCTATCACTCTTAATCCACTTTGTCTAATAAAATTTGCTTAAATCATATCAAATGAGGTGATACAAGTGGCAAAGATTCTTTGTGCCAATAGCGCATGCATTACATAAAAGACTTTTTTTTTTTTTGGTTCATATAGAAACTACGTTATAGATGATTGGATTCTGCATTTGTTCAGTCTGTAGCAGTAGTATTCTGATTAGGTTTTGATGACTTGAAAATGTACCATTCCATCTCACCCTTCTCGCTTCCATCAATCCCTTCTTCTAGTTTCCTCATCGCTATTATTTCTGTGTTCTGTAGAGCTTTCGTTTCTCTCTTCTTTCCCCATAAAACTGCGTAGAGCCCCAACACGATCAAAAGAGATCCTATGGCACTGATGACATGTTATAAGATCACAGTGTTAAAATGGAGGCTGTGCGTTTTCTAATATCATATACACGAGTGAAATTAAGATGAATAAATTTTCAAGCGTACGTACGTTCCCGCGTATAATTTTTCATGGAGCAAGAACCAGCTAAATATGGCGACGATAACAAGCAATAATGGACTGAACACGGAGGCGTAAAGAGGGCCTTCTCTCTGAATGCACCAGGTAGTGACGCAATAAGCTATTCCTGAACATACTATTCCCTGAAAATTGTAACCTTGTGTAAACATGCAAGTGGGTTGAAGATTTACAATCAAGGTTTAGCATTCATACAGCGTAAAGGGCTCCAACAAGCCTGATGGGGCTTCCCAAAGACCACGCAGAGATGTTGTGTTCGACACCAGCAGCAATGGCCCCGCACTGAATTGTGGCCATAGCGCACATCAAAGCGGTGCTCGTGTAAGGAGCTGGAAACTTTTCATTCACTCTAGCCTGCAATTTTAGGCAGCACCCAAACCCATCATAAGTTAAAGACAGAAAGATGTAATTTAGTAGGCACATTTTGAGCACTCTACCCACTTGTATTACAAACCATCCTGCCCATGCAACAGAGCTAACTTTCGAAATAATTAGTTTCTAGTAAGATAAATGACGTGTTAGTAAACAATAGTAAAGAGGTCCGATTGCAACAGACAGTTTTAATAGACCCAAATAATAAGTTGGAGTTATATATGAATAAGGAGGTGGTGAAACTGAACCGCTAGTTAATTAACGAAACAAAGGACGAAACAAATTATTAAAAAAACAATGCAAGGGCCAAAAGGTCTTTTGTCAAGTCAATTTTAATTTAAAAACAAAAAACCTCTCCTCCTCTCCAGAACACTCTGCGATTTGCATTTCCCTTTTTTTTCCAGAGGGAATTTCTTCCTCTCTTGGACCGCGGGTTTTCTCCCAACGACCTCAGTTTTTCCTTGTTCGTCTTTCGTTATTACATTTCCTCCTCCATCGAAGCTCTAGGTATGAATCTCATAGTTCAGAGCGTTCGTTTTCGATTTTTTAGAACGTTATTTACATGTTAGGTTTTCGTTTAGGGTTATCGTTAAAAAAAATCAAGATTTAGGGTTCGAATCGATAAGTTGTATAGTTTATGGATGTTATTGAAAGTAGTAAGCGTCATTGCGACGAACTTATCGATTTAGGGGATATGTTACAATTTTTTGTGAAAAATTGAGATCGGAAAAAGTCGTAATAGGGATTTGAGGTGGCGAGCGTTTAAGTGCTCTATGAATTTGATTAAAGTATAGGAAATTTCTTAAGTAAGGTTTTGTTAATTAGACGTTAGTGATGAAATGAGTTTTTTTAACGGCGCATATTGTGTTTGGGCCTCAAGAAAACAACGCGCGTGACGGAGTTGTGAGGGCAACGGACACGCAGGTAAGTTCTCG